>CM053786.1:843053414-843668414 GCA_028749045.1 Cupressus sempervirens | reverse complement strand
ATTGTTAATATCAAATTGGTTTTGACATATGAGTGATAATATACTTAAGTTATTTACTTAGTTCATGACAAACAAGTGATACACGCCAAGCATAAGTTGTCAGGTACTATATGTTGAGCAATAGATATTGAGTGTGAGTTGAGCAACTAGTAATTGCCAAGTCACTCAAGTGTCAAGTAGATGATATGTACCAAGCTATTTAGATGTTGAGTGATTAGTGGATGTTGAGTCATTCAAAGGCTAAGTTATAGCATTGAAATTGTAGTTGATGTTGAGCATCAAGGACTTCAAGTGTCAATCTACACAATTTTGACATAGTTATTTGTAATGGCAGAAACTTTCATATAAACCATTTTTGGACTGACTGGAGGATTGATTTATGATATTTGTTGATAAAAAAAATCCTAATTCTGAATCCCTATGAATTACATGAATCCAAATAGAAAAAATGGAAGGTTTAAGCAGTAATATGGTTGAATCACTTCCATTAATTCATACCTAACCCTAAGTCACCTATGTCTTCTTAAGGAAGATAAACCATAAAATTTCTAAGGAATACTAAGGAGAATTGAAGAGAGTTTGCAATGTGTAAATAGATTATTCATGGTGATGAAGGTGTTCTGAATTGAGTTACATTACATAGTTAGTTAAAGGAGAACAGAGGAAAGGAATCAGAGGATAGCAGAGATACAACTTATTAGAAAGGATCAAGTACAAATTTGTATAGAGGTGATATGACATCAAGTAATAGAGTGTTAATCAAAGGATCATTGCTGAGACATTCTAATAGGTGAATTAGTTAAATGTCTTAACAAGCTATAATAAATACTTTAATAGGGTGCTTAATTCATTGTAAGTTAAAGTCCTTTTACCAAACACACTTTTAGCTAGGTGTTTAAATACTTCAACAAGGTAAGATCTAATAATCTTGTAAGCCTTTAACAAGGAAAACCTTTCACAGGGTAGATAATGTTTCATGGTCAAACATTTTAACCTTCATTGGATACACTTTATTACTACAATAGTGAAGACTTGTGGGTGTCATCCCCACCCTATTTTTACCTTCTCATTGGAGGGTTTTTGGGTAACCAAATATCTTGTGTCATACATGTGTTGAATATTTTACTTTCATGCTATGGATGTGTATGTTTTATTTTGGTATTTCAGTTTATATGCATAGATTATGAGATGGATGTGTGGTTTATAGTTTTAGAGGTTGAAAGTTTTAAGTACTGATTCACCCCCACCCCCCCTCTCAGATTTTACTTCCCTATTGTATTTACAACAAAAACTACAATTTTTTTTTTTTACCACACATTACATTTCTATCACAATTTGACCCTAAATATCATAGTAATTCTTAGATATCTTATTTTGAGTGAGAAAATCATGCTTTTCACTTACAATTATAGAGGACTTGCAGATGGATCGATGGTTGTGAAGATGAAAATTTGATCTTGTTGACAAAATTTTTGATATGGTTGGTGATTGTTAAGAGCATGGACTTATTGCAAAAGGTTTAAGAAGATCTAGGAAGATGCCTCTAAGAAGATTGGACCCTAGGATGATTACAGATCCCTGTGATGTGGTGGAGAAAAATATTTTAGAGGTATCTTCTTAGTTTGATGCTAGATTGACTGATCAAGTTAAGGAAGTGATAGTTGAATATTGTAGAGATTTATGGAGTTGGAGTCTACTGATCTAGAATCTAGTTATGTGGTGATTTAGAAAACTTGTTCAAGAGAACAAAAGACATGGCAAGGTTAAGGTAGAAGATGGCTTTGTTCATCAGCATGAGGAGTGTGATCTGAAATGTGTAGAGCATCTTCTTGTTGTTGCTAGGGATATTCCTAACCTTGTTAATGCTAGGATATAGATTTGTTTTCATGATTAGTTGGTTGTGTTTGACATGGAAGTTGTAGAGAACTTGGTCATGGATAATCAAGTTTTTGTGGATGTGGAGTTGGATTTTGCTTGGTTACTGATGTGGTTGATGATCTATATGTTCCTAATTTCCTAATGGTTGACATGGTAGAGGATTTACATATTTCTCCTACTATAGATTCGGGTTTACATGTTTCTGACTTGGTTTTGGAGTTACATGGTGTTGCTAACATGAATTTAATGTTTGAGGATGTTATCATGGCTAGTTATGATCAGTTATAGAGATTCTTGGTAAAGCATTATGTTCAATTTGTTCCTAGGAGTAAGTGTGCTGACAGAGTTATTGAGCTTCATTCAATTGTAATTTTTGAGTGGAGATTTCTTCTTCTATTTAGGATGGATTAGAAACCTTTGGTGAAGATGAAGCTAGTTGGAGAAATTTCTTTCTACATTGAAGTGTGGGACACACATTTTTATCTATCTAAGGAGTATGATGCAGGAGTATCTTGCATCAAAAAATAAAGGGGGACATTAAAAAAATCAAAAAAAGGAAAAAGGGAAAATAAATAAATAAAATATAAATTTGTGGTGCAGAGATAAAGTGATGAAAACTGGAGAATTTTTTTTTTAAAAAAAAATTAAATATAACTTATAGCTTGAGGGTTTGTTTATGTAAGAGTTTATTTAATGTAACTTGCTAGTTTATTTAAGAGGTTCTTTTCCTATCATTATTCATCATTCAACATGGAAGAAGTCAGCTAGAGAGGAGTAGCTATGACTAGCATAGTTTGTGAGCTAAGCTAGTAGTTGTAGCTTAGGAAAGAAGAAGGTTGCTTGGTGGCTTGTGAGAACAAGTTTAGATTCTTCTTGTGATTTTCTACTAGATTGTAGATTTGGACTAGCTAGAATTTGGATCTTCTGAGATCTTCTTCAATTACAAATTTAATTGATTATGTATTTTTCTATAACTTAGAAAGCCTTATAGTTGGGCATGTTGGATTTAAATTTTATGATTATATTATGAGAATTGACATTATTTTGGATCTAAATCTCCTAGTTATTGTTTATCTTTCATTGTGTGTTTTTTGTTGGAGGCTAGGACATTTCATCTAGGGATTTTTTTCCTTGCACTTGCACCCTCTCTACATAATTTATGAGGACAAGATACAAAATGAGTTATGGGTACATCCTCATGATAGAAAACCAACTTGGAAGAAAATATCCTCCAAAAATGAGATAAGAAATGAGGAAGCCTATAAGGTCCCCACAAAGGGTGATGATCCTACTAATGCATCCATCTAAATATGAATACCATCTACTCAATCATATAAAATATGAGGAATGGAATTAGGATCTGAAGATTTTAGATCAAGTTGAGAGCTCATATGGTGTGTAACACTAGAATTTATTATCATTTAAGAAAATTAGACCCTCCCTTTTGATCTATCTTTGTCCTTAGCAATTTCTTGATTTGAAGGAGATGCTTTGATATGACATTTACCTCAATATTATTCTTTCTTACTACAAAAGTGGGGTTCTAAATTTGTAAATTTTATGATTGATGTTCTTCACATGTGACCAATTTTGTTACAAAAAGAACACTTAGCCCTCTCAGTAGTTGACCTACTTTCTTCAAATGAGTTATCAATTTTGTCTTATTTCATCTCTTCTTTATCATTTTTAGTTTTCTTATTCCATCCTTTAGCATTTTGATACTTTTCAATCCTACAATTAGAGTTTGTACTTTAGAGGCCTTCAAAGAACCCATTTAAAATAACTTTTCACATTCCTTTCTTTTACCCATGTAAAATCCCCTATATTTTTCTCAATGTTTTTCCAATGATTAGCTTCTCATGTTTGAGTTTTGAACATTGAACCTTGAACTCAATTGAGTTCAATATTCAAGTTCACTAGTTTTTGTTTCCATTGGGCCTATAATGTAAACCTTTTTCATACATTTGAACTTGAACTTTGAACTAATTAAGTTCAAAATTCAAAGTTCAACTAGCTTGTCCAAATAATAGTCAAGCTTTATGTTGACATAAAATCTATTGAATTTTGGGCATGTTTTGAAATTGAACTTTGAACAACCACTTTTATTCAAATTTCATTATTCATCATACATACCCTTTTTACAAAGTTAATGATGATTTCATATGTCTAAATTTTTATATTTATTACTATTTAACTTGAAATCTAAGTTTCTAAATAGTTCAAGGTTAGTTCACGAGCCCAAAACATTCAATAAGAATAGCAAGTGGTAGTAACGAAATGTGCCAAAATCCTTCTAAAAAGGTTGAAGTGACACCTTGCAATAAATGATTGGTATGAAGTGTGGTGGAAAGATTTTTTATGTGAAGGAAAATACTCTCATCAATTAATTTAGTGCTCTTGTCAAATTTCTACTTTCCATATCAAGTCATGATGAAAGTATCTATTTAAAGGCTTTTCTAGGTTGCTTTCCTTTGTTAGCAATATGTCCAATCAATCATATAAGGTAATTTATGGTTGTCATTTATAGAAACATATTTATTTTGCAGGTTAGTCATGCTCATTTGTAAAGGAAAATTGTCTAAGTATTAGATAGCATTACAAAAACATAATAGATTTGATTATAGTGTAATATTCCCTAAGAATATTCCCTTCTGTAGTTAACTAGAGATGCAAGGCATCATACTATTGACATATACTAGTGCAAATGTCTATATGACCAACTGAGTTTGGGTTATGAAGAAATTAGTAATGTAGTGATGATATTGCACAGAACAAAGCATATCATTAGAATGTCTTAAAAGACTTGTTTTATTGTTTTGAGTTACAATTTCTTAATAAGTAAACTCTAATGATGTTATGTGAGCTAACTAAGGAATAATTTACCAATATGTTTGGTATAAGTAAGGAACTTCATTTGCAAAGTTACAGATGTAGAATATGATGATGATAATGTATGATCAGTGATTGTGAAGTTGATATGATCTTGTGAAATGTGAGTAACAAGTAAATGTGATACTTTGATATATGATGCGAAGCATTTTTATGTGAGATATGTTGTAGACTAATATGTGTTTAGTCACTCTTTTCTAAATGATTATAAATTAGAAGATTCACAAAGTACAACAATTATCTTAGTATTGTATGTATACTTATTTCTTGAAGAACTTATTGTATAGATGCATGTTATGATAGTGGGCTCTTCTTGCACACATTTGTATATGATTTACCAACTCCTAATAGGTTTGAAGCAAATCTTAACAAGGTTGACGCTTCTAACAAGGCCTAGTCTCCTAAAAGAGACTCGAGACACTATACATGCTTCATAGACTCCTAACAAGGTCAATATCCTTAACTAGATCCTTTATATAGTGAATCATCTTATGTTTCCATCCCCACCGAGGTTTTCCCTTGGCCAAGGTTTCCCTAGTTAGAAAAATATGGTGTTATGATCTCTCTTTGTGTGTGGTTGTTTATACTATTCAACATTTTTGGTTTACTTTCTTATGCATGTGGTAAAGTGATTAGTAATATTCAGTTGTGATTAAAAGGATTGAAAATACTGATTCAACCCCCCCACTCTTAGTATTATCTATTTCTAATAATTGGTATTAGAGCTTGGTTATTCAAAAGAGGCTTAAGAGCTTGAATAAGATCCCTATGGATATGGAACAATTGTAGAAGAATCTTGAAGAAGCACTTGAACAGATTGATCTCCTTACTGATGAAAGAGATGGTATTAAAGATAGATAAAAGGATGCAAAAGCCTACATTGGTGAATTAAAGGAAAAAATATATAACCTAAAACAAAAAGGATCTAGTAAGAAAAAAAACGATGATGATATCAAAGATTTGAAGAAAGAAAATGAGATTCTAAAACATGAGTTAAAGATAGTTGAACTTAAGCTGAGTCTTAAGAAAAATGGAGGAAAGAATGACTCTAAAATTAAAGCTGAAAATGACGATCTAAGATCCTAGTTAAGGAAGTTAATATCTAAATAGGAATATATTAAGTTAGAACATGCAGAATTAGAGAAATACAACAATATTGTGAAGGGTGAGTTGGCAGAAACTGAATAGAAACTTGAGAAACTTTATACTAGTAGTGAAAAGATTGAAGAAAAAATATGTGCACAAAGACCCAATTATGACAAGACTCAACTTGGATTCTTTCTTGGACAATCTACCAATAAATCTATTGAGAGAAAAGAACTTGATACTCCTAAAGTCAATAAGGATCTAAGAAAGATAGATGATACATCTAAAGGCAAAGAGAATGTTACTCACTTTGAGAAAATTAAAGAATCTGATCTAGATATGGACAAGAAAAGAAGGGAATATTATGCCTGGTGTGATGAACCTAAAGAGGCTGAAGCCAATTGCAAAGGTAAGTCCTTCAAATCTATTTCAAAGTTTTATTTCCATAATTGTCATGGATATGGTCATTAGGAAGTAGATTGTAAGAAACCTAAATTTGATAGTAATAATGCATATAGTAGGATATATAGGAATACTAACCATAAATGAATAGAAGAAGATCTCACAGTAACGAAAGTGGAGAAAGAAAAAAAATTGTATGCTACAGATGCAACAATCTTAGACATTGCAAGGAATTGTAGAGCACCTGATGACCAACAAAATGAATAGAAAAGAAATGTACTTGTATGTCAATTATGCAATAACTTTGGACACAATGATTTTTTATAAAATGGATAGAAGAGACCTAAATAGGAATCAAAATTATAGAAGGAACAATAGAAGAAATTATGATAGTTTGAAGAAAGAAATGAAGGAGTAGACAAATGATTTAAATGAATAATTTCTAAAGGCAAAGGAACCAGAAAGGCCTTATACAATTATAGAAGATGTAACTAACAAGAAAATAAAATCACTTATTGTTTTTTACTCTTCTTATTAGAATTAAGAACTCTCAGTGAAACAGAGTATCAGTTATTGATAATTGATGTTAGAGAAAGTATCAAAGGTTGCGTAGTTGACAGTATGCAATAGACATTAAGAGAAGTCTATAGTGAAGTGCACATTGCCTAATATGATCAAGATAAGGATATAAAAAGAATAACCTCTCTGTTATATAGAGACAATACACTGAACTAGTGGCAGATATGCATTTAATGCGAAGTATAGATTGTGAAAGATTTAAAGGACACAAGTTGATTTGCATACATCATTTGTTTGTGCAAAGACTAAATGTGAGATCGAAGCAAGATTTGAAGAATTAAAAGGGTCTGCAAATATGAAAAGCCACCAAAAACCCTAATATGCAAAATTAAGGTATTTTCTAAATTTTTGAGGATAATCTTTTAGAAATGGCAAGGCAAGAAGTTTATAATATGAGCAATAAACCTAGATACAATTTCAAGAAACACCCATTTATTTCTTTTCTTGATGATCCTATTGGAGGATTTTTGCAAGTTCTAGAAAATGTTCTTCACATTGAGGATATAAGAGGATATATTCATTGGAAGATTGAAAGCATACGTGATTTAGAGATTCATAAGGAATTGGAGAAAATGTGTAGCAATGACTTTTCATTGAAACCTGAACATAGATACCTATAATGACTTAACCTAGTTAAGCATATGTTCCACATGGATTTTGACCATAATGAATGGACAAGGATAATTTTGAGAAGAGTACATGATGATTTTCTATGGTTGGGAGATTCTATCATATGTATTGATAATTTCCTAATTCACAAGGTCATAAGTCTAAGAAATGAAGGAAGTAATCCCATGAATATCAAGAATGTGTGCAAGATAGTTGAGGCAAATCTCAATACATATTTTGATGGTAAAAACATGAAAGTCAACACCATTCAAGATGATGGAGTGAGACTCATTTGTAAGATTTTGGGATATAAATACAATCATGGATCTAGGATAGATTCAATCCATGCAGGATAACTTCATGCAACTTACTTGGCAATAAGAGGTGAAGAGGTCAATATGTGTGACATTATTCGAACATAGTTGTTGGATAACATTACTAGAATCAATAAATCAAGGAGTGTAGTCTTTAGCTTTGAATCCCTATTGACACATATATTTTTCTATGCTACTAAGAAGTTTCTTGGTATCACAAATTTGAGTGAAAGTGAGTGCACAATGTAGTTAATCACTCACGCATATAGATCAAGACCTAAAGTAGTCAGAGATAGTGACATTGATAGAATAATAAAGTCTTTTCAAGCAGAGATGAAGAAAAGATATAAGATACCTCCTATGCTAGTAAAAAAATACAAAGATGAATTGTGTTTTATAGTTGAGACAGATTTCACTTGCATGGAAGCTGTCCTTCCTCAGATAAAGTTCATCAAACCTATGGGATATGAATGAGTGAAGAATTGATTGAAGGATATGCACATATAATCCTTCATTCTAAGTTGTTTCTAATTGTGCTAGTTGGGGTACATACACTAAGAAGATGAGAGAATTTAAGACAAGCTAGATAATAAAGGATTCTAAGAAAAAGGTGGATAAGGTGATTAATTCTATTTTGAAGGAATCATAAATGTATAGAAAGGAATTTTATGAGGTGAAGGGGATAGCCATAGAAATAATTGGTAGTGGTCAATCTAAGTTATTGAACCCTATACCCATTGTAGTGACAGAACCTATTGAAGAGGTCACATTTTCCCAAACAAGTGCACAAACACCTACTGTGCATTATGCAGTAGTTGCATAGCAGAAACCTTCAAGGAAACCAGTAAAGACTAAAGAAGCATTAGCTACAAGAAAGCCTACAAGGCCTAAATAGACCAAAACCCCTCCTAAAAGGAGACTAAAGTAGACTATAGGTGTCCCAAGAAAAAAGAGAAGAACCTTGCAACTTAGCTCTTCTGAATCTAAGGAAGAGACTGGTGATAGACTAGTAGAGCTAGCTAATCAAGAAGCTAAGACATCAACAAGACACAAAGCATGGAAACCCAAGGTAGAGAATCTAAACATACAAATCAGTAATGACAATAATTTTGTATAGTTGAATAAATACTATGATTTGTATAATAATATGGATAGGAGATAGTTAGAAAGCACTATAGCTGGAAACATGATTCTTAAAGATAAGAGATTTGATAGTATAAGAGGTCAAATACCCAAAGACTTGTATAATAGATTGAAAAATAGAAAGAGTAGAGTTGTAGATGAAGACAAGAAAATAAGGATTAATATGGTGAAAAAACTATGTATTGTTAATTATGAGGAAAATATAACAATTTTTTTGAAAGGTATAGACCCATTGTTGAGACATAAAAAGAGATCCATTCTCCTCATATGAGGAAATTATGAAGAATTTAATAAGGAAACTCAAGAGGCTATAATCTCATGCATGTCTACTATTCCTAAGAAGAGTGCACAGCTAGAAAAGGAAAGCCCAATGGTAGCTAAGATTGTGCAGCCAGAAAATGCAAGCCCAATGGCAGAAAAGAGTGCATAGCCTAAGAAGGAAAGCACTATGATAGAGAAAAGTGTACAAATAGAGAAGGCAAGTCCCATGCCCAAAGAATTTGAGGAGTGTGTGAAAACATAGGAAGCTAGCCCTACAACATGTCATCCTCCTCACAATTTTGAAACAACAACTACACCAAGTTCAAGTGGTTCACTACATATCACTATTGGTAGTGATTCTAAGGAAGTAGATAACACCAATGTGATAGTTGACAAAACCAAGGACCCATTCAAGTAGTTTAGTGCCAACATTGTTGGCAATATTGTGGATTGTAGTAGCTTTAATGAAGAAGAAAAGGTTCAAGAGCCAAAGGAAGAAGATGTAGCTTTTGTGAAGAAAGTTGAATCTAGCAGTAAAGTAGCTACTTCGAGTGTACCCTTGATAGTAGCAACAATAACACCATCCACACCACCTACTCAAATAATAGTAGTAGAAAAAATAGTTCAATATGATAAAGAAGGTGAAGTGAAGAATCTCATATCTTCTTTGAGTAAATTTCTTGAGAAGAAGAAATCAATCAAGTCAATTGAGAAGACTTCAACTTTAGTTTTGGACAAAATGGAGAAGGTAGTAAGCCTTATTGATACCCTTACAAATATTCAATAGTGCGTAACAATTTTGTGTAAAGCTTTTGATGATGAGTTCAAAACACTCACAAATGTGGCTACAATTCAAGCACAAATAGAGCATAATGATAAACTACTTAATACCATGTGCACTAATATGAGAAATGATGTAGACACTTTGAATATATGTATTAAATCATTGAGATAGTGTATAGAGGAAGGAAAATAGGCTTATGCTAAGTGCAACTTGGCATATAATTATCTTCAAGAATTTGATGATCAGATCAAAGAAAATGTAACTAAGCTTTAGATGCTCACTAACAAATTTCTAAAGAAAAATAAGAAGATTGATACCATTGAGCCCTCAATATAGACACTTCATGACAACATAGGGATATACAAATTAAAAAAGAGAAATCTCTAAAGAGATTTACTATTTTAAGAGAACACTTGTTTCGACAAGTAACATAACTAGAGAATCAATTGGAGGAATGGTTGCCAAAAAAATCTTCATATGACAAGTTTGTGGCTACAAACTTGAATGTAGAAGAGTTAGCTACATATGACCTATGTGCACTAATCAGTGTATCTGTTGCACTAAAAGAAATTTGGAAGAAACACTTTGCATAGTTAAAAACCAACTTCAATGATTTCTTTTCCAAATTTTGATGGAGCTAATAGATTTTGACAATCTCTTTTTGATACCTTTGTCATTGATGTCAAAGGGGGAGATATATGGAAAATGGTAATTAATTCTAATTACAAGGGGTAGTAATAAGTTGTAATAGGAGTTATAAGGGATGTAACCTTTTTCATAACATGAATACAATGCTTTTAACTATATTATGGTTATTTGTTTTGATTGGTTTGACAACATGTTTGGGACTTAGCCAATTTTCCCAAAATATTTCCATCAATGCCAAAGGGGGAGATTGTTGGCAATATGTATAATCCATTAGATAAGGTCAGTTATGGTTGTCATTTATGGTAACATATTTTTTTTATAGATTAGTCATGTTTATCTATAAAGGAAAATTGTCTAAGTATGAGATAGCATCATAGTAGCATAACAAATTTGATGATAGCAGAATATTCCCTAGGAAAATTTTCTTGTGTAGTTAACTAGAGATGCAAGACATCATACTGATGATGTATACCAATGTGCATATCTATACAACCAATCGAGTTTGAGTTATGAAGAAATTAGTAATGTAGTTATGATAATGTGCAGAGCAAAGCATATCAGCAGAATGTGTTAAATGACCTATTTTATTTTTTTGAGTTACAATTTCTTAATAAACTAACTCTAATGATGTTATGTGAGCCAACTAAGGAAGAACTTACCAATATGTTTGGTATAAGTAAAGAACTTCATTTGGAAAGTTACAGAAGTAGAATACAATGATGATAATGTGTGATTAGTGATTATGAAGTTGATATGATCTTGTGAAATGTGAGTAACAAGTGAATGTGATACTTTGATATATGATGTGAAACATTGTTATGCAAGATATGTTGCAGATTGATATGTGCATAGTCACTCTTGTGTAAATAATTATCAGGTAGAAGATTTGCAAAGTACAAGAAGTATCTCAGTATTGTATGTATACTTATTTCTTGAAGAACTTATTGTATAGTTACATGTTAGGGTAGTAGGCTCTTATTGCACACATTTTTATATGATTTACCAACTCCTAATAGGGTTGAAGCAACTCCTAATAAGGTTGAGGCTTCTAAGAAGGCCTAGTCTCCTAATAGGGACTTGAGACACTATACATGCTTCATAGACTCCTAACAGGGTCAATATCCTTAATCAAATCCTTTATATAGTGAATCATCTTGTGGGTTCCATTCCCACTTGGGTTTTACCTTGGCCAGGTTTCCCTAGTTAACAAAATATGGTGTTATGATCTACCTTTGTGTGTGGTTGTTTATACTATTCAACATCTTTTGTTTACTTTCTTATGCATGTGGTAAAGTGATTAATAATATTCAGTTGTGGTTAAAAGGATTGAAAATACTTATTCACCCCCCTCTTAGTATTATCTATTTCCAAAATCCTTTTCATTATGATATCAAAAATAAGGTAAAAAATTACCCTTGTATAGAGTCGTAGGTAATATGCAACATGATTGTTCATGGAAGTACATTTTTGTTTCCCCTACATGGTGATTTTCTTTGACCTTCCTTAATGGTTACTATTGCTTGTTTCACTTAAGTGACTAATTCTGTTAACCACCTTCATTTCCATCGTTCTTAACTTTTTTATAAAAGGGTTGTTGAGTTTTGTTTCCATGGCTAGCTCTCACCCTAAGTTACAAAAAGAAAATCCTATCTCTTCCCTTACCTACTTCTTGCATGCACTAAATGATACTTTACTTATTGAAGAAGACATAGAAAGATACAATCTAGATTCTCTAAACCAAAACTTAGCTCCATTGCTGAAAACATAGCCAATAGGGGATTGCTACAAGCTACTAGTTTCCCAATGTTAATTATTTGCCCAAAACTAGTTTCAAAATGTAGGAATAGGTATGATTTCACCTAGACATGCATAAGAATGTATCTTGGAGAGGTTTTGTTCAATATAAATAGGATTACATTCATAGGTTCTCTGAGGATTCTACCATACAAAGAATATGAAGCTTGGATTATTGTTATCTAAGACATTAATTTTTAGCAAACACCAACATGTTCAATAATTGTATTGCCAAGAATGGGTTGCTTAAACTAGAGAAAGGGGGTTCTCCTCTTCCTCACTCATTGACAAGAGAATACATGATTCTTGATTTTAAAGATATGATTACTCTCCTAAATAGGGTTAAAGGAAATCAACATGCCTTCCACTAGGAGAACTGGATGTATTTATTTGTCAAAATCATTGTGATTGATAAGAACAAATGCATTGACTTGGAAAAATCATATCTGATAGGTTGCATGAAGAGGTTTCTCCAGCATTTGGAGTATTTGGCTTTTACATGAGGTCATACCTATTTAATGTCCTGGCATTTTGCAAAGAATTAATTAGAACTCCTCATACCAATTAAGTAAATAACATGCCTATTTATGAATATTTCACTTGTTTACAAAAAGATAAAAATAGGGATGAATTCAAGAGAGTACAAGATACATTCCTTGCTAAGCTGGTCTTTGAGTTACAAGAGAGAGAATATAGGAGGCTAATAGAAGAGGAAACACATTTCATACCGATCTATTGTAGTTTCTTCATCCAGTTCTCTGAGGCATTGCCTAAATAGATATGTTTTGATGGAGGCCTGTAGACAAGTAGCTAAAATTTATAGAAGTTGCAAGATTTAGAGAGGTTCCAAATCTACATTCCCTATAGAACTTGGCCAATATAAATTCAAAACTATACAAGATGCCTTTGATCTCAAACATGAACTAAATTTGATAAACCTAGAAGCTCATACTATTCACCTTGACTTTGATGACAAAGACTTTGCTCAAGCCCTATTTGAACTATGATTAGAGCTCTCAAATGTCCCTCACTTAGAAGACTTTTGGGATAATTATGATGATTATTATGAAGTTAAGAAGAGGTGGTGGTCTAGATTGACCATGAAGCAAATAAGATGGATATAAAAGGGGTAAGGTAGAAAAAAGGTGCAGAAATTATTGATCCTTTTTATAAAATTGATCCTTTTTATATAACATAGGTTGAAGTTTTTCCCCTACCAGAAAAAAATTGGGATTCACCTGAGGAAGATGACCTACAATCCATGACTAACCTAGTCATAGTGAGAACTAAAATTGGTTAAAGGAGAAAAGTCAATCAAAAATGAAAAATGTAGAGCAAGCCTCACAAGAAGCCCTAATCAGCTCTAGCTCACTTCCACCTATTTATGATAATAATACTAATAAAGATGTCACCTTTTCCTTTGTAGGTATTTTGAAGCTTGAAGCTTGAATTTCCACTTGAGTTTCAAAGTTCAGTTCAATACACAAGGCCAATAAAATGGACTCATTCTTGTAGCAAAAATGAGAAATCCCAAAAGGTTGCCCTAAAGGATACTTGTAACATCTCACCAAGGGATCAAAAAGAATTAACCTAAAGTTTTACTAAGTTTGCCAAATATTTTTTAATTTAAAAAAGAATAACATGCACAAGAATCATAAAGTAGCGAAAGTAATACATATAATCACACATAAGAAAACATAATAGATTACATTCCTTAAGCATCCTAATACATTGAATCAAATTTAAATTTAAATAATACTAAGTCCAATAAATAACACATCCACATGAAAGAATAACTACAAGTCCAAGTCCATTTAAATAATATATATCTATTCTAAATGCCACTTGGCAATAAAATTCAGAATGTACAATCATCCACTGTACATGTCACAGGGCGTGAAAGGCAGAAAGAATATTCATTTATAAATTAGATTACATCACCACTTTTAGATCCATGAAAAAAAGTACAATACAATAAGTGAAATCATCCATCATAAAGATATAACCATCCATCATAATACACAAAGATAGGATGAAAGGAAATGCAAACAAGGAACTCTAGTCACAATGTCAACAAATGAATCTCAATGGTAAAAGTAAAAAGCACTACCACTTGACTTCATGGTAACCCAAAAAGGTCCACTCCCATTGCGCTGAGGAGATATTCTAAAGTCTTGAACAAGAGATCAATCCCAAAATTAAAAGTAACATATAAGTCAAGGAAAACCCTAAAAGTAATCTAACTTAAAGGTTCCAAGATAAATCGACAACTAGACCAAGAGGAAAACAAAGACATGTAGGGAGTCTACTATGTAAGAAGACTAGTCACATCATATGAATCAACACTAGAGTTACCCTAGTAGTCTATGTTTACCCTGGCCCCCTAGTGACTCTATGCAGCACTAGTACCCTTTCATACTGACAAGGCATACTAACAATGCATGGTCACAACCAATCATCCTCTCTACTCCCATCATAATCTATACTAGTACACAAGGCATGGGCAAGGAAAGACAAAGACTCTTATTAGGTTCATTTTACTCTTATTTAGTGTAGTGTTTTCACTTATTAAACAATCTACAATGTGTTACCCAGGAAGCCACTTAGGGCCCCAACCTCCATTGTAAGCCACATCTTGACATTACATATAGATAACCTACCTTGAGCTCATAAAAGTACAAATCAAAGAATCGTAGTTTTTCCCCTTAGTCCTACACAAGTGACTAGAAAGCATCAAAAGATAATTCACAATAACCCCTTAGATCTTTACAAGAAACTAGAAAGAATCCCAAAAGTAATTGATTGAAGACTCAAAGGTCAAGACAATTATGTCATATCATTGATCTCGTTATCCCTCAAGAAAATGAAAGCAATAATGAACAATAGATCCAAAACTCATCATAAAGCATACTAGACACATTACCATGGTTGAGTTTAAAAGATCAAGATCAAATCATCATAATATCACAAACACAGAACTCCTAGGCCTCTAGTAGATGTCCTCAGATTGGTCAATGCTTTATTCAACCCAAACCAAAAACATAGACAACATACATATAATAGTGTAGTTTCATAGTTTGGTTTGATTTTGAAAGCACGTAGTTTGAGTCAATAGTAAGGTTTGAATTTTTGTACAATGTAAGTTTTTGAATATATGAATATTACATTTTACCCTTAACTATTTAACCCATTTCTTGAATGAAATGCACAATTACCCTTATTCGAATATAAGTTAAATATTCTAAGATATTTTAAAGGTAATTATTTATTTAATTATTAAAATAATAATTATTGATTTTCAAATAAAATAATTATAGTTTTATTAAAATCAAAATCATTAATAATAATAAAATAAATTTAAAATTTATTAAATAATATTCATTATTAATTAAACTTAATTAAACAAAATTTAATTTAATTTAATTATTTAATAATTATAAAAAACTATATTAATATTCATTAATTATTTATTAAATCAATAAATATTAATAAAATTATTAAGAAAATAATTAATAACTAATAATTTAAATTTATAGACAATTTTAAAAAAAAAAATGCATATAGCATTTAAGGCCCAACAACCAGCCTTCAAAGGTTGGTGTTGTGTGGCAATAGCATTAACTGCTACTATGTGTAGTAGTACAGTTTGCACATGTAGACAGCACAAACTGCAGGTGGGAGAAAGAAAAAGGCAGGTGGGGATTCGGTGGTCCTGCCTCCTACCAAATTTTCTAAATTTTTTAAATTTTATTTTATTTTATAAATATTAAATTTATAAATTATTTTCAAGAAAAGACCCCCATGATATTATATATATACAAAACTTCTATTGATACCCTGATAGGAAAAATAAGACAAACTAATCAAATTTTCAATCTAAACTTTTCATTTATTTTAAAACCCTTCCTAGATTAATTAACAACTTTCAAATCTATAGAACGAGGGTTTTACTGATATTTTAATCTTCACATATATAGAAGAAAATAATAAGAATACCAAAAAATTCTAATGAACGATTGAAGAGTTCATCACAACACAATTTGGAAAAACAATTCATAATCACAATGAACATAGGCATATTAAATTACATAATTAACTCGGTCAACAAAACACAGGGATCTACCTAGTTATGATGCTAATTCACAATCACCTAAAGATCTGTGATAGAATTCTATTCTCTCAAAACATTCTCTCTAAAAATTCCCTTCTCCAAAATTCTTGGTCCTTGTGAAATGAACCCTGAATTGCTAATAAGGAGTTCTCTCCTAAATTTGGAACATTGATTGTGTGATCACCTGAGGGAACTCCTTGATCACAACTCTTTAACTCTTTATTAACTTTCTTTTATGTTTTCATGCATGATTTTGCAAAGTAAAATATCTTTAATAATTTAATTTGTTTCTCACTTTTAAATTAATTTATTATATTTTAATCTCATGCATAAGCTCTATGCAATCTAATAACTTTATTAAATAAATACTTACTCTCTCTTAATAATTTTTGAAGCATTTTCTAATATAATATTTATTAACTTAAGTAATAATAATATTTAGTATTTATTTAAAAATGATCTCCTAAACATATTATTATTAAATTAATTAAATATTATTATGCTTTCAAAATAGAACTATAGTGTCCTCTTTAAATTTAATTCTTTTATTTAATTAATTTCTCAATTAATTAAATATAATTAAATATTGAAAATATCATAATAATTTTCCATTAAATTAAATCATTAATTAATCTTTTAATTTGACTTAATTAATAGAAAAATCACCAAAAACCTACAAGATAAAATATGAAAACCTATCATAAAATACCACATACAAGATCAAACTTAAGGGTTATAATCACAAATTTACATCATACAATACATTCAGAAGGGTAATCATCTCAGATACTAGCTTATAAATCACTACTTAGATAGATTCCATGGTCATAATCATTAATTATCATCTGCATTGCACGCCTGTTGAGTCATCACCATCTAGCAGCTAAGAACTGAACAATTGGAAGTCCCACAATAGAAATAAATTATGGATTTCAAAGTCGCCTACAAGGACTGGAAAACTACAGGTGGCAATGTGATTTTAGAGCAAGGACAACCAAGAAATCTCATTAATATTTCAGCTACTTAGCTTAGAACTAAGGCTTTGACCATTTAGTCTTTTAGTTCCTAAGTTAGTTATTTTATGGTTCTAAACTTAGTATTATCAACTCCAATTGGAGTTAGTGTTATAACCATTTTATAAGCCTTAGGCAACTATATATTGTAAGATAAATGTTTTTGGTATTGATACTCTGGTAATTCTACAATGGTAACTTAAGTTGTTAAACAAGGTTCAGATTGAACCATTTTTTGCTATGTTATTTACATGAACAAGGAATAGAAACATAAATCTTTTGAAACTAGTTATATATTGTTGGTTATTTGCGATTATATGCTTTGGTAATTTAGATTGGTTTCATATGGAATGTTTTCATGATCATGATAAATGATAATATGTGTTGTTTTGTGAATGGTTTTAATTAAATTGTTTAGAAATCAATTATCCTTATTTTTAGTTATTCTCTAGTATTTATTTTATTAAGTCTTAAGGAATATTTTTAAAGCAATATTATCCTTGAAATATTTTTGCATAAGAGATGGAAAGGTATTTCCAAAAGCCTTAGTTCTTTCTGGTTAAAATATTTTTCTTGATAAATTATTTTGAAATAAAGGAAATCATTGTTTATCATTTAAGGAGGAAGTTGTGCCTCAAAGCACAGAGAGTTCACTCAATTGTTGTGGAAGTTTTCCTTGTTTATTACTTTGTATTACAAATGGTAAAATATATGCACTAACACTTTCTAAGACCAATAATAAACTTTTCAAGTTATAGCATAGGCCATGAGGTAATAAGGGCTCTTTTAGTAGAATATAATGCAAATACAAACAAAGAAAATTTAGAACCTATTTTGGAAAATACCAAAAGGAGTATTGATCCTCTTTATTGCCCATTTCACAATCTTTTAATTACAAATTCAAAGATTTCAATTTAGTGAATAAGCCATCTCAAGTTGAAAAATATAAAGGAACAAGAAATAAGAGTTGATTTTCCAACTCATATTTTTTAATTTCATCACTTTTCTCAAATAGTCTTTTGAGAGCATCCTAAATATGATTGGGTATCTTCAAGTTCTCAACATGAAATACTGGTTCAAGAGATAAAAACATAGAATGGAAAATTCATGGTCACACTTGTTGAAAATATTTTCTCTATCCATAGCTATATCAGATTATTTTTGTTTTCCAATGTTGAACCTAAATAAGCCTTTGTTATTAAGTACAAGAATTTCTTTCAACTTCCAATCATGATAGTTGAAAGGAATTAGGGGTTGTATAGTCACATTGGGATTCATGTTCCTAGACTTTGATTGTTGGTTCTAAAACATAGAATTGAAAAATACTTCTTGTAGAAATGCTAGATTTTATTTTCTCACCTAGAATCACTTCTAAAAATATTCTATTGTCATCATATAGTGGATTTGAAAACATAGGAAAATTAGTTTTAAAATTACTTTTCCATCATGTGATCATAATATTTTTTTTCTTTATTTCCATGTCATATAGACTCTTTGAAAATGATTATAATTATTTCTAGATATAGTTACATTTGTTTCATCAACAAATCTACTTGATGTGTGGATGAATTTTCCATTTGTTAATTTCTAAGAACACATACTTCTTCGCACACCTCATAATTCATATATTTCATATTCCTGTCATTTATCAATTAAAACCATTTATACAAAAATATTTAATTATTAGCTAGGTCTCAACTTGCAATCATTCAAGTATCCTTAGTGCCCATCAATCAAGAATTAATTTATTAATTTATCGTGATTAGATAACCCCTCCATTTTCTACTCATAGTCAAGATCCTCAATAAATCATCGTTGATTATTTTTTGTTATGAAATTTTCATGCCTTTTAAAGTTAATCTTTGCTAGAAAGACTTTCAAACTACTTTTGTTAGCATACTTATGGTATTCTATGCCCAATAAATCTAAAATTTGTTCAGTATTGCATGAACATTCTTCCTCTCTATACTCTTTCACTACCATACATTCAACCAATTTTTCATCATGGTTTTCAAGTGTGGACACACTTTCATTCCTTATAACTAGTATGGATCTCTATTTCACTACTACTACCATCACTACTAGGCAAATATACTTATCCACATTCTTCATGATTAAAACATTTTCCATTCTCACTATAGGTCTCACTATAGGTATCAAATAATTAAAAACACTCCTAATAATCCATGAGTTTTTATGCTCCCAATTATTATTTATTTTACAACTATTAAGGTTTCCCTTATTTAGGGTTTCATGTTCTACTATAAATTCTTCTACTAGAAGTCATTTTGAACCATTTAACAAGTTTGCATCTTTTATTATATATTTCAAAACACTAAGAAATGCATCAATATTGCACAAAATGTGTTCATAATTTGGTTGATACTCATTTCTAAGTGAACAAATTAGGGGTTATGAATCATCTTCAATGGTGCAATAAAACTAATTTATAAACTATCTTAGTGATTCTCATGATGCTAAAAAAAAATTCGACACCATTCCAAATCCTTTTTGTACTATCTACTAGCACTCAAAAATGGTCTTGTGATTACATCATATGCATCAATTTGAAATTCCTATATCAATTTATAGATTCTTTCAAATGCTTGAGTGCTGATTTTGTTTCATCTAATTGTGGCCTTCAAAAATCTTATTGAGCTCAGTGGTTTATATGCTTCAAGAATGCACAGTTGCCTTTGAGAAACTCATTGTGATTATATGCCATAAGAAATTGTAACCTCATCTGGATGTTGTTCAGAACATTTTTAATGTTTGAATGTATTGCAAATTATTACTTTGTTTATTGGGAATCTTTGATGTGGGAGCATCTTGGTTTGCCTTGTAATCCTACTAAATTTTGTTTATTCTGGTAGTTACTTTCAAGTTCCAGTTACTACCAAGTTCTAGTTACTATCAAGTTCTAGTTGTTGTTAAGTTCCAGTTGTTTCCATGTTCCAATATTAGCCAAGATATCTAGTATTGACCAAGTGTTCCTTCATTTGTTGAGTGAATGTGATATTTGGTGATGCTTGGTTCCTTCTTTGACCAAGTTTATTTGAGATTGGTTCTTTGTATGAGCCAACTTGTGTATTTAATTTGGATTATGAATTTAATGGTAGGGTCTTATTTTGTGATGTGTGCAAACTATTTTAAGGGAAATATTTCCATTATCTAATGATCTAGAATCATGTGTAACCCATTTTGGTAGGTATCTAAATAAGAGTGTTTAGGTTTAGGTAAAAAAATGACTTAAAAATTTTAGAGAAGATGTTTCTAGAATAGAAAATTTAAAGTTGGATCGTGGATTTTGAAGTTTTATTTTGTTGGTCATAGCCCAAAAGCCTTACAAATAGGCATGTATGCTAATAATTGGATGAATGAATAAAGTGTTGTTGTTCCTTCTCTCCTTGGTGTTGTTAGCTTTTGTTGTGTTACTCAATGAGGTGCTTGGATAGTTAGGTGTCCCTCTGGCCCTAGCTATTTAGACCCTCCTTACATTATGTGATATTAGAGCTTGAGGTTTTTCCTTGTAGAGATTGGATCCTGTAGAACCCTAAATTGAATTTGGTTATAGGGTGAAAAGTCTATAGATTTGACCTATAACTTATAGAAGGTTATGATCTTGCAAGAACCTATTTATAAAAATGGTTTGCATTAGAGGAAATACTGAAACTCCTATTATGGACATGTTGATAAAAATTGTAACTATATTAGATGTTATGGAGACATCCCAGAGGAGAGGAGTGCATCTTGGTGATGTCATAATGACACCAAACCCTAACCCTGAACCCAAGGAAGATCATGATGAGAAAATATTGTTGAGAGTATTTTCTAGGGGACATTCAAATCCTATTTTCAAATTTTCACCTTATGATGGAAAATTGGACACCAATCTTGTATTGTATTTGACCTCTCATATGGAGAAGTTCTTTGAGTTTGAAGGAACTCCTGATAATAAGAAAGTGAAAATTGCAATCACTATGTTGAAAGGTCATGCTTCACTATGGTGGGAGCATTTTCAAACTAATAGATAGAGAAGTGAAAAGGAGAAGATCGAGACCAGCTTGAAAATGGTGAACAAGGAAAAGAGGAAGTTCCTTCTTGTTGATTACAAAGTTAGTTTGTTGAAAAAGATGTAAAACTTGAGACAAAAGGAAATGCATGTGAAAGACTATATTGAGGAGTTTTATAGATTGGATATCAAATATAGAGACATGTGGATGATGAGGTTGAGAAATTTTCAAGGTATCTAAATAAACTAAGATATAGAATTCAATATGAGATAATTTTTGTGAAATTGGAAATTGTGGAAGAAGCATATCAATATTCCTTTAAAGTTGAGGAGATCTTAACAAAGAAGCATGAACAAAGACAAAGTGGTAGATTCTAGACAGGCAAAGGTAGATCTTATGGAGAAAGTGGTAGATCAAAAAATTCCATGCAAGATATGGGAAAATTTGAGTGTAAAAATGATGATAAAGGAAAGACCAAATGGAAAGGTGGCAATTCTTACCAAGGAGGTACTAGTTCTTATCTATTACAAGATAGAGTTATCATTTTACCAAAAGATAAACCTATCAATAACCAATACAACTACTATACCTATAGAACATAAGAGGTGGTTAATCCATGTCATGAATCAACATTGGTGGTTAGTCCAAAAATTCCCCCTTCAATATTATCTAAGGAGATTCAAACCTGTAATTAAGCTTTGATACCACTTGTTACAATCTAGATTGTCATTCCACCAAAAGATCAACCTATGAATGATAGATTCAACCACTAGACTTATAGGAAATAGGAAGCGGTTAAGTCATGTCATGAATCTTGAAGGGGAATATTTGTGGTTACTCCAACATTATTGAGGAAGAGGTAATTCTTATTCTAGAGGTGGTTTTCATGGTAATTATTTTAGATGTAGTAAAGAAGGGAAAAAATCCTTTGAATAAAGATACTTTGGTGAAAATGAGCAAGGTAACATAAATGTTTTGATTCAAGGAGATCTTGAAGGTTCACCAAGTGGACCTGAGGTCCTTAATAAAATATGATGGTGAGAATAACTTTTTATAATAAGAGAATTGATGAGGAACTAGTCTTGAGGAGAAGTCTTCTCAAAACCATATGTAATATGGCCAGAAAATATTGTAAAGTGATTATTGATAGTGAAAGATCAAAAAATTTGGCATCAGAGGAGCTAGTTACAAAGTTGTGGTTGCAAACAATGAGACACCCTAAACCCTATCATGTTTCATCAATCAAGGAAAAAGATAAGTTTTTGGTAAGTGAACAATATGTTGTGAAGTTCAAGATTGGAAATTACTTTGATTAAGTTCTCTGTGATGTTATGTTGATGGATTATTGTCACATTATATTTTTTAGGCCTTGGCAATATGATAGATATGCTATGCATGATGGAATATTGAATCGATATACTCTTTGGGTGAATGGAAAAAAGAAAGTATTGTTGTCTTTGATTGAAAGTCCAAATAAGGTTAATTGTACTATTTTAAGAATTTGCATAATTAGTAGGAAATAATTTGAGAAGGAGATGAAAAAAACCAATTCTCTTTTTCTATAGTTCCTAAATGACTAAGTTGTGGTAGTAGTCACTAAGTGATAGAATCTGGTAGAGGCCAACTGACAGTAGAAATAGTAGAAATTGGTAGAGGATGAGTGACAGTAGAAACTGGTAGTGTTAGCTGAGTACCAATAGAAATTAAAAGCTTTTTGAATGAGTATAATGAAATTATTATAGAGGATATACCTGATGGTTTACCACTAGTAATAAGTATAAGTCATTGTATAGATCTGATTCTTGGAGCTAGTTTTCTAAATAAAGCACCATATAGGTTGACACTTATAGAGAATGAAGAACTTAATAGAAAACTGTAGGAGTTGTTGCAGAAAGGTTTAATCAAAGAAATTATGAATCCATGTGTTGTACCTATTGTATTAGCACCTAATGAGAAAGAAAAATGGAGGGTTTGTATTGATTCTAGAGCTATTAACAAGATCATAGTGAATTATAAGTTTCCTATGTTGAGGATGGATAATATAATATATTATTTGAGTGGAGAAAATTATTTTATCAAGATTGATTTGAAGAGTGGTTATCATCATATGAGAATTAGAGAAGGTGATAAATGGAAGATTACTTTCAAGACAAAAGATGGCTTGTATGAATGGTTGGTTATGCCTTTTGGTTTGGCTAATGCACCTAGTACTTTCATGAGTTTTATAAACAAAGTTATCAAGAGATTATTGGATAATTTTTTTTTTTTTTATTTGTATGATATTTTGATATTTAGTAAGACTAAGGAAGAACATAAAGAGGATGTTAGATGAGTATTGCAGAGATTGAAAGAGGAGAAGTTGTTGATTAATTTGAAGAAGTGTTTCTTTATGCAAGAGGAGATTATGTATTTGGGTTTTGTAATTTGAGATGATGGTTTGAGAATGGATCTTAAGAAGGTTAAGGAAATTTTGGAATGGCATACACATGAGAATGTGGGTGAGCTAAGATCATTTATTGATTTTTCTAGTTTTTACACTATGACTAAGACAATGAGAGGAGATAAAAAGTGTTGCAAGCAAGAATGTTTAGATATTCCTATGGGTGAGTATTGTAGATATGTTACTACAATGATATGTTACATTCATGACTAAATTTTTCATTGATGTCAACATAGTAGTTTTATGTGGTATCTAACAGAAGAACAACAAAAAGATCAAGTTGGTGTAGACGGCTAGTTGAGTACTATAACAATATAAGGTTATGGGAGAAACTTCTATGTATCTAGTGTATGTAGTTAATGTTTGAAGAAGAAATGATAAGTCTAGAAGAAGTTATGTAAATTTTTATGATGTTTATTCTGAGAAAGAGCTTACAGAGGCATGTTCTAGTAAACTTGATATATGTAAGGTTCCTCCTCATACATATTTATTAAATATGATTTTTTTTGTTAAATATGTTGTAGGAGATTTGAACAGATATGAAGTTATGTTTTATGTTGTGAATATCCTATTGAAATTTAGAGAGCAGTTGATACATCCATGTTTTAATACTTAGTGATTTGAGAACTAATACACTATCTCAAGTGTTTAAACATTAAAATTTCACTAACAATGATGCGAGGTATTTTCACCTGATAATGACGGCGTTGATTTTGGTACCTTAATGATTAAGTTTTATGCTTTCAGATAGTTCATTATGTCTTATTAACGATGTTTATGATGTTTAATTATATGCATGCTTAATGATGATTATTCTAGTATTTTAATCTGAATTAATGAATAAAGTTATGTTGATTATGTAATTTCTAATGATTAAAGGTGTGCATAAATAAGAAAGGATTACTTAAATGAAAGATTCATGTTTTGATTTATGTAACTATCCAGATAAGTTTTGAATTTATGCATGTGATTTTCTTGAGCTACCGATGTGTGCAATGAGTGTGCAAGATATTTTTAGCCAAAAAATATAATGAAGAAATGGAACAAAACCCTATGTAGTGATTGTGGAAACTAGGGTTGAATCTAACAAAAGATGCAAATCCCGTTGTTCATATTTTATTTGTATCATGAGATGAATGAATGTATCATGCTGTAATCAGTAAACGTTAATGTTTCATAACAGTGTTTTTATAGTGTCACTTGACACTCATAAATTGTATATGCATTCAAACATGATAGTTAGGGTTAACTGAGTAACCTAAAGATCTAAGTCAGAATAGGTTAGTGACCTTTTTGCCAATCAGTGACTAATCAAGGTTAATTACCCTAATCATGATTAGTGGGTAATCTGCTTTTGGAGGTTGTTAGTAAGTCCTAAATTTTTTATAGCTTTTGATAGGTCCCTAATTAATCCTAAAGGCCTAAAATTATGAAATTTAAGTACCCAAAGGGTATGGATATGGGTTGGGGGAATTTTCCACCTCCCTAGCCCCTTTTGTTGACTTTTATGGTCACTCAAAAAGTCCATTTTTGCTTTAGTGCGAAAATTGAATGATTTCACCATGGGTTGAATGACTCTAACTCCACCTTGAGGTTAGCCTTAGGTTTAGTTGAGTTTGAAGCCTCTAGAATTTTAGGCAAGTAGGGGAAGTTATTACCCTTTTTAGGTGGTTGAGTTTTGATCTTATTTAGAGGCATTTCTAAGAGGGTTTTGAGTGTTCACCCAACCTCTACTTTTAGAGTGCAATCCAGGATTGAAGGAGAAGGAGAAGGAAGAGAGTGTTCTTCTCAAACTTGTTCATTTGCCATAAACAAATTTTGAAGGTAGGAAAACTTCACCTCATGTTGTTTATTTTTTTTTCATGCTTAAGATATTGTGTTTGCATTTGTGTGTTTGTGTGTGTTTGTGTTAAGTATGTTTTGGGAGGGATTGAAATAGGTTTTCTTGAATGTCTTTCCTCTATGTTTTGTGTTGAATTTTGAAGGGATTGTATGGGTTGTGTTGGCATTACTCACCCTCGGATAGGGAAGAAGCAGCCATGTATGGGGAAAGTGTCCTGCCTGACCACTACTTCAGGTTTTTTGCATATTAGGACTTCGTTGTTATAAGTTCCTTTCAGATGTCATGTTTTTATTTCTCTAGAACTTGGTTATATTATTGTCCTTTGGAACATGAGACTTAAGCTGAAGGCATTTTTTGTTTAGAACTATTTTATTAGCAGTGAAGGTACTTTAGGATTTTATGATTTGAAACTAGCATATAAATTATTGCATGATTGGTTATCAATTATGTTTATTATGTTTGAAACTCATTGTAAATTGCATTCTGTGTTTGTATGTATTGGAAAGAAAGTTATATATTGTATGTTAACTTGACATTGCAACTACATTTGTATGTTAATATGCTGTATGTATTTGGAACTTGTCATTGTATTTTCTTATGCGTGATTGAGAACGGATTGAATTATTGCATTAGATTTTTTTTTAGTATAGCATATAGGCATATGATGTGAAGGGTTTATATACTCTTTATTTCATAAAACCTTAGGTTGGTTTTGATTACATAACTTATATTCTTTTTTTTTTTAAAGGTTTAATAACCCGTAGTTGGTATAGATTATGCATATGTTATGAAAGAGGGGTTTAATATATTCTAAAATGACATGCAACCCTAAATGGGTTTTGAATGTCATGTAACAGGATATTAGCATTGTTCATAGCCAAATTCATGGCGATGTTTTTAGTACTGTCGAATACACGGCTCTATGATACATGATGTGTATTGAATGCATGTTTATGAGGAATTATGGAACTAAAGGTTTGGATGGCCATTTATTTTTGTGAGTTTGACTTCTTGAAGAATTTGGGCCAAAAACTTGGCTGCATTGCTCTATTTTGCTTAACATCTATGACCCTTGTTGCTGAGGTATCAACATAATGAGGGGTTTTGTTGGAAGGGGATACTTGCATATGTGGTTAAGCATGATGGATTTACTCATCAAAAGTTGTCTGTTGTTATTGTTGGGTTCTTCTACTTCACTCCATTGTGAAGTCATTTGCAAGTTATGTGTGTTAGCATTGTGGAGGTTGTTTACAAGTTTTGACTTGGCTTTTGGGGCTTTGGCATCGAACTTTATTACAGAGCATTGTATTGAGAATTTTCCATCTTTTGTATTACACGTAGGGGCAATTTCTTACCCTACTCTATCTCTATTTTCATTTGCATTGTTATTTTGATAAGCATGTTGTAAATGGTTATCAGTTTTACATGATGTGTATTGACACTCAAGGATGGATATTTGCAGAGCATGGCACTGTGTACAATGCTTAGCCCTGAATATATCCACATTTGAATGTGAAGTTATGGAGATATCATTTTGGGTGTTGCTATATTTATATATCTGGGTTTTGCCCTAAACATATTTTTTGTTCTCTAAATTGTACCATATCAGAGACTCATGCATGTGACAATAAGTATGCATGTGATTGTGTTATACTTATGGGCATTCGGCATTGTCAGGGCCAAGCTCTAAGAGAATCTATATCTTAGAGTTCATAGATATGTGTGGTTCGGCCACAGTCACTAGCTCGCATTAGGTTGTAGACTCATGACTGATCAAGAGCACAGTCACTTTGTTTTAAAAAATAAATTAATTAATTAACTTAAACCAAGGGTTAAGTCATTATAATAAATAGTGCACTTGAATTCTAAAACTCGGTCATTATGTATTAAAAATAGTAATATAGTGAATAGTATGTGACAACTAATGGTAATGACATTTTGTCAAATAGTTAAAAGGAAGCTTGATTCAAGTAGAAAATTCTCTGTGATAGCATAAATTACCCATTAATATATGTTGGAAATTGAGTCGTAGTTAACTGTTGTTTTGTGAAATTATTCACAACTAAATAAGGCATTATTTTTATAAACAATCTTGACATAGATAGATGTTGTTATTTCAATATGGACAGGCTCATTATGTGAACAGTTAGTGCGCATCTTATACCTTAGGGATTTTACATCCTAATTACTTTTGGTCATTGGCATGAAGAAAGTTATATTGCATATTTGTGAATCGCATTATGAATTGATTTCAGATATTTTTTTTATAACTTAGTGGTGGCTTATTGTCAAATAGTGGTATGACTTCAATCAACACTTGTATATATTCAATAACATTGTTAATGATCATTTGTTACGCATTGGCTGCACTTGGATTCAATTATGTTTAATTTTGCAATGAGATATTTTAATAGAATTTATGGATTTTTTTGAGATAAGATATTTGAAACAGAATGCTTTTATTTATACAGATGTATTTCAGTTCATAATTGAAATGGAAAGTCGTTTCAAGTAATGAGGCAGATTTATGATATATGTTTGATGATATGTCATTTAAAGCAAGAATATCATATGTGCATTGTTTTATTATCTTAGGTCATTTCTAAGGCTAAGTTTAGTTTATCATAACAATAGGAATAAGTAGTATAGTACTACAACTGGTAAATATCATTAAACTGATGTATTAGTTTAGTTATATTTACGAGATCGTAATATTGTACTACTTATTTCTGTTGTTAAAATAATCTAAGTTTACTTTCGAATTTGGTAGTAGAAGATGAGATTTTCAATAGACAAAGAATGTAATATCATGTGAAAATTGACTTGTTCTTCGTTGCATGTGCATTCTTAGAATATCTGCTTGATGTGTATTTTAAGGATAGCTATAATGATCGTATATCGAGGTGGCTAAATATCGATTTATCCCATTCAGTTAATTAATTCAGTGATAATTTTAAGATGAATTGGGTGGGTTAAATACATACAAAAGATAATTGGCCTTACCTATGACTTAAACCAGTAAGGTTAAGTATGGAGAACAAGGCAAGTCTCTATTACGTCATTTCACGAGTACCATAGAGAATTCCACTATGTGTTGTCTATGAGCTTACCATATATGGATGCAGTATGTTAGCACCATAGTGATGACACCTCAATATACGTATGATTCATTTACTAGTTATTCTTAGAGCGAGTTTAATATTGCATTGTTAAGAAGATGTTTACTTCTTGCATATTAATTTCAGAATTGCACTATATTATGTGGTTCAGATATCTGTAATGCCTCGCCCAGAGATCCTTGGAAACAAGGATTCAAATCAAGCCAAGATATTTTTGTTACAAGTATGAATGCACAAGACAACATCATACAGGGACCACAAAGATTGCAATGGAAGACTTCAACATAATCCTAGCAACCAACGAATCTTCGAACGCCACATCCCAATTGACACACCCTGACAAAAGCCAACAACCACTACAACAAGATGAGGGCACAAGAGATGACTACTCATCAAAAAAACACCAAGCTGGGGTAAAATGCAGAATCTCAAAATTTGGCTAAGCCTAAAATCTTGAAGCCCTGAAAATTGGCTAAGTCTGGAATTCTGAAGCCCTGAAATTTCCTAGAATCCATAACTTATCTCCGAGAGGTCTGAAACCTATCTCAGACGATTTGTCGCATATATTAAAATATATCTTAAGTATAAGAAATTAAATATATGTCAACTTATACTTCTCATTAAGGGAGGGTGGCACTTCTCCTTAAGGCATGCAACACTCTTCCAGTATCGTACAACATTTCTCAAGAAGGTGTGCAACACTACACAGTCTTGTGTGACATTTCTTAAGAAGGTGTGCGACACTTTTCTAGTGTCGTACAACATTTCTCAAGAAGGCATTTGAAACTTTACAATGTCGTATAACATAGCTTGTATGGGTGTGCGATACATTTTTATGTCGCACATTGTTGACAAAATGTCGCCCATAGAAACACGAAAACACTCCCAAAAGCATAAATGACCAAAAAAGAGAGCAAAGAACCTCCACACTAGGGAGTACTAGATCCATAAAGGCTTGAGGAATGAACACTCAAGTGCAAGAATGAAACAGAATGAAGAACATCAAACCATCTAAAATATAGCAGCAAAGAACACACCAAATATAAACATCGCAGAGAACAAAAGCAACATCGCAATGTACATAAATACATCTCAGGAACAAAACAACCATACTAAGTATGCAGTTCCTCCCAACCATCAATAGCATCATAAAACCATTGTGGATCCTAGCCATCCCCTGCATGTAACATCCCAAGCCATTGACCAGATCATTGGTACTATCATAATAGGGACGTCACTACTAAAAACATGCAACAATAACAACATAAAAAAATCTAACATGGTAGTGATAACGCATAAGATAATCCTACAGTAGATAACATCACCTATCACATGATAAATAGCAATAAGCAACAGATATACTACTAAAGCAAATCACATCATCTAATCATATGCTAAACATCATAATAAGGGAATGTGCCAAATAAAATAACATCATCTAAACATGATATACAAGCATCCCAATGAAAGCATAAATCACAAGAAAGCATACTCTGGAACTCGAAGTACCAAGTGAAGACATTCAACAATGGTCACACTAGGACAAAATATCATCTTTGTACACTGATCCCTAGTAGTGGTGAAGGTAGCTATGCCTCCCAACCACATGGCACCCATAGGTCCACACCCGCCATGCTGATGGAGATAATGATCCAACCACAAACACACATAAAACACAACATCAATGGCTAACACTCACGCTAGACAGTATGATGGCTGCAGCCAAGAACCTAAGACAATGCAAGGAGTATAGGTCCTGGTCAGACACTCAATAGGCTACTATGTAGGGACTAACATCATGAAGAGTCGCTTGGCATCAAAAATCACAAGCTTGGATCGTGCGTTTCAACTCCTCAACGGAGGGCCCCACACACAAATTTTACTATCTTAAGTTTTATTACCAGTCACACATTTTTTTAATTATCACTTATTTAAAACTTCTTATCCTTTGCCAACCCTATGGGACTAAGGTCACCAAGTTGCAAGATAGAAGCCCCCTCCATACGCTACCCTACCCTACCCATGCTCATCCTATGACAAGTGCTTGTGGGCATGCATACTCCCATCCCAACCCCAATGATCATAACTTTCGGCAATATCACGAAAGATCGGGCCTTGCAAGTCACCCAACAAATGTACGTGCACGTACTCGTGTGTGGCGCACTACCATCACAAAGATTATAACACAAGGATAGGAATGAGAACACAATGCAAAGAAAACACCCAACTAAAAGCAACACAGGAAGGATGGATTATACATGAATCCCAAAGCCAATAAAATCATAAATCATTAAATCACTCAACCGGCCTCAATCTGAGAGTATGGATTCTACACGAATCCCAATGATGTAACAAGACCAAACATCATGAACTCACTCAACTGGCCTCAATTCGAGAGTATGGATTCTAAACGAATCTTAGCATTCATGAAACAAAAGCAAAGGTCCAACAAAAACCATAACAAGTATAAAATCACTCAATCGAACACAATGTCAAGAGTACGGATGCAACACGCATCCCAACGAAACATAAAAGTGAAAAGTGGTCTGACTGATATCCAAATGGATCATCAAGGTCCATGACCCACATTGTGCCAAGAAAACTTGAGAAAGTGGGGCAGCACGCAAAATGAGGTAAAAATCCCAAAAATTTGGAAAACTTCAAAATTAAAACCCATTTGGCCTTTGGGTTCAAAAATCTCAAAAATTTTTTAAAAATGGAATCGAACACCGTATGCAAAAACAGCCAGCATAACGGCATAAAATTACAAACTCTCATCCCAAAAAATAGGGAAATGTTCATACCTGCCCAACCAGGTAGAACTAGCATATAGAAACAAAGGGGAACACTAGTTCTCATCCTCCAAACAAACAACTACCAAAAATAGAAGCAGAAACAATAAAACAGGAAAGCCCTACCTCACAGCTAAAAGGGAAAAACGAGAATCTGAACCATAAAATAAATATCCTGTAGAAGTAACCAAAAATTGCGGCAATCCAAGGTTTCCCCGAGCTATATCCAACGAGCCCAACCTCGTGACGATCCTATGCCCGTAGCTCCCACAATGAACAAAATAGTAAATCCTCATGAAGAGGATTTTGGGTTTTACTCTCCAACTTTCCAATTTGAAAGTGAGAAGTGAGGAATTAAATTCTTCTTTGGATACTTATTCACTTTTCGGGTGAATAATCGATTAGGGCATTTAGCCAGCCAATCTAGTTAAACCCTGAATTTACCCAAACAAAAATAGGCTATTCCTATAAATAGGAATTCATCTATGGAAAAGCTGCCAAAAATTAAAATAAATCAATTAAAAAGCTCGAAAACCCAAAAACACAAAAATCACCTTAAACAACTTTCGCGACAATGCGAACCTTTAAATGCACAAACACACTTACTAGTCTAATCACATAATGCAATGAGTTTTGATTTAATAATCACCGAAAGGTTTAAATTAAACATTTTAATAAAGGATACGTCAACCATACAAGGACGACATTGGTAAAATATGAAAGGCTGAATCACTAACTCCATGTGCCACTGCTAGGGATATAATCCTACACACTAAACAACACAATCAATTGCAATTGCATATAATAACATAGCCAAAGAAATAAATGCATTAAATCACCTAATTTAACAATTTATTTAATTATATTAAAATAATCTATTTACATCACTCATGTTCGCATAAAGCATAACAACACAAGAATGAAGTAAATAGCCATAGCATTAAATCCATCACATAACAAAATCAGAGGTATGTCCAAATACTAGATAACTAGATATCATCACAAAACACACTATCATCTCAAAATGGCATCATAATGCAATATGATTTATTGAACATCATAGTAGTCTAAAATCTATGATACTAGAATCAAGATGTAACATCTGACCCTCAGGTCCTCTCAAATATAAACATAACATGAGTAACAAATATCTCTCTAATCATAAATATAACAAGGTAAATGCTCACAACACATAACCAAATAATCCCACAAGAACAATCCACTCTAATTACTTAAGCATTTAATAATGATTGATTACACTGCATTAAAAAAAAAACACTTAAAACACATAAGCAAACACAGTCATAAACATGACTAATCACTGCTACAAGAACCTAGTCCCATGTAGCATGCTAATAGAACATAGTGCAATCTCTGCACACATCTCAAGGTAATCACAAAACAACCTCATGATACCACATCAATCCTGGTAACCACTGGCACAAACCTCAGTGAACCAAAAATCACATCATAATCTCAAAGATCAGTCAAAAGCATAAATAAAGCAACTGATACAAAAACATAAACCCAAACACCTCAACAGTGTAGACCACTCAAGGTCACAATCATGATCCCATCACAAAAAAAGATCATCAAGGTTGCATCCATCAGGACGACTTACAAAAGTCAAATGGGAGAGGCACTACATCATCCCCCCCAAAGACTAGGCTTATTCTTGGAAGCCTGCAATCCAAGAATAGAAACCAAAACACACAAGAACCAAAATCCAAAGCTGAGCAAAAGGAATGACTTGAGAAACTCTCCATAAGTCAAACCAAATCAATCCCACATTCTCAACCCATCATGTTAACCCCCAAATAGGTTAACCATGAAAGAATGGGTGTCACACAGACACAAGGTCCTCCGACAAGGAACCTTCTATGCACTAGGAAAAACCATCTAGCCATAAAATCAACAATACAAGGTAAGGAACAAGCCACTCCACCTTGTCAATAGGTGCCCAACAAAACATGCACCTACCACAAGACTAGAAACAAGGTCAAAACACTAAGCACTTCAAAAAAAAGTTGGAATCATGGGGAATAACCATCCCAAACTTCCCAAGAATACTATCATGTCACACATGATCATTCTGGAATCCACATAAACTCACCCTTAGAACAAAGAGGATGAAAGTTTACCAAAAAAAGCACACACTCCAAAAGACTACTCACCACCAAGCGTAGGAGCACAACACCTCACCAAGGCACAAAAGCTCAACTATCACTAGGAACTAGGGTAACACAACCCAACCAGACAAGATATCACCTTTCCACAAGGTTCAAAGACTTTCGTCAGTGGACACAATCATCAAATGTCTGTATACCAACTCACGAGATGGTAACATGTGTCCAACGATACCATGTCCCTCCAACACCATGCTAGGAAAACTACACCCAAACTACCGTTAAACTCAATCTCTAGCCTCAAGTCAATAGTTAAAGAGAAAACTTGCTTGGGACAATCCACATGAAGATATAAGCTTAGGGAGAAGGATACTACAAAGTATAGGACTGAGAGGGAGTCGCTATCAACCTCTACAGAAAATCAGCCCAAGATGCATTAGGGAACTCACAATTCCCCCAACCATCAACATACTCACAAGAGAACACTAACTGAGCTAGTGTCATAACCACACTAGCCTACTCTCTCAAGAGAGAAAGAATACAAAGATGCGCCAAGGTCAACATCCAGAAAGGAGAATGTAGAGTCATCAAAGAATTGAGTCACTCCCAAATGATAAGGCAACATCATCCACAACAAGGAACGCTCAAAAACCACACTACACCTCACAAGGGTGGGTCCGTGTAATAAGAAACACAAAAACCCAAGCACGAACTCCATCAAGTACCTAGTAGATTATGAAGACAAGATAACTCTTCTGTTATGAATAACATGAGAAGTTAAACTTCTCCAATGGCCATAAATATGATATGTCATGATTGAATTGGTCTCTACTTGAAAAGGTACTCAAAACATCGATCAAAAACTCCAGAAGCCATAGCCTCACAGTCGGACTCGGATTGAATCCATTTGAAAAGTGTCGAAAAGATATCGACAAGGACTACAACATGAAGAAGCTAAGAGAGACCAAGATGTACGATCTGAGCCACCACTCAAATCAAAACAACAAAGACAAAACCAACAGCCTTGGTCACCAAAACAAGCAACAAATGAAATGTCCAAATCCACACAAGAGCACACATGCCCAAAACAAATTAAGGCATGGAATGAAAGGTAAGTCACACATTGAAACCATCATTACTTTTCTTTCATAAATTCATTAATTAAGCATAACATAAGCACTAATGCATAATGAACTGAAAGATTTTCAAGCAAGGGTCCAAGAGTCACTATAGAACAAGTACATACCTTTCAATTTCTTTCAAAAATAACATTAAGTTTAATCACCATTTAAACCATTCAGTTACAATAACAACTTTAGATCTAACAAAGACACACTAGCATGTTCTCCATGATATTATCCCTTGAACATACTACCAGAGGTTCAAGATGAACATGATAGAGTCACAACACACAACTAGGTAGTAGTAAAACATGTCTAGAATAGTCATCATGAAACAAAATAAAAAGCCCAAATGGGAGAATTGCCGATTCCAACAGTAAGTACCAAAAAGAGCTCATTTCAACAATAAGTCAAATGTGACAACTACCACAAAGAGAGAGATAGATAAAATTTGATGACTACTCCAAGAGAGGAAAATGCTAAAAACCAATGCTAGCCCAACAACATGAGGAAGTACCTCCAGCCAAATAAAATAAGGCATCAAACAAATCACATTACAGGTGATGATTGAGTACAGTCACACAAGAGGGATAAATCACCACACAATGCTAAGGAATACATCATCCTAGCATTGTTAGAGAACACACACACACATCAAGCAGTATACCATTAGTAACCTCATGCATATGTAGACAACAATAATTTCCATGCAATGCAACATTTAGATATTCATCAATTAATGCAAATTTTCATATGCTTAAGAAGTAATCAGATTGGGGACTTAAGTCATTAACCCAAGGATATAATGCAAACCTATTACTTTGCAATGATTCACAATAAACACTCATTTTCAATGAAAGAAACCATTTCATCATTATAACAAAAAAATAAAGAAGCACAAATAAGATTCATCTATTTACTTGCAATAAGGAGAAAATAGGGAAACAATGCACCTAACCCCCACAAGGAGAAACAAGAAGAGGCACACAAGCCAACACATGGAAACCAATTAGTGGCTCCATCCAAAAAGGGTCACACATGCAACCAACCAAACAAGGCACAATGATCCCACCTATAAAGCCAGGAAGACTCACTTCCTTCTCCACACATTGCTCTAGTTGCATTTACTGGACAAGCAAATACATCATGAGTAGATACCAAAGCAACAAAGATCACGAGTTCTCACCAAGACACTCACACTCAACCAATGCAAAAAAAACTACAAGGGCAACATAAACACAGAGATCCCAATGTTTGAACATGGGCTCTGATACCAGATGTAATGCCTCGCCCGGAGATCCTTGGAAACAAAGATTCAAATCAAGCCAAGATATTTTTTTTACAAGTATGAATGCACAAGAAAACATCATACAAGGATCTCCGGGTGGGGCATTACAATATCTGCATTATGGTTTTGCATATGTTTATTCTAATATGTATGCAATTGGACTACGGTTTTCAACTTAGTGTGTACTAAGCCCTCTTTGTGTTGTATTGCATTTTTGTGTGTGTTTCAGGTGTTTCAAGTTGATTAACAAGTAGCTAAGGATGACTGTTGAAGTTACTTCTTGAAACATAATTTGTTACTTGTAGGGTCCATATGTTGGACATAGGCATTTAAGAATGATATTGTACTTCATTATTGTACTAAAAATTTTATGCATTAACATCATAATGGAAATTTATTTGGATGATGTCTTCTTCTAATTTGAGGTTTATGAATTGAGAGTGACTCAATCATTATTCTTACTCTTGTAAAAGTTGATTAAATTAAAAAAAAATCTTTTGTTCATTATGCTTGTTCTTTGTTTCCAATTTATTATTTTTGTTTAGTTCAGCATTACATTTGGTATGAGAGCACAGTTAGAATAACTAGGACTCTTGGGTTATAGGGTTTTACCCATCATCAATGTGTTATTAACAGTTAATTGTTTTAAGGTTGCTATCATGCCTCCCATCACTAAAGGATCTTGAGGACGCGATATTCCTGAGGAGAACTTTGTTGGCAGAGGCAGAGGTAGGGTTAGGGGCCATGGTAGAGGTCCTAGGCACTAGAACATTGCTAGGGTTGGTCAGTTTGATTAGAATGTTATGGTTGGAAACAACCAAGATAACTAGGTAGATCAAGCTATGGTACTTCAATGAATACTGGAATGTCTCGATAATATTGAAACTAACAACCAGATTCCTGATGGGGGAGTGAATGTTAGGATACCTCTTGTGCAGGGTATTAACCTTCTTGTAGAGGATGATCTAGTGGCAAGAGCTCAGCTCAAGGATCTTTCCAAGGTGAAAGGGCCATTATTTTATGGTACAAAATAGGGTACAATAGTAGAAGCTTGGCTACTGAATATTGAGTGGTGCTTTATCTTACACCGTTACTCGAGTAACATGAAAGTAAGATGGATGGTTATGCATTTGAGGGGATTTGGAGAAGCTTGGCATTGATATCTCTTTAGTTACTTGGGAGCTCTTTGTAGAGCATTTCAAGGAGAGGTTCATGTCTAAATATTGGTGTCAAGCTCATGCAGAGGAGTTCTTTCATATTATGCAGTCTGGCTCTACAGTGGAAGCTTATGAACATAGGTTCTATGAGCTTAAATTTTTTTTTGGGTGGGCAGAAAATGATAAGGCCATGATACAACATTTCATTAGAGGGCTTATGCCTAAGATCAGGGAGGAAGTGAGAACTTTCAGACCTGTGTCTATGCAGGAAGCTTTGGAGTGAGCAAAGCTGATTGAGATGAAGTTTGGCTATCATGGTACTTCATACAAAACCAGCATGGACCTACCTACCCTGAATGTCAGTAAGAATCTAAAGCCTCCTCAGAATAGTTCAAAATTAGGATTTTCAGGTGGGAAATTCAAGAAGAGGAAGTTTGATAAGAACTCCAAGGGTTCAGAATGACCTAGACCATCTCAACCACCTTAGAGTGTGTAGAGTAATAATCCATCTCCTAGTCCTTCAGGTCAAAACATGGGATTCAGGAAATATATTGAGTGTTATCATTGTGGTCAGATAGGCCATTACCAATCTTAGTGTCCTAACTAGGACAAGCCAAAGGTTGGACCTAAGCCAGCTAGGTCTAAAGTGACAGTTGGTGATTCTGCTGGGAACCACCGCATTTTTGTTACGCTGGATTAGAAACAGGCCAAACACTAGAACACGGTTATTGAAGCTCAGGGTAATACTCAAGGTATGAAAGTATCTATCTTATTTGACTCTAGAGCTATAGACTCATTTATTTCTTCTACTTTAGTTGCATATAGTGGAATTCCTATGGTTAGCACAAGGAATAGATGGCAAGTGGAGTTAGGATCAGGTTCTAGAGTGAACATTGATATTGTTGCTCCTAACTATAAGATTTGAATGAAACCTTTTACTACTTCAGCGAACCTTAGGGTTATACCTTTAGGATCATATGACATAGTTTTGGGGATGGATTGGTTAGAACAACATCAAGCTATTTTGGATTGCAAGGATAAGATAATTAATTGTTTAGATGATGTTGGATTAGCTAGGGTTATTGCTGGAATCAAGAGACCCATTTCTTTATAGACAATTTTTGCCAAGCAATTGGCAAGGTGTGCTTGAAAAGGTTGCAGTTTGTTTGCCATATCGGTAAATGACTTAGAAGATTCCATGGTTAAAGGTTCTTCTCTTGATCATCTAGACTTGCAGAGTTTTTTGGATGTTTTTGTTGAGGAGATTTCTCGAATACCTCTAAGAAGAGAAATTGATTTTTGAATTGATTTAGTGCCAGGAATGGAACCGATTTCCAAGACTCCATACAGAATGACAACTCAAGAGCTGGTTGAACTTAAATTTTAGTTGGAGGAGCTTTTGGAGAAAGGTTTGATTCATCCTAGTGTATCACCTTGGGGTGCTCTAGTAATCTTTGTCAAGAAGAAAGACGACTCCTTAAGACTTTGCATAGACTATAGACAGTTAAACAAGGTCACTATTAAGAACAAGTATCCTTCGCCTAGAATTGATGACTTGTTTTATCAAGTCAAGGGTGCTCGAATCTTTTCGAAGATTGATCTAAAATTCGAATATCATCAACTTCGAATCTAGGAAGCTGATATTCATAAGATAGCTTTTCGCACTAGGTATGGGCACTACAAATTCATAGTAGTACCTTTTGGGTTAACAGATGCACCTTCTATCTTTATGAGCCTAATGAATGGTGTGTTTAGAACTTTCCTAGACAAGTTCGTAGTGCTTTTTTTGGATGATATTTTGTTGTATTCTAATACTATTGAGGAGCACAACTAGCATTTGGAACAATTTTTGGAATGCCTTCGTGGGAACAGACTATATACAAATCCTGTGAAGTACAAATTTTTCAAAATGAAGATTTGTTACTTAGGACATATCATTTCAGGGGATGGAATTTTTGTGGATCCATCCAAAATTCAGGCTATTGTAGATTGGCCAGCACCTATGAATGTGTCCGAGGTTCTAAGTTTCATGGGCTTAGCAAGCTATTACTATAGATTTGTGTCAAACTATTCTAGAATAGCACATCCTATCACATCTCTTTAGAGAAAAGGGAAGAGATTTGTGTGGACAAAGGAGTATGAGGTAGCATTTCAGAAACTTAATGAATGTTTGACCAGTGCACTAGTTCTAGTAGTCCCTGATTCAGCTAAGGAGTTCGTGGTTAGTACCGATGCATCTTTGGATGGCATAGGGGTAGTGTTGATGCAAGAAGGACATGTTATAGCTTATGAGTCTAGAAAGCCAAAGAGTCATGAGGTGAATTACCCTACTCATGATCTCAAACTTGTGGTGATCATGCATGCTTCGACCAAGTGGCATCATTTTATTCTAGGTCAACGATTTGAGTTACATACTGATCATCGAAGCCTTCAGTATCTTTTCACACAACCAGACCTCAATGCTAGGTAGTGAAGATGGGTGGAATTCCTATGTGAATATGACTTCAAGATTAGTTATGTGCAAGGGAAGGAGAACATGGTTACTGATGCACTTAGCAGAAGGCAACATGAATTATCTTCTTTGATCCTAACAGTGGGTCTTAAGGATAAGATTTTATAGAACATTTTTGCAGATCATTGGTTTTAGGATGTTAAAGCTATTATTGATAGTGGTAGCATCTTGGAAGGGCGTTTTGGGGGGTATTCAGTAAATTCTAAAGGTTTACTGCTATTTAGAGGGAGTGTGTACATTCCTGAGTTGGGTGATTTGAGAAATCTAGTTTTGTTTGAGGCCCACAAAGCATCGTATTCGGATCACTCAGGTGTCAAGAAAATGCATGTTGATCTTAAGCAGCATTACTATTGGCCTGGAATGAAGAGAGACAACAAATTTTGTGGCTCGATGCTTGGAATGTTAGCAGATTAAGGTTGAACATCAACACCCTACGAGATTATTGCAACCACATAATATTCCACAATGGAAATGGGACACCATTTCTATAGATTTTATTATTGGATTGCCTATTACATTTTGTAGGCATAATGCTATTATGGTGGTAGTGGACCATTTTTCAAAGGTTGCCCACTTTATCCCAGTTAGATCATCCTATAATGCAGCAATGGTTGCCAAGATATATATGGAGCAAGTAGTTAAGTTACATGGTATTCCTATAAAGATTATTTCTGATAGGGATCTAGTGTTTACTTCTTCTCTTTGGAGATCCATGCAGCGAGAGTTAGGTACTCAGCTAAATATTAGTTCAACTTATCACCCAGAGACAGACAGACAAACTAAATGTGTCAACTAGATTCTAGAAGACATGCTTAGGATGTACATAATAGATAGACAGAATAAATGGGAGGAGTATCTACACTTGGTAGAATTCACTTATAATAATGGATATCACAGTTCCATAGGTATGGCACCCTTTCAAGAATTGTATGGTAGACCTTGTAGAAAACCTCTTAGTTGAGATAATTTGGAGGACGTGACTCTTTTAGGACCTGATATGTTGCAAGATTTGGAGCAGCAAGTTAAGAGGATTAGAGAGCACCTTATTACTGCTCAGGATAGACAGAAGAAATATGCTGATAAGCATAGAATTTACCATTAATTCTTGGTGGGTGATAAAGTGTTTCTCTGGGTAAGATCGCGTAAGAGTCCAATTCATTATGGAAAAGGATACAAGTTAGCACCACGATTCATAGGTCCGTTTGAAATTCTAGAACGGATTGGACCTATTGCCTATGAACTTGACTTGCCACCGAGTCTTTCATGCATTCATACTGTATTTCATGTTTTAGTTTTGAGTAAGTATATACATAATATTGCTCACATACTTGATTGGAAAAATTTGCAGATTATGGATGGTCAAATCTTGTTGAAACCAGTGCAGATCATGCAAAGCAAAACTATGAGTTTAAGAGGGAGAGAAATAAGGTAGGTAAAGGTCCTATGGGACCTCAATGACGAAACATCTACTACCTGGGAGGAAACTGAAATGATGAGAGCAGCTCATCCATTCTTGTTTACTAACTTCCAGGAGAAAGTCGAATCTTAGTGGGGGAGGGTGTCATGCTTGACCACTACTTTGGGTTTTCTACATATTAGGACTTTGTTGTTATAAGTTCCTTTTAGATGTTATGTTTTTGTTTCTATAGAAATTGGTTATATTATTGTCCTTTGGAACACGAGACTTAAGCTGAACGTATTTTCTATTTAGAACTATTTTATAAGTAGTGAAGGTTCTTTAGGATTTTATGATTTGAAACTGGCATATAAATTATTGCATGATTGGTTATCGATTATGTTTATTATGTTTCAAACTCATTGTAAACTGCATTCTATGTTTGTATGTAATGGAAAGAAAGTTATATATTGTATGTTAACTTGACATTGCAACTACATTTGTATGTTATATGCTGTATGTATTTGGAACTTGTCATTGTATTTTCTTATGCATGATGGAGAAGGGATTGAATTATTGCATTAGATTTGTTTTCAGTATAGCATATAGGCATATGATGTGAAGGGTTTAGATACTCTTTATTTCATAAAACCTTAGGTTGGTTTTGATTACATAACTTATATTCATTTTGTTTTTTAAAGGTTTAATAACCCGTAGTCGGTATAGATTATGCATATGTTATGAAAGAGGGGTTTAATATATTCTTAAATGACATGCAACCCTAAATGGGTTTTGAATGCCATGTAATGGGATATCAGCCAAATTCATGGCGGTGGTTTTGGTACTACCGAATGCACAACTTTGTGATACATGATGTGTACTGAATGCATGTTTATGAAGAATTATGGCACTAAAGGTTTGGACGGCTATTTCTTTTTGTGAGTTGGGTTTCTTGTAGAATTTGGGCTGGAAACTTGGCCGCATTGCTCTATTTTACTTAACATCTGTGACCCTTGTTGCTGAGGTATCGACATAGTGAGGGGTTTTGTTGCAAGGGGATACTTGCATATGTGGTTAAACACAATGGAGTTACTCATCAGAAGTTTTCTGTTGTTATTGTTGATTTCTTCTGCTTCACTCCATTGTGAAGTCATTTGCGAGTTATGTGTGTTAGCATTGTGGAGGTTGTTTACCAGTTTTGACTTGGCTTTTGGGGCTTTGGCATCAAGCTTTATTGTAGAGCATTGTATTGAGCATTTTCCATCTTTTGTATTACACATAGGGGCAATTTCTTACCCTACTCTCTATTTGTTTACATTTGCATTGTTATTTCGATAAGCATGTTGTAAATGGTTATCCATTTTACATGATGTGTATTGACACTCAAGGATGGATATTTGCAGAGCATGGCACTATGTGCAATGCTTAGCCCTGAATATATCTACATTTGAATGTGAGGTTATGGAGATATCATTTTGGGTGTTGCTATATGTATATATTTGGACATTCCCCTAAGCATATTTTTTCTTCTCTGAATTGTACCCGGTTGGAGACTCATGCATGCGACAGTAAGTATGCATGTGATTGTGTTATACTTATGGGTATTCAGCATTGTCGGGGCCAAGCTCTAAGAGAACCCATATCTTAGAGTTCATAGATATGTGTGGTTTGGCCACAGTCACAAGCTTGCATTAGGTTGAAAAATCATGATTGATCAAGGGCATAGTCACTTAATTTAAAAATAAAATAAAATTAATTAACTTGAATCGAGGGTTAAGTCATTATAATAAACAGAGCACTTGAATTCTAAAACTTGGTCATGATGTATTAAAAATAGTAATATAGTGAATAGTATGTGACAACTAATGGTAATGACATTTTGTCAAATAGTTAAAAGGAAGCTCGATTCAATTAGAAAATTCTCTATGAAAACATAAATTACCCATTAATATATCTTGGAAATTGAGTCGTAGTTAACTATTGTTTTGTGAAATTGTTCGCAACTAAATAAGGCATTATTTTTATAAACAAAGACATAGATAGATGTTGTTATTTCAATATCGACAGGGTCATTATTTGAATAGTTATTGTGCATGTTATAGCTTAGGGATTTTACATCCTAATTACTTTTGGTCATTGGCATGAAGAAATTTATATTGCATATTTGTGAATCACATTGTGAATTGATTTCAGATATTGTTGTTATAACTGGGTGGTGGCTTACTACCAAATAGTGCTATGACTTCAATCGACACTTGTATATATTCAATAACATTGTTAATGATCATTTTTTAAGCATTGGCTACACTTGGATTCAATCATGTTTAATTTTTCTATGAGGTATTTTAATAGCATTTATGGATTGTTTTGAGATAAGATGTTTGAAACATAATCCTTTTATTTATACAGATGTATTTCAGTTCATAATTGAAATGGAAAGTCATTTCAAGTAATGAGGTAGATTTATGATATATGTTTGACGATATGTCATTTAAGGAAAGAATATCATATGTGCATTGTTTTATTATCTTAGGTCATTTCAAAGGATAATTTTAGTTTATTATAATAGTAGGAATAAGTAGTATAGTACTATGACTGGTAAATATCATTAAACTGATGTGTCAATTTAGTTATATTTATGAGATCATAATATTGTAGTATTTATTTCTGTTGTTAAAATAATCTAAGTTTACTTTTGAATTTGGTAGTAGAATATGAGATTTTCAATAGATGAAGAATGTAATATCATGTGAAAACTGACTTGTTCTTCGTTGCATGTGCATTCTTAGAATATCTGCTTGATGTGTATTTTAAGGATAGCTATAATGATTGTATATCGAGGTGGTTGAATATCGATTTATCCTATTTTGTTAATTAATTTAGTGATAATTTTAAGATGAAATGGGTGGGTTAGATAAATAAAAAAGATGATTGGCCTTACATATGACTTAAACCAGTAAGGTTAAGTACGAAGAACAAGGAAAGTCTCTATTATGTCATTTCACGGGTACCATAGAGAATTCCACTATGTGTTGTCTATGAGCTTACCATATACAGATGCAATATCTTAGCACCATAGTGATGACACCTCAGTATATGTATGATTCATTTACTAGTTATTCTTAGTGCAAGTTTAATTTTGCATTGTTAAGAAGATGTTTACTTCTTGCATATTAATTTTAGACTTGCACTATGTTATGTGGTTCAGATATCTACATTATGGTTTTGTATATGTTTATTCTAATATGTATGTAGGTGGACTACGCTTTTCAACTCAGTGTGTACTGAGCCCTCTTTGTGTTGTATTACATTTTTGTGTGTGTTTCAGGTGTTTCAAGTTGATTAACAAGTAGCTAAGGATGACTATTGAAGTTACTTCTTGAAATAGAATTTGTTACTTGTAGGGTCCATATGTTGGACATAGGCGTTTAAGAAGGATATCATACTTCATTATTGTACTAAACTTTTTATGTATTAGCATCATAATGGAAATATATTTGCATGATGTATTCTTCTATTTTGAGGTTTACAAATTGAGAGTGACTCAATCATTGTTCTTATTCTTGTAAAAGTTGATTAAATTAAAAAAAAATTCTTTCATTCATTATGCTTGTTCTTTGTTTCCAATTTATTATTTTGTTTTAGTTTAGCATTACAGAAAGGGCTTTAGTTGGACTCCAATAGTGTAGAGTCTCTTCTCAAGACAAGAAGAGGGAGAAAGGTTAGGGTGTTATGGGCCCCTACTCATCAACACAAATCATGTATGAGTTTTGGAATGTAAGAATGGAAATCTTTTTGATATTAGCCTCAGAAGGGCATTTTTGGAAGAATGAAAGTTCTTGAGTTTATAGCCCCAAAAGGGCACCTATTATGGTGTTGTGTTTGACATCTCCTATTGGAAAAATCCACCTTCTCCCTAGTCTGGTTCAATATTGAACCTGTTCTGCAAACCTGGGATGGGAGTGGATGTTTGTTTTTGTCTTATTGTTATGTTTGTTTATCACCTAGTTAGTTTTCATTCTCTCCACAATCTTCATGATGTATTGTAGAAAATGAAATGGATCCCTTGTTAAGGGCCATGAAGGAAATTTAAATTGATTGTTGAAATTCAGTTATGTTTGGGATTAAAATCTTGTGTACAAATGTATGTAAACTTTTGTTGAAGTGGCAAGGATTGCCGAGTTTTCTTACTAGTTCTTTCTCAGTGGAGCCTTGAATTAGGTGGATTAATATAAAAGAGATTGATAAATATTCTTGTATTGAGTCTTTTAATATTTTAGTTGCATTTATGAGTGTATCGAAAATGTGATAAAATGTTGTTATACTCTTCCTATGTCAATCTTATGTTTCGAATATTATTACTTCAAATTCAGTTGTGATGATGTTCATCTTACTATGGCATTTTCATGTCTCATAATCATATTCATTGGAGTTAGTTTAATTTGATAATACAATGAAATAAATCTTGCAATTATAAGTTCAAATTTATGTTAAAGAGAAATCGTATTGGATTGGAACTACTTTTGCATTACTACTAATCAACATTAGGAATAAATTCATAATATTATCTTTAGTTAATTTGATATATTGAGTATAAATCCAATTAGAAAAAGGAAATATATATATATATATCTTTTGTAAAATAATAATAATAATATATGACACTTAAAAAAATTTGTATTCCAAAGAAAATAATAACACTTAGAAAAAAAAAAGCCTCCAAAGAGTGAAAACTCTCTGCCTTTTGTATGAGAGAAATAAAAAAAGGAAATCCTTTTGAAAACATGAAATATTCTTATAAGATTCCCTTTGAAAATCTATTGCTAAAATTAATTAATACTAAAAGAATTTTTAAACAAACAACTAGATGTATAAAGGAAATCCTAAAATATCCCAAGTCTTACCTAATAGCTTTTTCCCTTTTGCTAAGTCTTCACCTACCATGGAAAATTTTAAAAGAAGGCAGATTTGAAGATTTAAACCATTTTCCTTACCTCCATGTGATTTGATGTGTGGGATCACGTGGGCCCTTGACTGCCTTGTCACATGTCATAAAAAATGAGAGTGGGGAATAAAACTTTTAAAATCAATGCAAATTGTGTTTGGAAAAAAAAAGTGTGTTCATTAATTTTTCTTTGCCCCCTTTCTTGACCTGGGCATATCCTTTTTGCTTGGCAAGTTGTTGCGGTAATTAATAGCTCCTTGGCCAACGTGGGGACCTTGGAAGTTTCCCAAGGGGCCTTGGGTAGTGTGTGGGGTAGATGGGGGTGGGTTGGGTAGCATATATTGTTATTTTTTTTTTTTATATAAGTTAGTTTTTATATTGTTATTTGTTTAGTTTATATTATAAGTTATTTAGTAATGATTAATTTGGAATTGTTATTATGTTTTTCAAAGTTTTAAGGTTAAGAGTTTATGTTAGAATATTAGTATTATAATTAGTTTAGTAAAGTTGTAGTTCGGATTTGATAATTTTAGATTTAATCAAATAAAGTTATTTAAAAATTAGATAGTTGTTATGATCAAAGTCAATTAATTTATATGTTTTTAAATATTAGATTATTAGTGTAATTTTATTTCAGTGTTAGATAAGTTTAGTTATTAAAATTTCAATTATAATCTAAATGAGTTTTAGTTAGTATGTTGTTTTGTTTAAATATTTAAGTAAAACTTAAAGTCAAATTTGTTAATATAATGTTAAGTTAGTATGTTTGGAGTTAAATTAAATTAAGTAGTTTGATTGAAAAATTGTTATTGGAATAAAGTTTAAATAAAGCTGATTTAATGGTATGCTAGACTTAGTCAGTAAGTTTGTTTCATTCAACATTTCAAATAACTAGATTTATATTATTTAAATGGTCATTCAAATCAATTAATTATATTCTTCCCTGATTTTTTGCTTAATAGATATTTTATTGATTAATGTTAATAGGATTTAAACTAATTGTAAATTATGATTACTAGTAAGCTTAGTATTATTGTTCAATGGATGTAATATTTTAAGGGGTATTTAAAAATAATAAAGTATTAAGTCTTTTAATTAATTGTTTTAAACAATGAGGGTTTAGATATAACAATCCATTCCTACATGGTATATTTGAACTAAGTTGTAAGTATTAAGTATCGTTAGGAGATCTTGTATCCATCTCTCAGTGTACCTATACTTTAACTTGTAAACCAAAACAAAATTAACTTCATCAAAACCCCTTAACAAATTTATTAGGTCAATTAATTATTCAAAAAAAAAAGTTGGTTTATTTTTTCCCAAATTTTGGGCATGACAATATATCTCTTAATAGAGTTGATATTCTGAGAATTTAGGTTGAGGACATGAAAAAGACATGTTGATGATGATGTGGCTAAGTTAGCTTGTCATAATATTGCATGTATAGAAAGTTAATGAAGTTACAAGGCAGAAGACTAATGCTATCGCTAAGTGTAACATGTTCATAAAGTGGTCCTATAATAATTAATTGAGAAACTCTAATAGCTGACTCAAGGAATTTTTTTGAGGACTACGTATAAAGGAAAGAAATTATCCTTTATCATGATATGGAATGATATGGTTGTTATGATTGATGATAAGAAATAATAAGTGAAAAATGTGAAGTTTAGTAGAGTAATGCGGAGTGAAGGAAACTTCATTACTGATGTACTGTTGAGTGATCCAAGGTTTGATATTTGGATCTAGAGTTTGTGACCTGGTCTACAAGGTTTGACATTGATTGGTTTAGTTGATAGAATAGAGAAAATATGAAAATAATAGTAAAATGCATATTTGAGTTGTGATCTTTTCTTGTAGTTGAAATTACATGTTTGGGAAATGGACTCATCTTGCATACATTTTATTCCAACTCCTAATAGGGTTGGAATATCCTAACAGGGATTCAAAGTCTCCTAACAAGGACTCTATGTAATAAATGTTTTAATAGACTCCTGTAGACGCTCAAAAATGGTTCGCATCTATGACTTCATCACTTCTTCATACTAATTTGTCCCATTTTCTCATTTGACTAACTTCGATCTTTTTGGCCAGATTGACCATATTTCATCATTTGTATCTGCTTTCATATCAATTTTATATCAACTCGAAATCATATCAAATCAACTCAAAACCATATCAAATCAACTCGGAATCACCCCAAATAAACTCAGAATCACTCGAGATTGGTCCTAATCAACCCAAAGCATATCAAAAATCCCAAATCAATCATCATTTATCTGCTCCTAGGCATTGTTGTGGCTTTCAGTGTCTTGGAAACCTATCAATCTTATCAATCTTATCAATCTAACCTTAGTACTGTTGTGGCTCTCAGTGCTAGGTCAAACTATCATTCACGTCATTTAATCTTTGACATTGTTGAGGCTTTCAATGTCAAATCATGGCATCATCGACCATTTTAATAACATTGACAATGTCCGTCAGTGTTATTATGATCAAACCTTATCAATCAATTTCAATCCTGTAGCATTTACAATGTCGGTTAAATGTTAAATATCAATTAATTCATGTCATATGTCCTTGGCATGTTATCAATTTCGATCTATCAATTAATTTGACCATGGATTTGGTCTACCTTTTCATCATCTTATTTGATATCCATCATCATCACATTTTCATCAAAGGATACAGTCACATTCATTTAATCAATTTGGTCAATCATCTGCTAATTTTCTCTATAGGATTAAATAACCCATAATTTAATCCTATTCTTTCTAATTATTCTTCCTAATTGTCATCCTCAATTAATTAATTTTATTAATTAATTGGTTTATCATCTGCAAACCATGGAAATTCTTAATTTCCTAAGTTCCATTTTCCTTCATTAATTCCATTTTCTACTAATTCTTATTTTGTGGAATAAGAGGATTTTTAATTCAAATATTCCATTATCATGACACTTGGATGTGACACCTCGTGGATTCTCTTTTGACACTTGGCTGAGATTTGTCATAATCAAATATTATTACCTCTTACGAATGTCCCTATTTGGCTTATTCGTCATAGATTCTTGGCTTTAAGTGGGTTGAGGAATCTTATGACGTGTCATAGATTCTCTTCCAACTTTGACTTGCATGTGTCATAGAATCTCAAAATTGGCATATTCTATCATATGCATCATAGGAATCTCTTGCCACATCGCACATCTATGGGTGACAAATCCAATGCCCTCACTTTGAGTGTTGATTATAAAATGAACACTCTTCTCTCATTTTGGGTCTCCTGGAATCTAGAATGCTTAAATCTTGAATCCTTGAATCTTTGAGTTTTTTTGAGTCTTTACTAATTTGCATTTTGCATTCTCTCTCTCACATAAAATCACACGTCAAGTATTCTCATGGAATTATCACTATCATAGGCTTTTTCTTCAATTTTGTGTGCACTATAGGCAACTTTGGAGCTACAATCATTTGGAGAAGAAAGAAGGACATTGGAGCTACAAACGAAAAAAGGGAGTTTTTGATTATGTTTTCTTTCTTTTTTTTAGTTTGTCTTTCATGGTAGACTAGTGGGTGCTAATACATGTTGATTGAGTTTGTGATTTTCTCATAGTGTGTTATGCTTTTAACCCGTTTTAGAGTCCTAAAGTGCAGTTCGGAGGCCCAAAATGGTCATGTAGGTACCCAAGTGTGCCCTAATAGTGCCAAGTGCACCCTAAAACTACCAACTATGCGCAACTGGGCCCCAACTATGTCATTGATGCAGTCGACACTGTCTTGGAATACTTGGGGATGTTCAGAGCCATTTTGGCCTTTTGGGGAGCAATTTGCATTGTCGGAGCACACCTAGGTTCACAGTAAGCACATGCACCAATCAAAATCTGCATTTCAAGTTCCTATCACTCTCTAGGACATAGATTAGGTGATTTTTGTGTTACTAATGGTCTATTTTCAGCATGTGGCAATCGTGGGATGAAGACATGACCATAAACTACTAATGCTTTGTTTGCAAGACATTGTCAAGGACTTTGTGTGTCTTTCAAAATTATGTGTGTGGATTTCCTAGATTAGATAATATTTCATTTGGTGCTTAAAAAGAACCTTTTTATTTTTTTCCTGGTGTGTCTACGGTGTTAGACACCTAGGAGTTGCATTGGACGTATCCTCTCCCCTCGCCATTCGTGGATCTTGGGTGTAAGAGAAATCCATGCAACTTCTATAGGAGGCCTACCTTGGACCAAGATACTTGATATTGGGTATGCTAGGGGATGACCTCAGAGCAATAATGGGCCAAAGCTAGGTCAACATTCCAACCGCTATATAAAACTCAATTACAGTGAAAGCTGTGTCGGAAGTATTGCTGGCGATAGCTCTCCTCCAGTACCCTTGTGGTGCATCAAACCCCAGTTCTCGGGGCTGGGAGACCTTCTGTGAAAGTTTATCATTAACTTGCCAAACAGAATGCCCTTACTAAAAACCATGTTTTAGTGGCCAAAATCCTTTCTATCCACTAGCTCAAGGGATCACCCATTCCCATGAAGACATCCTACATTCTCGTGGTCCTTAGTAGAGGCAACAGTCCCTTGGGAAGTCATGCCCCTTGGAAAGCGGATCTTGGTAGCCCCGAGAAGTGAGTGCACTGTAAGGGGGGAGCCTGTGGTGCCAAGATCCTAGGTTTTTCGCTCTGGATAAGCATGGCTAAACTTTGATTCAAGTAGGAATTCAGTGGATACAGTCCTAAAAGCCTAGGTTGTGGTGTGTTTGTTAACTTTTACAATAGCTATTCTTGTCTTAATGTGTCTTGCGTGTGTGTAAAACATAATCAAGATAAAAGCCAAACTATTAAATTTACACCTTGGATATCATTTGAACTTGTCAAAACCTCACACATTTCCAAAACATTTCAACCTTTATCAAACTTTTCAAACATTGGTTCAACACACTCGAACCTTGGAAAACACGGTGACTTGTGCTCTTAAATGTGCTTGGAAAAATGTAGATCTCACACTTGCATTCACTCTAGTTTAGGCTTTATTCTTGCATCATATAGACTTCATATTGCACCTTTTATTTCTCATTTAGTATCTATTACCTTTCATATTGCATCCATTTGGTTTCAATTTTACTTTCCTTTGTTTTTGCATTCCCATCTCAGAATCAACACTTTGGATTCACTGCCTTGCATCTTTGCATACCTATTCATCATCTTGAACACTTTATCCATCATTATAGGTTTCCTAACCATCATTTTGAGCATTCATAATGTCCCTAACACTGTCCTCTACTATTTACCTCTCTGTGAAATCAATCCTAAAACCATAGCTTCTAGAATTGCCTCAGTTTTAGCCCATCACACCAACTGCGCCCAGAAACTACCAACTACGCTCAATTGGGCCCCAACTATGTCATTGAAATATTATACACTATTTGGACACACTTGGTGGTCCTAAGATCCAGTTTTGGGTTCCAAATAACATTTTGGGGCTTCAACAGTGTCCTTAGGTACCTGGTTAGCTCCCCTTGCACTAGCCTGCCCAAATCTGCATCCTACAGCACCTAATCATCATCACCTTCACTTAATACATCATTTTATATTCCATAAACTTCATTTTTCATCTCCCAACCCATCCTAACATCAACCCCAGCATCCTGGCTTCCTAGCATGTTAGTTTGGTAACCATACTCCTCAAAATCAACAAACATTCTTCCTAGCTTACCAACTGCGCCTAGAAACTACCAACTGCACCCAAACTGGCTCCAAGTGTGTCAATGACATATTTGGTACTATTAGGGTGCACTTGTCACTATTAGGGAACACTTGGGTACCTGCATGACCATTTTGGGTCTCCGAACTGCACTTTAGGACTCTAAAACTACATCTAGGAGCCTCTAGACCTACCCATTCTGCACTTGACCCAAAACCGTATCCTGCACCCAAAATCCCCTTTTTCATCATATGCATTGTCCATATCACATATTTTCTCAGCATCACCATCATTTCAAGTCCTCAAAATGTCATTTTGAACCCCCAAAACCTTTGAATTTAGTCAAAAATCTAAACAAAGTATGAGTCTTAGAGTATCTCCTAGTGTTGACGGATAATGGATCTTGACTAGTCTTTTTATCTTTCCTTATCATTTTATTTGGTCAAAATATATCTATGTCTTGATATATTTGACCTTTTCATCTTTTATCAATTTGATCTTTTCATCTTTTATCAGTTTTTTTTGGTCAAGATCCAAAGTCCTTTATCACAAGGTTAAACTCCTAGACAAAATACTTTCAAAAGGTTTTACCTAAGTTCAAAACTTTCCATACAGCCTTGTCATAGCATAATCATATCCCTAGCATCCCCAAACATCATTTTGACTTAACCCTAGTGGTATATCCCCTTCATATTGCATTGATCACAATCCTTAGCATCATTTTCACTACCAAACCCTATCAAATTGTGCATCAACCAGATTGTCTTCTTGAGCATTTACCCTCATTTTGCATGTCCCAAACGTCATTAAAAACCATATAAAATCATCCTTTTCATGATATACCTTGCATACATCAACCTTTAGCATCCTTAAGAAGCCAAAACATAACCCTAATCATCATTTTGCATACCTTAGAGTCATTTTCATCCCCTCTAGTCAAACTTCGAAACATCACCTTGCATTTTCATTTACATAACATCCCTAGGAAATTTTCACTTTGCACATAAAAACCATAATTCATCTAGCATTTCCTCACATTGCATAACATTCCTAAACACTTAAAAATCCCAAATACACTCATATCTTTCATACCCACTACTCTAAATCACTCAAAACACTCAAAATTTCCATTGTATCTGCATTCTTAGGTATCATGCCAGCACTTACTAGGACACAATCAGCTCAAAGACCCAAAGAAATCTATCAAAATTTGTTTTTTGAGGCACAAGCACAACCAAAACCTTGTCCAAGACAAAGAAAGAAAATCCAACAAACCTTTGATGAAGACCAAATCAAGGCATCACAACCATTACTAGCAGACCCCTTGAACATGTATCTGCAAGATCCTCAAGCTATGGCACAAAAAGCCTTGAAAAATACACCTACCATGAGATTTCCTCCAAACACTTCCCCCACACATGGGATGGTTCAATGGAGTCTTGACTTTGAACCTATATTCGTGCCAATGCCACCAAGAGGAGGAAGTGTACCAACCTCACCTGAAGATGAACAATCACATGCATTTGAATTCATCCAACCTAACACATCAAACATACAACAAGGTATTATACACCTAAGTGATGACTCTAACACTGATTATGGCATCACTGATGAAGAAATGGCTAGGGCATGTCAAGAAAAAAGTTTTCACAAGAACTTCAAACATTTGGAAGCCCAAGAAATTGTCAAATTTAACCCAAACTTGGAAGGTCCTAAGTCCAAAAATCAAACCAACACAACAATTGAAAACATCCAACCCATGATAAATTTGGACTTAGATAAGGGAAAACAACCTTTGGAGTTTTCAAATGCAATAATGGCACCTATAAGGTCCCATCAAGAACCAACAATTGAAATCCTCCAAAGCACATTTGAACACATCAATGTTAATCCCTTGTTTGATGAAATACCACCAATTCCTAAACACCCCAAAAGGACATTAAGACTTGATTTTAGTCACATGATGCAACAACAAGATGCACCTAAAGGGACTTGTGCTCTAGGAATGCCAAACAAACCTTCTTTGGAGGCAAGTACAAAAAGTACACCTTTGCTCCTAACTTTACCAAGTGCTACGAAATCAAACACTATAGAACCTCTCATAAGTACAACATGTGAAACATCAAGCACAACCATCCCTATGGACACACAAAGGAAAAGTCTTATTGACATTACACCCATTCCCAATAGAAATGTATCTCATAGTCAAGTTAATATGATGTCGCAAGCAGGATTATCTAAAACACAAAGGTACCAAAACAATAATACAAACATGACGTTCAATTCTCAAGGACTTAGTCAACCCCCATGACAACAACAACCTATAATGGTACAATGACCCAACACTTCCAAGGCACAATCAAGTCTACATCCTCTTGACACACATCCCACATATCAACAACAACATCAAACACAATGAAAACAACCACAAGTGGGGCAAACATCCAACATTCCTAACATGCAATCCCACGTGGACCCACTTGACTTACACACAATTTATCAACAACAATTTCAGCAGCAATTCCGACAACAACAAATGATGTTTGCTAGACAACAAGAGAAAATCAAGCAATAATTGGAATACCAAAGATGCCTTGAGCGACAAATCACATACCAACAACATTTATTATAATGACAACATGCAGCACAATGACCTCAACAAATACCTCTACAACAAGAAGCACACACATGGTCTCACATACAACCAACAGAGGTATCCCAACAACAACCACAACATACAACACAACAACAACACATGGTACAAAAATCACAGTCAATCCCACAACAAGTGCCAGATCAAATACCACAACAAGTTCCCCAACAACAGGGACCTTTCTATCTTCAAGGTGCCAACATAGCTCCACCACCTAGTGACACTTCATCAGACTCATCAGACACAAAAATGTCAGAACCAAGTAGACATAGTTCTGACCACAGCAAACGGTCTACTCATAGACACAAAAGTTGAAGGAAAGACCATCATGCAAAACCCCAATGAAGAACTATTACAACAATTCAAACAAATTTCCAAACAAGTTGAGGCATTGGGAGTCCAAAAGAAATAGGCTCTATATACAAAAAGGAACCTATGTCCTAACCCATTCGATAAAAGTCTATATATGCCTCCATTCCCAAGACACTTTGAGGCTCCAAGGTTTGAAAAATATTGAGGAAAAGGAAACCCTATTGATCACATCCAAGAATTTTTTGCTTCATGTATCGAACTCAGTGATGAGCCCACTTACCTTATGAGATTGTTCCCTCGTTCTCTAGGTGGGCCTGCACTTGAATGGTACTCCAAAATTCCTAGTAATATCAAATCTTGGTCAGAGCTAGCAGACAAATTTATCTCCCGCTTTTCCTTTAACATTACAAATGAGGTGACACTTTTTGATTTGTGCTCAAGTAAACAGAAGATAGGAGAATCATTCATCACATTCTTACTGCATTGGAGAAGCTTAGTTAGTCAATGCCCACTAGACATTCCTGAAGAACAACAAGTAAACTTGTGCATTGAAAACTTAGTCCTGGACTTAATGTATGAACTTAAAATCAAGAGTTCAAGCACTATTTCTAAACTAATGAAAAAAGGGGCTAGTATTGAAGATGCTCTTATCCATAAGGGAATACTCAAGATAAACAAAGAAAACACAAACACCAACTCGTCTAATGACAAGGAAAAATTTTTCTCCAAAAATAATAATGTGACTAATGATGGCATTGTGGATGCCCACACGATTAGCATAGAACAACCTCAACTAACTTTGAAAGGTGTAAACCCTACAAATTCACAAACTTCTAATCAAACATCAGCTCCACAATAGAAAACTGAGACTCTCACGCAAGATAAACCTCAAAGACATCCTAGAACCAAAGACAGGAAATTCACACCATTGGGGATACCACTTGAGAGTACATTACAACAATTACTGAGTAATAACTTCCTGCAATTACCTCCAATCAAAGATGAACCATTGACTAAAGTCGATTGGTGGGATGACAAAAAATATTGTGATTACCATCGCACCAAAGGACACAAAACTTCATCATGCTTCCAACTGAAACATGCAATACAAGACCTTATTGATGATGGTGTAATCACAATTGATCCATCACTATTAGCATCCAACTCTGATCATACTATTTTCAAAGATCCTTTGGGTAATCATGACAAAGAGAAACCCTCAAGTTCAAACTCAAACTCACAAGGTAATATGAATTACACACGCACCAATTATGACTACACCATCAATTGCTTTAATGAGTTTGACTTCCGCATATCCACATTCACATTGAAGGTTGAAGACCCTCATTGTGCCGTAGCAAGATCACCCTACCTGGACCCCCAAGTAGACCTACTACTTCTACTAGACCTACACCTCCAAGTAGACCTACTGCTCCTACTTCATCTGATTATAGCCTTGTTAAACAACTTGGAAAAAACCTTGCACAAATATCCATTTTGGACCTACTGCATGCATCTCCCCAACACCAAAAGATCTTGGAGCAAGTGCTTAAAGAGTCAATAGTCCCAGATAACATTGATGTTGCCCAGTTCCAAGCCATGGTTGGGAACCTATCCGCATCACAGCACATCACCTTTTCCCCTTGAGATATTCCTAAGGACAAACCTAACCATAATGATCCCCTTTATCTCGAAGTCTTCATCCATAATGCCAAAGTCAGACGTGTCTTAATAGATGGAGGAGTAGGACTAAACATTTTTACTCTTAAGGTTGTCAACAATTTGGGTTATTCTGAAAATGATGTGGATCCCTCTCAAAGAATCACAATAAAAGCTTATGATGATGGTGAACGCTTCTCTAGGGGCATCATCACATTACCTGTCAGAGTTGGTCCAGCTACTGAAGACACATTGTTCCATGTCCTAGACATTGAAATGAATTGCAACATGATACTAGGATGCCCTTGGCTTCATGCTATGAAAGTAGTCCCTTCTACATATCATCAATGTTTGAAGTTTTCCTATCACAACATAGAGGTTACCATCCCCGGTGATCCAGATCCTTTCCAATTTTGTGCTAATCTAAGAGATGCTACTGCATTCCAAATCCCAACAAACAATGAAGCACAACTCACAAATCCCTCTAAGTATGTGGATGCTGATATACTTCTCAGTAAAGCCAAGGAAAAGATGAAGATTGAAGAAAATGGGTGCAAAGAGTACTTTATGTCTCAAGTCTCTCACATTAAGGAGTCACCACTTTCTCCCATCAATACAAAGAATGATACTTCTATCAATGAGAATACATCCATATGTATTGAGAAAGAAAAAGTAGAATGAGAACCCACTTTGATATCTCCTAGCAAGTATGGACTTGGGTTTACCATCATGTAGAAACAATGCTATGATGGCTATAGTGGTCTTGGATCTCAGAAACAAGGAATCATTGAACCTACCCCTACGGAAGGACAACCTCCTAGTTTGGGGCTTGGATTTAAACCATTACAAATAGGTCCTCCTAGTACCATAGTACCTACATGTAAGACTATGGATGTTTCAAATGATGAAAAGGCATATGAGGATATCCCACTTGAAACCAACAATCCCCTAGCCTCTGAGCATAACCCCAATGACCCAGTTGAATAAGTTACTCATATATCTACCTTCAACCAAAGCCCATTCAACACTGATGATGACATCTCCTCAAGTTATCCTAAACCTTTGGATCGGGACCAATGTGGACCACCAATTTTTGATCAATTCGACAATGATGGCACTCTTATAATAGAATTTGAAGGCATTATGACTAAAGATCATAAAGAAGCAATTTATCCTAAAGAGAACACATTAGCATATTTTGGGGAGCCAACTCCACTTTCTAGCTACAAAGCAAAAAGAGAAAAAGATAGCAAGCATAGGTCTCTTGGTGAAAATCAAAAGGCACCATTAGACAATAAAAAATGAAAAGCTAAGCAGCTCCCAAGAATAAAAAATGAAAAATATGATGCCATGAATATCAGTGTTCCAGTGTTCAAAATGCCACAAAGTTTTTTGGAGCTCTCTCAATCAGCATTCATGCGAAAGGTCATTGGTCTCAACCCTCCCAACCCTCCCTTATACCCCTTTGTTTATCCCCAAATCCAACTACCTACTTTGTCCAATAACCAAATTCAGTCCTTTATCCAACAAGCCTTTGCATATGTCATCATCAGTGACATCCCACATAACATTTCTATTGACCCAATTATCCTTACATGCCTTGATTCGCAAGAGATAAACATTGTCTTACGTACAGTACATGATGGTATCTCTCGAGGCCTTTCTACTGGTTTGATTTTAGCTATATGCTCGAAACAAATCCTCCATAATTATGGTCAGTCATGGATCTAGAGCTCATTAGCTAGTAGCACCAACAACAGATATCTTCTCAGCATTCGTCAGTGACATTCTTGATTTCATCTAAAAGTCCTAAAAAAATATCAAAAAAATAGTAAAAAGCCATGAAAAAATGGATGCCTTGATGAAAACCTGGTAAACAGGCGTCTTGGCACAAAAATTTGAGTCAAGAGAAAAATTCTATCCAAAAGTGAAAACCTGGCAAATAGGCACTTTGGGCAAGTACCATAGTGAAAACCTGGCAAACAGGCGCCATGTGTAATCAATTATTGCTCATCCATCTATCAGGATTCCATCTGGTCTTTTCCCCCTCTATCATTCCTTGATCATTCTATTCATATTGCAAGACATCCTTGGTTCCTTATCATGGCTCATGAACTGGTTAATGTCCTTCGTTACCTTGCTTAAGCATCACCAATCTACACACACACTTTGTCATTGGCCTTTGTACATTATTTGTGTCTTGTTTGGGTGCATATTACCTACATGGTGCATAAGTTTGAATTTGAACTAGGGGTATACCCCTAAGTTCTTTTTATCCATTGGATCTATTGCATAACAGATTGGAGATAACACTTGTATATGCTTATACGATCCTGAAAAAATCCCTAAAAATCATAATATCCTAAAAAAATCCTAAAAATTCACATAATGTCCTAAAAAAAATCCTAAAAATTCAAATAGGATCCTGAAAAAAGCACTAAAAATCATAAAATGACTTGAAAAAACCCTAAAAATCGTAAAATTTCCTGAAGAAATCAGTTACACAAAAAAATAAAATATCTCCACAAAACCCTAAAAATCACAAAACTCATCAAAAATTTGCAATAAACCTTGCACATTTCCACTATGGATAACCATCCCTTTTGCATAAACACTTGCACTTTGTAGACTAAAAATCAAAGCACTACACTTCAATGCCAATCACAATATCTGAGCAATAGGAACCAACAATCAATCCAACATGTCACTCTGAACTTATCAACTGAATCCACAACCAAAACTATCACATTATCAACATGTCAAACACTATCTACACACCTAAAACATTAACAAGAACATAATAATGGACAAGAATAGCTGTTGGCTCATGTTGTTTAGTGAGTGATTTATTTTTTCTTTATTTTTTCTTTGATCATGTCCCTATGCTACTCGATGATATAAATTGATCTATGAGAGTGGCCAAGATGGTTCATGGTCATCTTTTTCCATTTTTGTCTGTTACAATGTACCTTTGAGAGTCTGGGGCATGTACATATGCCTCAGGAAGGACAAGGTCATTCTCTATTTTCATTGTGCTTTTTTACGCAAAAGGCTTGCATTTGCGCTCTGGCCCTTTATGCCATGATGCGTCGTATTCCATTTGCCATATCAAAATAAAGCTCCATTTGACATATAGTGCACTTTCTAGAAGAAAAAGTATTTCCATCATACTAGCATCTCCTCATCCCACCTTTCTTCTTCATCTCATTCTCTATCACCATAATCATGTCTTCTGATTCACCAAATCATTTTCATCTTGCATTCATGCATTCTGCATCATCCTACACTGTCAATCAACTTTCTGTGGCTTTCTATCTGGTTCAACCTCAGTCTGACATTTGTCTCATCATATTTGACCAAATATTACCATTTTTGATGATTTCCCTCATGTTATGGCATCTTTCCATCATTTTGGGCATGTACGCATAGTTTCAGGTCATTCTGTCAGTTGTTATGGTTTTGTCTTCTTGTTGTCGATAAATTGACTTATCATATGCTTATCTTAGTCAATTTCTCAAGGGGGCACCCATATATATCATCCCTACTGGGGCATGTTGTGGCTTTCTCATCAGGTATTCTTTGATACAATGGTCTAAATCACATTGTATCAAAGAGGGGTAAAATGTAGACACTCAAAAATGGTTCACATCTATGACTTCATCACTTCTTCATACTAATTCATCCCATTTTCTTATTTTACTAACTTCGATCTTTTGGCCAGATTGACCATATTTCATCATTTGTATCCGCTTTCACATCAATTTTATATTAACTCGAAATCATATCAAATCAACTCAAAACCATATCAAATCAACTCGGAATCACCCCAAATCAACTCAGAATCACTCAAAATTGGTCCTAATCAACCGAAAGCATATCAAACATCCCAAATCAATCATCATTTATCTGCTCCTAGGCATTGTTGTGGCTTTCAGTGTCCTGGGAACCTATCAACTTATCAATCTTATCAATCTAACCTTAGTACTGTTGTGGCTCTCAGTGCTAGGTCAAAATATCATTCATGTCATTCAATCTTTGATGTTGTTGAGGCTTTCAATGTTAGATCATGGCATTATCAACCATTTTAATAATATTGACAATGTCTGTCAGTGTTATTATGATCGAACCTTATCAATCAATTTCAATCCTGTAGCATTTACAATGTCGGTTAAATGTTACATATCAATTAATTCATTTCATGTGTCCTTGGCATGTTATCAATTTTGATCTATCAATTAATTTGACCATGGATTTGGTCTACCTTTTCATCATCTTATTCGATATCCATCATCGTCACATTTTCATCAAAAGATATAGTCGCATTCATTTAATCAATTTGGCCAATCATCTAATAATTTTCTCTATAGGATTAAATAACCCATAATTTAATTCTATTATTATCACTAATTATTCTTCCCAATTATCATCCTCAATTAATTAATTTTATTAATTAATTGATTCATTATCTACAAACCATGGAAATTCTTAATTTCCTAAGTTCCATTTTCCATCATTAATTCTATTTTCTACTAATTCTTATTGTGTGGAATAAGAGGATTTTTAATTGAAATATTCCATAAAATATTCCATCATCATAAGACTTGGATATGACACCTCGTGGATTCTCCTTTGACACTTGGCTGAGATTTTTCATAATCAAATATTATTACCTCTTACGCATGTCTCTATTTGGCTTCTTTGTCATAGATTCTTGGCTTTAAGTGGGTTGAGGTATCTTATGACGCGTCATAGATTCTCTTCCACATTTAGCCAAGTTTGAATTGCATTTTTCATAGAATCTTACTTTTGGCATATTCTATCATATGTGTCATAGGAATTATTATTACCTCTTACGCATGTCCCTATTTGGCTTATTCGTCATAGATTCTTGGCTTTAAGTGGGTTGAGGAATCTTATGACGCGTCATAGATTCTCTTCCAAATTTGACTTGCATGTGTCATAGAATCTCACAATTGGCATATTCTTTCATATGCATCATAGGAATCTCTTGCCACATTTCATATCTTTGGGTGATAGATCCAGTGCCCTCACTTTGAGTGTTGATTATAAAATGAACACTCTTTCTCTCATTTTGGGTCTCTCTTGAATCCTAGAATTCTTAAGTCTTGAATCCTTGAATCTTTGAGTTTTTGAGTCTTTACTAATTTGCATTTTGCATTCTCTCTCTCACATAAAATCACACTTCAAGTATTCTCATGGCATTATCACTATCATAGACTTTTGCTTCAATTTTGTGTGCACTATAGGTAACTTTGGGGCTACAATCATTTGGAGAAGAAAGAAGGACATGGGAGCTACAAATGGAAAAGGGATTTTCTGATTATGTTTGCTTTCTTTTTTTTGGTTTGGCTTTCATGGTAGACTAGTGGGTGCTAACATATGATTATTGAGTTTGTGATTTTCTCATAGTATGTTATGCATTTTAACCCATTTTTCTGGTCCTACAACTCCTAACAAGGTCCATCCTCTAACAAGGAATATTTATATTAGTACATCATCTTGTGGGCATCATTCCTACCAGGGTTTTCCCTCTGACCAAGGGTTTCCCTAGTTAACATATATGGTGTAATTGTATATGTGCATCTTAATATCATTGTTTTTTAATTTAGTTGAATGGTTATGTTTGTTTACAGAAGATGAATGTTTTAAACATAAGATAATTGATTCACTCCCCTCCCCCCCACTCTCAATTATCTTGGTGGGCTACTATTTGTAGCAATTTGGTATCAGAGCTTTAGGTCCTTGAAGATAAAATTTAACAAGTTTGGGAGATCCATGGCAAACATGTTCAAGAATGATAGTCCAAAGTTTGATGGAACAAATTATGATAGTTGGAAGGAAAAGATGAAGACATGTCTATTTTGTATTGGTTATGGGATATTGGATCTTAACAAAACCAGCAAAGATAATCATTACTAAAAAGGATTTGGAAACTTGTACCAATGCAGAAAGAGATCTTTTTATGTGTGACATAAGAGCTAGAGAAGAATTATTGAATGTACTTCCTAAAATTGAGTACAATTAGGTAAAATCACTTGCTACTTCACATTTGATTTGGAAAGCTTTGGAAATAGTTTTGAAGGTGATGCACATTCAAAGAAGTTGAGGCTACAAAGTTGGATTTGTGCATTTCAAGATGCTAAAATGATGAAAGATGAATCTATAAGAACATATATAGGAAGAATATCAAAAATTACTATAGTATCAAATCTCAAGGAGGAAGCAAAAAAGATGATGAGATTATATGGAATTTATTGAAGACTCTAAGACCACCATTTAATTTAGTAGTTTAGATGATACAATTTTTCATATCTTCTACCAAAGATTTCATAGAGTCATTGCTTGGAAGACTTGAAGCAGTTGAGAATGAGCTCAGACAGTCTAGAGAATTGACCAAAATAGAAATAGCTTTTAGTTCCTTGAATATTTGACCTATTTTATCAAGGAGCGCAAGTGCTAGAGGATATTTTGCTAGCAGCAACAGATCTGAGGAGGACAAGAAGATTGAAGGAGTGGCCCTTCTAGTAAAAAGAGAAAAAGGAAGTAAGAAAATCTATAAGTGTTGTGGTTATGATGAATATAGCCATTATGTATCTAAGTATCCTAAAAGAAGGAAAAAGTATAAGGGAAATTAAAAATCTAGAAAAGATAGTGAGTGTTTGTATGTAAAAGAAGACAACGATTCTGATGAACAAGCAACAAGTGCTAGTAATGATGAGATTGGATTTGTGGCAATTAAACAAGAAAGTCTAGATAAAGTATCTTTTTTCTCACAGGTTGAGAAGAGATCTGATTAGATAATTGACAATGGTTGTTCACATCATGTGACTTGTGATATCACCAAGTTTGTTAATATCAAAATTTAGGATGGAGGAATTATTAGAGTTGGAAACAATGCTGCATGCCAAGATAAAGGTATTGAATCTATAACTCTTGATGGAAAAACTAACATTGAAGATGTATACTTTGTTGATGGTTTAAAGCACAATATTTTGAGTGTTGGACAACTAGTGGACAAAGGTTATCAGTTGTAGTTCACAAAGAGGACATGCATGATCAAAGACAAAGATGGAAAAGTAAGTGGAATAGGAACTAGATCTAGAGGTAATGTATTTCAATGGAATCCTACAAAAATGATATGTTTGGTTGCAAAGGTAGATGGTAGTTGGTTATGGTATATGATATTTTTTCATATAAATTTTGATAGTATTGTGAAGATTAGTAGAATTTTTTCAATTAGAGATTTTCCAAAGATTGTAAAGCCTACTAACACAATTTGCAAGAAGTGTGTTTTCGCAAAGGATAACCAAAATTCTTTTCCCAGCAAGAAGTTTACCACCACAAAAAAATTGGACACTGTACATATAGATGTAAGCGGTAATACAAAGACTAAAGGATTCTATGGTGAAAGATATTTTATGATTCTAGTTGATGACTTTTCTAGAATGATGTGGGTTACATTTCTTAAATAGAAATCTAAGGTATTTGATAAGTTTAAGATATTCAAGAATAGAGTTGATGATGAATTTGGTATAAGGGTTAACTATTTAAGATGAAATAGAGGAGGATAATCTACTTCAAATTATTTTGACATGTTTTGTGAAAAACATGGAATTAAAAGATAGTTATAAGCTCTAAGAACCCCTAGGTAGAATGGCATTGCAGAGAGAAGGAAAAAGTCAGCTACAAAAGCTACAAGAGTTGTATTAGCAAAGAATTATGTATCCAAGATGTTTTAGAGAGAAACTATAAATACAAAAATGGACACTATGAACAAAGTGCAACCCAAGAAAGACACAAACAAGACTCCTCATAAACTATGTTATGTTCACTCACCTATAGTTAAGTATTTTAGAATTTTTGGCAGTAAGTGTTATATCAAAAGACATGATGATATTTGTAATTTTGATCGTAGAAGTGATGAAGGTATGTTTCTTGGTTATTAATTGAAAAGAAAGGCTTATAGATGTTATAATCAAAGAACTAAAACTATTATAGAAAGTGCAAATGTGAGAATTGATGAGAAATTCAAGATATAAGAGAGAATAGTTGACTACAATTTAGACAATGATGTTGTTATTAAGAAAAGGAATGATGAGGTATTTATTGATACTAAAAGTTATCTACTGAATAAAAGAGAGCCAAGGTAGGAACAAAGCCCAGAACCTTCGGTAGAGCCAAGAGTTGAGATAACAACTCCTACTTTAGGAAATAATATGATAAAGAATCACCAATCCAAGTAGATCATTGAAAGAAAAGACAAAGGTGTGATAACAAGAAGCATAGTAAATCAAGAACTAAGCTTGATATCTCAAGTTGAGCCTAAGAATGCAGATGAATCATGTAAAGATAATTATTGGAAACAAACCATGAACAAGAAATTGGATTAGATAGTAATGAATGGGACATAGCAATTGCTCCCCAGACAAGTAGACAAGAATGTGATAGGAACTAAATGGGTATTTAGAAAATAATAAGATTGAACAAGGAAAAATTGTAACAAACAAAGAAAAATTGGTATGTAAAGGTTACTCATAGCAAGAACATATAGATTATGAGTAGACTTATGCTCTAGTGGCTAGAATAGAAGTACTAAGATTATTATTAGCATATGCAACATAAAAGAAATTTAAAGTGTATCAGATGGATGTCAAGTCAGAATTTTTGAATGGAGAACTTGAAGAAGAAGTGTACATTGAGTAGCCTAAAGGATGTCCTTTGACAAGATGACAAGGACATGGTATATAGATTGAGGAAAGTATTGTATGGCTTGAAGCAAGCACCTAGAACCTGGTATACAAGGTTGGACAAACATTTTCCAAAGCTTGGATATAGCAAAGGTATGGTAGACAATAATCTATGTTGGAAAGAAACTCATGATGGTTTGATAATTTTGATAATATTTGTTGATGATATCATATTTGGAGGAAATGATGGAAAAAGTGAGAAGTTTGTAAACAAGGTAAAGAAAGAATTTGAAATTAGTATGATAGGAGAAATGAAGTATTTTTAGGATTGCATATTGCGTAGAATAAAGAAGGAATCTTTATTTCTTAGACAAATTACTTGAAGGATTTACTAAAAAGGTTTGATTTGGAAACATGAAGACCCATTGGAAAACCTATGGTAACTAGATGCAAGTTATCTACAAAGGATGAGACACTTACTATTGAGCAGAAAAAAGTATAGATCTGAGAGGATTGCAATATCTAACTCACACAAGGATGGATATAGAAAATGCTATTGGAATTGTTGCAAGATTCCAAGCTGATCCTAGAGAAGCACATTATCCAATAGTCAAAAGGATACTTAGATATCTAAGGGGAACATCTGAGTTCATATTGTGGTATGATAGATCTAATGATTTCACTCTAAGTGCCTATACTAATTCATATTGGGTAGGTAGTATGGATGATAGAAAGAGCTCCAGTGGTGGAGCCTTCTTTCTTGGAGGAAGATTGGTTTCTTGGCTAAGTAAGAAGCAAGATTTTACATCACAAAGTATGAAAAAAGAAAAGTATGTTGCAATAGAAAAAAATTACAATCAACTCATTTGGATGAAGCACATCCTAAATGATATAAGTTGTTATGAAAAGAAGCATAGTAAATGAAGAACTATGCTTGATATCTCAAGTTGAGCCTAAGAATGTAGATGAATCATGTAAAGATAATTATTGGAAATAAGCCATGAACAAGGAATTGGATCAGATAGTAATGAATGAGACATGGGAATGGGTCCCTAGACTAGCAGACAAGAATGTGATAGGAACTAAATGGGTATTTATAAAATAATAAGATTGAACTAGGTGAACTTGTAACAAACAAAGCAAGATTGATATGTAAAGGTTACTCATAGAAAGAATAGATAGATTATGAGTAGAATTATGCTCAAATGGCTAGAATAGAAGTAGTAAGATTATTATTAGCCTATGCAACATAAAAGAAATTTAAAGTGTATAAGATAGATGTGAAGTTAGAATTTTTGAATGGAGAACTTGAAAAAGTGTACATTGAGTAGCCTAAAGGATGTCCTTTGAGAATATGACAAGGACATAGTATACAAATTGAGGAAAGCATTCTATGGCTTGAAGCAAGCACCCAGAACCTAGTATGCAAGGTTGGACAAACATTTTTCAAAGGTTGGATATAGAAAAGTATGACAGATAATAATCTATGTTGGAAAGAAACTAATGATGGTTTGATAATTTTGGTAATATTTGTTGATGACATCATAGTTGGAGGAAATGATGAAGATAGTGAGAAGTTTGTATAGGAGGTAAAGAAAGAATTTGAAATGAGTATGATAGGAGAAATGAAATATTTTTTAGGATTACATATTGTACAGAATAAAGAAGGAATCTTTATTTTTTAGACTAAGTACTTGAAGGATTTACCAAAAAGGTTTTGTTTGAAAGCATGCAAACACATTGGAAAATCTATGGTAGTTGGATGCAAGTTATCTACAAAGGATGAGACACTTATTATTGAGTAGAAAAAAGTATAGATATGAGAGGATTGCAATATCTAACTCAAAAAAGGATGGATATAGCAAATGTAATTGGAATTGTTGCAAGATTCCAAGCTGATCTTAGAGAAGCACATTATCCAGCAGTCAAAAGGATACTTAGATATCTAAAGGGAACATCTAAGTTCATATTATGGTATGATAAATCTAATGATTTCACTCTAAGTTCCTATACTAATTCATATTGGGTAGGTAGTATGGATGATAGAAAGAGCTCCAGTGGTGGAGCCATCTTTCTTGGAGGAATATTGGTTTCTTAGCTAAGTAAGAGGTAGGATTGTACATCAAAAAGTACAAAAAAAGAAAAGTAAGTTGTAGTAGAAAACAATTGTAATCAAGTCATTTGGATAAAGCACATCCTAAATGATATAAGGTGTTATGACAAGAAGCATTGTAAATGAAGAACTATGCTTGATATCTCAAGTTGAGCCTAAGATTGGAGATGAATCATGTAAAGATAATTATTGGAAACAAGCCATGAACAAGGAATTGGATCAGATAGTAACGAATGAGACATGGGAATTGGTCCCCAGACTAGTAGACAAGAACATGATAGGAACTAAATGGGTATTTAGAAAATAATAAGATTGAACAAGGTGAACTTGTAACAAATAAAGCAAGATTGGTATGTAAAGGTTATTCATAGCAAGAACAGCTAGATTATGAGAAAAATTATGCTCCAATGGCTAGAATAGAAGTAATAAGATTATTATTAGCCTATGCAACATTAAAGAAATGGGTATGTGCAGGATCATGGTGTACCAAACTATGGCCTTAAGTGGCAGTGAAAAACCAGCAAATCAGGGTTATGTCAACTTGACACATAATTTTAAAGTGGTTCTGGACTTTATATCAAAAAGTTGTAAGAAAATAATTTGTAGGAAATTGAATCTAGTTTCTAAACTACAAGGCCTTATCTAGAGAAAAAATTATTTGATTGTTCAAAAGTTTGGATTTTAATGCAGTACTAAAAAATTTTCAGGGCAAAAATAAAAAGTAGGTGTATGTCTGACCACCTTAATCATAATCAAATGATAATATTTTTAAATATAATTTTAGATATAAAAATTATACTCATGCCTAGATGTGATGCATATTTTTGGAAATTTTTATTCCAAATAAATAATTAATTATGAATTTTCTACTATACTGTTTTCAGAATTAAAAAACTCTCGTGTCTGACCACCTTAACTAGTTCAAAAAAAAGAAAAATTAAGTTTTTTTTTTTTCTTATACTAGTCGAAGCATAGAATGTGACGCATCTTTTGGATTTCACAAATCTTATACGATTTGAAAGTTATAGCTATTTTTCAACCAGTATGTCAATCAACACTTTGTAGCTAACTCCATTAGAAAATATGTAATAATTACTTACTGAACTCGTAATTTGACAAAGCTTACATTTATGAAAAACTAAGAACATTCTTAAGAAACCCTTTTCATTACATCAAATTTTGGTCTAAAAAAAGTCATCAGCTACATGCTTGAAGTAAAAAACACATAAGAACATGCCAAAAACACATTTTTGAGATGTTTTAAAGATGACCATATAAGGTTGGTATTGAAAGATATAGTAGGAATTATAAAGGTATTAATTATTTTCATTTAGTATCAGGATGGGTGGGAAAAAAGTGGGAATAGATTTTGAAATTCTTTGAGGCATTTTAGAACTACATATTTTTTAGATCGCCACTTTTTGGCACACCATGATCCTGCACATACCCAAATTTAAAGTGTATCAGATGGATGTGAAGTCAAAATTTCTAAATGGAGAACTTGAAGAAGTGTACATTGAGTAGCCTAAATGATGTCCTTTGATAAGATGACAAGGACATAGTATATAGATTGAGGAAAGCATTTTATGGCTTGAAGCAAGCACCCAAAACCTGGTATGAAAGGTTGGAAAAACATTTTCCAAAGGTTCAATATAGAAAAGGTAAGGTAGAAAATAATTTATGTTGGAAATAAATTTATGATGGTTTGATAATTTTGGTAATATTTGTTGATGATATCATATTTGGAGGAAATAATGAAGAAAGTGAGAAGTTTGTATAGGAGGTAAAGAAAGAATTTGAAATGAGTATGATAGGAGAAATTAAATATTTTTTAGGATTGCATACTGTAAAGAATAAAGAAGGAATCTTTATTTCTCAAACTAAGTACTTGAAGAATTTATTAAAATAGTTTGGTTTGGAAACATATAAACCCATTGGAAAACCTAAGGCAATTGGATGCAAGTTATCTACAAAGGATGAGACACTTACTATTAAGAAAAAAAAGTATAGATCTCAAAGGATTGAAATATCTAACTCATGCAAGGATGGATATAATAAATAAAATTGGAATTGTTGCAAGATTCCAAGCTAATCCTAGAGAAGCACATTATACAGCAGTCAAAATGATATTTAGATATTTGAAGGAAACATCTGAGTTTATATTGTGGTATGACATATCTAATGATTTCACTCTAAGTGCCTATGCTAATTCATATTGGGTAGGTAATATGGATGATAAAAAGAGCTCTAGTGGTGGACCCTTCTTTCTTGGAGGAAGATTGGTTTCTTGGCTAAGTAAGAAGCAGGATAGTACACTCATAAAGTACAACAAAAGCAAAGTATGTTACAGTAGCAAACAACTGCAATCAATTCATTTGGATGAAGCACATGCTAAATGATATAAGGATAGAAATCAACAAACCTATTGTCATACATTGTGACAACACAAGCACAATAAATATGTGTAATAATCTAGTGTTGCATTCTAATACTAAGCACATTTCTATTAAGTATCAAATGTTGAGAGAGACATTTCTAGAAAGGGAAATTACATTGGAGTATGCGAGGACTAAAATGTAGATTGCATATATATTTAGTAAGCCTCTTCCTAAAGAGACTTTTGAGTATTTGTGAGGTATGTTTGGGGTTATCCTCCTTCCTACATTAGAGTAGATGATGCAAAAGTGCATCAGTCTAGTGTAATAAAGAACAATTATTGTATGGACTAAATGTTGATGCTTACTATATGGAGTAGTATCTATGTTGGATAGAGTCATCTAGGACTCTTGTTGAATGTTGTTTAGAATAGTGTCTTTTGACACTCGATCTAAGTAAGAATCAATTGTTGTAAAGTTTGATGTAGAAAAGTTGGTTGCTAACACCTTTGACATTGATGTCAATGGGGGAGAAGTTTGGCAGGAAAAATAACATGCAAAAAAAATGCATAATAATTGAAAAGTTTCGCATAAGTACAACATGGAATAATAGTTTGATAGAAAGTACATTGAGGTATATCAATGGGGGAGAATGATGAAGAGGATTTGAAAAGATAAATAGTCCTTTGTTGGTATTCTTGGAACTAGATAATTTTCATCTATGTTGCCATCAATGCCAAAGGGGGAGATTATTGCAAGCATGAATGATGATGATATTCTTATGGGGGAGTATTTACTATGATGATATGTTACATTCATGATTGAGTTTTTCATTGATATCAACATAGCATTTTTGTGTCATATTTGATAGAAGAAAAATGGAAAGATCAAGTTAGTATAGATGTTCGAGTTGAGTATTATAACTATCTAAGGTAATGGGAGATACTTCTATGTATTTGGTGTATGTAGTTAATGTTAGAAGAAGAAATGATTATTCTAGAAGAAATTATGTAAGTTTTGTTGATATCTATTCCAAGGTAGAGTTTACAGAGGCATGTTCTAGTAAACTTGTTATATTTCTTAGGAAAGTTGATATTCTAAGAATCAAGGTTGAGGACATGAAGAAGACATGTTGATGATGATTTGGCTAAGTTCACTCATCATAATATTACATGTAAGGAAATCTATTCAATTTGCAAGGCAGAAGATTAATGTTGTCCCTAAGCGTAACATGTTCATAATGTAGTCCTATAATAATTAATTGAGAAGGTCTAAAAACTCACTCAGTGAATTATTTTGAGGACTTTTTATAAAGGAAGAAAATTTTCATTTATCATGATATGAAATGATATAGTTGTTATGATTGATGATAAGTAGCAGAGAGTGTAATGTGAAGTTGAGAAGAGCAATGTAAAAGTGAAGGATACTTCATAAACAAGGTATTACTAAGTGATCTGAGGTTTGATATTTGGATCCATGGTTTGTGACTTGGTCTACAAGGTATGAAAATGATTGGTTTGGTTGAAAAAATAGAGGAAAGGAAAAAATAATAGTGAATTGCATGTTTGAGTAGTGATCTCTTCTTATAGTTGAAATTGTATGTTTGGGCAGTGGGCTCATTTTGCATACATTGTACTACAACTCCTAATAAGGTTGGTACAATCCTAAGAGGGTTGGCACAACTCCTAATAGGGTTGGAATCTCCTAACAGGGAGTCAAAGTCTTCTAATAGGGACTCTATGTACTAAATGTTTTAATAGACTCCTAATAGGGTCCATCCTCTAACAAGAAATATTTATATTAGTACATCACCTTCTAGGCATCATTCCCACTAGGGTTTTCCCTTTGTTCAAGCCTTGAAGAAGTTGAGACATTATTTGACTCTTAAGGAGTTTGTGTTGTATACTGATCATAAAGCTTTATAATATTTGGGAATTCAATATAAGTTGAATCAAAGACATATGAAGTGGGTTGCATATTTGTAGAGTTTCACATTTGTGATAAAGGATAAGGGTGGAGTCACTAATTAAGTTGTAGATGTATTGAGTAGAAGACTTTCTTTTTTCACCAAAATGAAGGTTGAAGTTCTTGGTTTTGATGAAATGAAGGAATTGTCTAATATTGACCTTAATTTTTATGAGGTGTGGAAATAGTGCAAAGCACAAAATCTATCAAATCAAATGAGTATTTTCTATGATTATTTCATTCAAGAAGGTATGTTGTTCATGTTGGAATAGTTTAGAATAACTAGGGAGTGGGGGTGAATTAGTTATACAAGGTCCAAAACTCTCAATTAAAAATTTTAGTGCTTAAGAAAACTCATGCATATATCATCTTCTTATAATCCTTGCATGAATCCATTAGCTCATTCATAACATAAACTTGTTTTATATGAGCAATGTTAGTATGCTAATAGAAACCAAATTTAAATAAAGCTTCTACAAACTAAACAAAATTCATAAACTTCAAGATAGACTAAGATGAACTCTCAATTGAGAATATGAGCCATTAATGGACTCTCTCAATAAGAAACTCTCTTGTTGAGTAGCTTTATCTAGATGGATAGGATGTATGCTCAATATGCTTCCAAAGGCTTCAATGGATGATTATGGATTTTTGGTGTGGATAGATGGCTTTAGTATGGATTTGGCTCTCAGAATAGCATTATAACTTTACTTCATGGATTGTGTTAAAATGGCTTGGGAGAGGATTCCTTAAATAGGCAAAGGGCTTGAGGGATCAAGGGCTAGGATGCAAGGATGGGAAAAAGCTTATGGAGGGCTTAGATTTCATGAGAGGAGAGCACATGGATTGTGCTTCCTTACAACCAATCAGGGAGTGACACATGTCACAGGGTAAGAGGATGGAGGAAAGGGCAAGGATGAGTCAACAAAGGAGGCTCAAGGGATAAAATCTTCATAAAGACCCTTCATAAGTGCTTTGTAAGAACATTTATGACTTTGTGGGCTTTATAAAGTTTTGTGGTTGAAGATATTTGTGAGAGATACCATGAAATTTGAATTTGAGGGTTTAGGGAGGTTTTAAGCTTTCTTAGGGTTGTAAAAATGATTAGAGGAAGGGTTAAAGATGGCTTAGGACTAGGCAAGTGGATTGCAATTAATGAGGGTGGGTGAAGGAGGAGATATTTGTTAACTTTGGCTTGAGTTAGCAAGTCTTAACCCATGTTTAGGGAATGTGACAAGGTTAGGAGGGGATTAGGATTAGGGTTAAAGACATCTTCTAGAAGAGTCTAGGCTTTGGATGAGGATGAAGACTTTCTAGAAGAGTCTAGAACTTTCTAGGATAAGATTTTATGAAATAAATAAAGTTTTATTTATTTCAAGGGTTTGGGTTGAGGAGATATTTATTAAAATATTTTTAATAAACATGAGGATTAATATTTAATCTTGATTAAATATTTTGAGTTGGGATTAGGGGTAGGAAATGATGAGATTAGTCTTTAATCAAAATTAAAGAAGGATTAGAAGATTTTGGAAGAGGTTAGTGGTCTTAAGGAAATTGGCCAAGTTTTGGGCAAAAAATAAATTTTTTATTTATTTTAGGATTTTTGGTCAATTTATTAATTAAATAATTAATAAATAAGGAAATAATGTTTAAATAAGATTTAAACATTTTTGGGAGGGATTTCTTAATTAAATATTTTTAATTAAGATAAAGGGATTTAATGGCATAAAAATAAATAAATAAATTAAATAATTAATTAATTAATAAATGATGATGTCATCAGGAATTTTTTAGCAAATAAAAATACTTTATTTTCTAAAGGTTTTTTAGGTGTCTACATTTTTGCCCCTCTTTGATGTGATGTCGCAAGTGGCATGACATCAAAGATAAGAAAATAAGATGCCCAAGGCTAGAGCAGAAGAGGAGAGAATGGACTGTGAGATGCCCCCTCAAGAAGGTGGTGGGGAGAGAAAGCGAGGCTCGACGACTTCTTGAAAAGTACAAGAATTCAAGATGAGCAAGAAGACTCAGATTTTCTTAAGAGAAGAGGTTTGGTTAGCTCAAACTCTCACTATAGGAGAATGATAAAGGGAGAATTAGAGGCACAAGAGGAAGCAAGCTTAAGATCTCAGGGATTGCAGAGGATGAAGGAGCGGAGCGCTATAAAAGGAATCCAAGATGGGGAGATGGATGAGGGGATTAAAAAAGCTGATGCAACAGGATTTTGAAGAGTCAGATTGGTGAAAGATGGTTTTTGGAGATCCCTAGGACTAGGATTGTGGATCTCGAAAGATGAGGCTTGGTGGATTGATTTGGATTGGTGGATCCCTAAGACTAGGATTGTGGATCCCTAAAGCTAAGAGTGATGATTGATTCTGAGAGATACAGTTGCACAAGCTGAGGTAGGAGAGACAAATGCTGGATATGGATGGGGGATAATGGAGATGAAGGGAAACCATTGAAGCTTTTTGAGCGGGGGGATACTTCAAAGAGAAGTACCACCATGTAGTTGAGCACTATATTTTCTATAGAACTTTTGGTTAATTGCCAAGGTTACTAAGAACATCAAGGCCTTTTCACCAACTGTCTAGAGGACTGACGAACTGACTCAAAAAAAACACACAAGGATTGCCCCAGTATCACACATGAATCCCAGAGGAAGCAGTGTGGAAATGACACTGGGTAACCCACAAGCAGAAAAGAAAACAAGCAAAAGACATGATCAAGACCTTATGCTCTGATTGCCCCATTCACAGTATACCACGATATGGAAGATAGTAGCAACCTTGAGGAGGGAACAAGGAGATTTCTTGGAAAAGATATTTCAAGACCCAACAGGGAAGAGTCCAAATCAAAAGAAAGCGAAAATCCAAAAGAGAATCATTTTCCAACGAGATGGGTAGGACGAGGTACTAACGGACCAAGATCGAACATGAGGAAAGCTATATCCTAAAAGGATCTATCAGAGAGCACCTAAGCTGGTGGATCTGGATGAGTGATGTGTCTGGCAAGCTGAACTAAGAAGGATAACACTTTGGTGATAGGAGATCTAGCTAAAGGATGCATTGGAATAGCTAACCAAGATATGCGATGTGTGCAAGATGCTAATCAAGGAGGAGCTGACACAAAAGCTAGATAGATACAATGGTACTAAGCTAAAGAGGATGTACAAGCTGATAGACCAAGATATTTACAAGCTGAAGCTAACCAAGATAGTTACAAGTAGGCAAAAGCTCAGGATGAGAGGATAGCGAGATGGTTCGATGTTGTGCAAGATGCGAAAGCTAAGGGTGGGGTGATAGTGAAAGATATGGATTTGGCAGGATGCATCCAATGATGATGAGAGATTTTGTGACCAAGGATAGCTAGAGGAGCAGGATGAGATGGCTAGATAGGATGGTAGATAGCTAGGATTATGATGGATATAAAGAGATGACATTGGGTTTACATGAGGATAGCCTAGAGCTAGATACCAATGACAAGGGAGGATGGACAAGACAAGATCTCCAAGGAATATAGTGCCCCCAATCAGAAGATAACATGCAGAAGGAGGTCTTATGATGGATGTGATAGGATTGAAGCTAGGATGGAAAAGCTGAAGGGGCTAGGGAGATAGATGATAGCTGGGATGGTTGGCTGAAGCTGCAGGAGATAAGTGGATGGTGTGAGATGGAAAATGGAGGGTGGAGGATAGGTGGATAGATTGGAAGATGGAGTTGGATGTCAAGAGATGACCAAAAGCATGAGGGTGATAGGCTAAGTTGGGGATGGCGGGATTACGCATGATGCTTGTTTGCTAGGTTTTCATCATGGTACTTGTCCAAGGTGCTTGAATTGCCAAGTTTTCACTAGTGGACACTTTTTTTTTCTTTTTTTTTTTTTTGACTTTTTGACTTTTGGACTTAGCTGGAATGATTTTGGCTTTCTTTAGCTATTTTGGCTTTTTTGGGATTTTTCACTGGCTATTGGAATGTTCAATTTTGTTGCTAGTTGTTGGTACACTGGATGTGTGATTTATGCAATAGATTGGATTAGATGGGATTGATGGTAGGAGATGGAGGGATGAAAACGTTGGAAAGGAGCATGATATGGGGATGCTTGCAAGAGCAACATTGGCACATGTTGGGATGGGTGTGAAAAGAGCATATGGGGGATAGATGGTAGATGTGAGAGTGATGGAGGATTTTTGGAAGCATGCTTGGGGATATAGGCACCCAAGATGGAGTTAGGAGATGGGGGACATGAGTCACTAGATGGGGGATTAGCAATGGTGGATGCCATTATGCATTGGGTTTCAAATTTTTTCTTGGGGATCCACATGGTTTTGGATTTTCTTTTCATAGGCTTTTGCATTGTTTTGCATTCTTTGATTGGATTTTGCCTTTTTGGAGTATGTCTTTTAGAATAGACATATGATTGCCTAGGATGTGGATTTTTAGCTTTATGCATTTTGAAGTTGGCATTTACATTGTTGTGGTAAGCTTTGGGAAGATGGTTAGGAGAAGCTTTGTGAGATGGAGAGGATATGAAAGAGCATGTAGGGGGATGATGATGGATGATGTGCCTCGATATGTGCCTTTGCTGATCTTGCATAAGAATGGAGGGAATAGGATTTGAATGATGGCTAATAGGAGGATGGAGGATGGTAGATTTTGGGACATAGGGACCCAAAATGGATTTAGCAGATGAAGGGGGGATATGGTAGGTTGTTTTGGGTTGCAAAGATGGTGGAGGGGGGATGACATAAGATTTCTTGAAGGACTGATGGGAGGCTGGCATGGTGGGCTTTGAGATAGGCTTGGTTTGGGGGTGTGGTGTACCAACACCTTTAGATGGTGAGCCTTTGGATACATATCCAAGACCATGAAATCCTAGATTTTTTTGTGCAATAATAGGCTCTCTGATTCCTTTCTCTTGTGGTCCTAAACCTTGACCTTGATAATGCCATCGATTGAGCATTTGAACAAGCTGAGGAAACTTTTTGCTTGCAGAAAATGGTAGAAGTGATTTATTAGGTGTATTGCAATGGGGAGATATTGTTCTTAATTCTTTTGCTGAGAGAGGGCCACCGTGGATGAATGTAAGTGAACCAAGAGGGTAGATTATAGATGGTGGAATAGCTTGGATAGGTGGTAAGATAGAAGCATGGAGCAGGGGAGATGGAAGGATAGGATCTTGATGTAGCTGGTGGGATGACAAGATATCTTGTAGTGGAGGAGATATGGCTTGAGGTTTTGGAGATGGAGGAGATGGTGACTGCACTATGGATGAAAGAAATGGTACGATGATATCTTCATTTATGCTTTGGGGGCTGTCAACATGCTTTTGGGAAGGATCTTGATAGGATTGGTTTGGAGTGGATGGTGCGATAGGAGGTGAAGGGATGGATTCTTCAAAGGCAGCGGATGGATAGATGGGAGATTCAGTAGTGGAGATGGGTGAGTAGAAGATGGATGCATAAGGGTCATTACGAGAGATTTGGGAAATTCTTGGAGGCAATGTGGATAGGATTTGGAGGGATTTGATAGGTGGCGGGATTTTGATGCTTGTGGGAAGTGGAAGGATTTTAAGCAATTTGATGTATGGTATGGGGATGATAGATATGGGAGATGGAGGTGATATTATAGATGGGGAAGCTTCATCACTGACTACTTCACATGGTTGGATTAGATGACATGGCTTATCAACTATTGGAGGCAACTTTTCTTGTATTTCCTCTAGGAGATTCCTTGGAGACTCATGTGTCAAAGGTGGAGGTGGATTGACAGGAATAGCTAGTGTGATGGGGGTGGAAGATTGGAAGCTTGGTTGATGGGGTGATGGAGGGGAAGCTGGAATATCGGATGGCATGACTAGATAGTTTGGAATAACTCTTGGATTTTGGGGGATGCTTGGGGGAATGTTTCTAAGGCTTTCAATATACCCGTCATAGTCAACAAGATTTTCATCATCATTGGAATAGGAGGTGGCGGGAGCAAGGACAATGCGACCAAACACATCATGATAGGATTGGTACTTCATGCTTTGATGATGAGTTTTATGGGGATGGGGTCTTGTATATGGATGAACACGGAAGCTCATGGTTGGATTTGGATTAAGAATAGATTTTGGATTGGCTGATGAAAGATTTCCTAGGGAGAGTCAAAGCTGTATGACAGACCTAAGGAGGATTGGCTGGAGATTTTTGGCTTTCTTGTGGGTGGAAGACTTCAAGGGTATGCTATCAAAAAGTGAGAGTTTTTCTTTCCTATGTGCAGGATTCATGGTGATTGTGTCAACCTAAGAATAGACTAATGATCCTATGGGCATGACACAAGATTGATCACTTGTGGATCCCAACCTTTAGCTCAAGGTGATGAGGGATAACAGGTGACAAAGCTAGATTACCCTAGACAAAGCTCTGTCAAAAGGATAACCATGGTGAGGCTGGTGGATTGGTCGAATTGATTGGATAACAAATTCTAGTAGAATGACAACAACTCTCTAAAGGCTTGGGTGTGATTTTGGATTGGGTTTCTAGCTGGCTAGGGGGGATGATTTGGAGAGACTTTGGATTTGGGATTGTTCTAAAGCAAGGAACTAGATAGATTTGGTTGCAGCAGGGGAGCTTGGATGATTTTTTGATGAGGTAGTGACTACGCTAAGTATGCCTTGAGCTAGGAGATTTTTTCTTTTTTGGGATTTTGACCAAAGTTGGCAAGCATTCATTCAAAATCTATGAACAAATAAGCAGACAAAAGTTTTGAGCAAGCACGTCAAACACACCAACATCCTAGGAAGCTTTCTACAAGGATGAAATTTGGTTTAGCTAGGGACTCCTCGATATACACAAGGTACGTAAGGCCCAAATCTATAGATGAAACCAAAAAGATGTCACACAGTCGAGAGGAGCGGTAACCCACTTCTCCTCTTTCACTTCTCAAGGGTATAAAGTTCCTTGAGGCTTAGCCCAAGTGACAAAATTTTGATCCCAAGAGAGGTGTCTTTGGATTCACCTCCTGATCTTTATACTCCACCGAAACTCTGGAGTTGAGGTCGTCCCAAGGGGTGATGAAATCCCCAAGCAGGCCTCCTAAAAAGCTAAGACAAGATTTTGGATCCTAATCTTATGCACCCAAGATGGCCTCAAAAGACGAAAAGGGGAGAGAAGACTTGGATGATCTTGGGCTAAAAAACACGCTTGTTCTTTTACCAACTGACACTTAAGTTTTCTGATCTAGACTTTGCAAGCACTCATGTTTAAGATACAATGTTTATTCCAACTTTGAAGCGTCGACAAAAATGAAATTGATCGAAGAATGCGAACAAGAAGAAGAGTTAGGGTCAACAAGAAGGTAAACCCGTGTGCCCAGAGGCCCTCCACGTCAAGTATCGATTGATTTTTCTTTAAGGCATTCAAGATTGAGTGTGAGTTTATTTTAAGCCCCAAAAAAAGGTGTGTGAGATTCAATTTCAAGCGCGCGCTCGGAGGCCCTCCACATCAAGATTTTTCCAATTTTTATGCCCAAATGAAGTGTGAGTGAGATTAATGCGCATTCAAGGAATTTTCTAACTTAGAAAAACCACTAAAAACCCAAGTGAGTGGAGTTTGATTTGCGTGGAGCACTTAACACCCTCTTAGGTGGACCCATCCCCATAGATGGCACTGAGATTGCAACCAATAGTTAAATTGATGGGTGATTAAAGAGGCTGAGTCCAACGAAAAACTCACTCAAAGCATTTTTATTTGTTTTTATAACTTAAAAGATTACAAAACTGTAGATTCTTTTTATGCTCCAAAAGATGATTATTTGATCTATGGCATTCAAGATTGGATTTGTTGTTTTAATCATGCATTCATAAAAAAACAAACTTTGATTTTAATCCATGGCACTCAAGAGTGATTTTAGCAACATGCATTCAAAGACAAGTGATTAAACATTCAAGTTTTTTCCTTTGAGCATTCAAGATTGAGATTTTGTGTGTTGTTTTAAGAACTTTGAAGTGCTTTGGTTTAACCTTAGATCATTCAAGATTGTTTTTGGACTCAAAAGTGAAAATGACTCTTTGGACTTTTCTTTTCATTCAAGATTTTGTGTTCTAGTTTGCATGTTTTAAGCCCAAAAATGATATTCCTAGATTGTTTTGATGCATAAAAAACCTAAGAAACATTCAAGATTTTGCAACAAGACATTTGTTTGGAACAAATAACAAAGCTTTTTAGGACAATTTTGGCAACCATTTAGGACTCTTAGTTTTCATGAGATTTTTAAAAGAACTTTAACATATTTGCAAATGAGGTTCATTTTATTCTTGATTGATGCTGAGTTTGATTTAGATTTTAGTGTGCACTTAGTGTTGATTTTGAACCTTTTAAAATGGAAACTTGAAGTTCTTTTTAAATTCCCAAAAATGAAGTGTTCCTAACTTATCATGAATGCATCTAAAACCTTGATGTTGCAAGGATGCAAATGATTAGATTGGTTTAGTTTCACTTGTTAAAAGATTTTTTCTTTTTTGCAAATTTTTAATTTTTTAATGGATTTAAGTATGATTTGGGGGTTCATTTTAAGAACTAAAAAGAAGTGTGTATGATTTTTCTTCCTTAAAAAAAAAAATGGCCAAGATCTCCCACAAGAAGAAGAAGAAGAAGTAGTTTGAATAAGAAGAATATAGACAAGAAGAGGAAGAAGAATTTCAAGTTCTTTGTCCACCTATAAGCTTGAAAAATCTGCAAACACTATGAGATAGATTATGAGTTCCTTTGTCTTCTTCATGCTCATGTGGACCTACAAAACCAATTTATACAATCCTACCAATCACAAAAACAAGTAAAATTAGCCAAAATCAGCAAATGACATACAAAACTTGACTAAAAAAGCTAATGAAGATGACCCATGCGGGGTCCCACCGGGCATGCCAAAATGTATATGAGCAATGTTAGTATGCTAATAGAAACCAAATTTAAATAAAGCTTCTACAAACTAAACAAAATTCATAAATTTCAAGATAGACTAAGATGAACTCTCAATTGAGAATATGAGCCATTAATGGACTCTCTCAATAAGAAGCTCTCTTGTTGAATAGCTTTATCTAAATGGATAGGATGTATGCTCAATATGCTTCCAAAGGCTTCAATGGATGATTGTGGATTTTCGGTGTGGATAGATGGCTTTAGTATGGATTTAGCTCTCAAAATAGCATTATAACTTTACTTCATGGATTGTGTTAAAATGGCTTGGGAGAGGATTCCTTAAATAGGAAAAGGGCTTGAGGGATCCAGGGCTAGGATGAAAGGATGGGAAAAAGCTCATGGAGGGCTTAGATTGCATGAGAGGAGAGCACATGGATTGTGCTTCCTTACAACCAATCAGGGAGTGACACATGTCACAGGGTGAGAGGATTGAGGAAAGGGCAAGGATGAGTCAACAAAGGAGGCTCAAGGGATAAAATTTTCATAAAGACCCTTCATAAGTGATTTGTAAGAACATTTATGACTTTGTGGGCTTTATAAAGTTTTGTGGTTGAAGATATTTGTGAGAGATACCATGAAATTTGAATTTGAGGGTTTAGGGAAGTTTTAAGCTTTCTTAGGGTTGTAAAAATGATTAGAGGAAGGGTTAAAGATGGCTTAGGACTAGGCAAGTGGATGGCAAGTGGATTACAATTAATGAGGGTGGGTGAAGGAGGAGATATTTTTTAACTTTGGCTTGAGTTAGCAATTCTTAACCCATGTTTAGGGAATGTGACAAGGTTAGGAGGGGATTAGGATTAGGGTTAAAGACATCTTCTAGAAGAGTCTAGGCTTTGGATGATGATGAAGACTTTCTAGAAGAGTCTAGAACTTCCTAGGATAAGATTTTATGAAATAAATAAAGTTTTATTTATTTCAAGGGTTTGGGTTGAGGAGATATTTATTAAAATATTTTTAATAAACATGAGGATTAATATTTAATCTTGATTAAATATTTTGAGTTGGGATTAGGGGTAGGAAATGATGAGATTAGCCTTTAATCAAAATTAAAGAAGGATTAGAAGATTTTGGAATAGGTTAGTGGTCTTAAGGAAATTGGCCAAGTTTTGGGCAAAAAATAATTTTTTTATTTATTTTAGGATTTTTGGTCAATTTATTAATTAAATAATTAATAAATAAGGAAATAATGTTTAAATAAGATTTAAACATTTTTGGGAGAATTAAATATTTTTAATTAAGATAAAGGGATTTAATGGCATAAAAATAAATAAATTATTTAATTAATTAATTAATTAATTAATGATGATGTCATCAAGAATTTTTTAGAAAATAAAAATACTTTATTTTCTAAAGGTTTTTTAGGTGTCTACACTTGTAGGTTATTGTCCTAGGTCAAAATCACTTTGCAAAAATGTAAACATGAAACATAAAAAAAATATTCACACATATGACACAAGGATTTTATGTGGAAACCAAATTTGGGAAAAATCACCAGTAATATGCTACTAATTCTCACTCTTTTGAGGTGATGCTCTGTGAAAGGCTAACCCTATTAAATTTTACAATACACACTATTAAATGTGACTTAGTTAAAGGATTTCAATCAATATATTCCATTTGAGCCTTGTTAGAGGACTTTAGGCCATTCCATTAGAATGCCACCTGGTTAAACAATTTAAAAATGACTTGTTGGCTCCTGATTTAATAGTTTTAAAAACAACCAAGAAACTAGACAAATGCATCTAAGGCTAGCAAATTCCTATGATGAATGCACCTAACTATAGTCTTGGGCCAACTATAAGGCTTGACCCTTCTTCTACTTCAGGCTTTGCAAGACCTAGGTGGGTAGACCTCAAATTCAATTGATATTGTACTAGTGCAAAACATATCCCTGAATCTATTTACTATAGATGAAAACCCTTTATATCTCCTAATAACTCCTACAATAACATAGATCTACAATAGCTAAATGCAAATCTATGAATCTCATAAGCTGAGTGAGGGCATTACATTTAGGTCCTTCAACATGTGAGGGGAAAATATGTTTGATTAATAATGTTGATTTCAACAAAACCTCAAATATGCAACAATAAGACCTAATGATCCTATAACTGATTAGTGCCTTAACCATTAGGCAATCTATGAATCAAATGCATACATATGGATATCTGATACTTATGTATATATTCAGATATATGATCTATCTATTTAACTTGTAAATAAACATCTATGCTCAATCCAAACCTCATTCTTACATGATATCCTTCTTAATAAACCTGCAACCTTGTTGATTCACTGAAGCATTTACATAACCCCTTGAGTTACAAGCAACAATAAGACAACATACAACCTTAACTGACTGCAACTACAATCTAGGCTCTTTGTTCAAAGATCATAAAACATTGAAGCTCACTAAGATAGGAGACAAGATTCAAGATGAAACTCAACCATCTGCTACTCTTTACATTTATTTCCTTGAAATTAATACAGTCATATGCATGAAAATGAAAACATGGAAATACCTGACAGATCTAAACTATCTGTATTAACCTTCCTAATTTTGTTCATACAAGAGAGAATATGCCAAAGAAAAATGGTTTCACAGTAAAACACTAGAACCCTATTGGTATTACCCAAAGAAAACTGCCAACCCCCATAATAAAAGAAAGATAGAAAGATATAGAAGAAGATGACTTCTCGAATCTGATCTATGCCTGACATGTGTCCACTTGGAACTTAATCTTTTGCAACTGAACAACCTCTCTCTTCCTTCTCCCATTTTGATCTTATTTGGTTTCATCATTATTTGCAACTGATTTGAAAATATCTTCTGCTAAATGATGAAATCCTTTGTTTGCCAAAATATCTAATATGTATCAAGAATGTTGATAAAACTCCATTTAATTGACTTAGAAATGACCCCAACTTAATTTTCACTATCTGTTACTAATCTTGTAACTGCATTTTTAGTTTTGGCTCATTCCATTGAGAAGGCCCCAAATTTCACATTTCTAGCTATGACTTGAACCCATGAATTCCTGTGCAAAAATGAACTCCATAATCAAAAAGTTCATCTTCTCATGATTCTAACGATATATAATATCACTATGTTAGCCTCTTAGAAACCTCCTAAATCTCAATTTGATAATTACCCCCCTCTACTAAAAACTTAGGTATGCATCCTTGGTATTTTAAATTTCAAATATTTAAAATTGCCTAAAGTTTAAACTTTGGAAAATGACCCTTTTAAATTTTAAAAAAATCTGACAGGCATACCTACTTTTGAAAAAACAATTTAAAACTACTTGTTTTTTTCTCACCCCTTCAAATTTGGTGTCAAACTGGTTTGCCTTCTTTTTTGACACGTGGTGGTTCATGATTAGCTCACCTTTGCAAACCTACCTCTGGACCACCACATCATCACCTAAGTGGGCCCATTGCCATGTGACAGTCACCCACATACCCACTTCACTTAACCATCGAGCACTTCCATCTTGCAGGGATGCGCAGACTGTTGATCTATCCATGTAGCAACATCTTGTGCATCTACCTTTGTCTTCTCTTGTGGTGCCACCTCACCATCAATTAGGACCTACACCACATGTTGATAGCTCACTTTCTTGCACTTTTTAAGCCTCACACAACTCCATTTTGCATGCTTGCACCATCCACAGGATGAGGACACGTGTTGCATTCTTGTTCACTGTCGCCACATCATCTCACTTGATTTTTCATTTAAATTTTTTCTTTGGTTAGATCTGGCTGTCAGTTCTTAGGCACCATGAGTGAACTTGGCTTTCAAAAGATAGCTTATAACCTATGCACTATTGTTTTTAAAAACTTTAAATATCCACCACATAATGAATGTGGGACAAACTAGTTCACTATAACATCCATTATTTTCTCCATGGCGACTTCTCTTTATATACGTGGAGCTCTATTTTGACACTGAGCCCCTACTCTAATTCATGCATAGCTTGCCATGGGTTCTTGTATTGCTTCTTGTAAAAAAATTTAATTTTAGTCCTACGGGTTCTCCTTTTACATGGGAACATTGCTGCTCAAACACCTTTCAACAATGGGTTCCTCTTTCATGCCTTCTTCTCTTTACAATCAGTGGATTCTCCCTCAATTAGGCATAGTCTTCTTCCACACATGCCACCTTCTTTCTACTACCTATGCATGTGGATGGCTAGAGCTTTTTATAAGATGCTCTATCTTCCTTTCTCCTTCCACATAGTCCTCATTTCCCCTGTGAATTAAATCTACCTTTCTACTTTGACTGCATTTTTCTTTGGCTTGAACATGGGACTCTCCTTTATTGCCTCAGTAGTGGTACACTTTTTTTTATAGAGTTACCTTTTGCCTTTGACTGGCTTGGATGATTTTCTTTAGCTATGGGTGACTTACTCTGTGATTGACTGCTTTGATGGCGTAATCTTCCCTATTCTTGCATGGTGTGAGTCTCATGGCTTTGTTTTCCTTTTTATTGCCTATGTGAGCTACTTTCCTTCAAATATGGCATGTTTTCCTTGCAATGGCATGGGTTCCTCAAACTTGGTGGCTTCATCCCTTCTTTCTATATGTTGTGGCTTTTATTTTCCACATGCTAACCTCTACTACTTACACTAGCTTCAATGTTACCCACACTACTAAACGAATCAAGATCTTCATTTTTTCTTGGATTAAGTTGGAAATATCCATAGCCATGGCTTTCTTTTCCCACTTTTTATCTACCCTATGGCTTTAACTAATACTGTGCCTTGTTCCATATAGATGCTTGTCTTAGCCGGCTGCATGAGTTGTCTTTTTCTTCTTGCATGGAGATAGCTTTTCCGGTGTCATGGATGCTCTACCTTAGCATGGAAATTCCTCCTCTTCCACCGTCTTTCCTTCAATAGCAGAAAAAAAAATGCATGTAAGGAAGAGAGTATTGTTTTGAGCAACTAATTAAGTTTTTACTGAACTTTGAAGCATTCCCACTACAATGTTCATTTTAGGGTGTGCTACTGGAGAAGAATCGGCGTGGGCCAGAGCTATTCTAAGAACAAAATCATGCAATTCCTTTCTTGAAAGGAAGATATAATGATCCTTAGATCTAGAATTTTCTCTCAATTCTCATTCCTTGGAGTCCTTTGCACACACTATATTAGTACCATTCCATCCTTTATAGGAGGCCTGCTAGTCAACAATTCCAACAAAACACACTGAAGCTATAAACATTACTGGCAAGAGTTACTTTCATTGTGTAGGCATACTCTAGAGAGATGTAGCCAATTGAGCCAATAATTGCAGAGAGAATCCCTTCATTATTTCTGGTAAAGTGATTAATTATGAGGCAAAAGTTGTCTCTACTATTTGTGGCTCGATTGGGGATTTGACCAAAACATTTTGGAGTTAATATCAAGATGTATGGTGGGTGGACCACATTCATGCAAATAGGCCAAACCTTGTGCAATACCTAAAACAAGTTTGCAACGAGATAACCAATCTAAGGAAGATTCAATAAGAAGCTCTTTAAGGTTACCTTTGTGAACATTTTCAAACAAAAGAATAGCCAAGTTGTTCTTCAAAGCATACGCCAATGGTATCATGATGTTAGGGTGACTTAATCTATTGTGCTTCTAGAACTCTTCAATGTGTGGTACTCTACATCTTGCCTCTATCTCAACATACATGCTTAAAAAGGATGTTAAAGTCTTTAGCATCAAAATTGTTTACCCTTCCTCCAGTAAAAATTCTGAACATACTAGTTGTGTGAGATTATACTAACATCAATTCGTGTCAATGCCCTTCCTAACCTATAATCTTGGAGCTTTTTGATCTCGACCATAAATTGGTCCCTTACTTTCAAATGGAGTTAAATGCTATATGCATATAGCACATTGTATTATGACTTAAAATATTTTAACATTACCCCTTTAAAAACTCCTCTAACCCCGAGTCCATATTTATGCAATAAGATGAAATTAGTCGGGCCCCAAAGTGGGTCCAGCTAAAAAAAAATTCATTTTCAAACACCTGAGCTTATGTCAAACTAATCCACTAATCATCTCAAACTGATTAGAATCAAGTTCGATCACTGACCATCAATTAATACTCATTTTATCATTGATCTACACACCATCAATTTAATGCCAGAGGGCCCTTTGATTGGCCTTAAAAAATGACCAAAACACCTAATCAATCTCTAAAAATTGGCATATAGATTCTTTTCTCTGCACACTTGCACCCTATCAAATCTCATCTCATGAAAAATTCCCAGTCAGAAGATATTGACTGTCAAAGTTACCCTTTTAGAATTGCCTACAAGAAAAAAAGTTAGAAAACACTAAAATGTGTTTGGAATCGGCTTTGAAAACTAGGCAAACTAACACTTGGGGGCACGAAAACTGGGGCATTGGTTCAGTATCATTAGGAGAGTATAAATCTATGATTTGGGCTCATGATGAATAACTGGACAAAAATGGCAAGCGGTCAAAGTAGGCTACTCAAAATTTGTAATTGGAAACACTGACAAAAAAAATTTTTGTGAAAGGAATTGGCCTCAAAAAGTGTGCAAATGGATTCATCAAGATGTAAAAACTAGCACACTTAAAGTATTTTTAGTGGAAAACACAGTGGTACAATCCACTTGATCTCACCTATCACATATCTCAGTTTATAATGTCCCAAACAGGGGTCCTGACAAATCTACAAATGCTGAAACTAGTAAAAAGATAGAAATTATGTTTGGAATCGCATTTGAAAACTGATCAAACAGATTTGTTATGAGCTAAAACTTGAAACATAACAAGTATATGACATCTAAAATACAATTTAAAAGGAAATTTACCATTTTTGTCAATTGGTCAAAAGTTATAGCATGTCAAACAGGGCTTCTCAGAATTTTGAACTAATTGCATCAACATGACTATTAAATGACCAACTTTGAAGGAGTCAAAACCTAGTCAAATGGACTCAAAATGACTTGAAATCTGAAACATAAGTTCTTGGATATGTAAATTAGAAAATCCCAAAGTGGTGAGTCATGAAACATTTCTGGGTGCGAGATATTCAAATGCAAACACAACCTCCTGTCACTGTTTGACACAGGTGAAAATGCAGATTTTGATACTTTCTCAAAATAGAACTTTGTAAAATGGCTTGAAACATCAATTTAATAGAACACTTAGATGCATTGAATGTAGGATGTTAGAAAAATTAAACACCTTAGGGGCCTCAAAGGTACAGTCGGGTACAATCTCATTTAAAAGCATTTATAGAGCTCAATTTTCTGAATAGTGCTCAAAATTTAGGCTACAATTTTGAGCACCAACATGACTATTAGGTTAAACTTAATCCAAAGGATTTTACCTAAACTAATACAATTATTAGAGAATAACAGTAAGGCATTATCTGATAACAAAATACAACTCACTTTGCAAATTATAGATCTCTATTCATTCCTCCATTTTGCTTGGCTTCATTCACTTTAGCTTTGATAGCTTGTCCAACCTTCAAGCATTCATCATCTTAAGTCTTTCTACTTTGCATACCAATTACAGACTATATAGTTTAGCCACCATATTAAACAACACCCTAGACTCCTTGTCTTCCTTGTAGTCTCCTTATAAAGAGATTTTAGATTATTTTTTGCTCAATTAAAATTTCCCGTTCTAGGGTTAGGTAGGATTCATTGAAGCTAACCATCTTTTTGTTTTAGCTTCCTCTAGAAAATTCCTTGAGAACCCTCTTCTAAGTCATCTCAAAATGGTTCATCTTAATTTTTGTGCCACAAGCTCAGCAAGATTATCTTCCACATGGTTCAAACAATTGAAGAAATCAAAATTGTCAGCTTAGATTCATCAAATTTATGATCTTTCTCATAATGTTGTCAGTCGGTATTAACTTGATTTTGATGCTTGGCACATACTAGATTTCTCAGCATCCATTATCCAATAACTTGACATGAACTAAAGTTTACTAATTCCCAAAATCAACTAAACTTCACTTGGCATTCACTAAGTTCCACTTTGCACTATCTACAATTGACTCAAAATACATTAAAGTCCAACTTTGATTGGCTCCAACTAATTTTTTTCTCAACTTACACTAACATTGCTCGACACCTACTGTGCAAATTTTTAAGCTTAGCAGACTCAATTCATTTTACTTGTTCTTATGAACTTTATTAGTGTATCCATCCCTTGTAACCTTAATTAGATAATCAATCCACTATGTTATTAGTGTCTCAATTGATATTTATACTTCCTTTTACATATCATAACTGAACCTTTCCTCTAGGCTCTCTTCTTACCTCATTTGATCAAATTTTCTTCATTAATCAAACAAATGATAGTACTTTAATCAACTAAGCAATTATATCTCTAGAAAATAGTAGGTTTGACATCAGGGACAAAATAATGATTGAAACACATTCTCATACTTGTATCAATCTTTGATCAACAATCTCCCTCTTTGGAATTGATAGCAAACCATTACCAATAAAAATACCAAATAAAATTCTCTTCCTTTATTAGGAACCTTCAATCTTATATATAGGTTTAAAAACTCTATTCTGATCAACATAAATCAATTCTTCCTCTTTATTGTCTTCAACTATCATCTTGCAATACTTCTCCCTCTAACTTTCTTTGATCACTCCCTCTATTTTATATTTAGGGGTTGATCATTTCTTTCATTTCTTTTCTCCCTCATTTTATTGCTCCCTCTTAGAGTATTTCTCCTTTTGTTCATTCTATGAGAAATTTTGTTCTCTGAGCTAGTAGTACTTCATTTAGCTCTCTTTGTTACTTCATCTCCCTTTTTTGGCAGTACTTCATTCTCCATCTTCGACAAAAATTCCAAAGACTTTTCATCTTATTCATGCAAATGTTTGATAATATTAGGTTCTCCCTCTATCACCTTACTTGTGAGCAATTTTTGTTCCAACTCTTGATTACTTAAGGAAGCCCCTAAAGTAAAGTCCACTACATCAATGTGTAATATATGTCATTCATCTAAGTTGATGAAAATCACATCTCCACCTTCTTAAATAGCTTTGGTTATGCATATCACCTCTAGTTTACCTTTTTGATACTCATGAGAATACTTAGGTATCACACCTAGTTTACCTCTTAGAGACATATTCCATCTTCACCTTTTTGTCTTGAACCAACTCTCTCAAGTAATGGTACTTGATAGCTATATTTTTGGTCTTTGTGTGCATCATAGGGTTCTTAGATATATTCATAACACTTGTGTTGTCATAGGAAAGTGTAATAGGTTCTATGATTTCCTCCATTCCTTTAAGTAGTTGTTTGATCCATACAATGTTTATATAATTTACTATTGTAGAAACATATTCATCTTCAACAGATTGATATATGAAATTTTGGTTCTTACTAGTCCGAGTAACTAGTCTCTGTCCTAGGAAAAATACTCCACCACTTGTGTGTTTTTTTTTTCTTATCAACATTTCTAGCCCAATCAACTTCTGTATATGCTCTTAATTCAAATTTTTCATTTTTCTTGTAGCAGAGGCCAAAGTCCTTTGTTCCTTTCAGATATCTCATTATTTTTTAACAACCATCAAATGATTCTCCTTAGGTTTTGTAGAGAATCTTGCAACAATCTTAATAGCTAATGCAATATCAGGTCTTCTATGCACTACATATTGCAATTTTCCAATCATAGACCTCTACAAAGCTAGTCTACATTGGAAGAAGCATCATTCTTGGATAGTTTGTGTCCTGTCACCATAGGTGTACTAACAGGCTTTGAATCTTCTAATCCAAAAGTTTTTAATAATTCCTTCACATACTTAGATTGAGTTATGTAAATACCATATTGCATTTGATATACTTGCAAGCCAAGAAAAAAATTAATTTCTCCAAATATGGACATTTAAAATTCTTGCTTCATTTGATCAGCAAATGTCTTGCAAAGCACATTTTGTCCTCCAAATATGATATCTTCAACAAAAATTTCAGCTAGTAAAATACCTTTACCACCTTCAGTCCTCAAGTATAAATTGTTGTTGTCATCAGTTCTTTCAAAACCATTTTTCACAAGATAAGTATGAAGTCTCTCATACCATGCTTTAGATGCTTTCTTTAAATGATATAAATCTTTTTGCAATCTACATACCATGTTCTTGTTGTGAGCATCAAAAAATCCTTCTAGTTGTTCAATGTAAACCTCTTCCTTTAATATATCATTCAAAAATCTAGACTTCATATCCATTTGGTAAAATTTGAAAACTTTGTATGCAAAGTAAGAAAGCAGAGTTCTTACTTCTTCTAGTCTTGCAATAGGGGAAAATGTTTCTCCATAGTCTATTTCTACTTCTTTACCATACCCTTTTCAAACTAGCCTTTCCTTATTTCTTATGTCTTTACTATTTTCATATAAATTGTTCGTAAACACCCACTTGGTACCAATAACATTCTTGTTCTCTGGTCTAGGTACAAGTGACCAAGTTTTTTTCTTCTTTATTTGCTCAATTTTTTCTTTTATGGCTTTACTCCAGTCATCATTCTCTAGTGCATCCCTAACTATCTTAGGTTCATGCATGCTCAAAAAACATGTATCATTTCTGAATTTATTTCTTATCAGAGGTCTAGCCTCTTTAACTCCAATAATCTATGTAGCATGGCAATGTTTTTCGGCATACTTTGACAATCTTGGTTCTGCTTTATATTATGTAATAGGTCTTTCAACTTCAGTATCAATATGAGCTTCTCTATGAGGTAATTCAATATATCTTTCATGTATATTGATCTCATTGTCAAAGTGTATCTCAACTTCATTCTACAACTCAACTCCTAATTGTAACTCAGTTCCTAAATACAAATCAACATTCATTGTCTCTAACTCAGCAATCACTGAGACTTTTTGTTGTTGATTTACAACTTGATTTACAGTAACATCCTCAATCATGTCTTCATAAAACTATAAAAAATATTTGTAATATTCATGTTCTTTTCTAGGTTCAAATTCATGTACTTCTTTGTTTTCATCAAATTTCACATTTGTATTTTCCACAACATTATTAGTATTAGAGTTTCAACACTTAAAATATTTTCTCCTTGTGGAATAGCCTAGAAATATACCTTCTTCAATTTTGGCATCAATTTTTCCATATCTATTATCCTTAAGAATATAACACTTGCATCCAGATACCTTAAAATATTTTACATTGGGTGAGTATCCATAATATGATTCAAAAGGTGTGGAATGAATAGCTTTCTTGACTTTTACATGGTTCATAGTATAGAGAACTATTCTTATAGCCTCTCTCTAATATTTTAAAGCAACATTCTTCTCCATCATCAGTGTTCTGGCATAATCCATTACAAATCTATTTCTCCTTTCAAAAATCCCATTTTGTGGAGGGGTTCTAGGTGAAAAAGTTTGTCTTTTGATTCCTCTATCATTACAAAACTTCTCAAACTTATTTGATGTAAATTCTTCACCTCGATCAGACCTTAGACATTTCAAGCTTTTGGCAGTTTTGTTTTCTACTCTATCCAAGTACCACATAAACATTTGAAATGGATCATATTTGTTCTTTAAAAAAATAACTATCATCATCTTAGAATAGAGATCAACAAATAGGATAATGTGCATGTCACCTTTATAACTTTTCACATTGATTGGTCCACATAAATTAGTATGAACTAACTCAAGTATACTTTTTGAAGTATAATTTTTACTTTTGAAACTTGACTTAGTCATCTTTCCTAACTAACATTGTTTACATATAGGACTTTCTAGTTTCTTCAGTTTTGGAAAACCTCTTACTTTCTTCATCTTACTAATATTGACCAAATTTTAAAAGTTAACATGATATAGCCTTTTGTGCCATAGCCACACATCATCAAACTATACCACTAGACAAGTAGCATCATTCATGTCAAGATAGAATAGATTACGTTCTAGTTTGATCACCAGTGGAAATTAAATCTCCATTAGCATCATAAATATTGGTTTTTCTTATTTCAAATTCAACCTTACAACCAACAATATTAAATTGTGAAATACTCAACAAATTTTAATTCAATCTTTCAAAATAATAAGCATTATCACAAATGATCTTATCAATCAAATTTATTAATCCTTTTTGTTTGATAAGACATTGTACATCATTCCCAAATCTAACACTATTTCCATCACAATGTACAAGGGAATTGAACTTACTTTTATCTCAAGTCTTGTAGTTGGAACATCCACTATCAATGATACATCTATCACTCTTATTCACATAAGATACAAGTGCACTTTTCTCATCTTCATCAGATTCATCTTTCATTACAACATATATAACTTCATCCTCATGATCATCAGATTCTTCATTTGATTCTTCTTTAGCAACATAATAGGATTCTTTCCTTTGTCCTTGTAGTCTTTGTCATTCTCATCTCTTCTTTTGAAGTTGTCTCCACTACTATGGTTCTTCTTCTTTGGACATCTAGTAGAAATATGACCAACTTCATTGAAATTTAAACATATGATAGGCATCTTACCTTTGTATTTTCCTTTTCCTCTTTAAAATCTCCTAGCTAGCAATGCTTCAAGTTGATCAACATCTTCCTCATCTGTATCATTGTCATAGGAAACATATTTTACCTTTTTCTTCTTCTTTACACCAAATTCTTTTTGTGACAACTTAGCTTTAAAAATAGATCCAACAATTTTAGATTTGAAATTATAAAAATTAGAGAGTTCAAAATCAGTAAGCCTACCTATGAAACCTTCAAGAGTTAGATCATTTCATGGTACACATTTCGTCTCTTGTATTGCAAAAATTCTAATAGTATAGATGGGTAGCAACATCCTCAATACTTTACTCAATATAGTATCATCATCAATCTTACCAATAGATCCTCTTATGGAATTCATAACTTCTTTTATTCTAAAATAATATTGAGCAATATTCTCACCTTCTTCCATTATCATATCATCAAAATTACCTCTAAGACTCTCAAAACATTTTTGTCTCATTTATAGATGGAATGAAGAGCATCGCACATCTTCTTTACAGTATCACAGATTTTGATTTCATCAAACTTAGAGTAACTTAAGGTAGATTCAGTTGCCTAATTGTGTTCTTTCTTCTTTTTAAGATCTTCAATAGAGAAGACTCTAGTAGGGTCAACATGTTCAATAGAAATGGTATTTTGTGCATGATCTCCAAGTCCTCCTAGGTGTAGCTTCATCAAACTTTTCCATGCAAGAAAGTTCTCTTTGTTAAGCTTGGGTACCTCTCTCTTAGACATTTTTATCTTTGACTTATAGTACATTGAAACTATCTCTCACAAGCAACTAGGGTCTAATACCAATTGTTGGAATAGTTTAGAATAACTGAGAGGGGGGGATGAATTAGTTATCAAATGTCCAAAACTCCCACTTAAACATTTTAGTGCTTAATAAAATTCATTCATATATCATTTTCTTATAACCCTTGCATGCATCCATTAAATCATTCATAACATAAACTTGTAGGTTACTGTCCTAGTTCATAATCATTTTGTAGAAATACAAACATGAAACATAATAGAATCATTCACACATATGGCACATCAAATTCATAATGTTTCTCATAATGTTTTCATTTGACATTAACTAGCTTCTAATGCTTGACACATACTGTGTTGCTCAACATCCGCTATCAAATCACTCAGCATGAAGTAAAGTTTACTAATGCTTGACATCAACTAAACTTCACTCACCATCCACTAATTGCCACTTAGCTTGACACTATCTACAATTCACTCAGCATACATTAAATTTCAACTTCGATCGGCTCCAACTAATTTATTTCTTGGCATACACTAACATTGCTCAGCACCTAACTATGCAGATTGTTAATCTTAGTTGATTCAATTCATTTTACTTATTCTTTTGAAATTAATTAGTGTATTGATCCTTTGCAACCTTAATCAGATAATCAATCCACTATGTTATCATTGCCTCAAATTATCTTTATACTTCTTTTTACATATCATAACTCAAGCTTTCCTCTAGGTTATCTTGTTACCTCATTTGATCAAGTCCTCTTCATCAATCAAATCGATGATAGTACTCTGATCAACTAAGTATTGTCTTTCCAAAAAATAGAAGGTTTGACATCAGTGACAAAATAATGATTGAAACACATTCTCATACTTGTATCAATTTTGTCATGCCCAAACTTACAAGGCAAAAACACAACTACAATTTATTTATTTTTTGACAACATTTAAATCATGTAGTAATGATCTTTAATGACAATGATAATTAGTTAAGATGTTCATACTGGCATTGTGTTAAGGTTATCTTAAGGGAAGGACTATTTCAACTAAGTGTGCAAGAATCAAGTTTCAAGGACACACTAGTCATTGATTGACTGCCTTCTATGATCCTCCATTGTCCTGTATATCCATCTAGATGGTAAGGAAACTCTACCGATACATCATCATATAAATGAATGATTCATTAAACATGGCCATGATGTCAAGGTAATCTCATGTAGTACTTCCTGAATCTGTCTTAATAACAACGAGTTCATCCATTTTCAGTAATGCCACTACTCACATTTCCCACCATAACTATAACTTGGTAATGGTTTGGTTGTTCCTCTAGTTCCATTGCTTATTTGATCAAATTCATATCTTTATTCTATTATAATTGCAAGTTATAATCCTAATTGTGGGACATGGTAAAAGACTCAGACTTGATGACTTAAGAAGAAGATATTTTTGGATTCCTCAAATGGTGGTTATCCATATAATGTCTTTACATTTTTAAAGATTTTTATTAGAAACATATCTATGAATCTTCTTGAATATATCTATGCACATTCCAAAAGAAAATGCAAAATTTACATATACAAGTATCATCATAACCTTCTACTATTCCAACCTCTTGACTATTCAATAGACCCTTAACCACTATACCTGTCATGCTTCTTTTACTTGATCATTGTTAGCTATCCCATAACTTAGGTCATGCTTCTTTTATTTAAGTATACTTAGCCCCACTAATTACTTTAATTGTTGCATCACACTGACCCTAGCACTGTTCTTTTGATAATTTCATTGACTCCTATAGTCACTTACTAATTCTTACTATCACTTACCCTCAATTCACACTATGCCATCCAACTAATCTTGTGTATACTCCAGATCAATCCACTTCTAAATAATTAACTCTAAGGGATTTATTAATTGGAAAAATATTCCTAAGGCAACTACCAAACATCTAATTAATGAAACCCATAGTTTTCTAATTCGATCTCCTATTCTTAGTTACGCATCCAAATTCTATCACCCAATTTTAGTTAACCCTTCAAAACCTTTTACTTACCCTTAATATTTCCTTCTCCTTCAAAATTTCTAAACAACTCTTAACTCCTAATTAATACTAAGACTTTTTTGTTTCTTTCTAAGTTGACTACTAACCAAATCAATCTACTAATTCTATATACTAACATTTTTTTTACCACTTCCATTATTATTTATTCTCTTATTATTATTATTATTATACCTTCAAATTAACTACTATATATTTTTCTCTACCTTACATCCTATCTACTTACCCATCCATACTCAATTTACTTAACACTGCTTTACTCCCTTTTGAAGTCCTAACCAATTCACACTATTTAACTATCACATATTAAATTTAAATTATATTGTGCAAATGAATTTCCTAATAATCATATCTACCCTATACTACCCCCATCCCATCCTACTTCTCTCCCTAACTCCCAAAGTTCCCAAGTTGTTAAGGGAATTTATTTTCCCTTGACCAAGTATGGGGGGGGGGGGGGGAATGATGCAAAATTTGAAACTCTATGGTCCTATTCTAGGTGCTGATCCTACTAGCTGCACGTGGTACACATGAGTGGGAATGCTACCTTCCAAGTGGCCCCCTTCTTGGCGCCCATTGCTACACTCCAAAAGGCACCTTGTTCCATTTTCTTGGGATGTTTTTTCCTCCAACCAAGTTTCCCTTTTTCTTTGATTTCATTAATCCCAAGGTCATGCATTTTTGGGGAGTGGTGGGGTGAGTATAAAATTAGGAGCTTTCTTCCCACATGTGAGTTGAGAGTGTAGATGATGTGAAAAAAAGGTGGTCAACCCAAGTATCGATTTCTTGTGATTTGGTTAGTTTTTTACTATTACATGTATTACATGTGTTGAGATTGAGTGTGATGGTTGCTTCCTTGGTTAGGATTTAGTCTTAAAACTTTATTGTTATTTACTTCCTTCCTAACATGTACATGGCCCCTCTTTTTTTTTTTAATTCGATGACTATCTATGTGATAGTGTAATACTATTATAACATTGTCCTTATCAACCTAGATCTGCACTTCTAAATGGAGGTTTACTCAATAACATGAATAGATGACTTTAAACCAATTAAGGAAGTGTCAGGTGAATGTTAGGGTATCGATCATTATATAAAATATTGTTTTATTGTTTTGACTTAGCTTCAAAGGTTTTATTTTATAGGGACTATATAGGGAAGATTACAAGGAATATCTCAAGAAATGAAATAATGGTCTATAATTGGGAGGGGATTTATTTCCTACTCCCCATACAAAGTCTAGAGAGAAAATATGCATCTACAACTTTTTCCTTTCATAAGTATTTTATATCAAGTTATTTATTGGTTCTTTAGGTGATGGGTTGATGTTATTCTAGTCTAGTGATGCCTTAGTATTAGATGACTCAGCATAAAAATATAATTTAAATATTTCCTGAGAGTTTAATAGAATCATATATTGAATTTCTTCTCATTGAAACCATAATGAATCACTTTTGAAGCATACATATGAACAAGTGCAAGACTGGAACTTACTACTTCAATCACATAATATGAAACTATACAATAATTTCACTCATCCTACCTTGAAAAAACATTACTTTGACTATCTTACTCATGAAATTTCCACAAGGTATGACTAAGGGATGAATGAAAGAATCTACTTATGTACAAGATCTATTGCAACATGAATTCCAAAATGATGTATATACCTTTACATGAGCTATTTCTTTCCTTTCTATACAACTATGAAAATGGTACAAACTTTCTCTTACATGGACAACTATATACACAATAGTAAACCTCATCTTAAATATTCACAATGGTATACATTGAGGGATCAATTCCTCTCTTGCTTCAGAGATAAAAAAGAAGTGAGGATTCTACTTTCATAAAACATTACAAAATGACATGAAAAGAAAAGGTTCCTTCATAACACTTGTTCCTCCAACAATGTCAATGGATAACCCCCAATTCTTCAGATATTCCTTTCCACAACCTGTACAAAACAAAAAACTTGGAACCATGGAAGCAAACCTCCCAACCTAGGCCTCAAGGAGGCCACCCCCACACTAGGGGAAACAAGGCTCGACCAGAATATATTTAAACAACATCACAATAATAAGAACCAACATGAATACCACAGTTTAATCAACACATTTTTAATCTCCAACCAAGGCTTGCACAATGATTCATAGATGGAATCATAAACATTGGGTGAAGGTGGGCTCTTCAAGGAGGAGAATGCCATATACTTGTGAGACAATAAATCTTGCAAATGAAATATTTCAAAAATGCTCCCAAAAAACATGCCACAACAAGGCTATCAATAACACATGCCTCAACAAGGTTATCAACACTTACTTCTCTTCACATATCCTCACTTATACCTCTCATAGAACAATAGAAAGGCATATGGCTTCAATGGAGCCCATACTCCATGAAAATTGCCCCCTCTCCAAGAGGAGGATTTCTCAACTTCAATGTTGGGCCAACCTAACCCCTTCACCCCAAGCCTTCTCTTCCCTCCCAAGGGTGAGTGAATCCTTTACACCTAACGCAACATTCAATCCACAAACACAATCCAAGAAAATGAAACCAAATACAAATAGATTCAACATACTCTCTCACATACGCAAACATTTACAACATGGACTATATCAAACACATAGATCCTACAAGAAACACTCTTACAATTTCCAACTTCAACTTTCATGAGATGAAGAAAACATGGCATGAAGCACTAACCTCCTTCCAAGCTATGTTTATGAAATGGTGATCAAAATATTTTCTTCCTTGGCTTCCAAGCTTCCTCTCCCAAAACCCTATATGTCTCTACAATTAGAGAGTGGGTGAAAAACCACTAAATTTGGCACAAGCTCCCTAAAAAGACTTGCACTTCCATCCCCACCTACCTCTCTTACACCCTTGTACCTTTCTACAATAGGAACTTAACCCAATGGTGGGATGATGAAAGAAGTCATGTGACACTCTGATTTTCGAATTGGCTTGAAAATGACTAGTTTAGAGGGTCTCCTAAGTCCCTTAGGCAAACTTATGGTTATATTTAGACCCCCAACCTATACTACTACCATGTGCGTGACTTATTTTCTCCAAAATAACACTTGGGAACCACTTTTAGGCTCTCTAAATTTTGTATCAAATAAAATTTAAATTCCATCATGAAGGTGAATCATCCTAACACTCCCCAAGGTGGGGTAACTTAATTTCATAATGAGATTAAGTTTAGGTTAAGTGACTTCATGCCCAAAAATACTATATGACATGTCATTTACACATAGACAACACAAGTTTCAAATGACACACACACACATTAACTACTTTACACATCATGATGACATGTTGCTAATTAATCATGATCTTTAAACTTATAACACTCATGCACAATCACATTATGAAATAAACACAATACAACAAGGTTTTGAATCTTCCAAAGATTCACCTTAGCTTTACCGTGTTCACATAGGTTTGAACCTTGTTTCCCTAAGTAATTTCCATGGTTCCACTTTCTTGCACACTCAACTTAACGTTAGTAGCATAATGAAATAATATAGAAATACATGTAGATAAGTGCAGAATAATCCAATATCACTTGATTTGCATTAACATATTCAATTAGCTTCCATCTGTATATGAGAAATATGTTAGCAAGAAACACTAATCTATTAAAAGACCAAAGCATTAACTAGCATAAAAATCATAACATATGAGATAGACAAAGTGAAAACCCTCAAATGAGAATATGAGCCATGGAATGGCTCTCCCAATGAGGATGGTCACTTGATTTAGGGATGAGTCTATTATGTGGATGTGGGATGTATGCTCAAGATACTCAAACTATGCTTCAATGGAGATGGAAAATGGAAAATTGGTAGCTTTGTGAGCTCTCAATTTGGCATTATAAGAGTATGGTTAAAGGCTTTGTTTCTCAAACTAGCATTAAAAATTTGGCTTAAAAGTTGTGATGAAATGGATTGGAAGGGGTTCAATTTATAGGCTAAGGGCTTGAGGGTTTGAGGGCTAAGATGAAAGGATGGCGAAAAGCTCATGGAGGGCTCAGATTGCATGAGAGGAGAGCACATGGATTGTGCTTCCTTACAGCCAATCAAGGAGTGACACATGTCACAGGGTGAGAGAATGGAGGAAAGGGCAAGGATGAGTCAACAAAGGAGGCTCAAGGGATAATATCTTCATAAAGACCCTTCATAAATGGCTTGTAAGAGCAATGAATGGGCTTGTAAGAGTCTTTATGGCCTTGTAGGAGCATTCATGGTTGGGTGGTTGGGATATTCTGGAGGGAGTTGAGATTGTTGACTTTGCTTGGCTTAGGAAAGTCTTAAGCTTGCTTAGGGAATGTGACAAGGTTAGAGGTGAGATTAGAGGTGATTTAACATTTAGATTAGGGATGTTAGAGATATGCAAGTGGATGGCATTCAATGAGGGTGGGTGAGTTAGTAGCTAAGCTTGGTTAGTATGGGTGGATGGGGTGGATTAAGCTAAAAAGGGGGTTTAGAGATAGGCTTAGGAAGAGGATAAAGTCCTTCTAGAAGAGTCTAGAACTTCATAAGGTTTTGAGGATAAATAAAGTTTATTTATCTCAAGGGTTTGGGTTGAAGAAATATTTATTAAAACATTTTTAATAAACATGAGGATTAATATTTAACCTTAGTTAAATATTTTGAGTTGGGATTAAGGGTACAAAATGATGGGATTAGCCTTTAATCAAAATTAAAGAAGGATTAGAAGATTTTGGAAGAGGTTAGTGGTCTTAAGGAAATTGGCCAAGTTTTGGGCAAAAAATAAATAAATTATTTTTTTTGAGATTTTTGGTCAATTTATTAATTAAATAATTAATAAATAAGGAAATAATGTTTAAATAAGATTTAAACATTTTTGGGAGGGATTTCTTAATTAAGATAAAGGGATTTAATGACATAAAAATAAATAAACTAATTAAATAATTAATTAATTAATAAATGATGATGTCATCAGGGACTTTTTCAAAAAATAAAAAAACTTTATTTTCTAAAGGATTTTAGGTGTCCACACCATCTAATTATTTCCATAAAATATTTAAAACATTGCATTATCAAAATAAGTGTATCAAAATTTATCTTTCTTATCATAACAAAATTACCATTCTAAACACTATCACAATACTTTTCTATCATAACCATGAACACTGAAGTCATATCTATTAAATCATTTAAGAAATTAAATAGATCCTAGTATATACCTTAAGTGGAAATCATTAATATCCAAACTTGTTAACTAGTATACTTTCAATCAAGTTAAACACAATGACATTCCTAGCAATATTCCTTTATTACATTATGAGGGTGGGTGTGTTCTAGGGTTAATCCCTCAAGCCATTATAATGATCCAAAATTATGTTGTCACGATTTAAAAAAATTTACGAATGCAACCATTTATGTTTTGTTGTTGTTAAAATCTACATCCATTGTTATTTCTTACAAGAGAAAATATTAATTCATCTTTCCTAATTTGGCTAGTGAATCATTCTATGAACCCCTTGATTGAGTCCCTAGCTCAAACATATAGAGTTTCATCTTCATGTGATCTTATCTATTCAACCTAATATTATTGAATGGTATTACACTTATAACAACCAAAATTTGCTTTAGTCTCTAATAGGATCTCATAAATCATTATTTCTAATAGCAATGTCAATCATAACATATCTAACTCCTAATCATATTTATTTCATCAATATCTATAATAGGGTACTGGTGTGGGCCTTACAAATCTTTGATTAGCAACTAAAAGGAATTCAATTTGTATACCAAGAAGTTCTTTGAGAGTTGATTTTATTAAGGAAAATAATTGTGGGGTTTTGGCTAGACATTTTAGACTTGATAAGATATTGAGTTTGTTGAATGATAATTATTATTGGCCATACATGTATAAATATGTTTAGAAGTTTCTAAGTAGTTGTGGAATTTGTCAAGTTTCAATAGGAGTACATCTAAACATTGGATTGTAAACACCTATTTTTATTCTTAAGAAACCTTGGAGTGATATCAGTATAGATTTTTTTCTTGGATTACCTAAGACAACAAGAGGGTATGATTCTTTATATTTTTCAGGGATAGATTTTCTAAGATGACACATTTCATACCATGTAAGAAGACATCAAATTTCATGCATGCTTTTGAGATTTTCTTTAAAGAGATTGTCAAATTACATGGATTACTAAGAAGTATTATTTCTGATAGAGACAATAATATTTTTTTAATATTTTTGGAGGAATTTGTGGAACAATATAGGTATTGAGTTGAGATTTAGTTCTACATTCCATCCACACATAGATGCACAAACAAATTTTGTTAATAAAAGGTTGGATAATTTGTTTAGATGTTTAGTTGGAGATAACCCAAGTAATTGGGCTATGATTTTAGCTCAAGCTAAGTTTTTATATAATAATTATGTGAATAAGAGTACAATAAAAATACCTTTTGAGATTATCACTAGAATGCATCTGAGAATTATATCAGATTTGAGGGATGTTGTTGGTGAAGAGAAGAGAAGTGTTGAAGGGCAAGAATTTTCTAGTTTTATGAAATCTTTACATGAGGAATTAAAGTTGACACTACAACATTTGGTATCAAATTGTGACAATAGTTTACGAGGCGAGTGTAATTTGTGGGTGATTCTCATGTTTTTTTTTCCTTGTCCCCAACATCACTGCAATACCAACATTGGCATCAAAATTTTGATGCCCACATGATTATAAACAAAAGAAATAAAAGATGATATAAATCATTATGCATTTTATTGATGCAAAGATGCCATTGGAGAGCTACAACTAGGGCAAAGAGCTAGGGCAAAAAATGTATGGAGCTATGGTGAGGTATCAGCATTGGCTACCCCAGAATTCACAAGTACCCAATCTTTTTGGATCATGGTAGGAGTTTTGTAGTAAATATTATGCAATCTTGGCCTTTAATGTGAAATGTTGAATAGAGTTCCAAGCATATATTGACATCACAAAAAGTTGTGCTTTCAGAGGTTCATGCAAGAAGATCGAGGAGAAGTTCCTCCAATAGTAGTTAGAACATTGTTGCTTCAATTTTAAAATCTATTTCTTCCCTTTCCACGCTAAACCTTCTCTTCCATTCTCCTCTTCCCATCATCTCCATAAGGTCCTGGCTATGTATAGGATCATGATGAGCCAAAAAGTGGCAATATGAGAAATATCACTTTTACTCAAAATTTGATAAAATGAAAAGAGTTTTTTTAAGAAAAATACCATCTTCCCATCAATATAATTGTTGTCAAATTATGAGTTTAGTAAGTTATTATTACTTATTTTCTAATGAAATTACTTATAAAGTGTTGATTTACATATTGATTGGAAAATGTTATAAATTTAAAACTATATAACCTTCTCAAAATCTAAAACATGTGTCACATTCTATTCTTTTTATACTATGAGGAAAAGAAAAATAACTTTTAATTTTGCATAGTTTTGAATGAGTCAAGGTGGTAGATCCAAGAGTTTTTTTATTCCAAAAAATGTTACGACAAAAAATTAAATATTAATTATTTCCTTAGAATAAAAATACAAAAAAATACTCATCACATTTGGGTATGAGTCTACTTCTTATATCTAGAATCTTAAAAATAAATATTATCATTTTATTGTGATTAAGGTGGTCACACATCCACCTATTTATTATTTTTCCTAATTTTTTCATACTTTTGAATTGAAATTCCATAGTTTGACAAATTAAACTATTCTTTTATTAGAAAAAGGGCTAGTATTTTAGAAACTGCATTCAATTTCCTACATATTTCATTCTTACAAATTTTTTATATAAGGTTCATAACTAGTTCAAAATTTCAAATCATGTTGGCTAACATTAATGTACTAATTTTTCATTGCCACTTTAGGCCATAATTTGGCCCACTATGATCTTTCACATACCCTCCTATCCCTTTCATTACCATAGACACACATGGAAACATTTACACACTTTCCAAAACTACTATATTCTTTTTTGGCAAGCTGCTCATATTCATACATCTTCCTAAGAAAATTCTTTCTAGTCCCTGCTATCACAAAAAGTTAATCTCATGGATTTTTTTTAATGAAATAGAAATTTAGTAGAAAATCAAGAAACTAGGAAAGTGGAAAGAATTCATAAATGAACTCTATATTTTTTTAAGATCTCTTCAAAATCAAAGACAAAGGAGTCAACAATAGAAATTAGACTTTGTTGTTCCACTTCCTCATTCTCAATGCTACTTCTTTCCATGCATTCTTTCTCCTTTTCAATACAAAACTAGTTAAAATTCATCAATAGAAGGCAAAAAAAACCTTTATTTTATAAGATATTAATGGATAAAAAGTAGGCTACACTAGTTTCTCTTCACTCAAAAAATACCATTTTCCAACATAAATCCACAAAAATCGAATGTTAAAATGGCCAAATTGTCCCTAGTTTCTTTCTTTTTCTTTCTAATGTACAAAGTCTCAAGTGCACATTTTAACATTTCAAAACCCTAAGTTTTAGGTTTTCAAATTTTAGATCATTTTAAAAGTGTAGAGGAGTAGATACTAGAAACATAAGTGTTTGAGAGAAGGTAAAAATGAGAGGATGTTTTCATGGAAATGAAAGGAAAAGCAAACAAATTTACCTCAATATCTGTAGGGTCTAATTCAAAATCATCACTTGAATTCACTTCATCCATCTTTGGCATGAAATTTATAGGAATTATAATGGGAGGTGAAGAAGCAAGCTTATTATCATTTTGTATATAGGAAACATATCCTTATTATCGATTAAAAATGACATTGCACATTTAGGGTTTTTTTGATATCATATTCACTGTAGATCTCAGATTGTGATGAAAATCACTAGCTCCACCATTTTGATCGGTCTCCAAACAAAAATAAGATTCACCTAAATTGTGAAGGTCATAATAGGAGTCATTTCCTTTCATCTCACTACAACCAAAGCTTGTGTTTTGACTAGGAGTGTTATTGTTTAATCTAGAGTACCCGTCAAGGCTTGATTCTTTCCATGTATTGCTCCTGCTACTACTACTAGTGCTAAAGGATATATGCTCCATCCATTCTCCCTCCTTTACTCTACCATACAAATTTCTTTTCATTTAATAAATACAACTATGACTTTCCTTCTTTCTTCTTTAGCTTCTCCTTGAGATGTTAAGAAATTACAATGCTTTGAAAGAATTCCACCTCACAATGTTATATATTCTAATTATTCCTTCCATTTCCATCGTACTCAGATCTTCTTACATGAACCTCTAGAAGCACCAATATAAATTTTGGAGACCTATTTTAATTCATGTAAAAAATCTTTTATTTGCATTTGAAAGCTACTCATGCCAAATTCAAAGAAATCAAAATAATTAATCAACAATAAAAAAAGAGATAAAAATTCTAGTTAATTAATGATAAATGAATTTTAATTGCTTCATTGTCTATAAAGATCTTAAAATACACTAAAATAATTCTTATTTATATTATGTCTTATATTTTACATACCTTGGATTTTTCATTACTTGTACCATCTGATTTGTGTCATTACTGGAGCAATCTGGTGCCTATAACTACTATGGTATCAATATTCTTGATAGTAGACAAGCAATGTGCTATGACCATTTTTGTTTTGCCAATCATGAGCTCATCAAGGGCCAGTTGAACAAGATGCTCTGAAGTAGAATCAAGGGAACTAGTTTCCTCATCTAGTAATAAGATCTTTGGATTCTTCACAATTAATATTTCTCTTGCTACTAGATTCCTCAATTTGGTATGAAAAAATTATGATGACATTATTTATTCTTGACATAAGTTTTATGATTTTTCCTGAGTATTTTTTTTATTATTGAGTTATTCTTTTGGCTATGCCACTTTTAGTTGTTGATGCATTCAATGTTTATAAATTGCATTTATTCAATAAGGAAATTCTTGGAAAAGATAATACTTAATATCATATCATAGAACATTGCAAATGGTTCATTGGATTCAAATTTTTATGTTTAAAATAATTTGGGTTATATTTACAAAAAAGAGTACTCAAATGATACCATATGGTCAATTTGCATTTATATGTCAGTTACCTACAGCCCATAGGAACATTTTAATGTAGTTTAATGAAGGAATACATGGTGATTTTAATGTAGTTTAGTGACAAAATACCTTGTTCAATAATTCTACCATCTTCAAAACTATACATGCAAAAATAAACATTAAGTACAACATGTCCAAATCAATCCTTCAATCTATACACAGTAAATGACATTTTAGCGCTTTGAAATCCTATAAGATTTGAAGATTGAATCAAATCTGCAATATTAGAGCATTCAAAATGATTAGATTTGAGTGGCAACATGTATGATGGTTATCAAACTTGACAAAAGGAATTGTTATCAGACTTGATGTAAGGAATTTTTGAGTTTCTTGATAGTTTATTGAGCTTGTATTATGGATAGTGGTTTCCAGGAATTTGTTTCAGGGGTAAGAAAAGTTTAACCTCATGCAATATAACCTATCACCTAACAAGGGTTCAAAGGCATGTCATTCTTAAGAAATGAGAAATAAATATAGATTTTGTAATGTACCAACCAAAAAGGCTTTTTAATTCATTTATAAGCTTTTAAAATGATTGTCCATGTAACACACATTATTTAGAAAGTGCAGATGAACATAAATGGTTAGTAATACACTATTTTTTTGATGAGAATACATGTTTTTGGTATAGTTTTGTTAGTTTTTCATGACTGATCAGGTAAGTATTGTACATGTTCCATAATTCCATGTTTTGGATCATGTTTTGTCAATATTTTTAGGCCAATGTGTTGTAACTAATTTTAACCCTAAAGTGGCAAAATGCTTGTATAAAAAGGGCTTAGGGTTAGGGTTTTTCATATGGTGTGATATGATAATTGATTCTTGTGGTAGTATTGAGTTGTAAGGGATTACAAAGTTTAATTAGGATGTAATCAATGGATCATAATAATATTGGACTAGCTATTTGGTGGATACATCCAAGGGATTGGGTGAACCACATTAAATCTTGGTGTCTTGTGTTCTCTTCTATGTGATTTATTATTTTTTGATATTGGTTATATTTGCATGTAATTATTATTTTTCTATGGTTAATACTATTAATCTTTACATAATTTGGAAGAAGCTCTACAACATATCATTCCTATGACATCTATTTTGAGCTCCACAAAAATGATGCATATGATATTTTTTGAGCTTCATTCAAATAATGTATATTTTCTCTTCATTATGTGTTTGGTTTATCAATGTTTCCTCCAATTTGATTATGGCACATCTCAACTAGTTGCTCCAATGATGTAATCACCCATATATCTTTAGATTGTGTAAGAACTTTTTATTTTATAGAATCTAGATAGATATTAACAATTCCAAAGCCATAAACTTGAAGATCATAATGTGTGTGTCCCACTTTAGGGAAAAATTGGATGTCATGTCCTTGACTATCATGTGAGCCTCAAATTAGTATTGCTCTATCACCCTAAGATAGTTCATGTGATGTTGAGAAGGAACAATGGTGAATTTGAGAGAGGTGAGATGAAATAAATTTTCCCAAAATTATTTTAAATTTTCCAACCACTTATGAGTTTAATCGAACACCACATTTATGTCTACCACTTATGAGTTTTGAGTACGTTCTAAAAGACTAAATTGTTCAATAATTCTACCATCTTCAAAACCATATGTGTAGATATAAACATTAAGTCCAACATGTCAATTCCTTTTGAAGATGAAAATTTAATTAAACCAAATTTTTCTTTCAAAATCATATGTACATATATAAATATTAAGTACAACACATGTCCAATAATTTTGCAAATATACACATTAATTACTTCAATTTTTCTTTCAAGACCATATGTGAAGATATCAATATTAAGTACAATATGTCAAATATTTTTTATAGATATACACATTAATTACACCAATTTTTTCTTTCAAACCCATATGTGTAGATATAAACATTAAGTACATGTCCAATATTTTTCCAAACATACACATTAATTATGCCATTTTTTTTCTTTCAAAACCATGTGTGCAAATATAAAAATTAATTATAATATGTCCAATTTTTTGTAGATATACACATTAAGTACACCAAATGTTTTATTTCAAAACCACGTGTACAAATATAAACATTAAGAATACCATGCCCAATTTTTTTTAAGGTTTTATCTCTAATGTCAATGTGTATGTTGAAATTGTTATTAATGATAGATCTAGCAAGTGAAACCAATTCAATAAGGGTACACGAATAAATTATTCTTGTCAACAAGGATCATGTCGAATAATACAAGGGAATTTGATAAAAATAGGAAGAAAATTGCTAGATTGTTGTTTAACTTTCAAATAGAAGGAGATGAAAAATATTATTGTCCTTGCAAGAGTTATAATGACTTAGAGACAAGAAGAATCAAAATCAAAACAACTAAGAGACATTGTAGGGGGAATGGTCACATTGAAGGGGGGTTTGATTATCATCCATTTAAGTTTTTTTAATATTATTTTCACCATTAATATACATATGAACCACATAATAGGGGGTTGATCTCTCTACGGTAGTATGTGATATGGACCACCACATCTTAGAGGAATATGGAGGTGTGAGTATTGAAGGAGAAGATCATGATCCCATGGAAGATTACGATCATGTGCCAGAAAACACATTTGAAGATGATGGTATGAATGCATTGATCCATGACACATTTGGTAGTGGTTTTGTTTCTAATGATGATGATGAGGATGACGTTGAGGCCATCCATTAAATACATCTACTTGAGAAGGAAAACACAACCCTTTATGAATGATCCCAATCAACTTTTTTCTCTATTGTATTATTGTTGGTGAATTTGAAGGTTATGAATGACTTATCCAACATAACAATGCCACGTATGCTAGGCTTTTCCATATAGGTCATTATAGTATATAAAAAGTGAAATATGTACCAGTAATTTTTTTTTGTTGTAGGTTGAATAGGTGAATACTTTTTACCACCATCAAATGTTCTTCCTCACTTGTACTAAGAACTATGTGCCACTATGAAATATATCAGAATGAAGTATCAAATAATAGATGCTTGCCTGAAGATCATGTTATTTATCATAAAGAACACAAAAACGAAATGGAATGCCCCAAATACCACACAAGCATATATCAAGATGATGAAGTGACAAAAAAGGTGCCTTGCAAGGTTCTTCATTATGTCCTCATTATTCCACATTTTATACGATTATTTAGGTGGAATAGCTTGGCACAATTTATGGATTACTATGTGTGCAATAGAAGTCAAGATGACATTATTTGAATTCTTATGAATGGTTAAGCATTTGTGGGCATAGAGGAAAAGTGTCCACACTTTAAATAATAGCCTCAAAATCTCAAGCTTTCTCTAGTAACTGACAATGCTAGTCCATTTAGAGAGATGAGATGTGTTTACTTAGGCTAGCCTAGTTTTGTTATCAATAATAACCTTCCTCCATGGATGTCAATAAAGAGGGAGCACATTATGATGGCAATGATTATTCTAGGTATTTAATTATTTTATTTTTATCTGCATGTAATTATAAATCTTTGAATGAAATGACCACAATTGTTATCTAATGTTGTTTATTCAACTAGGTAAGTACCAAATGAAAGATATTAATGTATATATTTTACCTCTTATTGATGAGTTGATGGTGTTATAGAATGCTTTTACTATGCATGATATCTCTAGACCAATTCAAAAAAATCAATTTCAATTACATGCAGTACTTATATGGATAATTCATGATGCCCCAGGGTTGACACCTTCTGTGGTATATTATGGTGAATTCATGTTGCACACAATAATTCTAATTATGAAAATAACATATTTAATCTAATTGTATCATTATCATATAGGTCTTCAAACAAAGGGAAATTTTGCATGTCCAATGTGTGGTCTAAAGATGAAATCTTGTCATTCTAAAAGTTTAAGAAAGTAGGTATTTGATGAGAATAGGCATTTCCTCCTCAAAAATCATAAGTATTGAATTGTCGAAAAATCTCTTTTGATGGGAAAGAAGAGACTACATCAAAGACACAAAGAATGACGCCTCACTTATGGAACTAGGAATATAATAGAATTTGAGGTAGTATCACTCCACCTAATAGTTTTTTTTTGGAAATTGTATATTTTGATTGTGTTTTTTTAGATACTCATGTAATTGATGATCATAAACATCATCAAGGTATCATTGACCACCTTCCAAAGAGACTAAAATATTATCACAAAGAATTTAGTAGGCTGCCCTACTATGAGAAACTATAGATTGTGCATATTTTTGATATTATGCATATTAGAAAGAATGTAATAGAGATAATATGGAAAATATTGAATGGAAGGTGTGACAAATAAAAATTTTCCAAAATTTGTAGTGACATTCTATTGGAAATCTGATTGAAAAGCTCATTGTTGAAGATCAAAGAGAGAGATTGGTTGATAAGGAATGTTTTCAATCATTGTTTTATCATTGATGTCAAACTTGCTATTTGTAGGAATGACATTTTCTTATAAGATCCAAGTACTATCACTTAGTTGATTGATGAAGAGGATTTGATCAACAAGATATAACAAGAGCACCTAAGGGAAAGGTTAAGTTATGATGCTATAATAAAGTGTAAGGATCAATTAAGACAATGGCTAAATGATGTATTGAAAACATACTAAAAAATACAAAGGTTGGTCACACTTAGAAACATTGGAGGAATAAGTTGTAAAAGGTTTAACTACAAAGCTTAAACTAAGTTCATTAGTGGGTGTTGAGCAAGCTAGCTGAAGCCGAACAAATTTGTAGTTGGAGCTGAGCAAAAGGAAAATCTAGTGTGTGTCGAGTGATCTTCAGGTGCTGAGTAAAGTTTAAGTGTTGTGAAAAGTATTAGGTGCCAAGAAACAAAAAATCTTAGTTGGTGTCTAGTGAACTTCAAGTGTCAAGCATCAGTAAAAACATAGTTGATGCCGAGTAACATAGTATGTTTCAAGCATCATGATTTTAATAGTGCCAAGCTACTGCATTATTTTAAATGAAAAAGATTCACCAAATCTAAGTTGATGTAGTTGTTACATAGAATTTTTTGGATCATTTGGAGGATAAGGATGATGAGCTGGTAGCACAAAATTCTATGTAAACTATTTTTAGGTGATTTTTAAATGACTATTCAAGAAGTTTCTAGAGGAAACAAAATATGGGTTAAATACAATGAATCCTACCTAATCCATACAAATTGAAATAAAAGAATGGAAGAATTGAGCAAAAAAGGAACTTCAAGACTTCTATTTAAGGAGTCATAGACCATGAAGTAAATGTTGTTGATGTTGCTATTGCAAAAGGGTGTTAAGAAGAAGGCATCTAAGAGAAGAATCTAGCACAGGGACTCTACTTCTAAAAGTAGTCAAGAAGAGATGAGTGCACTAGTATAGTGAGCATGGAGACTCAAGGAGACTAAGCTTGAAAGGAGGGCAAGCTATCAGAGTTAAAACGATTGAAAGCCAGGTAATGGTATGAGCTAAGAAGTGATCTAAGATCTGTAAGTTAAGTTGCATGCTATAATCAAGTTAAATTCCCTAATTATTACTCTCTAGCAATTCTATTAGTTAGGAGAGAAGGAAAATCCTATGGACTTAGGTTGGCCTAATAGGCATTTGTAAATCCTTTAATAGGGTGGCATCCAAGTGAATGTTCTAAAGTCCTCTAACCAGGCCCACTTCTAATAGTGTGGTTAAATCCTCTAAGAAGGTCACATTTAACAATGTGTTGTAAGCCTTTAATAGGGCAGGCCTTTCACAGGGCATAACTTCAGAAGAGTGAGAATTGAGTAACATGTTACTGGTGGTTTTTCCCAAATTGGGTTTCCTCATAAATCACTATGTTATGTGTTGATCTTTTATGTGTTATGCTTGCATGTTGATTTACAATATCTTGTTGAATTGAAAAGTTAAAGCTTGGATAAATGAATGGTTGAATGGACTCACTACACTTAGTGAAAAAAATTTGAATAGGACATTTGGACCTTGAATAACTAATTTTCCACCCCTCTCAGTTATTCTAAAGCATTTCTAACAATTGGTATCAGAGCCATCTGCTAATTTAGTTTCAAGGTACTAGAAGTAGGAAGATCAAGATGTCCAAGAGGGAAGTTCCCAAGATCAACAAAGATAACTTTGCTTCATGGCAGAGTCTAATTAAATTGTACCTTGGATCAATAGGTGACTATTCACAAACCTCAATTAGAACAGAACATGTAGATCTAGCTGGACCTCTTATTGTAGATGATTTGAGCAAAAGAAAGGAGCACAATCAAGCAAATTTGGAGATCGCCTCTACACTTAGCTATGCAAAATATGATGATATCAAAAATTGTGACACTGCATTCAAGATATGGAAAGCCCTAACAGATATCTATGGAGGAGATCATAATGTATAGAGAGCAAAAAGAGAAAGCCTTAGAGGAAATTTTGATGACATGAAAATGGAGGAAGGTAAAAATGTTGCTCAATATGCTACTAGAATGAAAGAAGTGGTAAGTCCAATAAGAAGTCTAGGTGGTCAATTGGAAGAAGAAACTATCAACAACAAATACTTAAGAATTCTACTCTCTATCTATGCTATTAGAGTTTTAGCCATCCAAGAGCTAAGATATGTACAAGGAAACACACTAACCTTTGAAGGAATAGTGGGAAGACTTACTACATTTGAACTATCCAACTTTGATAACTATAGACCTGAGAACCTTGAATCTTCCTTCAAGGCCAAGTTGACAATAAAAGACAATAACGAGGAGACATCAAACAAGAAAAGAAGAAAAGAAAAACATGCATCCAATGATAGCAGTACATATGAGGAAGATGTGGAACAATTAGAAGTCCTACTAGCTAGAAGATTTCATAGAGGCAAAGGCAAATTCAAAGGTAAGCTCCGTATCATATGTTTCAATTGTAATGAATTAGGTCATATTTCTACAAGGTGTACATAGAAGAAGAACTACAAAGAAGGAAATAAGCACAAGAACAAGAGAGAAGATGATAGAAAAGGCTACAAGGAAAAAGGAAAAAGATGCTACATTGTTGAAGAAGATACTGATGAGAATGATGATGAAGTAGTCTATGTGGCCATGAAGGATGAATCAGATGAAGATGAAGATGAAGCAACAACATTGGTAACTTGTGTGAACAAGAATGACAAGTGGATGATAGATAGTAGATGCTCACATCACATGATAGGATATAAAAGTAAGTTCATTACCTTTACTCAATATGATGGAAATACTATTAGATTTGGTAATGCTGCTCCATGTCAAATCAAAGGAAAAGGTTGCAAAGTAAAATTTGGAAACAAAACTACCAAGATCTATGACAATGGTGGAAATATAATAGGAAAAGGTGAACAAACTAGGAGTAACTTTTTTTACCTAGATGTGGAAGATGCAACTTGTCTTGTTGTTAGACTTGATGATGTATGGATGTGGCATAAAAGATTGTGTCATGTTAATTTTGACAATATGATTAGTATCCACAAAAAGGAGAAAGTCATAGGATTGCCCAAATTGGAAAAACCTAAAAACACAATGTATAAACAATGTCAACTAGGGAAGATGACTAAGTCTAGTTTCAAAAGAAAAACATACACTTCTAATGAAGTACTAGAGTTAGTCCATATAGATTTATGTGGTCCAATACAAGTGCAAAGCTACCTAGGAGACATATACATAATACTATTTGTAGATGATTATTCTAGGATGATGATTGCTATGTTTTTGAAGCAAAAATCTATTGCATTTCAAATTTTTAAGTGGTATTTGGCTAGATTTGAGAAGGAAACAAGGAAGAATCTGAAATGCCTAAGGTTAGATAGAGGAGGTGAGTTTACATCAAAATAATTTGAAACATTTTGCAATGATAAAGGTATCAAATGGAAAACATTAGCACCAAGGACTCCACCTCAGAATGATATTGCTAAAAGAAGAAATAGATCAGTGATAGACTATGTTAGAACCTTGATGATGGAGAAAAATGTTGCATTGAAGTACTAGAGAGAAGTTGTAAGCACTGCTATTTACACCCTAAATAGAGTCCAAGTCAAGAAATGTACAAATGCAACACCTTTTCAATCGTGATATGGTCACTCACCTAATGTTAAACATTTTAAAGTCTTTGGTTGCAAATGCTACATTCTTAAGAGTGATGAAGACATATTCCTTGGCTACTCCACTAAAAGTAAAGCATATAAGTGTTTGAATACTAACACTAATAAAATTGTGGAAAGTGCAAATATAAACTTTGATGAGCATGCAAAAGTCCAAGTTGATGAGTCCAAACATCTAGAAGATTATAGATCTTTTGTATACTTTTATGAAGGAATGACTATTGAAGAAAATGTTGCCAATCAAGTTGGGAATCAACAAAAAATCTCAATATCAGTCAAGTCACACCTAGTGAATGTAGAGCTGCATTTAGAAGTCGAGTTGCAAAATGTAGAAAATGCACATTTTGACTTTGAAATCAGTGCACATGAGAGGAATGATGAAGTATCAGATGGAGAAGATCAAAATTACTCTGAAGTTGAGGGATCAAACATGGAAAGAAGGACACATGACTCGATTGTCAGTATGAGGCCCAAGAGGTGTTCAATGTTTCTAACACATTATATTAAGCCTGTCCACTTGTTCCATGATGATAAAATGCCATTTTGAGCCATTTTGTAAAGTCTCATTTTGAGCTAATGTCAAATTTGCATTTTTACCCTTAGTGTCAAACATCGACAGGAGGTTGTGTTTGAATATGAATATCTCGCACCGAAAAATGTTTCATGACTCACCGCTTTCAGAGTGTTTAGTGCCCACCCTCAAGAACCTATGTTTCAAGTCTAGAGTTTTTTTGAGTCTTTCTGACTAGGTTTTGAATCCCTCAAATTTGGTCATTTATTGTTTTCATGCTGATGCACTTTGCACACATTTCTAGGAAGCCTTGTTTGATGTGTTATAACTTTGACCCAGTTGACTAAAATCTTGAAATTCTTTTGTGTTGCATTATAGAAATTAGAGACTTGTTATGTTTTAATTTTTAAGTCTTGATGAATCCGTTTGATGAGTTTTCAAACACGATTCCAAACACAATTTGTAACTTTTTACTAGTGTCAGCATTTGTAGATTTGTCAGTACCCCTATTCGGGATGTTATAATTTTAAATCCATGATTCACTAGATCAAATGGATTGTACCACTATGTTTTCCTCTAAAAATACTTCAAGTGTGCCAATTTTTAAATCTTGACAAATCCATTTGCACACTTTTCCAGGTCAATTCCATTTGCAAAAAATGCTTTTTTACCATTGTTTCAATTTGCAAAATTATAATTAACCCACTTTGACTGATCACCATTTGCGTCCTGTGATTTTTCATGAGCCCAGATCGTAGATTCATACTATCCTCATGATAGAGATTCAACTTCCTAGTGTTTATCTCCCCATGTGCTCATTTGCCTAGTTTTTGAAGCCAATTTTGAACCCAATTTAGTGTTTTTTGACATGTTTTCATGCAGGTAGTTCTAAAAGGTCAACTTCGATGGTTAATATCTTTTGACCTCGAATTCTTCATAAGACGAGATTCAATAGGGTGCAAGTGTGAGCTATAGAGATTTAGTGGGTTAGTTTCCAGAACATGATTAGGTGTTCGGAGCAATTTTTAAGGTCAATCAAACAACCTCCTGACTCAAATTTGATAGTTTGCAAAAGAGAGTTAAAATTTGTTTTTTTGTTTGATTATTCAGTGGTCGATTTTGTTTCAAATTAGTGCTAGATGGTGAACAGGTTAGTTTTGTAGTTTAGTCATTTAGAAATGAATTTTTTTTCAGCCAGACCCACTTTGGGGTCCGACTAATTGCTTCAGAACAATGGACTGATTTGAAATCATGAGAGTTCCTATCGAAAAAAAGAGCATGATTCAAAATGCTGATATATCTCTTTGCTATGATGCCACTATAGATGATCTTATAGATGTGATTGAAGGTAGTCATATATATATGCTCTACATTTATGTGATTAACAAGGTTGACCAAATTACTCTCGAGGAATTGGAGATCTTGGACAAGCTTCCACACTACTATCCAGTCAGATGAAAAGAACACAAAATATAAAAAATAAAGCCACAACCCATTATTTAGGATTGCTAAAGGCCAAACTTTCCAAGTTACAAAGAGTTAATCATCAGCCATTGAAATCTCAAATAGAGGAGATTGCACGAAAGGTCAAAGGAAGCTTCTTCCATAGTTAAAGCATATTGTGCTAAAGAAAAGCCACTGGGAAAGGACATTAAGCCCACACCAGACTGAAAGAACCTGCAGGAGATAAGAAAAGGGGAAGCCTACATAAGAAAGCTGCAGGGGAGATGGAAAGTAGGGGCAATACATAAAAATAAAGTTGCAACATCAAATTAAAAGAGGAGTCCATGGTTACAAAAGAAGAAGCCAACATTAATGATAGGGAACACCCATGCAGGGGAATCAAAAAATAGAGACTACATGTTATTATTGCAGCCGACAGTCACAAAGCAAACAAACCAACAATCATACCATAGATTCATGCTAACTTGAGAAGCAAGCAACCAGCTATGATCAAGATGAAGTTCCTACGTCACCAGAGGAGATACAATTAGCATGTAAAAAGGAAGACACCTTGCTTTGAAGGCACTTTGCAGCAGTTAAAAGGAGACCCATTGCAATCATTGCAGATGCTCATGCATGTCAAAAGAAAGAGCCATCTCACGTGAAGGAAGCAAGAACTCTAGCAGGAGAACTATTGTTTGAAATGAGGGGAGGAGTAGAGAAGTCTCCAGAGAATAGTCAGCGCAACCACAATGTGAGCCATTAAAGAATACAAGATCCACGCTAAAGAGAAATTTTTTTACCAAGCACACAACAAACAAAAGAACTCACAGATTCAATGCAGGAAGGAACATGCAAAAAAAATGGGTCGCAATGGAAGTCAAAGTCACTGGTTTTTTGCATAGGGGCAGAGTATAGTATAAAACAATAGTCCCACATTTGCAACACAAACAACACTTTATGTGTTTAAATACAAATCCACCCTTCATGTATTGTGAGTTGAAGTTGGCACCTTTTATGAAGGTCAAGTTGCATTGTATGGACCCTGTAGTTGACTTAGATGTGATAGATGACATCAGCCAGAGGTGACTTATCCAAATTTTTGAACAAAAACATAAGCATTTTGACATGGAAACCTAGGCTAAGATTGCGACACTTGGTGAATTGAGCGGCCCTTGCTATGTCGCAAAGAAAAAGTTACACGAAAGTTACCATAGTGACATGGCAAGGATTGATGCAGTGATGACACATGGCAGTGGGTCCAAGAGATGGTGATGTGGTGAGCAAGTCTAGAGATGCACCAGATCATGCCACATGGTAGATCTTATGGTTCCCGTTAACTCACTATAAGAAAGATGCAGGGAAGATAACATGGTGAAGTAGTAAGAAGATGACACATGGCACTAATGAGAATGTCCAGTCAAAATGTGACATGTGGCACTCCTCAAGTCTAAGCCAATCAAAAGATGACATGTGTCAAGCATGGTCAAACCAAGTTTGACTTGAATGGAATTGTGAGGGAAATTTAAGAGGTTCAAAATAAAATTTTATTTTTATTTTATTTTCTAGAATCACGTGCAGATCATTCTAAAATAAAGATTGAAGTTTATCATATAGTCTGAAACTTTAATGAAAGGTAAATTTTTCAAATTTTCAAATGAATTTGGAGACAATGAACAGAAGGAGGGTTTTTCAAATGGCTGCTAGAGGCTCAATTTTTAACCAAAATAAATGCTCCAATATACCACCAGAACTAGGAGAACCTAAATTTTTCAAATATGAAGTCAATTTATGCATAGGTCTTCACCGGTTTGCACTATAGGCCAATTTGTGAAATCTAAAGTATTGGAGGTAAAACATGCTAAAATCATCGTGAAGTATCAGAGTTTGTTTCAAGGTAGTTTTGAAGGCTTGGTAAAGTCTGGGTGTGAAGAAAATCAATTTTAGAGTGTTTCCTTGGCTTTTAGAAATCAAAAATTTTAACTGATTTTCATTTTACTGTGAGTAAAAATCAAGAATCAAATCAGTTATTTGTTCAATCATACATTTTAGATATTTGATGCTTTTGAAGACATAACTGATTAAAGATTTGATTTAGCATTTGAGGGAAAAGATAAGAAAGATGGTTTTAACCTGTTGAGAAGGTTTTCCAAGTGGAAAAGTGTCATGTTCAGATTCAATCCAAGAAATTCCTTCTTTCTTATATCTTTCATTCTTCTTCTCATTTGTGGTTGTTGGTTGGTTTTTCTTTTTTTTAGTTCTTGGAGCTCTGCTCAGGCTATGAAAGCCACACACCCAGCATTTCTCTGTTGTATTGAACATCATTTTATGTTTTATGTAGATAGTTCTAGTCTGTTAGGTGATTTATGAGTTAATTTCTATACATTTCATGTATTTGATTTCAAGGAAAGCAAATAAAGAGCAGCAATGGTTTCAAATTCAGTTTGAATCTTGTCTCCTATTTGTGGATCTGTAATCTTTTCTAGTTTGTGATCAAAGACCATAGATTAGGTTGCATCTCATTTAGTGATGTATGTGATTGAAATATCTTTCTTATGGAACAAAGAGCCATGTAATTTCTTGGTGTTTATCACAAGGTTTACTGATTTCATGAAAGGATTGTCTGAGTATGAGATTCAAATATGAAGCAGATGTCTATTCACAAGGTGAAAGATAGATTAGGGATCTTGATGTAGGAATTATGTCAGAGGTTTCCAGGAGATGTACTACTGTAATTCATTTTAATTACCCAATAGATGAGGCACTGGTTAGAGATAGGATCATTAAGTTCTATTGCTCATACTTGGGTCTTGTTGTTATCAACATATTAAATCAATTTTCCCTTTTATGTTGAAAGCTATTCAATGTTAACCCACACTTAGCTTGCTAGTTTCACGAGTTATGTTCTTAGCTATTTCATGCTTGTGATTCTTGGTTAAGTATAGAAGATTTAGGGGTTTTTATTTTCTTTACATTAGATTCAGTGTATGCTTTGATAACTAGTACCATATAAAGAATCTATAGGTCCACCCACCTAGGTTTTATAGAGCCTGAAGTCCAGAAGGAGTGTAGCCTTATAGTTGGCCTAGGTTCTTGGTGAAGTGTGTCCATTATTGGAGATAGTTGCCCATAGACACATTCTTTCCTTGCATACTTGGTTGTTTAAACACTATTAAATCAGGAGCCAACACATGGCATATTTGTGACCCAATCAAAATACATCAAGAACATACTCAAAACATTTGGATTAGAAGACTCAAAACTAGTCAGGACACTAATGGCAACTGGACATAAGCTATCCAAGAATGATGAGTCTATTAAAGTGAATTAGATATTATATAGATAAATGATTGAAAAGTTGCAATATGTTGTACATAGTAGACCAAACATTGCATTAAGTGTTGAAATAGTGGCAAGGTTTTTTGCAAATCCAAGAGAAAATCACCTAATGGTAGGAAAGAGAATACTGAGATATCTAAAAGGAATTGATGACTTTGTTTTGTATTACAAGAGAAGTGAAAGGTTTGAACTAAGAGCCTACATTGATGTAGATTGGGGAGGTAACATTGATGAAAGGAAAAGCAGCAGTGGAGGAGCACTTTTCTTAGGGAAAAGTTTGATTACATGGACTAGCAAAGAGAAAAGTTGTACCTCATAGTCCACTGTAGAAGCTGAATATGTTGTAGTTGCTATCAATTGCACCAATATTGTATGGATCAAAAATTTATTGCAAGGTATGAAGGAAGAGGTAAATGAGCTAGTGATACTTTATTGTGATAATATAAGTGTTATCAATATATCAAAGAACCTTGTAATGCATGCTAAAACCAAGCACATTGCAATCAAGTATCACTATTTAAGAGAGTTGGTGGAAGACAAACAAGTTAAGATGGAAAATGTAAGCTCAAAGGAATAGATTGCTGACATCTTCACAAAAGCACTACCTAAAGATGCTTTTGAGTATCTTAGAGGTAAGTTAGGGTGATATCTCTAACCAAGGCTACTTGAAGCAAAAGCAAGATTGCCCTACATCAAATAAGATAATTGTTGAGATATTACACATTGATGTAGAGGATATCTACTTTAGGATTCATGCCTAAAGTAATTGAAGTGCTGAAGTTCCAAATCAGTCATAAGTAAGGTGATAGAGGGAGAAATTGAATGAATTTGCAAATGCTACACTTGCATGGTAAGATGCTAATATGTCTTTGGCATTGTTGTCAAAGAGGGAGAAGTAGTGAGAAATTGATCAACAACATTTGATCAAAAGATAGAAGAAGTTAAGGCAAAAACTGATCAAATGAAGCTATGATGAAGAAAGAAGCTGATTAGAATAGAGAATAATAGAAGATGAGCAATGTATACAGAGGGAGAAAACAAATAAAGGATACAACAACAAAGAGGGAGAAGCTAAAATGAAGCAATCAAGATAGTAGATCAAGAAAGGGAAATGCAAAAACTGATGGCAATACAATTACTTTTTGGAACTTGAATTACTATTCTAACCCAATTAGCATATGGTTAAATAGTTTAGTCTGATGGTTGCTCAATTTGGTTTGCCATCAATGCCAAAGAGAGAGATTGTTAGAAATCTGATTGAAAAGCTCATTGTTGAAGATTAAAGAGGGAGATTGGTTGATAAAGAATTTTTTCAATCATTGTTTTGTCATCGATGTCAAATATGCTATTTGTAGGAATGACATTTACTTATAAGATTCAAGTACTATCATTTAGTTGATTGATGAAGATGATTTGATCAACAAGATGTAACAAGAGCACCTAAGGGAAAGGTTGAGTTATGATACTATGATGAAGTGCAAGGATTAGTTAAAACACTGGTTAAATGATGTATTGATAACATACTCAAAAATATAGAGGTTGGTCACACTTAGAAACATTGGAGGAATAAGTTGTAACAAGGTCAGCTACAAAGCTTAAACTAAGTTCATTAGTGGGTGTTGAGAAAGTTAGTTGAAGCCAAAAATTTTTTTAGTTTGAGCCGAGAAAAAGAAAAATCTAGTGTGTGCCGAGTGATCTTCAGGTGCTGAGTAAAGTTCAAGTGTTGAGTAAAGTATCAAGTGCCAAGAATCAAAAAATTTGACTTAATGTTGAGTGAACTTTGGGTATCAAGAATCAATAAAAACATAGTTGATGCCGAGTAACACAATATGTGTCAAGCATTAGGATTTTAATATTGTCAAGCTGTTGCATTACTTTAAATGATGAAGATTTTCCAAATCTGAGCTGACATGGTTGTTACCTAGAATTTTGTGAAACATTTGGAGGATAAGGATGATGAGCTTGTGGCACAGGATTCTATGTAAACCATTTTTGGGTGAATTCAGAAGGATTATTCAAGAAGTTTCTAGAGGAAACAAAATATGGGTTAGATACAATGAATCCTACCTAATCCATATGAATTGAAATAAATGAATGGAAGAATCAAGCAAAAAAGGAACTCCAAGACTTCTATTTAAGGAGTCATAGACTAGGAAGCAAATGCTACTGATGCTGCTATTGCAGAAGGGTGTCAAAAAGAAGGCATCTAGGAGAAGAATAGAGCATAGAGACTGTTGGTGTTTTTTATTTATAAAAAAATGCTAAAACTACTAAGTGACAAAAGGCTTAATACCTAGATATCAGTACATATACAACCTAAAGAATAGCCAATTCTCATTAACACTTGCATATGAAAAGTACTAGGACCCAACTTCAAACAAAACCATAGATGGTTTTCTACTCTTATGGCTCTGCAAAACCAGGGCGGGTGTACCCGGGGATGGTTCAAAAATGGAACAACTGTATGAGAATTATTCTTAGTTTCATTCTGATTTTCATCTCTAAATCCTCAAACATATACATAACTCTTACCAAATTGGTAAACACATCCCTTGAATAGATATGGCCAAAAAATCTTCTATAGATCTGCAGATGTTTTCAACAGCAATGGCTAAATGAAGCTAAAACATTCCATGCAGGCAAGTGCTGGCCAAATTTGAATATCTTACAAGAAATAAAAGTAAAATTTGATTTCATGATACTAGTTATAATATACTTCTCTTTTGGCTGAAATAATTGTGATCAGTGCCTAATCCATTGGGGTTTAGAGTCTATAGAAAATTCTTAGATCTAATTTGTTGCTTTGCAACAAATTCTATCAGCAATTCTTATAAGAATTTATCATTCAAAAATCCTTTTCAATACCTAAGAAATCTCATCACATTCATCAGAGCCCTTATTTAATCCATTGAATTAATAGAAATAATAAATGGATATACAACCCTACTAGATTGCAATCAATTGCATAAGCTTTTACTCACACAACATCAAGGTAGCTAAGTATTTAAAAGGAGACAAAATTCAAAAAGAACTGATATGGGGATAGTTCATAATCTGTATTCATTTCCTTTGAAAATGTTATATCCTTTACAATAGACCTAGAAAAACCTTCAGAAAAGAAGCACAGCTCTTTCTACATTCATGTATTCTCAAAAATTTTGACAGAAAAGTATACTACAAACTTGCTTTTCAAATGTTTGGACCAAAAATAGGACTAAGCACAACACTTAGTAAAAACATAATTCAAACCCTTCTTTAGCCTTGGGATCTCACTTAAATAGTGTGAGATGCAACAAGCTTCAGGCTAAAGAAGGTGACAGGTGTCCTTCTAAAGAAAGACAAAAGCAAAATAATAGAAAGGTTAATTACAACAACATTTCTTGGCAGGTCCCTTTCTGTTATGCTTCTTAGTTGTTGTGATCTGATCTTACAATCATTCTTCATCTTTGGAGTACATACCCATGAGGTCTGTATGTGATGTATCATCTTCTGTTACCTGCAAACTCACTTTAACCTGGGGATTTTCCATGTCATCATTGCTGATTACAAAGGTAACTATTACTTTTGCATCTTCTTCCTCATTGTCTTCTAACATCTGTTCCCTAAACTAATTTTTCCATTTATTAAAAGTATCATCATCTGGCCAATCAAAACTTAGAGTTTCTCTTTGTATCTTTATTAAAGAATTTGCATTTTCTTCTAAATCATCCAATTCTTTTCTCATATCAGTATAATACAATTGTATTTTTACTAGCTCCTCATTTGTCTTTGCCCAAAATCAATGGCCAGTCTCACTGATGATGTTTATTATTCTGTTATCGAATAACTCATCCATTTCCTTTTTCCATTTTTCTTTTTCCTTTACTGTATCAATAGATTCTAAAGCACAAGGAAATAAGGTGAATTTTTCAGCAAGATATTTTGAAAAACAGAGTATCAATCTTCTCTATAAAGAATCTCTTTCATTCTCAAAATTTTCTAACTTATTCAATAAATCAAAAATCTTCTCAACTTGATGATAAGCCATTTGGACTGCAGATATACATATGATTGTAATATCATTATTTCTCTCTCTCCATTTCTGCGCAAGAGAAGTTAGTCCATCCTTTTCTTTATTCAACTCATCTATGAGGGTTACAATCCTTGTCAACTGATCATAAAAAGTTGACCATTGTATTTTATCCCTCAGATATGTTAGACCTTGCTTCCATTTTTCTTCCTGCTGATTTCTAAATTCTATCTGCCACTCATGTAATTCGGTTTTTTCTGCTTCAAATTCCTCTGCAGTATAGAATTGGGGCCTTTCAGGGGTGTCAGGTATTTCAATGATAGGGGTTAATCCAATAGATGACTGTGAAGGGTATGCAATTCTTAGTGTACTGGATTCTCCCACTTTCCTTTTTCCAAGTATCTTCTCCAATTGAGATACCCTGTTTTCCAGTTCAATTCTCTTTTTTACCTCTTGATTGTAAGCATCCACCACTATTTCATATTTACTGTGCAAATCAATCATTTCCTTTTCTTCTCTTTCTGCAGTGGCCAAGGCAAATTTAGAATAATCCACATTCATGTGGGCTGCCTGTACATTTGAAGTATCAGCAACTCTCCTTACAATGATACTCCCTGTTAGTCCTGAATCGTCAGGCTGTGATGAAGTAGTCCTGGATCCTCTTCTTAGTGACCACATAACAAGGGCAGCTTGATCATTACTGAATGCTATTCCCAAGAATTCCTCTTTATTTGGATCCTGTAGTCCTAAATTATTTGATACAGAATTAAAAATTAATGCATCAGCAATATCCCAATTGGGCAATAATAAAATATTTGCACTTTTTACCATCTGTCTACCCTCATCAGGGGTTATATTCTAGAACTCTTGCATCATTTGTTCCTTTATTTGATTTTGAATGGAGGCCTCATCCATTTCTGGATGCTCTGTTTTCATATTTTTACACCTTTGCTCAAAAATGTGCATGTTTACCCTCCATGCAAACTAATGGAAAGCCCTAGATCTTACAAAACTGTTATCAGATAAAAATTGTTGACTGGCTTGTTCCAAAATAGGGTCCAATTCCCTTCCTCTAAAATCTGCTACAGTTAATTCAAAACTTGGCACAGAAGGTTCCAGGGGGTTCCCTTCATCAATTTCTACTTGAGTAACACAAATTTCTCCTTGTGGCCCCATTTGTTCAATTTGCTCATTGGTGAGCTACTCTTCCTCAATTCTCATTGGAGTTTGAGAAGGTGAGTAAAGTTCATCAGGGGATCCTTCTTCCCTTATTATTTTTCTTCTTTTGGGAGAAGGTTCAGGGGGTCTTTCTTCCAGGACAGTACTAGTAGATTCAACTACTTGCTTTTCTTTGTTTACAATGGGCATCTGCTGCTGAACAACAGTATATCCTTTCTTCTTTCGTACAACTAGTGGACCCATTCCAATGTTGGGAGTGAAACCCAATTTTCTCATAACTTCTCTGGCTTTATCTGGAAAAGAATCAATAAAATTTTGCTTCTTCTCATTCATTACTTCCATTATCTCAGAGAATGTATTCATGAGCTTATTTATCTTATCTGCATTAGTTGCAACATTACTAAGAGGACTGTAATCTTTGTCAAAACAATTAATGAATTCCAAAACTTTTGAATAGACTCTCCATTTTTCTTTCTTTATTTCTTGCTCATGGAGAGAATATTCATTCCTTATTATATCTTCAGGAAAATAGAAATCATGCTGACTTGGACGAAGCTTGATCCTAAGTCTAAGAGTAGAGTTAAAGAAACCTTCTGTGTCACAAAAATGAGCATGAGACACTGCCATCTTATACTGATCCAAAATTTTGCGGAGAAAGATCCACCGTTCTTTAGTTATCACAAATTGGTGAGCTATAGTGCAAGTAGGAAAAATTGATCCTGTTCCCCTTTTGTGCAAAAAGGTCTCCTCCACTCCTCCCAACTGCCACAAAAATTCAGCTATCCCTACCTTTAAAGGTACCTGATAGGGTAGTACGTGGGGCGTCCCTTTGAATCCATAGACCCTAATGACAGTGTAGACTGGATATGGGATAATATCTCCCCAATTATGTGAAACTTTTAGACTATGGGGTTTGTCCATAGGCCTGACAAGATGCATTAATGCCTTAGGAATTTTGGGATTGTCACTCAACATGAGGCATCTTAGTTTAGAGGCAAAGTGCCTATCAAATCTAACAAAGCTAGCATTTTCTACTTCCCAAGTCATGTCTGCACTCCATAATTAGACTGGCAGTGCCTCCCCCTCTTGTTCCCTATTTAAAACCATTTCTTTACCAAAATAAGTAGCCCCTTTAAAAAGAAACATATGCATCAATAAGGAGTACTGACCCCAAACCTTTTCCACCTTGCCCTTTGTAATCCCCACCAATCCTTGGTGAATTTCATTAGCCAGGTAAGATGCAAAATCAAAAATTATTTCCACACCAAAAGAGGAGATTTGGGTTATCATATACATGAAGCTCACCAGAATTAAATCTTCTTCGCCCTCTCCGAAGACTCTGCATAGGGTCCTATCTATCTCTACTTCCCTGGCATTAAAGCATGATTTCTTGAATGGTTCTTTAGAAGATGATGTTATTGTTGGTAGGCCTCCAATTCGGCCTATGTGGGCTTTCAGTGCACCTTGTCTAACTACATCCCTTTTGGACATATATTCCTTTTCTAACTCTATCAAGTTAATGGGCACATGATACATAATGAGAGGTCCCAGACTGAAAACTTTCCTAATATCCTCTGGACTGATGGTAACTAAAGCCTCACCATCCATTCTTCTCACTACCTTAGTGGCTTCATCATAATTTTTCGCTATAGATTCAAGCAAGTCAAAATCCATAAACACACTGGGAACAACAAGCTTTCCAAGATCAAAATTCCATATATTGGCATGAGGGGCATATAACTTACTTTCTGCAAACCATTTTTTGAATAAACTCAAACCAGTTTGAGAAGTTTGAGCATCCTAAACCCAATTACCCTTATCATATAATCCATCAGCTATCCTTAGCCTAGGGTTCAGTGAGGTTAACCTCTTAACTTGCACCATTACTATAGTAGACTCAGGAAGCAACTCAAGCAAATCATCATGCACATTTCTATCCAAGTAGTTTATTGCACCTGAAAATCCCTTCTTCAGAGGCATCTTGGACTATCTTTTTAGAACTGAAAAGCTTACAAAGATTATGGTAATATTACTTACTTGAATTCTATCTCTGTTTTCCTCTGTATTCCTGCAAATTTTCTGCGAACAGAGAACTTCACAATTTCTACCAGACCTTGGGGCGCTTTTCTTTCAGTAATTGCTTCTGCACAAGAATGGCTCCAAATCTTTGCTCACGTAAGATGAAACTAATGAAATCTCTCTGTATTATACTCTATTTTTCCTCACGGATGAAGCTTTCTTGTCTAATTAATACAGAGAGTGGCACTACATTTTTCATTTAAAACTGCGCCGTCGATCTTCAAAAATCCTACGATCATGTGGTATAGAGAGAACAACTAGGAGTTGCATTTGTCATGTCAGTCAATTTACCCAATGAGAACTCGCCATGTACAGAATTCTTTCTTTGATGGTGCTTATACCTAGACCCACTAATGACTGAGAACACGTGTCAACATGTTGCTACTTTGTTATGCATAAAGAACGAGCACCTTGCCATAGCAAAGCAATGACAATCGTGGATATGATCTGGAATTGATCGAAAGATACATTATAGGGCTTGTTAAGAAAGAAGGCGGCGGGCCCAACTCACTATGTCGCTATAATTATCTCCCTCACAACTCTTCATAGTGAGGTAGTGAGCTCCGTTGATCCATTCCAAGCTGACGTTCAAGATCTTTTGTACATTCGGTCAGAAAGGCATTTATGAGAATCGGATCTCTGCATAGTTGGCACATGTCAAAATTTACTGTAGTCACTTATCATTCCACGTCACCAAAGATCTTGCCGACCTTTTACCATTTTACGGGGCTTCGCTGCTTCGCTAACGGCAAAGTGTTTGATTTTTCTGATAGCAAGGTGGCAGAACATCCGAAAAAACCATCATTCCAGCTCTGATATCAGATATTTCTAGTGGGTCCCTATCCTTTTTGGACAGTAACTTGGAAAGTGTACCTGCACAATAAATCATTTAATAAGAAAATCTCCGATCCTCGTATCTTTACTTTACGGTCCTGCCTCATAAAATACTCAGCATTCGTTACCTCGCCATACTTAATAAGCATGCAACTTGTCATAGCGAGGTAATGAGAATGGTAGATCTACTCAGATCTGACGGCTGGGACAAATAAGAAGAAAGGTAACCCGGGAGAAAAGGAAAAAAGGATATGACAGCATATTCTTCTCTTTTTGAAAATTCAAAGTTTCGCGCTTGACAATTTATGAATAAAGAGGATATAGGGTTTACATGATGATTACTTTTTATGGATGGATTCTCCAAAACCCTATGCTTCACTTAGGAATAGAACATCTGACTTTTCTATGATTTAACAGAAAACTTCTACTACACAAAAAGTCAGACCAACAGAGACTCTACTTCTACAAATGGTCAACAAGAGATGATTGCACTAGTATAGTGAGCATGGAGACTCAAGGAGACTATGCTTGAAAGGAGGGCAAGCTGTCAAAGTTACAGAGATTGAAGGCCAGACAATGATATGAGCTGAGAAGTGATCTGAGATCTACTAGTTAAGTTGTATTCTATAATCATGTCAAATTCCCTAATTGTTACTCTCTAGCAATTGTATCAGTTAGGAGAGAAGGAAAATTCAATGGACTTAGGTTGGCTTAATAGCCATTTGTAAATCCTTTAACAGGGTGGCATTCCAAGTGCATGTTCTTAAGTCCTCTAACCAAGCACACTTCTTACAAGGTAGTTAAATCCTCTAACAAGGTCACATTTAATAGTGTGTTGTAAGCCTTTAACAGGGCAAGCCTTTTATAGGGCATCACTTCAGAAGAGTGAGAATTGAGTAGCATGTTACTAGTGGTTTTTTTCAAATTGGGTTTCTAGTTGAATCAGTGTATTATGTGTTATGCTTGCATGTTAATTTATAGTAACTTGCTGAATTGAAAAGCTAAATCTTGGATGAATGAATGGTTTAATGGATTGATTACACTTACTAAAAAAAGTTTGAATAGGACATTTGGACCTTGAATAACTGATTCACACCCCCCCCCCCCCCCCCCCCCTCTCAGTTATTCTTAAGCATTTCTAACACATTCATGATTCCAAAGTGACATTCATGATTCCAATCATGCAATGAAATATATCATTAAAATCAAATATCCGTGGAGACTAAATTAATGCAAGTGCCCTTGCTTGGTTCTCAACAGAGTAGCAAATTAATTGGCATATCCCCATTTTAAGATAGCATTTTAATAATAATTAGATAATAAAATATTATTAAATAAATAATGATAACAAACTTATATTTATAAAACTAGGATATAATTATTATTTAATTTGTATTATTAATGAATTAATATTTAGTATGATATTTTAACTAATTAAAAATAATAAATTTTCAAAAAGTAAATAAAGAAGTAAAATTAAATACAAGAGACAATATTGTAGAAAGTATGTTAGATTTTTAAATAGAATTTCATAATAAATAATATAACATAGAATAATATAAATTAAATAAATCTAATGAAAAGTCAAGAGAGATTTAACAAATAGTAATGACTCTAGGTTAAAATTAAGATATAAAAGGGAGGAGATTTTATTTTAGAAACGGGAAAAAGGAAGAGGAGAAGAGAGGAGTTCAAAAAGGAAAAATGGAAGAGGAAAGTAATATCATGATGAAAATAAGGAAATGACTTTTTGAAAAGGTATGAATGATATTGAAAGGATGTGAACCTTTGAAAGGGTCATAATTATGAATAGTTGCAACTCTTCAAAAATATTGTGATTATAAAATATTGGGATTTTTGCAAAGAATTTTAGTTATGAAGCGGTGTGACTTTGCAAAAGCATTATAACTATGAAGTGTTGTGACTTTTCAAAAAAATTGTATTATGAAAGGTTGTGACTCTTTGAAAAGAAGAAATGAAAAAGTATATTTTTTCCTTTCATTATAATAAGAAAATGAAGAATTTTGGAAAGTAAATATGGAGTTGAGATAATCTAGAAGGAATAACTCATTGATTGGCCAGCGAAGGATAGAGCCACATGGACCAAGAAAAGAAGAAGGTAAGAAAGGTATGTTTATGTATTATATTTATTTATTTATGTTTATGACTTTAGTTATATTAATAAATCATACTTGTGGCTAATATTGTGTTAACCTATGTGGTTAGCACCATGGATATTAATGAGACTCAAAGCATGGAGCATGTGAGATATTAAGATCTCCATTGTCTACCATGGCCAAGAATCAATGTGAAATCAAAGTATAGAGCATGTAAGATATTAAGATATCCATTGTTTTCCATGGCCAAGAATCAATATCAAAGCATGGAGCATGGAGATATTAAGATTTTCATTTTCCTCCATGGTTGATAATCGATGTGCTAGAATATTCTAATGTTGTCAAACATATGCATATGTCGTTGGCCTTGGATAAAGGATACCCATTCAAGAAGAATATTAAGGGGCATGCTTCCAGGATGGTGGCAAGGTAAATATGAGCTAAGAAGCTTGATCTAGAGATGTCCTTAAGATTGGGGTTAACTTAGAGGGTAGAATAATATAGTTAGCTTTATTATTATTATGATTCTAACTTTTATTTTGTAGGTATTACTTTTCCCTAACTAATCCTATTAGTGGGGACATTACAGTGGCATCAGAGTGTGATATTTCCATCTTGTAGGGTTGAAGGAGATTTAGAAAAATAATTTACATGAAAGACTAATGTAGAAATTTAATGACTATTAGAAATTATTTAAATGTATTCATGATAGCAACCTAAGAATTTGGATTAAAAGAAATATAAATTTCAACTCAATAGAAAAAGTTATATAATTGCTTGAGGACAAGCAATTTGAGGAAGGGAAAATTGTCATATCCTCATTTTAAGATAGAATTTTAATAATAATTAGATAATAAAATGTTAGTAAAAAAAATTAATAAAAAAGTTATATTTTTAAAACTAGGAGATTATTATTATTTAATCTATATTATAAATGAAATAATATTTAGTATGATATTTTAAATAATTAAAATAATAAATTTTCAAAAAGCAAATAAAGAAATAAAATTAAATACAAGAGACAATATTGTAGAAAGTATGTTAACTTTCTAAATAAAATTTTATAATAAATAATAATAAACACAAATAAGTAAGTAAATAAATAATATAACATAGAATAATATAAACTAACTAAATCTAATGAAAACTCAAGAGAGATTTAACAAATAGTCACAACTCTCTAAAATTAAGATATAAAAGGGAGAAGAGTTTATTTTAGAGACGGGAAAAAAGGAAAAGGAGAAGAGAGGAGTTCAAAATGGAAAAAAAGAAGAGGAAAGCAATATGATGAAGAACATAAGGAAGTGAATTTTTGAAAAGGAATGAATGATATTGAAAGAATGTGAACCTTTGAAAGGGTCATAATTATGAATAGTTGTGACTCTTCAAAAATATTGTGATTATAATGTATTGGAATTTTTCCAAAGGATTTTAGTTATGAAGTGGTGCAACTTTTTGAAAACATTATAACTATGAAGTGTGGTGACTTTTCAAAGGATTTGTATTATGAAAGGTTGTAACTCTTTGAAAAGAAGAAATGAAAAATTATATTTTTTCTTTTCCTTCTAATAAGAAAATGAAGGATTTTGGAAAGTAAATATAGAGTTGAGATAATCCAGAAGGGACAATTCATTGAATAGCTGACTAAGGATAGAGCCACATGGACTAAGAAAAGAAGAATGTAAGAAAAATATGTTTATGTATTATATTTATTTAATTATGTTTATGAATTTATTTATATTAATGAATCATACTTGTGGATAATATTGTGTTAACCTATGGGGTTAGCACCATGGATATTAATGAGACTCGAAGCATGCAGCATGTGAGATATTAAGATCTCCATTGTCTACCATGTTCGAGAATTGATGTGAACTCGAAGCATGTAACATGTGAGATAATAAGATCTCCATTGTTTGCCATGGCCAAGAATCAATATTAAAGCATGGAGCATGGAGATATTAAGATCTTCATTTTCCTCCATGGTTGATAATCAATGTGCCAGAATATTCTGATGTTGTCAAACATATGCATGTCTTTGCCTTTGGATAGAGGATGCCCATCCAAGAAGAATCTTAAGGGGTACACTCCTGGGATGATAGTGAGATAGATATGAGCTAAGAAGCCTAATCTAGAGATGTCCTTAAGATTTGGTTTAACTTAGAGGGTAGAATAATATAGTTAGTTTTACTATTATTGTGATTCCAACATTTATTTTGTAGGTATTACTTGTCCCTAACTAACCCTATTAGTGGGGACATTACAACAATTCCATAATTAAAGAAGTCATATGAAAAATTCAATTTCCTATAAGATTTTTTGTGAATATAAGCAATCTCATATCAAAGAAAAGTGTATTTGGGCCAGGGCTAAAAACACATGATTAGCATACATTTATCAAGCTATGTCATAGTGTTTTGTATTTATAGTATATTTATGAAACTACATTCAATTTTTATTGTATTATGTTAGAAAAGAATGAAATGATCAATTGATAATTGTTGTAGTATGTGCTACCCCTATCAATCCCAAATAACTTGAACAATAATATAAAAAAATTGATATAGGATCTTGCAAAATACCTGAGGTAAGTAGTGATATTTTTTCAATATATCAAACAAGTAATGTATTATAAAGTCTCATATTTATATGATTTTGTGTCTTGAACCCCTTACAGGTGGTTTTCATCTAAAGAAATCCATAAAGAAGAAATAAAATATTGGAATAAAGGAATTCTTCTACTAATGTGTGAAATGCAAAAGTGTTTTCCTTCTAAAAAACTCAATGCACAAGAACACTACCTCATACACCAAGTTAAGAAGATTGAATTGTATTAGCCTATATAGCCTAGGTCAATGTGGATGGTTAAGGGATACCTAATTTTTTTAAAGGGTTTGGTCTGAAAAGGAGCATGTCCCAAGGATTCTATAATCATGGGATATATGGTATACCAAATGATGGTTTATGTTACTCAATATCTTCCTAATCTTGTAGAAAAGTCCCATATAATTTACATTTGGGATCTAGACTCTATCAAAAAAATCAAAGGGGAGTACTCGATGGGGAATGATAGATTTAGGAAAGTGAAAGGTAATAAATTATGAGAGTTTTTTGTAGTTATTTAATTCTTAATCTTCAAAATAAATCTATTGTAAGTCATCTATTTACTTTTGTACAGCTACTAAACAATGGGATGCAATACATTTGTTTATTGCAAAAAATCAAACATTGGATAACGGAATGGTTTGAATGATGTCAACATTCTAGTCATATATTAAAATGGGAATCCATGTCTTCATTGGTTAAACAAGCTCATTGTAATGGAGATCCAAACATTACAAAAAAATAAATAGATTTAACATATAATTTAAGAGATCTCTAGGTACTTATAAGTTTGTTAATCAACAATATATTTTTGAACTTGTAATATAATAATTTATACATGTTTGACATTATTGTAGGTGAAACACCATAAGGCTATGTTATGCAAGGGTTATAAATTTGGCATCAAAGATTTTGATGACACAAAGGGACCTTGTGTTTACGAGATAAGTATAATCTTTTATGTGACCAATATTTTAACTAGAAATGACTTACATCCTTAAGAATCTCAAAATTGATACTATGGAATTTTGGTGGATAAACTTAACTATGACTTTAATTCCTTCAAACTAGTTCTCTTCATCATCAAATGACTAAATCAAAATTATCCTGATAGAACTTTTATTGAGTATTATAATAAATTTCTAATAATTAATACAAGGTTGTTGGAGCTAGTTGGGGATGAGCTCTATGTTCTTCCAAGCCAATGTAAGCAGTAGTTTTACTTAGAGGTTCCACATAAACTAGGTTGGTCATTTATTGTTAGATATGATCTAAGCTGAAGGCCTATAAAGTATAATGTGATGGAAGAAGAAGATATCAAAGAAGAAGAAGAAGAAGAAGTGGATCACAATCAAGAGTTAGTCAATGATGTGGTAGCTAATGCAAATGATTTTTCTTCTGATCCCAATGATGATGATGATCCTGAGTGTTGAAATTAAGGTTAATTTATCTATTAGTGACTCAAAAATTAGTCAATTGGTTACATTGCTACTAAGATCTAAAGTTTCTACTAAGTTTATCATTCATCCAACAGTGTTAACAAAGTGTCTCATTTGCTATTGCACTAAATAAATAGTTTGTAGTTCATGCCAAGCTATATAGTATCTACCAAGCATCAAAGATAGTTTTTAGTATATCTTAAGCATAGCATTGTCTATCAAGCTATCCAATAGAACTAATCAAGAATCTAGTGGTAACCAAGATCTATAGTGTTAACCAAGTTCTACAATGTCTACTAAGCTCACATCATTAACAAAGTGAATCTAGTATTGACTGATTCATGTAGTTTCAACCAAGAGATTTAGTTGTTTACTAAGTTTCTTAGTGTTCACCAAGTCACACAGTGTTAACCAAGTTTGAGCTACTTGAAAGTGATCAATATGAACCAAGCTTTGACTTTAATAGAGTGCCAAAGTTTTTTGAGTGTTGATAGTGTTTGTTGAGTATCAAAACATCACTAAATGTGTCTTTTGAACTCGAGTTGTAGTAGTTGTGCTGACTTTTGAATTATGATGAATTTGGTATTGTAGTCTACTCTAGAAGATAATGAATTAGATTGGTATATATGTAATGCATTGTGTCATATCTAAATATAAAAGTGAATAAACATAAGAAGTGTATGAGTGCAAATTGAAGAAGGCTACAATCATTATAAGTGACATTAGAGATTTATCTTTCACAACTAAGTGATCATTACAATACAAGGAATCCCATTCAAAAATTCAAAGTTATAGATTAGAGATCAACCATTGATTCATTCTAACAGGTGTATTAGTTAAATCCTTTAACCAAGTGGACTTAACAATTTTTTTCTAAATCTCCTAACAAAGTGCATACTTCATTGTATATTTGTAAATCCATTAACAGGGTGGACCTCATAGTTATTATTTCTAATAGGGAAGATCACCAGAAGTGTCCAATTGTAAACCTTAATATGTTAATTTTATACTACAATACTAAAGCTTGTGGATATCATTCCCACCCCAATTTTATTTTCTAATTGGAAGGTTTCTAGGTCACCATATCTTGTGTCAAAGTGTTATGAATGTTTTATTTTTTTCATTCTTTCATGCATGAAATTAGATTAGAATAATATATGAAGGATTAATTGGAGAAGTAACTTAAAAGTGTTGTGTTCTTCATCAACACCCCTATCCCTAGACAAAATAAAAATTGCCAATATCCTTGGATGTTCTATAAGATCTTTTCCTTCATCTTATTTGGGTCTTCCTCTAGGCTTGAAGGTTCCTGATTCTTTTTGGGAAGATCTTATTAATAAATTCAGCAAGAAGTTGGTGGGATGGAAAGGGAATCTTTTAAGTCAGGTAGGTAAATTAATTCTCCTCAAAGCTTGTCTTCAAAGCATACCAACTTATGCTTTAAATCTTTTTAGAATTCCAATAAAATTTTCTGAGCCTATTGATAAAATTAAAAGGAATTTTTTTATGGATTGACACTAAGGAAAAAAATAGAATGCCTTTAATTGCTTGGGATCAAGTTTGCAAACCTATCAGTGAAGGTGGATTGGGAATCGGGAAAATCACAAGTATGAATAAAGCTCTCTTAGCCAAACAAGGATGGAGAGTTTACCATGATAACAAAGAGTGGAGCACCATATGGAAACATAAGTACATCTTCAATGCTAAATCTCTTCCTGATTTCCTCTCTTCTCCTGATGTTATTCATCCTTCTTCCATATGGGGAGCTGTTTAGGGGACTAAGAAAATTGTTGGAAAAGGGTGTTCCTAGAAAATTGGAAATGGGATTAAGGTGAGATTTTGGGAAGATGTTTGGTTAAATGATCATCCCTAGATTGAAGATTTTCAAGACAAGGCTCAAGCTGACTTATACAAGTAGAGATATGGCATATTAATTAGTCATTATTGGCAGAATAATTCCTAGGTGAACTTGACTGACATTGATCAAGGTTTCAATAACATCCAATTATCTCTCAATCCTATCTCTCTTTATCCTTCTCTTGAGGATGAGATTATTTTGCATGCTGATCCTAATGGCCAATTTAAAGTCTCCACTATCTTCATCTCTAAGGAAAAGGGTAACCGACCTTTTTGGTCTTATGCTTGGATAAAGGGTCTCATTCCCAAAATTAATATCTTCTATTAGATTTTGCTTCAAAATAAAATTTTGACCCTAGCCAATTTTTGAAAAAGATATATTAATGTGGTTAATAGGTGTACTTTATGCAAAAATGGATTTGAAGATAGAGATCATTTTTTTTTTAAGTGCTCTTATACCCATAAAGTTTGGACTGAGATTCTTACTTTTTGGAATTTGACCTAGGCCCATCAAAATAATGTTGAATTCTCTTTTAAAATGTGGAAATGCCCTTCTAAGGATCTTGATGTTCAATTTCTTTGGAAATTAACTCTTCCTCATCTCTAGTGGGGCATCTAGAAAGAAAGAAATAATAGAATATTTAGAAATAAAGAATTACTAGGATGGGTGCTTGGTCAGAATATTATTAGAGCCATTAACGAGAATTTTAAAACTCAGAGAAAAATTGATCAAACCTTTCAAATTGATAATCCTTTGTGATTTGAAGGTTCTAACTTGAAAACTCATAACCCAAGATCGATCATAAAATGGAACATTCCTCCTAATGAATGGATTAAAGGGAACTTTGATGGAGCTACTAAGGGAAATTCGAGAAGAGTGGGATGTGGAGGTGTTTTAAGAGATCATGTGGCAAATGTTATACATGTTATCACAGTTCCTATAGGTCATTTTAATAGCCATATTGCTGAAGCTACAGTTGCCTTCTATACTATGAAGTTAGTTGTTGATTTCAGGTATCCTAAATTATGGTTGGAAGGTGACTCATTGAATATTATTAATACTCTAAATAATAAAAACTCAATTTCATGGTTGATAGAGGCTACAGTTAAGAGATCAAATCCCTAATTCATAAATTTGAAAAAGTGGTCATATCCCATACACATCGAGAGGCCAATGGAGTTGTTGACTAGATAGCCAACCATGTTGTTTAGGTAGGGTATAAGGTGAGGTGGCTTGATGAATTAAAAAAGTACATTGATCTTAAAACTATTATTAATTATGATGCCATTCATTCAAAAGTGGGAAAGATTTGCCAGGATTAGAAATTTAATTATTTTATGGAGTGCCCTTATGGCTATTAAATTACCTTCCCTTAGGAAGTACATTCATGTGAATGTAATGTTTCTTTTGCACATATCATCAAAAAAGTGAGCTTCATTTGAAGTGATGGAAACTTGGTTTCATCTTAACCTATTTTCTCTCTGCGTTTGGTTGTTTTTGGTTTTAGGCTCTTTCTATTCTCTACAAATGGGGGGTGAACTACAAAAGCAAGAACCTAAAAAATGTGATGATTGGAAGGCTCAGAAGGATGTTTGGAATATTTTAAAAAAAGGGAAGGTGATCAGTTACTTGGAGCATCTACATGGTTTTAAACCTCATGTCACGACTACCTTTTTTAAAAATTGGTCTGATGATAGGGTCACTCTTCATGGAGTCACTATGAAATTAACAAAGGAATCCATAGTTGAGATCACAAGGCTTCCCATGGTTGGTATTAAGTTCACCAAACAAACCAGTATCTCTAATGTTGCCTACAAAAAATTCTTGAAGATGGATGTTGTGGAGAAACAACTGGAAAAGAATGTAGATTTCTTTGATGTGGAATAGATAAAAGAAATTTGGAAGGATGTGCTATGCTATATTTGTGAGAATTTCATCCTCCATGGTAGAAATAAAAGAGTTCATAAATTTTATTTTGTTTTTCTTAACCATTTCAGGCATAAGGATAGACTTTCTTTCCCTTTCTATATGTGGTTTTCTTTGCTTCAAAGTTTGCATGCTCATAGGAAGGAGTCTCATCCTATTTTACACAAAGTTCTGATACTTCTCATAGAGGGTTACTATAAAAATAAATCCATAGCCTCCACTCCTTCTATTGACAAACATAAGGGTTCTCACTCTAAAAAGAGTAAGAAGGAAGAAAATGTTAAAGGAAAAGAGAAGGTTCTTAAACTTAAACCCTCTGATTCTTAGAAACAAATTGTGGAAGAGGATTCTAAGTCTGAGAATACTAAAAGCTTTGAGAATGATATCCCTAAGGAAGAGGAAGCTACAGATGTTGGAGATTTAAGTTCCAATTTGGAAGGGTATCTGGAGACGAAAGGAAAAAATGAGAAAGGGAATGATGAAGATAAAAGTGAAGGAAAATCGAAACAGAGTAACTCTGATAATGAGGGTAATCAAATTGTTTTTGGTGGAGGTGATAAAGACAAAGAAAAATTAGTTGAGAATCCTATTGATATGAGAAAGGAGGATCATATGGTTAAACATACTTCACTTGGTAGGGAGATTGAGGGACAAGATAAGGAGGACCTTGTTCACAATGAGGACACTGTTGAGAATAGGGAGGAGGAATAGATGGAAAGGGAGGAACATATCGAAAAGGTTGGTTCCCTCCTCATGAGATTGCAGAAGACACCAATGACTCTCTACAGAGGGAAACCAAGCTTTCCTTCCTGCATTTTGCAAAGCTCAAATTTCACTCCATTCTACAAGTTGATCCATGGATTTATAATGAATTAATGGGGTTGAAGAAGAAAGTGGAAACTCTACATCACAACCAGGATACTGATTGTGCCAAAATTAGCCAATTGGAGGTGTAAATGGGAGATATCCAAAATAAATTTAAAGACTATGAGTAAAATCTCAAAATGCTTATCAAGGAAAGTGGAACAAAGATAGAATAGGTTACATCTAGTATCTATGCTACCGTTGTAAGCCTTGGAAAAAGAGCTAATGAAGAAACTATATCTTTTGAGGGTCCAAGCAAGAGAACAAGGTAGAGCTCGAGGAAGATAGCCCTAAAAGTTGCTGTTGCTTCAACTACTAACTCCATCCAAGATACTACTGCAATTGGTAAGGAGGCTATCAAGATGATTATGGAGCTGCAATAGTAGTTTTGGGTCTTGTTCTTTGGTTTTGTTCCTATTCTGGTCCTATTTGCTTGTTGTAGTAAATGGTTCTTATTTTTGGTCGTATTTACCTGTTTTTGGTCTAAACTATATTTGAGGTTCCAGGTCCTTGTAAAAGCTGGGTACTTTTATTGGACTATGTTTCTAGTTTTAGGTCCCTGTAAAACTTGATTTTGATGCTATTTTTGAGTAGGTTTCATGACCTTTTTTCCTGGTGGTTATTATTGCTATATCTTTTCTCTTTTTGTTAAAGGGTTTTGGGGCCCCTTCAAAACTTGCTTTTATCGTAATCTAAAACTTAAAAGTTTTATTGGTTCTTGCTTCATCCTTCCCCTGTCAATAACATATCCTACCTTATATTTCTAATAGATGAGGAGAAGGATGATGATGATTATGATGATGAAGAAGATTATGATGATGATGATGATGATGATGATGATGATGATGATGATGATGATGACGACGACGACGATGATGATAATGACAATGACGACGATGATGACAATGATGATATTAGTGGTGATGATGTTGATGACAACAATGATCCTGAGGATGAGATGGATGAAGAATAATATCAGTGACAAGGGGGTTTGATTAGCTATCATTGGAGGGAGGTTTGATTATCAATTAGAAGAATGAAATGTACAACTATGTGATCAATGCCTATGTTATTCAATATTTAGTTCTTGATAGATTAGTGATTAATTTGATTAACTATTCCTATAGCTTTTATTGTTTATATTTCATATGTGATTCTACTATTTGATGTAATTTTGAGTATATGTATCATGATTTTTTTAGCTAACATAAGGCAATTGATTTACATATGTAGAAACCTGAAGCCCTTTCATGAGCATCCCATGGTGTCTCATGGATCATTGGGTATAAGTTAGCACACCCCATGGAGATTAATGTCTTTTACCATTTATAAAATATCTCATTCATTAGCACCTATCTCTCTTATTTTGTAGAATGTATGTACCAACAAAGATGTATTTGTCTAATTTTTCTTCCTCAAGTGAGGAAAATATAGGAATGGAAGAAGAAAGTGTGACATTTAGTATGCCTAAATCAAGGAGATCATATTGAGGTCAAAATATGAGAAAGAAACTTAATAAGCACATGAAATTTTTTCTTTCTCAAGAGGGGTCATGTTGTTATGATGATGAAAGTGAAGGCAACTCCAATGTACCCTTTAGATATAAATATCTATAGAAAAAATGGATCCTTGATGAACATCCTCCAATAAATACTGATGAAATTTTTCCTTTCTCAAGGGGGATCATGTTCTTATGATGATGAGAGTAAAGGTAACTTTGATGTGCCTTTTAGGTAAAAACATCTACAGAAAAAATGGGTCCTTGATGAACTTTCCTCCAATAAATAATGATTTTATTTTGGAGAGAGGATATACCACATAGCACCATACTCATTACATGTTTTGGGACTATTTTCCATGAATGGCATAAAGCTCTCTTACAACAAGGTTGTTGAATTGATGGAATATGGCAGACATTGCTATGATTATAGTAGTTGGATGCAGATTGTTAGATATAAAAATAGTAGTTGTAAGTATGCACTCACAAAAAAATATATACAACAAAATGTTAATGAAAATTTTAAAATAGTAGCTATATACATTGATGGAAGGTCAAAAGCATCAAGGAATATAGCAGGTTTCATAAATAGTACATGACCTGTGTCAATTAAGAAGTGACCTATTTGTATATTTGAGGTGTATCTAGGAAATCACATATTTGTATATACAATAAAACCAATACATGGAAGTGAGTAGCTTCTTATTGATTAAAATTTGAATCACATAGATACGAATAAAGACACTAGCATGGGTTGTTGGAATATACAAATAGGAAGATTACTTCTAAGGGCGGGGGAGGTGAATCGTAAGTAACACACTTTAACCACAATTTTTTTTAGCTGAAATTAATTGCATGCATGTAAACATATCAAATAAACATAAAGTAAATACATGCATGAAAACACATAACACCAAATTTTGGTCACCCAAAAACCCTCCAAAATGAGAAGGTAAAATTGGAGTGGGGATGAAACCCACAAATTATCACTGTAGCAATATAAAATTGACCACTTCCAATGGTCTACCCTATGAGAGACCTGCCCTATTAAAGGCTTTACACTGTGTTAAAAGTGACTTGTCTAAAGGATTCACAAAGACTTTACTTGAAGTGTTACCCTATAATAGGATTTATCACCTTGTTAAAGGTTCTACAACATAGCTATTAGGCTAACCTATCATCATAGGATTTTTATTCCTAATACAATTGCTAGAGAGTATTAGAATGTACTAAACTGATGACTTAAAATCCATTATTGCTGATTTTAGGCTCTTGCTCTTCTCATTTTGTTTTGATCCTTCCTGATCTAATATATGTGTGAAACCCTTATGCTCTATTTTGACCAACTAAATTTTGCAATGCTGATCAACTTCTTAAGTTTTAACACCCCCACTAACACTCTATCATGCAATTCACTCTCTTCAACAACTCATAATTGTAGAGTCTTGACCTCTTTATAAAGGCTTTGAAGACTTAGGGTTAGGTATGAATCCACAATCTTCTTTTCCCCCTCAAATCCTTACACTATTCCTATTGGTTGCATGTATTCTCCATTTTACTGATTAGCTACATCCAGATTACATAGGGAATACAAGAGTTTCATTCTTATCTTTAAGATCCTCCATGATTCATTCTGAAAATCATTTACATCTAAGTTTGTGAAGACACAAACTCATATGTTGATTATGTGTTAATCGACACATACTAATTGTTGATGTTCGACACATATAGGATTTTTGGCTCACTCAACTCCTATAGTAATTCTATCTTGCTCAGCATCTATTCATTACTCGACACCAATTGCGACTCAACACATATAGTTCACTTGGCACCTGAAGTCACTTGATATCTATTATCACTCAGCACATGTATCTTGCTCGGCACCTAAAGTTCACTTGGCACCTCTTGGATTTCTAACTCGACACATACTGTAGCTTGAAATGTATAGTATACTTAGATTCAACTTGAAATTGGTTAAGTGTGTTGACACTTAATTCTCAAAACCATTCTAAGACCAACAATCTCCCCATTTGACATGAGTTTCAAAAACACTTAACTAGGCATTATGTATCTAATTTATATTAGTATACATCCTATTCGACATATGTACAAAACTGCAAAAAAATTGTTCAAAATTTTGTATACCTCAAAAACTAGTAACTCCCATAAGTTGATGTGCCACTTACTTCATCCAAAAACTTATACACTTTATGTTGGATCTATCTCATGTTGATACTTTTTTGCTTTGTCTTGTTGTGACTTAACTAACCTATTTTGTCTACTCTATTTTCACATGTTCTTCATTGACACCCCAATTTATTTAGTCTCCTTTTATTATGTCTCCCCCTTTTGGCTATCATAGGGTATTTTCTTCAAAAATATACTATCTCCCCCTTTTCATTTATTTTCTCCAAAAAGAATATAATTATTCAGTCTCCCCTTAATTTATTTTTGACACTTATGTCAAAGGTTCCTAACAATGAATGGAATATTTAGTCAAAAATGTTTTATTTACCTCCAAAATTATCTTCAAAGCAACATCTCAATTATCTAATGCAATTCCTAGTTCTTTTAGCTATATTTCTATCTCTACTACAAGGTGTACAAGGTCATTTAATGTTGAAAGATTTGGCTCTTTCTTGAAAAAATTCTCTGCATAGGCCTTTTCCTTGTGGAGTACTTCCACATGGGGGGTAATGGTAGACTAGATCTATATTAGTTTGGCCTTGATATTATCCTCTTCTATTGTCAATATAGCTAATTCCCTCTATGTGAAGCATTGTTGCAAAATGCTTCTCACTCTGAGCTATATCTTTTGGTAGCTGTGAGCTAAATACCTTCAAGTTCCCTTCCAAGCTCAGTATCCTTTGGTTAGTTTCTTGTGTGAAGCATGAGGAATCACACAATTTTGAGTACAATGAGAAAATGTTCTCAAGTACTATTTTAACCTTTTCAATCTTCTTAGCCAACACTACTTGGGTTAGTGTTGTCTCACTAGATATTTTATCATTTACCTTCTTTTGGAACTTTTTCTCAGACCATTCTAATAGTTTAACATTTGTATCAAGGTCTTTGTTTTATACTTGGTCCACTATGATGGATAGCTACTCCATAATGGGATTAGTTTCATTGGGTACTTGTAGGCTAAAAGCATCAAGAAAGATATCTTTAATTTCCACTAATGCTTGTCTTTGTTTATACTCATTTTTTAGTATTTCCTTCTTCTTCCTCTTCTCCAATGCCTCTTGCACTTCATATATCTATTCCAAGTTCATTTTTTTGGAGTCATAACTTGGTATGACTATTTCCTCATCAAGTTTAGGGTCTCCATAATGAAGTACCCTTGCAATTTTAGTAGAGCTTGAGCCTAGTGCTAAAATTTTTGGTGGTATTGCATCAGTGCTTAGCTACTTGGTAGGAGTCCCAATTGTAGGCAAGTTCACCAATGTCTATATTTCCTCTTGTTCTTTCTCCTTAGGGGATTTCTCCTCTTCCTTGTTTTCTTCTCTTTTACCTTGATCAATAATGGAGATCAGAGGAGGTGTACCTTGGCTTTGTGTTGTAGGATCAGAGGTGTCTATCTTTCCTCTCTTCTCCTTGTCTTTCTCCTTGGTAGATGTAGTGACACTATGGTATCAACCATAGTAGTTAGATCTTGTGCTTGTTTCTCTTCTAGTTGTCCACTAGTAGCTAGAGGATTTTGTAAAGGTGGTTCTTGTGTACTCACCTTCTCCTTTGTAATCTCAGCTACTTCTTTTTGTAACTCCTCTACACTCACCATGACAAGGTTTGTACATAGCTATAATTGCATAGTTTCTTAGTGAAGGATCTTTCTGAGATCCTCTATAGTCAATGGATTTGTGTTCTAACTTGAGGTATCAAGAACATCTTTTATAGTTACTAACTTTGGAGGTGTAGGTGTTGCATGTGGAGGACTAGATGGTGGCAATTGTGTGTCTTGGACACTCTGTTCTTGTTGCTGTTAATCAGTTGTTGCCTCATCACCATTCTTTATTTCCTTCTCTTCCTCTTTCTCTTTTCATTCTCTTCTTCTTTTTCTCTCTTTCTCTCTCTCTCTCTCTTTCTTCTTCTTCTTCATTTTCATTTTCGTCTTCATTGCTATCATATTTCCTTTCAAAGGGATCTTCCTGCCCATCTTTTACTATTTGCAAGCCATAAATCACTTTCCACATAAGTGTGGACTTCTTTATGACATCTTCTATTTGATTTTGCAAAATGCTAAAGGCTCTGTATTTAGGAGAAAATCTATCCCCATACTTCTTGTTAGCATTTTTGATTTGACCTTTTGTCAAGTCAGGCATTACTTGAGCCAATGTTGACTCCCTTATTTATTTTTCCATATTTAGGCAATAATTCCATTTATTCTCAACTATTACACTTAGCTCCTTAGGCATAGAATTATCCAATTTAGGTGGAGTAGTCTTGAATTTGGCCATCATAGTGTAGATTGACTCTTCCACTATGTTTTCCTCATCTCTAGTGAGCTTAATGAAATCAATTGTTTTCAAACCACTCAAATCTACATTATCTCTAATATTGTCACAAATATTTTCAAGATTTGATTTGGTGGTATGTTTTACCACTCTGAATTGGTCAGTATTAGATTCTATCTTTTCTTCATCTGACTCTGGTGGTGCCACATATTTTCTTCTTTTCTTCTTAGTTGGCCCTCCTTGCTATGTGGCTTTCTTCTTTTCTTGTTCCTTTACCACCTTTGTAGTTTCCCTTGTATCTATCCTAGTGGTAGGCTTTGTTGGGCTCAGCTTAGCTACCTTCTTCTTGGCTTTCGGCTATGGAGCAAGTGGCTTTTGAGCTTTCCTCTTCTTGGGCTCTTCCTTGGGTACATCTTACTCGACACCTTATTCTTCTTCTACATCCTCTCCCATTTATTGAGTCAAGGCTAATGGGCCTCCCCTTTGCTCATATTTGTCTTCTTCTACCTCTTCATCATCTTCCTCCTTAGCCTCTATTGTCCCTTCTCCAAATTTAGCTTTTAGCTTCTTCACTAATCTATCCTTCTTCTTGATGGTGGAAGCAGTCTTCAACTCCATGTCTACTTTTGATCTTACCACATCATAAGTACCAAAATGTGGTGCACGCTTATCAATTTTGTCTACAAGCAAAGTTGTGATTTCTACAAATGTCTCATATATGTTTATTTCATAGCCAAGGAATCTTAACTGTCTAATTCTTGGTATGGCTACCTGTATACAGGTGTAGTCTATATCTACAAGAAAGAAAACATCATTTACATGTTTCTTAAATAATGAAATAGGTATGCTAGGTCTTTGCTTCATGGTCTTCTTAAAGTCTTCAAAATAGCTGGTCATGAGTGCTTCAAAATTGGTTCACATTTTCTTAATATATTCATTTACTTGGGCAACCACTGGCCTTTTTATTTTCCAACTCACTTTTCCAAAGGATGGGAATTCATTATATATATAGAAGAATATGCAAACCAAAATTACACCAAATCTACATTGTGCACCTTTACTTCTTATTGCTCCTAGGTTTCCATTGATTTTCTATAGTTGCAACTTTGCAAGATCACAAGTATGATCCGTCTTGACTAGTTTATAGTCATTATCCACTGCAATGCATGGAATATTGTTGATTCTATTGGATTGATAAAATTGATAGGAGATGACTCTAACAAAAAATTTAATGAGGGGATCCTGGATGGTGTCTATGTTCATCCCTCTTTTGTTCCATTTTTCTCAGGTATTTTTCTCAATTACTTCCTTGGAGTCACTTCTAAGAGTCTTTGGTCGATCTAGGGTTGGGTACCCTGTTACTTTGTGTACAATTCTTTTTGAAATTTTTACTATGCCATCTTCTAACCAGAGGCTTCCATCATGGATCCTACTCAACTCCAATATACTCCATTCCATTTTGAAGATAGTGGGAAAATCAAGTGCATAGGTCAAACCCTTTGTTTCAACAATTTTATATTCATCCTCCAAGACTCTATTTACACACAACTTATCATAGGCTTCCTTGATTTCCATGTCTCCAATGGCTCCTATCTTACAATTATAATAGCTTCTGACATCCTAGACCATAACAAATTTGGGAGGAATGATGGATAGGGCACCAGTTGGGTCATTTTTATAAGCAACTTCAGGGATAGGACAAAAATCAGGTTGCTTAACTTGGTTAGACACTAGTTGAACCTCAAATGGCTCTTTCTTCTGACATTTCCTAGAACTAGAGGCCATTTCTTCTTTATAGGGTGTAAATATGAAGAAAGCTTGAAACTACATAACTAAACACTAGTATAAATACCTTGAGATTGATGAATTTGTGCTGAATCACTGTTGAAATCTACTCAAATGATAGATTCTCTACTTAGAAATTTCTTTTCTCTCTTTTTTATCTTCTCTCTTTGATTGCAATGAAGAAAAATGGTTTAAAATGTGATCAAATACCCTATTTAGCAAAATTTAATGCTTAGTGCAATTACAGATGTTCACTTAGCTTCGTAAGCATTTCTGCATTACTTGGCTTCCATTGATTTTCAACAACTTGGCATCAATTGGAATTTTCCTTAGCTTGGCATCCACTACTAACTTAGATTTTGAAGGCAACTTGGCAACACCTATGAAAACTCAAAGTTTGAACATTGCATCTTTATTTATGTTGATCTCTCCTTTGTAATACTTGTTTATCTTGGAACTGATATATGATAAAGCTTTGTATATTAGTTCCACACACCTTCTCTTACTTAGTTGGATGAAGTGTGAAAACTTGACCTTTTGGATGAAGTGATCCATCCATTGGATGTACTACCTCCATCTCTTCTCTTCCATGTTCTATTCATCTCCCCTCTGATGTGTTCAACATCAACTTTTGTTTTTCCTTCGTTGAACTCAAAGTTGGGTGCTTTGGACTTCATTGGGAAAAACTTGTTGATATGTCCTATCTTTAGACAACTGAAGCATGTGGTTTGACTCAACCACCTATTGTAATTTCCACTAAAATTTTTTCTAATGCAATTCTTGGGAATGTGCCCATACTCTTGACAATAGTGATAGCTCTGCCTAGTGTTGTAGTCCCAATTGTAGTGGTGTCCATGGCTTTTAGTCTTTTCTAGGGTGTTTGGTGTCCATGTAGGATTTGATATACACTCAAAAGTTCTATGACCATACTTCTTGCAATTGTAGTAGTGACCTTCAAATCTTGATGTCCTTATAGTTTTGGTCTTGCAATCTTGTGCTTGGTATCCTTGCTTATTGCATTTGTGATAGTGACCCTTGTTCTTGGGTTTGTCGTGCTGATTGACCTTCTTACTCCTGCATACATTAGAGGTATGTCCCTTTTTACCACATAAATGACAAGTGGGTTTAGTGTTCTTAGCTTTGTCACTTCTTTCTTCTGTAGTCTTTGATGACTCTTCTTCTTTAGTGCTGGTGAAACCTAGTCCTAAAGTGTCATTGTTGGATCTTGGTGATTTTAGTAATTGTTCAAAGTTCTTGATGGCTTCACTTGATTTGTTGAAGTTCTCTACAATCTTCTTTTCTCTTCTCAAGTCATTCTATAGTTGTTCATTTTTCACTTTTAGTGTAGAGATCTCAATGTCCTTGACATTCAACTCATGATGTGCATTCATCATTTGGCTTAGGGTGTCTAGCTACATGTTGGAAACTCTTGCAAGCTCTATTGACTTCTCTTCCAATCTATTGGAAAAATTTCTCTTGCCATCCTCAGTCATAGCCTTATCTTCAATGGCTCTTTTGTTTTGTTTAGTTATCTCCCAAAGCATCATAGCTTGTGACTCTTGCTCAATTTTGAGAGATTTGATCTCTTCTTCTTGAGCTCTTTTCTTCTCCATCAAATTTTCTATTGCTGCCTCAAACTATTTGGTGTCTCCATTGGCAAACACTTTTGTGGTATCAATCTCCTTGTTCTATGTATTATTTTCAGCTATGGTAATCTCTCTCCTTCTCTTTAAGGATTTTCTCAACCTCTTCTCTGGCTTATTCCAAGTTGTGTAGACCAAGGTCTATATCAATCACCTAGTTTTCTATGACCTTCCCATGTTTGTAGACTTACATCTTTAGATCTTTTCTCTAAGTTGTAAGGCTTCTCCTTGTGAGAACTCAGCTCTTATACCAATTGTTGGAATATACAAATAGGAAGATTACTTCTTGGGGGGGGGGGGGGGGGGGGGGGTGGGGGGGGTGAATCAAAAGTAACACACTTTAACCACAAAAATTTTTGGCTGAAATTAATTGCATGCATGTAAACATATCAAATAAAAATAAAGTAAAGACATGCATGAAAACACATAACACCAGATTTTGGTGACCCAGAAACCCTCCAAAATGAGAAGGTAAAACTAGGGTGAGGATGACACCCACAAATTATAACTGTAGCAATATAAGTCTGACCACTTCCAATGGTCTTCCCTATGAGAGGCATGCCCTATTAAAGGCTTTACACTCTATTAAATGTAACTTGTCTAAAGGATTTACAAAGACTTTACTTGAAGTGTTACCCTATCAAAGGATTTATCACCTTGTTAAAGGTTCTACAACATAGCTATTAGGCTAACCTATCATCATAGGATTTTTATTCCTAATACAATTACTAGATAGTATTAGAATGTATTGACCTAATGAATTACAATCCTTTATTGCTGATTTTAGGATTTTTTTCTTCTCATTATGTTATGATCCTTCCTGATCTAATATTTGTGTAAAACCCTTATGCTCTATTCTGACCAACTAAATTCTGCAATGCCGATCAACTTCTCAAGTCTTAACACCCCTACTAACACTCTATCATGCAATTCACTCTCTTCAACTAATCATAATTGTGGGGTCTCAACCTCTTTATAAAGGCTTCAAAGACTTAGGGTTAGGTATGAATCCACAATCTTCTTTTCCCACTCAAATCCTTACACTTTTCCTATTGGTTGCATGCATTCTCCATTTTACTGATTGGCTACATGCATATTACATAGGGAATACAAAAGTTTTGTTGTTATCTTTAAAATCCTTTATGATTCATCCTAAAAATGGTTTATATCTGAGTTTGTGAAGACATAAACTCATATGTTGATTTTATGTTGCTACACTTACTAATTGCTGATGCTTGACACATATAGGATTTTTGGCTCACTTGGATCCTATAGTAATTCTATCTTGTTTAGCATCTATTCATTACTTGGAACCAATTGTGACTCGGGACATATAGTTCACTTGGCACTTGAAGTCACTCAGTATCTATTATCACTTGGCACATGTATCTTTCTTGGCACTTGAAGTTCACTCGACACGTGTTGAATTTCTAACTCAGCACATACTATAGCTCGACATGTATAGTGTACTCAGCTTCAACTTGAAATTGGTTAAGTGTGTTGACACTCAATTTTCAAAACCAATCTGAGACCAACATGGGTGAGATGGTACGTACTATGCACATTTAAAATCAACTCTAATCAATAAATCCAACACAAGATTAAATTCTTATAATTTTTTGATAACTTAGAATAATATTGTCTAAGTTATCAAAATATATATTTTTGATAACTTAGAAAATGTCTCATTGATTTTTTTTTGAAATATAAGGCTACAATATGGATCAACAACTACAGGATACACATGACAATGATGGTTTTCACGGGACTTTTTCCCAATAGGTCAAATGTATTTTTTTGTACAAATTAGATGTAAGAATACATTAATGTGTTTTTTTTTTTTTTTTTTTTTTAAAATTTTTAATTCACTACTATTTTGGATTGATTTTATATATAGCCCTAATAATATTGTTCTTGCAAACAAGTGTTGTTTAGGAAAATGGAAAAGAAAAAGTAGTCCATGAGGAGTAGCACAATGAATTGGATGAATTCATAATTGATTTTTTGTCAACCGATGATCTTGTGGTTGTAGTGAAAAACATGCTTTGTGATATAGGAAGAAGATTAATGTAATTGGCATCAACTCAACCTCAGACTCCTGCCAAAGAATAGATAGAGGATTAGTTGATGCATCTAGTTAAGGCATATAGAGTAAGTGTTAATGTATTTTTTAACTATAAAAAAAATTAAATAATGGATTTTTAGTATACTCTTTTATTTATGTCATTAAATAAAATGCATATGTGCTATTTTTATAGAGGATGTTGAAGAGGTTCAAGGGCAATACACTAGAGGATGATACTTCAAGTGGTTCAAGTACATCACATGTTCTATCCTACACTTTTTTTTTTGAACAATATTTTTTTAATATCTCTAACAATATTCTTTTATTATACTCTAAAAATCTCATTTTTCAGCTCCTACCTTTGGTCTTATGTTTACTACACTACCTTCTAAAAGGAAAAGAACTAAAGAGGCAATGCCAACTACAAATTTAGCAACATGTAGCATGGCCACAAATGCGATGATAGTACCTAATGGTAAGTAGAATTCTCTTTTTCTCTTTCATTTTTTATGTGTTCATTTCACTTCAACTATTATTTCTTAGGGGGCATTTTGTAATATTGGATTCATTTTATGCAGGAGGTGATGAGGACATTCCTAGCTGACATAGGAAGGACAAATATATAGCTAGGGCCAAAGGCTCACCTAGTTATCAAAGTCACCTACAAGAGTAAACACAATAGAAACACAACACAAAAATAAAAACCAAAGGAGATAAAAGATAAACACACTTCATTGATTCATCCAATCATCAATATACATGCTCAGTTTTAAGGCCTTTTGGGTTGTGACCCATGTTACAATTCAAACTTCAACCTTTAATGATGATCTTCACATTCTCACTTTTCTTCTACCCTTCCTCTTCTACTAGTCATCTAAAATTGTGTCTAAGACTCTACCCAAGACCCCTTTAAATGCTTGCATCACTACAAGTTACCCTATTACAATTACCAACTAAAATAAAATATTTCATTAAATGCAAACCAAGCCACAAGTTTCCTCTCAACAAATACAAATTATGAAATTAAATATGAAAGGTTGTCCCAAACTAGAACTAGACATAAACAACTTGGACAAAGAAGAACTAGAATAGACACTAGCACTTAGCAACACTCGACACCTACATGAGTTTGCCAATATTGGCACTCAATAATGTGCAACACATACATGAAGTTAGAAAACATAGAGAAATTTGAATCAACCACAAACTTGGCACCAAAAAGCACTTAGCATCAATAGGCACTTGGCATCAATAGTCTTTCAACATCAATAAGAACTCATAGCTCACTAAGAACTTGGAAACAACTACGTTCTTAACAACAAATAAGAGCTCAACAACAACTAATATCTTGACAAATCTAGGCACTACAACTCAAGAATACAAAGAAACAAGAAACTATGTAGGATAGTCATGCAACCTAGGATGCTCTGGCATCACTAGGTATACCCATGTTAGATGTATGTGAACACTAAATAATTATGATCAATTACTCGAGAGCAATGAAGATGGTCTTCCCCTTAGAATATCCCAACTTCTGCATACTTTAAAGATTGATCATTTCTTTCACTATACAATCTTATACTCATAATTCAATGCACTAACTTCCTATGTAGTCACTTACAATAACTACTAATCCCATTATTATTTTCTATGGAATAATCTATTTTATGAAAAAATTAATGATGAATTTTCACATATATTTGGGATGATCATATGCACAAGGTGTCATAGTTTGATTTCATTGCTAGATCATGTTTCCTTTAATTAATTTCTTCAAGTAAATTAAAAGGTAGCTTCAATTCATCCATGACTCTAATAGTTTCTTTCTTTTCTCAAAATTTGGAATCTTCAAACTAAAGAGTTAAAGGGTAAACTTATTGATGTCGTGAAAACACTTTTTGGAACCACCATCTTTCAAAGACTTAGGCTCCTTGAGAAAGTAGGCTAAGCTTTGAAGTATATAAGGTACAACTACAGGATCTGAATGGAAAAGAAACCTTGTTTATGGGCACCCCCCCATATTTCTATTATTGAGTGAGAGAATCTTAAAAAGGATGCCACTCATAAAAAAGAAAAAGATAGTGGAAAAATGTTAACACCTGAGGAAAGAAGGTATGTCATAATATTAAGAATGAAATTATGTAATAATTACTCTAAATAATTATGTGATCTAACATATTTCAAACTTTACATAGGTTTTCTAACACATCAAATGCAACCAAAGCAAGAAAACATAAGTACTAGAAACACAAGCTTGTATCGGGCAGATATTGGGTTATTGCTACACGAATTGTAATTATAAGTAAACAAAAATATATATGAAAATATTTTCAAATTGTAAACGATTTTGTCTTGATGAAATTTGATTACATAAAAATTTCATGATACCAAGAAAAAATGTAGGCCATGGAGTTTTAAAATACAACTCTTAAAGAGGACAAGAAATTAGCCTACAAATAAGACTATACAACCCTAGTTGAATGACTCTGAGCAATGAGTGCACGAGGTTCTTCTGTTGGATCTATTAATGAGGTAAATAAGTCAATTGATTTTTATTTCAAATTGAATACTTTAGCAATTACTGTATTTGATATTAAGTTTAAAAAAATAAGTCATTATATATATTTTAAGGAAACAATAATTATATATTTTTCTAAAACTTTAAAGTATATTTATATTTTTCAGAATGAATGATTAAATTTTTTGAGTATTTTTCTTGTATGTATATGTATATATTGTCGATAAATGCACCTATTGTCTATATTGGATTGTAGGCTACCAATTCTGATAGACCAGTCAAGCACCATGGAGGCATCGATTTGAATGTGGATCATAGTACTAAAGGTATATTTTTTCTATTCAATCTTTTATTTATGAATTATTAATAAAGGTAAACATTTAAAATTGAAATTGGTGTAGTAATACAAATTTAACTATAATATGTGTTTGGACTAAGAAAACATCTTGTATTATAGTTGTAGGGGATACATAAGTTGTTCTTGATGAGTGTGTTGAGGTCCAAGTTGGTGGGCCAGATGATGTGGTTGTATAAGGTAAAGAGTGCTACAATGTTCTTTAAAATCTTTAAAGTCTCATTTTTTTTAAAAATTAACCCTTTTATTTGTTATTGTAGAGGAATCAACTTTGTAAAGGACAACAATAGTATGTCCACAAGTGAGAAGAAATATCGATGGCAACATGGATATGCCTCTGCAAAAATATAGGAAATGATAATTTTTTTAAAAAAAATTAAATGATTCTTGTGAACTTATGTAACTTATTTGATAATGACTAATGTTTATGTCTAGATTTTTTATTTATATTCTATTGAATTTTCATGTGAATGTTCTAGGTATGTGGAGGATCATGGTGTACCAAAAAGTGGTAATGTGAAAAATATGTAGTTTTGAAACATCTAAAGGCATTTCAAAATTTTCTTTTACTTTTATCACACCCATCCTAATACCAAACAAAAAATGTAATACTTTTCCTTAACGGGTACCCAATTTGAGAATAGGTATCCAATTTGACAACGAGTATCTAATTTCATAATAGGTAACCCATTTCATAATTGATACCCAATCTATGTGCCCAAATCATGATGGCAAATTCAAATGTAAAGGGAGTGGGGACCAATTTCGAAGATAAATATTTCATTTTTATTTATCAAACTCAAAGGGGGGACCAATTCTTATGTTATATACATTAGTTTATGGTGAGAGATCAGGGAACTATTGTACATACTTCATTTTAAAAAATGGGTCCAATTTTATCAAGAATTTGGGCCAACATGTAATTATTAATTATAACCGTAAAGCAGTAACAATACTTATATAAAAGGGCTTAGGGTTAGGGGGTTTTCATAAGGTCTAATGCACAAAAAAATTCTTGTAGTGGTATTGATTTGTAAGGATTACATATTGTAATAAGGTTATAATCACTAGATTGTATTAATATTGGCCTTGCTGTTTGGTGGACATAGCCCAAGGATTGGGTGAACTATATTAAATCTTGGTGTCTTGTGTTCTATTTTGTATAATCTATTATTTTTTGTTTATCTTTATATTTGTTTATAATCATTATTTTTGTCCATGGTTTTATCCTAACAAGTGATATCAGAGTGAGGTTGTTTTTTTAGTTATCCTTTGCAAGAAAGTCTTATGGTTGAGTGGGAGTGATGACAAATGAGGGTAAGCTAAGAGTTGAGAAGTTTAATGGGAATAACTTTCAATTATGGAAGATGCAAATGGAAGACTATCTTTATCAGAAGGACTTATGGAAGCCATTGGAAGGAAAAACAAAAAATTAGGGATCTATTACAAATGATGAATGAGATCTTTTAGATAGAAAGGCACTTGGAAGCATTCAATTATGTCATGCACCATTAGAGGTATTTAATATTACAAAAGAAAAGATGAAAAAATAGTTTATGCAAATCCTAGTGAAACTATATGGGAAGCCCTTGACTTCAAACAAGGTATTTCTCCTGAAGCATTTATTTAATATAAAAATGATAGAAGGTGTTGTAAATGCTTTAGAATAACTTGGGTGGGGGGGGTGAATTAATTATTCAAGGTCTTGATGTCCTAATAAAACTTTTTCACTAAGTGTAGTGAACCTATTAAAGTAACCATGCATCCAAGCTAAACATTCTTCTTAGCAAGTTACTGATAAATAAACATGTAGGAATAAGACATGAAAGATCAACACAAAACACAGTGATTTATGTGTAAACCCAATTTGTAAAAAACCACCAATAACTTGCTACATTATTTCTCACTCTTTTGAAGTGATGCCCTATTAAAGTCCTTCCCTGTTAAAGGCTACAATACACTGTTAAATGTGACCTGATTAAGGGATTTCAAATACCCTATTAGGAGTGTGCCTAGTTAAAGGACTTTAGAACATTCACTTGACATGTCACCTTGTTAAAGGATTTCTCAATGGTTGTTAAACCAACCTAAGTCCATAGGATTTTCCTTAACTGATACAATTGCTAGAGGGTAACAATAAGGGCTTTTGATCTAATACAACTCATAACATAACTTGCAGATTCCAAATCTCAATTTAGTTCACAAGTTTGCCTAGGTTTTAGTCTCTATAGCTCTAATAGATTGTCCTCCTTCCAAGTTTTGTCTCCTTGAGTCTCCATACTTGTTGTGCCAATGCAATCACCTCTATGGTCAATTATCAAAGAAGAGTGTATATGCTCTATTCTTCCCTCTCAATCCCTTCTCATTGACACCACACACTTTCTCCAACCACTCTATTCACTTCTTGACCTATAACTCCTTAAGTAGGAGTTTGTAATACTTTTTTGGCTCTAATCTTCCTACTCTTCATTTTTTTTGAATGGATTAGATATGATATCCTTCCCTAGCTCAACATCCTTATCTTCCATCTAGTTCACAAAATTCAAGATAACAAACTTATTGGCTCAGATTTGGCAAATCTTTGACTTTTAAAATAATGTAGTAGCTTGACACTATTACTTTTTGGGTGCTCGATACATACTGTATTACTCGACACCTACTACGGATTCACTCAGTATCAACTAAGTTTTCTAGATGCTTGAAACCTATTACATTTTGTGTACCTCAACACTTGAACTTTCTTGACTCCTACTATTTCACTCAGCACACACTAGATTTTGCATTTTCTTGGCACATACTGATAATCTACTCTACATGAACTAACTTGCTTGGAATCCACTAATGAATTTAGTCAAGCTTTGTAGACAACCTTCTTATAAATTATTCTTCTAGACTTTTATCAATACATCATTTTACCATTGTCTTAACTAATCCTTGTACTTCATTACAAAATCATAACTCAACCTTTCCCTTAGGTGATTTTGTTACATCTTGTTGATTAAATCCCCTTCATCAATCAACTAAGTGATAGTACTTGGATCTTATAAGCAGTTGTCATTCTAGCAAATAACAGGTTTGACATTAGTGAAAAAAATGATTGAAAATATTCTTTATCAATAGTTTCCCTTCTCCAATAGTGATATTTTCAATTAGATTTCAACAATCTCCCTATTTGGAATTGATGGAAAACCAAACTGATCAACCAAGTTATCAAATTGCTAACTAGGCTAAAATAGTAAGTTAAATGCCAAAATGATAACATTGTATCCACAATAATTCATTCTATCAACAACTTTGAATTTCTTATGACTCCCTCTAAATTTTTTAAGTAACTCCCTCTTTCAAAGTATTAGGGATATCTCTTTTGCTGATACACTATCTTCTCCTTTTTTTTGTTCTACTCCCTCTCGAATCTTGTCATCCTGATTGATTTCTATTTGTGTTGTTTTCTCCCTCTTAGCTGTTATTTCCTTTCTCCTTCCTTTCTACATCCTTTCTACTATTTCTTCTTTTACACATTTGATCCTACATTTATCAGTTTCTTCTATTTCTCCCTCTTTGACATCAATTTAAAGACATATTATTTAGCATATTATCATGCAAGTGTAGCATTTCTAGGATCTCCAATTTCTCCCTCTATCACCATGCTTGTGACTAACTTGGAAATTCAGCACTTTAGGTACTTTGGGAAAAATGTAAGGAGGTATCCTCTACATCAACTTATATCATTTCAGCAATCAACTCATTTTATGCCAAGAAATTCTATTGTTACTCAAACAACCTTGGATAGTGGTATCACCCCTTACTTACCTCTAAGATACTCAAATGCAGCTTTAGGTAGTGGTTTTGTGAAGATGTCAAAAATTTGTTCTTTTGAGTTGACATATTCCATATTCACTTGTTTGTCTTCCACCAGTTCTCTTACATAGTGATACTTAATTGAAATGTGGTTTATTTTGGCATGCATCATAGGATTCTTTGATATGTTGATGGCACTTGTGTTATCACAATAGAGTATCACGAGTTCAGTTATCTCTTCCTTCATACCTTTCAACAAGTGCTTAATCAATACAATATTGGTGTAGTTAATGGCAGCAACAACATATTTAGCTTCAAATGTGGACTGTGACATATAACTTTTCTTATTACTACTCCAAGTGACTAATCTTCTTCCTAAGAAGAGTGCTCCTCCACTGGTGCTTTTTCTATCATCAATATTACCTCCCCAATCTACATTAGTGTAGGCATTCAACTCAAATTTTTCAATTCTCTTGTAGTATAAGCCAAAGTCATATGTTCCTTTTAGGTACCTCATTGTTCCTTTTACCACCATAAGATGATTTTATCTTGGGTTTGTAGAAAATATTGCCACTATTCCAATAGCTAATGCAATGTCTAGTCTATTGTGTACAATATACTCTAACTTTCCAATCATTGATCTATATATTGTCTAATTTACTTCAGTTGATTCATCATTTTCTGATAACTTATGTCATGTTATCATTGGTGTACTAACTAGTTTTGAATCCTCTAAGCCAAATTTTTTGAGTATCTCCTTGATTGGATCACAAATATGCCATGTTTTAGTAGATATACTTGCAATCCAACAAAAAATTTTATTTTCCCAAACATTGACATCTCAAACTCATGTTTCATCCGATCAGCAAAATCTTTGCATAGTGTATCTTTTCCTCCAAATATTATATTATCAACAAAGATTTTAGATATTAGAATGTATTTACCTTTTTCTTCCTTGATATATAGGTTGTTGTTGTCATCTATTCTCTCGAATCCTATCTTTACAATATATTTGTGAAGTCTCTCATACCAAGCTCTAGGCAATTGTTTCAAACCATAGAGTTCTTTATGCATTTTGTAAACCATATCCTTGTTGTTGTCATCAACAAATCCCTCTGGTTGTTCTATGTAGACTTCCTCTTCTAGTATACCTTTTAGAAAATTAAACTTTACATCCATTTGGTAGACTTTAAAACCTTTGTAAGAAGCATATGGAAGTAGAGTTCTTACTCCTTCAATCCTTGCAATAGGGGCAAATGTTTTCCCATAGTCCAGTCCTTCTTCTTGTGCATAACCTTTATAGATTAGTATGGCCTTATTTCTTGTGATCTAACCATTCTCATCAAGTTTGTTTTTAAATACCCACTTGGCACCAATTACATTCTTATCACTTGGTTTTGGAACTAAAGTCTAAGTTTTTTTCTTCTCTATCTACTCAATCTTTTCTTCCATAGCTTTACACCATTCATCATCTTGTAGTGCATCTCTCACTATTTTGGGTTCAATTTCTCTTAGAAAACATGATTCATTTCTTAGTCTATTCCTTTTCATTGGTCTTGGTTCCTTGTTAGCAATGATTTTTTCAGCAAGGTGATGCCTTCTCACATACTTGGATATCCTTGGTTCTATCCTTGTTTCAATTTTTGGTGTTTCAACATCAGAGTCACTATGCACATCTCTTTCAGGTAGCTCAACATCTCTTTCATGTGTACTAATTTTAGAATCAAAATGTGCATTTTCTTTATTCTGCAACTCAACTTTTGAATACAACTTGGCATCACTAGTTGTGACTTGGCAGATACTGAAACCCGTTGTTGATTCCCAACTTGATTGGCAACTTCTTCTTCAATAGGCATTCCTTCATAGGAGTATACAAAGGTTCTATACTCTTCTAGTTTCTTAATGGATTCTATTGGAATATTCAAATGGGATGAGTACTTTTGAGGGGGGGTGGGGGTGGGAGTGATGAATCAGAAGTACCACACTTTAACCTTTTCAAACCCTTTAAAACAAATAAATGAAAGTAAACTGCATGCATGTAAGCATATCAAATAAGCATAAAGTAAACACATGCATCAACACACATAACATGAGAAATTTGGTAACCCAAAAACCCTCTAGGAATAAGAAGGTAAAACTGGGGTGGGGATGATACCGACAAAATCACTACAGCAATAATGTATGACCACTTTTAATGGTCTACCTTGTAAAAGGTCTACCCTATTAAAGGCTTTACACTGTGTCAATAGTGACTTGGTTAAAGGATTTACAAACACTTTACATGAAGTGTCACCCTATTAAAGGATTTAGTCACCTCTTCAAAAGATCTTCAAAATAGCTGTTAAGCTAACATATTATCATAGGATTTTCACTATCTAATACAATTGCTAGAGAGTATTAGAAATCTTTGACCTAATTGCTTACCATCTTTAATTGCTGATTTCAGGCACTGGTTCTGCTCATTCTAATGTGATACTTGCTTGATCTAATATCTATTTGTATCCCTTATATATTTTTGATCAACTAGATATGTAATTGATACACAATTCACTAAGTCTTTGATGTCCCTAGTATTTGCCCTATTCTGCAATTTTTCTATCTACTTCGCAACTTCCTTAACTTCTATTCAAAAAAGTCTTTGCAACTTGAAATTATGGGTTATAAGCCTACTTATCAAGACTTCATAGAATTAGGGTTAGGTATGGATCTACAATCCATATTGAATCTTGAATTCCTGCTCATTTCTTGCATTTTTCTCTTTGGTTGCATATCTTCTCCATTTTTCTTATTGGCTACATGCTGATTGCATAGGACATATAAAAGATTCATTCTTATCCTTTGAAATCCTTCCATGTTGGCTCAAAAAATGGCTTACATCAAATTTTGTGAAGGCACAAACTCATATGTTGATTTTGTGTTACTTGACACATACTAGACTACTAATGCTCGACACATGTTTGATCTTGGTTTGCTTGGTAGCTATTACATTATATCGTTCTTGGCAAATGCATTATTATGACTTTCTTGGTATCAATGTCACCTATATATCACTTGGCACCTATATAATGCTTGGCACTTGAAGTCACTTGGCACCTGTGGGAATTCTAGTTTGGCACATATTGTAGCTTGGCATGCATAATGTATTTAGCTTCTATGTAGAAAGTGGTTAAGTGTATTGACACTAAAATGTTAAAACCATTCTAAGACCAATAGATTCATCATCTTGAAATTCTATATGCTCATCAAAGTTTACATTTACACTCTCCACAATTCTATTAGTGTTAGTATTTAAACACTTATATGCTTTACTTCTAGTGGAGTATCCAAAGAATATGCCTTCATCACTTTTTGCATCAAACTTGCCATTTCTAGTATCTTTAAGAATATAGCACTTACAACCCAACACTCTAAAGTTCTTTACATTAGGTGAATGACCATATAATAGTTCAGAAGGTGTTGCATTTGTACCATTTTTGATTTGTACTCGATTTAGGGTGTAGACAACTATACTTGTAGCTTCTCTCCAGTACTTTAGAGCAACATTCTTCTCCATCATTAATGTTTTGGCATAGTTCAACACTGGTCTATTCCTTCTTTCTGCAATTCCATTCTATGGTGGAGTTCTAGGTGTTTGTCTCTTAATTACTTTGTCATTACAAAATGTCTCAAATTCTTTTGATGTGAACTCTCCTCCTCTATCTAATCTTAGGCACTTTAGACTCTTTCCTATTTCTTTCTCAACCCTGGCCAAATACCAATTAAACATTTGAAATGCATTAGATTTATTCTTTAAGAACATGACAATCATCATTCTAGAGAAATCATCCACATACAATAGTATATATATGTCTCCTTTGTAACTTTGCACTTATATTGGACCACATAAATCAGTATGGACCAACTCTAGTACTTCTTCAGAAGTATAGGTTTTTCTTTTGAAACTCGACTTGGTCATCTTTCCTAGCTAACACTATTTACACATTGTATTGTCAGGCTTCTTCAGTTTAGGAAAACCTCTAACTTTCTTCATATTGCTAATGCTAATCAAATTATCAAAGTTGACATGACATAGCCTTTTATGTCATAGCCACACATCATCAAATGTTACAATGAGATAGGCAACATCCTCCATATCTAGGTAAAATAGATTACTCCTAGTTTGGTCTCCTTTTCCTATCAAATTTTCATTAGTTTCATAGATTTAGGTAGTTTTGTTTCCAAATTATACTTTGCATCTTACATTTCCTAACTATGACACACTTAGCAGATTGTAGTTCAATCCTTCAACATAATATGCATTATCACATAAAATTTTCTCTATAAGCTTAATGGAACATTTTTTGTTGATTAGACATTGAGCATCATTTCTAAATCTAACACTATTTCCATCATATTGAGTAAAGGTGACAAACTTACTTTTGTCTCTTGTCATGTGATGTGAGCATCCTCTATCTATGATCCACCTATCATTCTTGTTTACACAGGTTACCAGTGTTACAACCTCATCTTCATCTTATTCATCCTTCATAGCTACATAGACTACCTCATCATCATTTTTATCAAAATTCTCTTCTTCAACAATGTAGCACTTTTTTCCTTTGTCCTTGTAATCTATGCTATCATATTCTATTCTATTCTTGTACTTGTTTCCTTCTTTGTACTTCTTCTTCTGTGTGCAACTTGCAGCAATATGTCCTACTTCATTGCAATTAAAACAAATGATAGGAATCTTACCTTTGAATTTACTTTTTCCTTTTTGAAATCTTCTAGCCAGTAATGCTTCTAACTATTCCACATCTTCTTCATTTGTGTTACCGTCATAGGATGCATATTTTATCTTTCTTTTCTTCTTCTTTGATTTCACCTCTTCAGTGTTTTTCAACAGTAGTTTGGTCTTGAAGCTAGATTCAAGATTTTTAGGTCTATAGTTATCAAAGTTGGATAACTCAAATGCAATAAGTCCTCCCACTATACCCTCAAGAGTAAGTTTTTTTCTAGGAATGAATATCAACTCTTGGATGGTTACTACTCTAATAGAATAAATGGGAAGCAAGGTTCTTAAGACTTTGCTAATAATAGTTTCATCATCTAAATGACCAATCACACTTCTTATTGCACTTACTACCTCTTTTATTCTAGAGAAAAATTGAGTAATGTTCTCACCTTCCTCCATTATCATGTCATCAAACGTTCCTCTAAGGCTTTCTCTTTTTGCTCTTTGGATGTTGTAATCTCCTCCATAAATATTTGACAAAGATTCCCTCATTTTGAATGTAGAGGGACATCCCTTGATGTCATCAAATTCAAGCTAGCTGAGGGCAGAAGCAATCTCCAACATTGCATGATTGTGCTCCTTCTTTTTCTTCATATCTTCTGTAGTAGTGACACCAGCTGGATCAACATGTTCCACTATGATTGAGGTTTGTGCATAATCACCCATGGATTCAAGGTGTAGCTTCATTAAATTTTCCATGCAGTGAACTTATCTCTATTGAGCTTGGGAACTTCTCTCTTAGATGTCTTGATCTTTTCTACTTCTAGTACCTTTAAACCAAATTAGTAGATGGTTCTGATACCAATTATTAGAAATGCTTTAGAATAACTGAGAGAGGGGGTGAATTAGTTATTCAAGGTCCAGATGTCTTAATAAAACTTTTTCACTAAATGTATTGAACCCATTAAACTAACCATGCATCCAAGCTAAACATTCTCCTTAGCAAGTTACTGATAAATCAACATGCAGGAATAAGACATGAAAGATCAATATATAACATAGTAATTTACTAGAAACCCAATTTGGGAAAAACCACCAGTAACATGCTACCTTGTTTCTCATGCTTTTGAAGTGATGCCCTATGAAAGTCCTACCCTATTAAAGGCTACAATACACCATTAAATGTGACCCGATTAAAGGATTTCAAACACCCTATTATGAGTGTTCCCGGTTAAAGGACTATAGAACATTCACTTGGAATGTCACCCTATTAAAGGATTTCATAATGGTTGTTAAACCAACCTAAGTTCACAAAATTTTTCCCTAACTAATACAATTGCTAGAGAGTAAAAATAAGGGCTTTTGATCTGATATAACTCACAACATAACTTGCAAATTTTAGATCTCAATTTAGTTTACAAATTTACTCATAATTCAGTCTCTATAGCTCTAACAACTTGTCCTCCTTTCAAGCATTGTCTCCTTGAGTCTCCAAGCTTGTATTGTCAATGTAATCACCTCTATGGTTACTTATCAAATAAGAGTCTCTTTGCTCTGTTCTTCCCTCTCAATGCCTTCTCCTTGATAACACACACTTTCTCCAACCACTCTATTCACTTCTTGACCTACAACTCCTTAAGTAGGAGTTTGGAATATTTTTCCTAATCTAATCTCCCAGATCTTAATTTTGGTTGAATGGATTAGGTAAGATATGATGTATCTTCCCCTCATCTTGTTTCTTCTAGAAACATCATGTGGTATCCACCTATATTCACCCAAAAATGGTTAACATAAAATTCTATACCACTAGCTCAACATCCTTATCTTCCATTTGGTTCACAAAATTCAAGATAACAAACTTATCAGCTCAAATCTGGCAAATCTTTAACTTTTTAAATAATGTAGTAGCTTGGCACTATTGATTTTCTGGTGCTTGGTACATATTGTGTTACTCGGTACCTACTGTGGATTCACTCGACATCAAATAAGTTTTATTGATGCTTGGCACCTATTGCATTTTGTCTAGCTCAACAATTAAACTTGCTTAGTGCCTACTATTTCACTCAGCACATGCTAGATTTTGCATTTGCTTAGCACTTACTGATAATCTGCTTGGTATGAACTAACTTGTTGGGTGCCCACTAATGAATTTAGTTAAGCTTTGTAAACAACCTTGTTATAACTTATTCTTCTAGAGTTTCTATGTGTAGCCAACCCTTGTATTTTCAAGTGTATTATCAATACAACATTTTTCCATTGTCTTAACCGATCCTTGTACTTCATTACAAAATCATAACTCAACCTTTCCCTTAGGTGCTTTTGTTACATCTTGTTGGTTGAATCATCTTCATCAATCAACTAAGTGATAGTACTTGGATCTTATAAGTAGTTGTCATTCTAGAAAACAAGAAATTTGGCATTAGTGACAAAACAAGAATTGAAAACATTCTTTATCAATAGTCTCCCTTCTTCAATAGTGATCTTTTCAATTAGATTTCAACAATCTCCCTATTTGGCATTGATGCAAAACCAAACTGATCAACCAAGTTATCAAAATGCTAACTAGGTTAAAATAGTAAGTTAAATGTCAAAAGAAAACTTTGTATCCACAATTATTCATTCTATCAGTAAATTTGAATTTCTTATGACTCCCTTTGAAGTATGTAAGTAACTCCCTCTTTCAAAGTGTTGGGGATATCTCTTTTGTTGATACATTTTCTTCTCCCTTTTTTTTGTTCTACTCCCTCTTTGATCTTGTCATCCTGATTAATTTTTGTTTGTGCTATTTTCTCCCTCTTAGCTGCTATTTCCTTTCTCCTTCCTTTCCACTTCCTTTCTACTATTTATCTCTTTCCACATTTGATCTTGCATTGATTAGTTTCTTCTATTTCTCCCTCTTCGAAAACAATGCCAAAGACATATTGTCTTATCATCTTATAATACAAGTGTAGCATTTGTAGGATCTTCAATTTCTTCATCTATCACCATGCTTGTGATTGATTTGGAAATTCAACACTTTAGATACCTTAGGAAAAACCTAAATTAGGTATCCTCTGCATCAACTTATATCATTTCAGCAATCAACTCATTTGATGCAGGGCAATTTTTTTGTTACTCAAACAACCTTGGATAGGGGTATCACCCCTAACTTACCTCTAATATAATAAAATGCATCTTTAGGTAATGATTTTGTGAAGATTTCATAAATTTATTCTTTTGAGTTGACATATTCCATCTTCACTTGTTCGTCTTCCACAAGTTCTCTTACATAGTGATACTTAATTGCAATGTGCTCTATTTTGGCATGCATTATAGGATTCTTTGATATGTTGATGGCACTTGTGTTATCACAATAGAGTATCATGAGTTAAATTATCTCTTCCTTTATACCTTTCAATAGGCGCTTAATCTATGCACTATTGGTGTAGTTGATGACAATAACAACATATTGAACTTCAGCTGTGGACTGTGAGGTACAACTTTGCTTTTTACTACTCCAAGTGACTAATCTTCTTCCTAAGAAGAGTGCTCCTCCACTGGTGCTTTTTCTTTCATCAATATTACCTCCCAAATCTCATTAGTTTAGGCATTCAACTCAAACTTTTGAGTTCTCTTGTAGTATAAGCCAAAGTCATGTATTCCTTTTAGGTGCCTCATTATTCTTTTTACTGCCATAAGACGATTTTCCCTTGGGTTTGCAAAAAATCTTGCCACTATTCCAATAGCTAATGTAATTTTTGGTATATAGTGTACAACATACTCTAACATTCTAATCATTTATCTATACATTATCTAATTTACTTTAGTTGATTCATCAATTTTGGATAACTTATGTCCTATTATCATTAGTGTACTGACTGGTTTTGAATCCTCTAAGCCAAATGTTTTGAGTATCTCCTTGATGTATTTTGATTGGGTCACAAATATGCCATGTTTTAGTTAATATACTTGTTATCCAACAAATAATTTTATTTCCCCAAACATTGATATCTCAAACTCATGTTTCATCTGATTAGGAAAATCTTTGCATAGTGCATCTTTTCCTCCAAATATTATATCATCAACAAAGATTTCAAATATTAGAGTATCTTTACCTTTTTCTTCCTTGATATATAGGTTATTTTTGTCATCTATTCTCTCAAATCCTATCTTTACAAGATATTTGTGAAGTCTCTCATACCAAGTTCTAGGTGCTTGTTTCAAACCATATAGTGCTTTATGAAGTTTTTAAACCATATCTTTGTTGTTGTTATCAATAAATACCTCTGGTTATTCTATGTAGACTTCCTCTTCTAGTATACCATTCATAAAATTAGACTTTACATCCATTTGGTAGACTTTAAAACTTTTGTAAGAAGCATATTGAAGTAGAGTTCTTACTCCTTCCATCCTTACAACAAGGGCAAATGTTTCCCCATAGTCCAGTCCTTCTTCTTGTGCATAACCTCTACAAACTAGTCTCGCCTTATTTCTTGTGATCTGACCATTCTCATTGAGCTTGTTCCTAAATATCCACTTGGTACCAATCACATTCTTATCAGTTGGCTTTGGAACTAAAGTCCAAATTTTGTTCTTCTCTATCAACTCAATCTCTTCTTCCATAGCTTTGCACCAAGTAGTGCATCTCTCACTATTTTGGGTTCAATTTTTCTCAATAGATACGACTCATTTCTTAGTCTATTCCTTGTCATTGGTATGGCTTCCTTGTTACCAATGATTTTTTCAGTAGGGTCATGCCTTCTCACATCCTTCAATAGCCTTTGTTATTTCCTTGTTTCCATGTTTGGTCTTTCAAAATTAGTGTCACTATGCACATCTCTTTTAGGTAGCTCAACATATCTTTCATGTGTACTAATTTTAGAATTAGAATGTGCATTTTCTTTATTCTACAACTCAGCTTTTGAATGCAACTTGGTACTCACTGGTTGTGACATGGTAGATACTAAAACTACTTGTTCATTCCCAACTAGATTAGTAGCTTCTTCTTTTGTAGGCATTCCTTCATAGGAGTATAAAAGGATCTATACTCTTCTATTTTCTTGATGGATTCATCATCTTGAACATCTATATGCTCATCAAAGTTTATATTTTCACTCTTCACAATTTTGTTAGTGTTAGTATTTAAACACTTATATGCTTTACTTCTAGTGGAGTGTCCAAGGAAAATGCCTTCATCACATTTTGCATTGAGCTTTTCATTTCTAGTATCTTTAAGAATATAGCACTTATAGCCAAACACTTTGAAATGTTTTACATTAGGTGAGTGACTATACCATACTTCAAAAGGTGTTGCATTTGTACCTTTCTTGATTTTTACTTGATTCAGGGTGTAAATAGTTGTAATTATAACTTCTCTCTAGTACTTCAGAGCAACATTTTTCTCCATCATTAATGTTATAGCACAATCAATCACTGATATATTCCTCCTTTCTACAATTACATTATGTGGGAGATTTCTAGGTGTTGATGTTTGTCTCTTAATTCCTTTGTCATTGAAAAATGTCTCAAATTCTTTTGATGTGAACTCTCCTCCTTTATCTGATCTTAGGCACTTTAGATTCTTTCCTATTTCTTTCTCAAACTTAGCCAAATACCACTTAAACATTTGAAATGCATCAAATTTTTGCTTTAAGAACATGATAGTCATCATTCTATAGTAGTCATCCAAAAACGTCATTATGTATCTATCTCCTTTGTAACTTTTCACTTCAATTGGACCACATAAATCAATATGGACCAACTCTAGTACTTCTTTAGAAGTATAGGTTTTTCTTTTAAAACTCAACTTGGTCATGTTTCCTAGCTGACACCATTTGCACATTGTATTGTTAGGATTCTCCAATTTAGGAAAACCTCTAACTCTTCATATTGCTGATGCTAATAAAATTATCAAAGTTAACATGACATATTCTTTTATGCCATAGCCACACATCATCAAATCTTACAATGAGATAGACATCATCCTCCATATCTATGTAAAATAGATTACTCCTATTTTGGTCTCCTTTTCCTATCAAATTTCCATTAGTTACATAGATTTTGGCAGTTTTGTTTCCAAATTCTACTTTGCATCCTACATTGCCTAACTGTGACACACTTACCAGATTGTAGTTCAATCCTTCAACATAATATGCATTATCAAGTGAAATTTTCTCTGTAAGCTTAATGGAACCTTTTCCTTTGATTAGAAATGGAGCATCATTTCCAAAACTAACACTATTTCCATCATACTGAGTAAAGGCGACAAACTTACTTTTGTCTCTTGTCATGTGATGTGACCCTCCACTATTGTCATGCCCGGAACTCGACAAGGCAACCAAAACAAGCACAACAATTTTTTTTTTAAAATTTCTTTTATATTAATATTATCATTAAGGTTAACCTTTACTTATCTTTAAACCTAACACATGACATCAATCAAACTACTCCTTACCTCCTTGATCAAGAGAACACTTTTAATTAAATAACTCATCCTTGTTCTTTAATTCACAACATTGTTATACTAAGTCAACCTTTAAATAGACTTGAAGCTTTTAAATTGCTCACTCAATAAGTCCACCTTCATGTTATCAGTTTCTCATCACACTACATCCTAGATATTTAAGTGTTATTTGGAACCTAATTTGGTGGATTTCGTTCGTTGGTAACAACACTACACATATACTCTAATTATTATTATTATTATTATTTATTTAAAATTGATTTATAATATTGAATAATACATTTATTTGAATGTTAATTGGAACTAAGTCTCATGAAGATTAGTTGATACTAACATCCTATTCAGATTTTATTTTTAAATTCATTCCAACTCAACCCCAACAATCTAAAGTAAGATTCTTCTTTCCTCTATCTAATAAATCTATAAGGTACATTAAAATTTTAATTAACAAGTCTTCAATATCCTCCAAATAAATCTTGCATTATCTCATCCTATAAATCTCCTTAACTTCTCTTAATATAGTCATTAAACTACAACCCCAATTATACTAATTCTTATTACATAACTAAAGCCAAAGTTAATTTTTTTATCATATTTATATTATTATTATTTACCAAAATATAATAATAAAATATCTCCTTATTTAGTTTAACTAAATTTCCTATTCCACAACTATAACACATAACTATAATATGGTAATTACTTCCACTTTAGGTTTCCTTACATCCTAATACTACATCCTCTAACACAATTATCACAACCTAAATGCCCTATACTAGCCTCTACACCAATCCTAGGTGTGAGTGGAAGGAATCTGCAGAATATGCCTCCATGTTGAGCACCTAAGTTGTAAGTTGGTCTTATCAAGTCAAGGCTTAATTAAAGGTTTCTCCTTACTTTCATGCACTCCTCTTAATTCAACAAAAGTTGCACTTCCTTTCTTCTACCTAGGTGGTCATGTCAAGTCCATGTTTAATGCAAGTATTTTCTCACAAGATATAGGCCCCTAGTTCAAGTTATGAGCAGCATTTATGAGGATGTGGGCACTTTGTTTTAAGTGGAGGTTGATTGATAAGGAGGGCATGTTGCTCAAGTTTCATTAAACATTTTCTTTGTTAGTAGACAAAAGATGCACCCTATTAGAATCTGATAAGATTAATAACCCAGAAAACTAGTGCAAAGAATAAATATCTAAACTATGAATGCAAATGACACAAAATCAAAATAGCATCATAGAGTTAGTCTCCAAGAGAGTAATGCAAATGCTGGAAGCAAAATAGAATTAAGAGGATGCAAAAAACTAGAGATGCAAATACAAGCCAAGTAGCATGCTTATATAGGCTAAGAAGAGGGAGGAGGTGGCAACACCAACCAATGAGGACCAACCATCTATCGAACTAAAGATAGCCAAGTATCTTCCCAAGATAGCTAATGGATTCTCACATGTAGGAAGGTGACACCTTACAACCATTCACCTAATAAGACATGCTTTATTAACCTAAGCGAGATTATTCAAAGTGTAGGAAAAACCTAGCAAAATAGGAAAAATAAAAAACTACACTAATAGCCCCCATAAGCGAAGCTTAGGTGGATGTAGAAATGGGTCCCGAAAAGTCAAGCCTGATGAGGTAGCCATGTACATAAAATTCTCCCAAAAGAGAGAGAAAAGAGATTGCCCAAAGAAAATTAGGACTCCAAGTGAGAGGAAGCAACCCCCCCAAAAGATGAATCATCCCATACCCCGAGAAAAGCTTGCAAATTTTGTCTAGTAGATCCACTTACATTGAACAATTTTTCTTCCCTTAGAAAAAGGGACAAGATCCAAAGTGTGGTTCCTCATCAAGGAACTATACTCTTCCTACATAGTTGTATCCCACTCAGAAATACCAGAAGCCTCATGAAAGGACTATGGATTTGAGGTAGTAGCAATGAAGATATGTACAGTATCCTGGAATTGTGAACGAGTCTGCTTGGTGTCTGATGGATCCCCAACCCAATCACTTGCAAACTACAAGGTCTGTCTAGCCCAAAGTGGACCAAAAGATGGAGAATCTAGAGGAGAATCATCAACCTATGAATGATGAGTAGGAAAGGAAGGAGGTGAGTCCTTTAAATCACTCTCTACATCAAAAGTGGAGGTAGAAGACTACTCAAGTGAATTTGATTCATTAGAAGATGTATCATGTATTCCAAGTGACTCCAATGTCAAAGTAGAAGGCAACCCTGTGACCATGCTCTGCTAGTTAAGCTAATGCAAGTAGTGGAAGTTAAGATGGCCAAACTACTTAGGCCATAATCTACTCACATCATTAGAGTGAGTGAGCAAAATAGTCAAAGGAGGATCAGGAACAATGTGAGAAAATATATAGAGTCATGACTGATGATCTACTCTCCCAACTGCAATTGTAGAATCATTGTGCAACTCACATATCTCCACTAAATCAAGAGTGAACTCAACCTGCTTGCCTAAACTTGTATGAGTGATCTAGTCTATTGATAGGAGATTAGTTGACAATGAGGGTACACAAGGAACATCATGGAATGTGCCATCCCCCACATCAATAGACCCTCTCCCACACACCTCAACAGGAGTGTTATCACTCATCAACATAGAAGGCATAGTACATGGGTCCAAGGATGCAAGTTCTTCCTTAGATGAAGCCATGTGGTGTGAAGTACCTGAATCAAGAACCCAAGTGAATGGTGAGGAAGCAACTACAAAAAGGGCCTTGCCCTTTCCTTTCCCCTTGCTATTTCTTTTTTCTTTGTTAGACCCTTCATTAGAACTTTGTTTGATAGACTCAGGAAAACTGATATTATTCTTCTCAAGAATGTATGTCAAGTGATCAAGTTGTTTCTGAAAACATTTATGTTCATCATGACTAGGTCTTTTACAATAGGCACATTTGACCTTTTCTTTCTTCGGCTTATCGCCCTTGGAAGATGGTGTATCAATAGTTACTTTTGAAGAAATTGGTATTTGATCCTTCTTCTCCTTGCTATTCTTTTGTTTCTTGTCCTTACTATTGTTGTTACTATTTTGTCCTTGTTGTTCTTTTGTGCCTTGGTTGGCAGCCAAGGCATGTGACTTAGAGGATGTAAGAGTGCCCATATGGATTAGCTTGTCCTATTCTTGAGTGAGATTGACAACAAAATCATCTAAAGATGGCATGATGAATTAAGTACCAAGTGCACCCTTAGTAGCATAGAAGGTAGAGACAAACACATAATATTCTGAGCTTAGCTTAGAGAGAATACTAAGAATCAGTCGTTCATCTTTCTTTTCAATTCCACATTGTTTTAACTATAGCCTTAGTGATTTCAATTTGGTGAAGAAATCTTGGATTGTGTTGAAATTGCCTAGACTCAAACTAATTAATTCATTTTCCAACATATGACCCCTCATTGAATCTTGTGTGCCAAATAGTGTTTCTAGCTTTGTCCATACTTCATTTGGTGTATCCAAATACTCAATGTGAAATAGCAAGTCAAGAAAAATAGACAAACACAATGTTCCATATGCCTCATCACATTTGTTAAACCACTTAGGCTTGTCTTCATCTTTAGCAGGTTCAGTTTCAAGTTCCATAGTTATCCTATTTAATCCAGCTTTCCTTAAGTGAATTGTCATGCGTGATTTTCACTCAAATTAATTGTATGGAGTTAAGATGGGCATATTTGTCTGATCCATGATGAAGAAATGCTAAAAAGAAGAGAACCTAGCCACAATAATGCCCCCCCTTTTTACTTAATCAAAGAACCCCCCCAAAAAACATATGATTTGGCACTTTATTTTAGTGCATTTACAACTACCACTAGAAAGAAATACTTAGTGGTCTTGATTTTAATGCATTACAAACCCTCATGAAGAGCATATGCTAAAAGTGAAACTTGGGCACAATAATCAAGGAAAAAATAGCACCACTGCAATCTACTCAAAAAATCATGCACTTTCAAAAAAAAAATCGCCTTGATACGAGGTTGTATGAGAAAGTTATGATCCTCTGAAGTTTCCAAAACAAGAACTGTGCACAGTCACAACTGAGAATCTGCAATTTTTGAAGAATTCATGCATGAAAATCAAAAAAAAAACTCCGCTAGTGGATAGAGCACAAAAAATAGCTAAGTTCATATAACAAGAATCATCAAAATCAGAGTGTCTATGAGCAAGAATGAGACATTTGAAAATTGTGTTCAAATCTGCGACTGCCAATAGAGAGGTGTATGGCTGTAGCTTTGCATGCTCGATTTTGCAAAATATATAGCTTGCATGCAAAATCTAAAAGATACCCAGATTGTTTCTCGGGGTTGCAAACAAAACCCAGAAAGCATTTTTCTTTTTGATGTACAAAAAATGTTTCTGTAGTGTAAATTAGACGCCTTTAATAGTAAAAAATGGCTCTAAAAATCAAAAAATGACCCCAAATGTTGGATTAGCTTCCTAAGTCCATCAATGGCATGCTGGAACTTGCAAAACTGATTGAAAAATCCAAATATGCGAGTTGGTTGTCATATTTGAGATTGAAACCCCAGAGAAAAATCATTTTTGGCAAAACTTTTCTAATTCTCAAGATCATCCAAAGATGCAAGAGAAGAGCATACTTCATTTTTCAAAAAACTACAATAAAGTTTATTACCCCCCCTTGAATCTCTCAAATAAGGAAACTAAAATCTACTCTTGCACATAGAAAAGCCCTGATACCATGTTAGAATCTGATAAGATTAATAACCTAGAGAACTAGTGCAAAGAATAAATATCTAAACTATGAATGCAAATGATACAAAATCAAAATAGCATCATAGAGTTAGTTTCCAAGAGAGTAATACAAATGCTGGAAGCAAAATAGTATTAAGAGGATGCAAAAAACTACAGATGCAAATACAAGCCAGGTAGCATGCTTATATAGGCTAGGAAGAGGGAGGAGGTGGCAACACCAACCAATGAGGAGCAACCATCTATCGAACTAAAGATAGCAAAGTATCTTCCCAAGATAGCTAATGGATGCTCACATGTAGGAAGCTAACACCTCACAATCATTCACCTAATAAGAGATGCTTTATTAACCTAGCAAAATAGGAAAAGTAAAAAACTACACTAACATGCCCAAGGAAAGTCTAAGTCTGACATAGGTCAGAGTACACTTTTGGAGGCAAGGAAAGTAGGTGCCATGTGGGGCCATGTTCTTTTGTTCTTCCTTCCTTTACATTTATCATACTATTGACTTAGTTCCCTTACTTCATAAGATGGAAACATATATGATGTTCACTTGTGTTTAGTATTTATTTTATTTAGTTTTTTCCCTACATGTGTACTATATTCAGATTTGACTTGGATTATGTGTCTTTTCTCAAACTTTTGCATGATGGAACTAAGCTAGTCTTAGAAAGTTAAGGGTTTACTCATTTTATTTTTATTTTTTAAAATCCTAAGTCACCTAGGGTCCTAGGTAACATGCCAAGCATATTCTCCCATTAATATTTTATTGCTCTGTAATCAAGAGAAACAAACTATTCTCTTTTCCATATATTTTCCAGAATGTTAGATGAGCTTCTACAGCAAGGTTAATATTATGCATTAATGCATTTATGCAAACCTTTTGAGTTTCTATCCTTAATTGTAAGGTATCTTTTATATATTCTTGCTATGATCTTGTAAGTGGTAAAACACATTATATATTGTCTAAAAGAATTATTTTAACCTTTGTTGATTCACTCTTTACATTATGTATGCATTTTACAAAAGAACTTGCATATACAAATAATGTGCAGTAAGACTGAGATAATAATAACATTCCATAATTCAAATCTTTCAGTATTACCATTCCTCCATGATGTTAAAATATATTCTTTCTCTCTATATGAAGAGGCAAGAGTGCAATAACTAAAGGAAACAAGATAGTTTTTCCTCAAACACAATATAGAAACTTTCTCCAATAATTTCTAAGATACACAAAAAGATGGTGGAAGCACTATAACAGTATTACACAAATGGAAAGACCTTGCTAACATACTCAGATGTATCCTCAATTCCTCTATTGCAAATTGGATATAAACAACACCAAACACCTGGACCACAAAAAGGAACACATATTGAGTTGGAGATTGCATCTCCATTATTAAACCAATTACAATAGCATTCATTTATTCTATGCAATGAAATCCTCTTAACCTCTAAGCATTCAAGACATCAAAATACCTACAAATACAAAAAAATATGGAACCATGGAGGCTCACCTCCCAACCTAGGCCTCAAGGAGGCCACCCCCGTGCTAAGGGAAACAAGGCTCAACCAGGTTACACTCAAACATCATCACAATAAGAAAAACCAACATGAATATCATAGTTTAACATCACATTTACAATTCCCAACCAAGGCTTGCACAATGATTCACACATGGAATCATAATCATTGGGTGAAGGTGAGCTCTCAAATTAGGAGATTTGCCATATCATATAACATTTGTAACAACAATTTCCATACCCTTTCGGGGCTTTCAAGAATCAATAATTTCCATGCCTTTCGAGCTTTCACAAAACAATAATTTCATGACCTTTCGGGGCTATTCAAAAACATCAAGTTTTCATGCCCTTCCGGGGCTTTCAAAAACATCCTTCAATCATACTACCATCAACCAAAGCATCACTGAATTTCCATACTTAACCAACCTTTTTTCACACCATCACTCTCCATACTATCCATAACAAATTATGAAGGCATATGGCATACAATGGAGACCATTCTCCAAGGTTCTCAACTATATTTCAAACCCAACTAACCCCTTCACCCTAGGCTTGTTGTTCCCTCCCAAGGGTGAGTGAAGCCTTCACACCAATGTACAATTTCAACACTCAAACAACGCAAGGAAGATTCATGAAACAAAACACACACTTTCACAACACAACACAAAAACTCTAATGACAACACATGATCCCATAGCATTCTCACAATGTCTAATTTCAACTACATGAAAGGAAGAAACATGGCTTGAAGCACTTACCTCCATCAAACTATGGCTTTGGAATGGTGAACCAGATCTCTTCCTATTTTCCTTGGCTTCTAAACTACTCCTCCATAACCATATGTGTCTCTACAATTAGAGTTTGGGTAAGAAACTACCAAGGTTAGCACAAACTCTCTATAAAGGCCTTCACTTTCCTCCTCACCTACCCCTCTTACCTTCTTGTATTTTCCACCAATAAGAACTGATCCAAGTGGTGTAGTGAGGTAAGAAAGTCATGTTACAATATAATTTTCGAATTGGCTTAGAAATGAATATTTTTGAGGGTCTCCTAGGTTCCCTAGACCAACTTATGTTTATATTTAAACCCCCAACCCATACTTACCATGACAGTAACTTATTTTCATAGAATTAAAACTTGGGACTCATTCTAGGCTCTCTAAAGTTCCTATATCAACTTAAAACTTGAATTTCCATCACAAAGGTGACTCTTCCTAACAATCTCCAAGGTGGGTTAAGTGATTTCATAAGGAGAATTATGCTCAAGTTAAGTGACTTCATGCCAAATAATCCTATTGGACATGTCATTTACACATCAACATTACAAGTGTCAAATGACACACACACACACATGAAAACACTTTACACTTCACAATGACATGTCTCTAATTAATCATACTTCCTGACTATAACACTCATGCACAATCATATTATGAAATAACCATGATACAACGAGGTTTTGAATCTTCCAAAGATTCACCTTGGCTTTACTATGTTCACATAAGATTGAACCTTCTTTCCCCCATTTATCTCCATGGTTCAACTTTCCTGCACACTCAACTTAAACATTAGTAGCCCGATAAAAGAATATACAAGGACATACAAATAAATACAAAATAAATCCAATGTCACATAATACACATTAGCATATACATTTAACTTCATCTAATCATTTCTATTCTAGCTACTATAAAAAGAAGCATTGCACTATCATATCAATTTAACTTTCATCTAAATACAGATATAATTAACTTTCATTTGATTCATATTCAAAACATCGCAATTTCAACATATGAGTATTAGCATAATGAATTACTATTCTAAATACTATCACCATTCTTATAATCCATTAAATAATCAAAACATATAAAATGGATTGCAGTACACATCTCTGAGGTGAAAATCACTAATATGTAGACTTATAAACTAATATTTTCCATCAAGTTAGACATATTGACATTCTTAGTAATATCTCTTTATCACCATACGAGGGGTTTGTGAGTAAGTTTCTATGGTTAATTTCCTCAATCTATTAGCATGTTTTCAAAAGTGTGTCATCGTGCTTTAAACACAAGTTTCAAATGTAATAATATGTCTTATTACCTCTTTAATCTTATATTCATTGTTATCCCCTAGAAGAGGAAATGTTAATTCATCCTCCCTAATTTGGCTAGGGAGCTGTTCAAGAAATCTTTGATCAAGTCCTTAGCTTGAACCCAAAGAGTTTCATTTTTAGGTGATTTTAGTTATTCCTTCTAAAGTTACTTAATGGTGATAACACTTCTCATTATTGAAGTTTTCTTACTCTCTACTAAGATCTCATAAATAATTACTAGTAACAAAATGTCCATCATACTCTAATTAACTCCTAATGACATTCATATTATGAAATCTAAAATAGGGTATTCGTGCGGGTCTTACATCCTCCCCCTAGCTCTCGAATTCCTCCTAGAAGTGTTCTATAATATGGTCACCATTTCCATTTTCATATATAAAGTGTTCCTTGATTAGCATAAGTTTTTCCACTCAGGAAACTTTCCTTAGGATCACTTCACATTATATGTATATGAGAGATAGACTGAATAACATCATTCCATAGTCCATGGAGGAATGATTCTTCTTAATTAAGTTGTCTCATAAGTGTCTGTGAGCTAACTTCTTCTTAGATGGATAGGGTGGCTCTTGTTTATATTTAGGGTGTTCAGTTCATTGCAAGTTTCCTTGTGTGTTGGTAGCTTCAGATTAGTTTGTGATGAATGATATATTCGATGGCTATTTTATCATATACCACTGAGGTCCTTCACACTATACAATCTCATGACCCCTATCACTTGGCTAAATGGTATCATTTCCTAGACTACATCAATGTCCTTGTCTACCTATCTTCTCTTATGTTGTACCTTAGGTGACATACTCCTTTGATTTCCTTGCACATGGTCACATCTTATCACAAAGACTTCAATGACCTATGACTACCACCGTATGAATGAAGGGGTGGTTTAGGATTAGATGCTTCTATTTAAAGCTTTCCTTGATTTATGTGTTTACTCAGTTCTAATTCCTCATCAATATTCTATTATTTTAATAGACTAAAATAGAAGAGCTTTTATTTATTATTATTTTTGTGCTGATAACTTGTAATCTTATATCACCTTAGCACTAACAAGATCTATGACGATAGCTAAGATCGACTTATCAATGACAAGTTGATAAACTTTAAAATTTTCTAGGGATTCTTCCTTTTGGTTTATCATTAAAATCCACTTATAGATCCTCAACTATGGACACTCGGTGGTGATGGTATTCTTTAGTTTTGTCCTATTCGAGAAATGTGTCATCACAACTATTGGTGTGGTAAACCTGTTGAGTATTAAGTCAAGTTATCATTGCATATCTTTTTGCTTTTAGTCCTTATAGGCTTATCACATTCAATACCATTACCTCAAGTCTCTAGTACGGTGTGAGATTGTGGTATATTTGTTCAAGATTCAAAGTATTCCCTATTGTATGGGGTTCAAGGGAATCGTATCTCATAATGGAATGAGAGGGTAATATTCTAATCTCCTCATGATGGTAGTTAGAAACTCTCCCTAATATGACCAAACCATAAATTTAATGCAACATGCTCGCAGGATAACAAAATAAATGCCTCATGAAATAAACTAAAACAAGGATAATCATCAATTAAATGTAAATGTGGCCACAATGGTAAATCTTTTGTTAAAACAATTCATGTCCCAAGGCAAAATGGACTCATACGAAGAAAACAAATAAGAAATGATCATTCCTCAAAATTACCCAAAATATGCAAAACAAAGCAGATGACAACAACATTTCATAACAATTCAAATTCTCAAAAGCATTATGGTCATACTAGGGTCCTTCTGAAAAAAAGATGAGGAAGGGTTGTTCTAGGGTTACATAGTGAATCAATAGCATATCCAAATGATGTCCAGGTATACTTTATTGCTTTGAGTCTTAGATTATAGATCCTTTAGTTGTCTATGTTTTCTTATGTACTATTCTATTACTGTAAAAAATCCTCAGATGCAGTCTAGGGTCAGGGTTTCCCTCAAGTTACATTAGTGACCCTTTAGGTAAGAAGAAAAGTATGATTCATGTCACTCACTTTTGCTAATATAGAGATTGCTAGGTATCACTTGTACTCTTGTCACACCTTCCTCCAAACATCATTTAGGTGTATCCATAACTTTAGGAAGGATCTTACCATCCGATCTCATTATAGACTGGAATTTCTTACGATATTTTATTTTAATTTTTAATTTTTATTGATTTATTTATTTTTTTGCTAAGCTTCCATTGCTTCAAGCTATAGTGCAAACTGAGTAGAATGTCAGTGCCTGTGTGACAATTTGTCCCTGAGTTGGAAGGTGTTGTTGGATAATATGTTTGAGATGAATTAAGCATGCTAGTCCCACTGATCAATGCTAAAACCCTAGCTGGTAAATGTCTATAGTCATATTACCCATCATGAATTCAATGTAACATATTACACCCAACGCTATTTGTTTTTATTTGCATATAGTTCCTTATTGTTCCCTTATAGGTTGAGCAGGAGACATAACTGAATTAGGCATTATTTCCATTGGAATACTTCACGTGTGGTTTTCTATCACCTCACTATAGAATTATATCAAATAGTTAGGGCTTCACATATTAATCATTGCGCCACAATACATAGTGGGGCCAAGGTTTCCTAGTCAAAAGCATATCATCTATTCTACTTTACATTAATTATGACTACTACCTCTTGAAGAACCAAGATGCACATTTCGTAAGGAACATACATATTCTTAGCAATACCTAAACTTCGTCGAGAAGAACTTCTACCCATTTTGTCTTTAATGTTGATATGATTTAAGAAGACCTATTTCCACTTGCGCAAAAATTTGGAGTTATTAAGTCTCACAACTTTCGAGAGGATGTTACATAGGGATCCTTTCAAAATTTAAACTTCCACATGGTCGAGTTAATATCCCATCGTACCTTAATCATTAGTAGTCTTAAATTATTACCACAACTTAGTAGTGCTACCCTATTTAGTGTGTTCAATTCCGTTGCCAATTAAGTATTAACATTTTATTGCAAGTTGGTATCTTGGGAGGCCTATCTCTTTTTTATATGGTTTCCTGATACTATGATAACTGAGAATTACACATTCATTGTGGGCTCATTAATGCCCAGTGTCGTATAACTAGGCTCTAATACCAGAATGTCATGCCTGGAACCTGACAAGGCAACCAAAACAAGCACAACATTTTTTTTTTAAATTTCTTTTATATTAATATTATCATTAAGGTTAACCTTTACTTATCTTTAAACCTAACACATGACATCAATCAAACTACTCCTTACCTCCTTGATCAAGAGGACACATTTAATTAAATAACTCATCCTTGTTCTTTAATTCACGATATTGTTATATTGAGTCAACCTTTAAATAGACTTGAAGCTTTTAAATTGCTCACTCAATAAAGTCCACCTTCATGTTATCGATTTCTCATCACACTACATCCTAGATATTTAAGTGTTATTTGGAACCTAATTTGGTGGATGTCGTTTGTTGGTAAAAACACTACACGTATACTCTAATTATTCTTATTATTTATTTAAAACTGATTTATAAATTGAATAATACATTTATTTGAATGTTAATTGGAACTAAGTCTCATGAAGATTAATTGATACTAACATCCTATGTAGATTTTATTTTAAAATTCATTCCAACTCAACCCCAACAATCTAAAGTAAGAGTCTTCTTTCCTCTATCTAATAAATCTATAAGGTGCATTAAAATTTTAATTAACAAATCTTCAATATCCTCCAAATAAATCTTGCATTATCTCATCCTATAAATATCCTTAACTTCTCTTAATATAGTCATTAAACTATAACCCCAATTATACTAATTTTTATTACATAACTAAAGCCAAAGTTAATTTCTTATCATATTTATATTATTATTATTTACCAAAATATAATAATAAAATATCTACTTATTTAGTTTAACTAAATTTCCTATGCCACAACTATGACACATAACTATAATATGGTAATTACTTCCACTTTAGGTTTCCTTACATCCTAATACTACATCCTCTAACACAATTATCACAACCTAAATGCCCTATACTAGCTTCTACAAAAACCCTAGGCGTGAGTAGAAGGAACTTGTAGAATATGCCTCCATGTTGAGTGCCTAAGTTGCAAGTGGGTCCTATCAAGTCAAGGCTTAATTAAAGGTTTCTCCTTACTTTTAGGCACTCCTCTTAATTCAACAAAAGATGTGCTTCCTTTCTTCTACCTAGGTAGTCATGTCAAGTCCATGTTTAATGCAAGTCTTTTCTCACAAGATATAGGCGCCTAGTCCAAGTTATGAGCAGCATTTATGAGGATGTGAGCGGTTTGTTTTAAGTGGAGGCTGATTGGTAAGGAGGGCATGTTGCTCAAGTTTTATTAAACATTTTCTTTGTTAGTAGAAAAAAGAGGCGCCCAAGTAAAGTCTAAGTCTAACATAGGTTAGAGCACACTTTTGGGGGCAAGGAAAGTAGGCGCCATGTGGGGCCATGTTCTTTTGTTCTTCCTTGCTTTACAGTTATCATACTATTGACTTAGTTCCCTTACTTCATGAGATGGAAACATATATGATGTTCACTTGTGTTTAGTATTTATTTTATCTATTTTTTTCCCTACATGCATACTATATACATATTTGACTTGGATTATGTGTCTTTTCTCAAACTTTTGCATGATGGAACTAAGCTAGTCTTAGAAAGTTAAGGGTTAACTCATTTTATTTTATTTTTTTAAACTCCTAAGTCACCTAGGGTCCTAGGTAGGATTCCAAGCATATTTTCCCATTAACATTTTATTTCTCTGTAATCAAGAGAAACAAACTATTCTCTTTTCCATATATTTTCCAGAATGTTAGATGAGCTCCTATAGCAAGGATAATATTATGCACTAATGCATTTATGCCAATCTTTTGAGTTTCTATCCTTAATTCTAAGTTATATTTTATATATTCTTGCTAAGATCTTGTAAGTGGTAAAACACATTATATATGGTCTAAAAGAATTCTTTTAACCTTTGCTCATTCACTCTTTACATTATGTATGCATTTTACAAAAGAACTTGCATATACAAATAATGTACAGTAAGATTGAGATAATAATAACATTCCAAAATTTAAATCTTTCAGTATTACCATTCCTCCATGATGTTAAAATCCATTCTTTCTCTCTACATGAAGAGGCAGGAGTGCAATAACTAAAGGAAACAAGATAGTTTTTCCTCAAACAAAATATAGAAACTTTCTCCAATAATTTCTGAGATACACAAAAAGGTGGTGGAAGCACTATAATAGTATTACACAAATGGAAAGACCTTGATAACATACTCAGATATTTCCTCAATTCCTCTATTTCCAATTGGATATAAACAACACCAAACACCTTGACCACAAAAAGGAACACATATCGAGTTGGAGATTGCATCTCCATTATTAAACCAATTACAATAGCATTCATTTCTTCTATGCAATGAAATCCTCTTAACCTCTAAGCATCCAAGACATCAAATAACCTACAAATGCGAAAAAATATGGAACCATGGAGGCTCACCTCCCAACCTAGGCCTCAAGGAGGCCACCCCCGCACTAGGGGAAACAAGGCTCAACCAGGTTACACTCAAACATCATCAAAATATCAAAAACCAACATGAATATCACAGTTTAACATCACATTTACAATTCCCAGCCAAGGCTTGTACAAGGATTCACACATGGAATCATAAACATTGGGTGAAGCTGGGCTCTCAAATTAGTAGATTTTCCATATCATATAACATTTGTAACATCAATTTCCATTGCCTTTCGGGGCTTTCAAGAATCAATAATTTCCATGCCTTTCAAACTTTCACAAAACAATAACTTCATGCCCTTTTGGGACTATTCACAAACATCAAGTTTTCATGCCCTTCCAGGGCTTTCACAAACATCCTCCAATCATACTACCATCAACCAAAGCATCACTGAATTTCCATACTTGACCAACCCTTTTCCACACCATCACTCTCCATACTATCCATAATAAATTATGAAGGCATATGGCATACAATGGAGACCATTCTCCAAGGTTCTCAACTATATTTTAATCCCAACTAACCCCTTCAGCCTAGGCTTGTTGTTCCCTCCCAAGGGTGAGTGAAGCCTTCACACCCATGTACAATTTCAACACTCAAACAATGCAAGGAAGATCAAGAAGAAACCCCAAGAAAAGTCATGAAACAACACACACACTTTCATAATACAACACAAAAATTCTAATGACAACACATGATCCCATAGCATTCTCACAATGTCTAATTTCAACTACATGAAATGAAGAAACATGGCATGAAGCACTTACCTCCATCAAACTATGGCTTTGGAATGGTGAACCAAATCTCTTCCTATTTTCCTTGCCTTCTAAACTACTCCTCCATAACCATATGTGTCTCTACAATTAGAGAGTGGGTAAGCAACTACCAAGGTTAGCACAAGCTCCCTATAAAGGCCTTCACTTTCCTCCTCACCTATCCCTCTTACCTTCTTGTATTTTTAACCAATAAGAACTGATCCAAGTGGTGTAATGAGGTAAGAAGTCATGTTACAATATGATTTTCGAATTGGTTTACAAATGACTATTTTGAGGGTCTCCTAGGTTCCCTAGACCAACTTATGTTTATATTTAAACCCCCAACCCATACTATTACCATGAGAGTAACTTATTTTCACAGAATTAACACCTAGGACTCATTTTAGGCTCTCTAAATTTCCTATATCAACTTATAACTTGAATTTCCATCACGAAGGTGACTCTTCCTAACAATCTCCAAGGTGGGTTAAGTGATTTCATAAGGAGAATTACACTCAGGTTAAGTGACTTCATGCCAAAGAATCCTATTGGACATGTCATTTACACATCAACATTACAAGTGTCAAATGACACACACACACACACATTAAAACACTTTACACTTCACGATGACAAGTCTCTAAGTAATCATACTTCCTGACTATAACACTCATACACAATCATATTATGAAATAACCACGATACAACAAGGTTTTGAATCTTCCAAAGATTCACCTTGGCTTTACTGTGTTCACATAAGATTGAACCTTTTTTCCCCCATTTATCTCCATGGTTCAACTTTCTTGCACACTCAACTTAAACATTAGTAGGCTGATAAAAGAATATACAAGGACATACAAAGAAATGCACAATAAATTCAATGTCACATAATACAAATTAGCATATACATTTAACTTCATCTAATCATTTCCATTCTAGCTACTATAAAAAGAAGCATTGCACTATCATATCCATTTAACTTTCATCTAAATACACATATAATTAACTTTCATTTGATTCATATTCAAAACATCACAATTTCATCATACAGGTATTAGCATAATGAATTACTATTCTAAATACTATCACCATTCTTAAAATCCATTAAACAATCAAAACATACAAAATGGATTGTAGTACACATGTCTAAGGTGAAAATCACTAATATGCAGACTTATAAACTAATATTTTCCATCAAGTTAGACATATTAAAATTCCTAGCAATATCTCTTTATCACCCTACAAGGGGCTTGTGAGTAAGTTTCTAGGGTTAATTTTCTCAATCTAATAGCATTTTTTCAAAAGTGTGTCATCATGCTTTAAACACAAGTTTCAAATGTAATAATATGTCTTATTACCTCTTTAATCCTATATTCATTGTTATCCCCTAGAAGAGGAAATGTTAATTCATCCTCCCTAATTTGGTTAGGGAGTTGTTCAAGAAATCTTTGATCAAGTCCTTAGCTTGAACCTAGAGAGTTTAATTTCAAGTGATTTTAGTTATTCCTTCTAAAGTTACTTAATGGTGATAACAATTCTCATTACTAAAGTCCACTTAGTCTCTACTAAGATCTCATAAACAATTACTAGTAGAAAAATCTCCATCATACTCTAATTAACTCCTAATCACATTCATATTATGAAATCTAAAATAGGGTATTCGTGCGGGTCTTACATCATCCCCCCTAGCTCTCGACTTCCTCCTTGAAGTCTTCTATAATATGGCCACTATTTCCATTTTCACATATAAAGTGTTCCTTTATTAGCATAAGTTTTTCCACTCAGGAAACTTTCGTTAGGATCACTTCACATTATATGTATCCGAGAGATAGACTGAATAACATTATTCCATAGTCCATGGAGGAATGATTCTTCTTAAAGAAGTCATCTCATAAGTGTCTGTGAGATAACTTCTTCTTAGATGGATAGGGTGGCTCTTGTTTATAGTTAGGGTGTTCAGTTCATTCCAAGTTTCCTTGTCTATTGGTAGCTTTGTATTAGTTTGTGATGAATGATATGTTTGATGGCTATTTTATCATATACCACTGAGGTCCTGCCCACTATACAATCTCAGAACCCCTGTCACTTAGCTAAATGGTGTTATTTCCCAAACTACATCAATGTCCTTGTCTACCTATCTTCTCTTATGTTGTACCTTAGGTGACATACTCCTTTGATTTCCTTTCACATGGTCACATGGTGACTACCACCGTATGAATGAAGGGGTGGTTTAGGATTAGATGCTTCTATTTAAAGCTTTCCATGATTTATGTGTTTACTTAGTTCTAATTCCTCACCAATATTCTATTATTTTAATAGACTGAAATAGAAGAGCTTTTATTTATTATTATTTTTGTGCTGATAAATCGTAATCTTATATCACCTTAGCACTAACAAGATCTACAATGATAGCTAAGATCGACTTATCAGTGACAAGTTGATAATTTTAAAAAATTTCTAGGGATTCTCCCTTTTGGTTTATCATTAAAATCCACTTACAGGTCCTCAACTGTGGACACTCGGTGGTGATGGTATTCTTTGGTTTTGTCCTATTCGAGAAATGTGTCATCACAACTATTGGTGTGGTAAACTTGTTGAGTATTAAGTCAAGTTATCATTTCATATCTTTTCACTTTTAGTCCTTATAGGCTTATCACATTCAATACTGTTACCTCAAGTCTCATGTACAGTGTGAGATTGTGGTATATTTGTGCAAGATTCAAATTATTACCTATTGTATGGGGTTCAAGGGAATCATATCTCGTGAAGGAATGAGAGGGTAATATTCTAATTTCCTCATGATGGTACTTAGAAACTCTCCTTGATATGACCAAACCATAAATTTAATGCAACATACTCGTAGGATAAAAAAAAAATGCCTCATAAAATAAACTAAAACAAGGATAATCATCAATTAAATGTAAATGCGGCCACAACGGTAAATCTTTTGTTAAAATGATTCATGTCTTGAGGCAAAAGGGACTCATACAAAGAAAACAAATAAGAAATGAGCATTCCTCAAAATTACCTAAAATATGGAAAGCAAAGCAAATGACAACAACATTTCATAACAATTCAAATTCTCAAAAGCATTATGGTCATACCAGGGTCCTTTTGAAAAAAAGATGAGGAAGGGTTGTTCTAGAGTTACATAGTGAATCAATAGCATATCAAAATGATGTCGGGTATACTTTATTGCTTTAAGTCTTAGACTATAGATCCTTTAGTTGCCTATGTTCCCTTATGTACTATTTTATTACTGTAAAAAATCCTCAAATGCAGTCTAGGGTCAGGGTTTCCCTCAAGTTACATTTGTGACCCTTTAGGTAAGAAGAAAAGTATGATTTGTGTCACTCACTTTTGCTAATATGGAGATTGCTAGGTATCACTTGTACTCTTGTCACACCTTCCTCCAAAAATCATTTGGGTGTATCCATAACTTTAGGAAGGATCGTACCATTCGATCTCATGATAGACTGGAATTTCTTTTGGTATTTTTTTTTAAATTTATTTATTTATTTATTTATTGGCTAAGCTTCCATTGCTTCAAGCTATAGTGCAAATTGAGCAGAATGTCAGTGCCCATGTGAAAATTTGTCCCTAAGTTGGAAGGTGTTGTTGGGTAAAATGTTTGAGATGAATTGAGCATGCTAGTCCCACTGATCAATGCTGAAATCCTAGCTGGTAAATGTCTACAGTCATATTACCCATCATGAATTCAATGTAACATATTACACCCGACGCTATTTTTTGTTATTTGCATATAGTTCCTTATTGTTCCCTTATAGGTTTAGCAGGAGACTTAACTGAATTAGGCATTTTTTCCATTGGAATACTTCACGTGTGGTTTTCTATCACCTCACTATAGAATTATATCAAATAGTTAGGGCTTCACATATTAATCATTGCACCACAATACACAGTAGGGGCAAGGTTTCCTAGTCAAAAGCATATCATCTATTCTACTTTACATTAATTATGACTACTACCTCTTGAAGAGCCAAGATGTACATTTCATAAGGAACATATATATTCTTAGCAATACCTAAACTTCATCGAGACAAACTTCTACCCATTCTATCTTGAATGTTGATATGTTTTAAGAAGACATATTTTCATGTGCACAAAAATTTGGAGTTATTAAGTCTCACAACTTTCGAGAGGATGTTACATGGAGATACTTTCAAAATTTAAACTTCCACATGGTCGATTTAATATCCCATTGTACCTTAATCCTTAGTATTTTTAAATTATTACCACAACTTACTAGTGCTACCTTGCTTAGGGTGTTCAATTTCATTGCTAATTAAGTATTAAATTTTTATTACAAGTTGGTATTTTGGGAGGCCTATCTCTTTTTGATATGGTCACTTGATATTATGATAAATGACAAGTACACATTCATTGTGGGCTCATTAATGCCCAGTGGGGTATAACTAGGCTCTGATACATGAATGTCATGCCCAGAACCTGACAAGGCAACCAAAACAAGCACAATTTTTTTTTTTTTTTAAATTCTTTTAAATTAATATGATCATTAAGGTCAACCTTTACTTATCTTTAAACCTAACACATGACATCAATCAAACTACTCCTTACCTCCTTGATGAAGAGGACACCTTTAATTAAATAACTCATCCTTGTTCTTTAATTCATGACATTGTTATACTGAGTCAACCTTTAAATAGACTTGAAGCTTTTAAATTGCTCACTCAATAAAGTCCACTTTCATGTTATCGATTTCTCATCACACTACATCCTAGATATTTAAGTGTTATTTGGAACCTAATTTGGTGGATGTCGTTCATTGGTAACAACACTACACGTAGACTCTAATTATTATTATTATTTATTTAAAATTGATTTATAATATTAAATAATACATTTATTTGAATGTTAATTGGAACTAAGTCTCATGAAGATTAGTTGATACTAACATCCTATGCAGATTTTATTTTAAAATTCATTCCAACTCAACCCCAACAATCTAAAGTAAGAGTCTTATTTCCTCTATCTAATAAATCTATAAGGTACATTAAAATTTTAATTAACAAATCTTCAATATCCTCCAAATAAATCTTGCATTATCTCATCCTATAAATCTCCTTAACTTCTCTTAATATAGTCATTAAACTATAACCCCACTTATACTAATTCTTATTACATAACTAAAGCCAAAGTTAATTTCTTATCATATTTATACTATTATTATTTACCAAAATATAATAATAAAATATCTACTTATTTAGTTTAACTAAATTTCTTATGCCACAACTATGACACATAACTATAATATGGTAATTACTTCCACTTTAGGTTTCCTTACATCCTAATACTATATCCTCTAACACAATTATCACCACCTAAATGCCCTATACTAGCTTCTACACCAACCCTAGCCGTGAGTGGAAGGAACCTGCAGAATATGCCTCCATGTTGAGTGCCTAAGTTGCAAGTGGATATTATCAAGTCAAGGTTTAATTAAAGGTTTCTCCTTACTTTCATGCACTCCTCTTAATTCAACAAAAGTTGTGCTTCCTTTAATCTACCTAGGTGGTCATGTCAAGTCGATGTTTAATGGAAGTCTTTTCTCACAAGATATAGGCACCTAGTCCAAGTTATGAGCGGCATTTATGAGGATGTGGACGCTTTGTTTTAAGTGGAGGCTGATTGGTAAGGAGTGCATGTTGCTCAAGTTTTATTAAACATTTTCTTTGTTAGTAGACAAAAGAGGCACCCAAGCAAGGAAAGTCTAAGTCTGACATAGGTCAAAGCACACTTTTGGAGGTAAGGAAAGCAGGCACCATGTGGGGCCATGTTCTTTTGTTCTTCCTTGCTTTAAATTTATCATACTATTGACTTAGTTCCCTTACTTCATGAGATGGCAACATATATGATGTTCAATGGTGTTAATTATTTATTTTATCTAGTTTTTACCCTACATGTGTACTATATTCATATTTGACTTGGATTATGTGTCTTTTCTCAAACTTTTGCATGATGGAACTAAGCTAGTCTTAGAAAGTTAAGTGCTAACTCATTTTATTTTATTTTTTTAAACTCCTAAGTCACCTAGGGTCCTAGGTAGGATGCCTAGCATATTCTCCCATTAATATTTTATTGCTCTCTAATCAAGAGAAACAAACTATTCTCTTTTCCATATATTTTCCAGAATGTTAGATGAGCTCGTACAGCAAGGTTAATATTATGCACTAATGCATTTATGCCAACCTTTTGAGTTTCTATCCTTAATTCTAAGGTATCTTTTATATATTCTTGCTATGATCTTGTAAGTGGTAAAACAGGTTATATATGGTCTAAAAGAATTCTTTTAACCTTTGCTCATTGACTCCTTACATTATGTATGCATTTTACAGAAGAACTAGCATATACAAATAATGTGCAATAAGACTAAGATAATAATAACATTCCAAAATTTAAATATTTTAGTATTACCATTCCTCCATGATGTTAAAATCCATTCTTTCTCTCTACATGAAGAGGCAGGAGTGCAATAACTAAAGGAAACAAGATAGTTTTTCCTCAAACACAATATAGAAACTTTCTCCAATAATTTTTGAGATACATAAAAAGGTGGTGGAAGCACTATAATATTATTACACAAATGGAAACACCTTGCTAACATACTCAGATGTTACCTCAATTCCTCTATTTCCAATTGGATATAAACAACACTAAACACCTTGACCACAAAAAGGAACACATATCGAGTTGGAGATTGCATCTCCATTATTAAACCAATTACAATAGCATTCATTTCTTCTATGCAATGAAATCATCTTAACCTCTAAGCATTCAAGACATCAAATAACCTGCAAATACAAAAAAATATGGAACCATGGAGGCTCACCTCCCAACCTAGGCCTCAAGGAGGCCACCCCCATGCTAGGGGAAACAAGGCTCAACCAGGTTACACTCAAACATCATCACAATAACAAAAACCAACATGAATATCACAATTTAATATCACATTTACAATTCCCAACCAAGGCTTGCACAATGATTCACACATGCAATCATAAACTTTGGGTGAAGGTGGGCTCTCAAATTAGGAGATTTTCCATATCATATAACATTTGTAACAACAATTTCCATGCCCTTTCGAGGCTTTCAAGAATCAATAATTTCCATGCCTTTTGGGCTTTCACAAAACAATAATTTCATGCCCTTTCGGGGCTATTCAGAAACATCAAGTTTTTATGCCCTTCCGAGGCTTTCACAAACATCCTCTAATCATACTACCATCAACCAAAGCATCACTGAATTTCCATACTTCACCAACCTTTTTTCACACCATCACTTTCCATACTATCCATAGCAAATTATGAAGGCATATGGCATACAATGGAGACCATTCTCCAAGGTTCTCAACTATATTTCAAGCCCAACTAACCCTTTCACCCTAGGCTTGTTGTTACCTCCCAAGGGTGAGTGAAGCCTTCACACCCATCTACAATTTTAACACTCAAACAATGCAAGGAAGATCAAGAAGAAACCCCAAGAAAATTCATGGAACAACACACACACTTTCACAACACAACACGAAAACTCCAATGACAACACATGATCCCATAGCATTCTTACAATGTCTAATTTCAACTGCATGAAATGAAGAAACATTGCATGAAGCACTTACCTCCATCAAACTGTGGCTTTGGAATGGTGAACCAGATCTCTTCCTATTTTCCTTGGCTTCTAAACTACTCCTCCATAACCATATGTGTCTCTACAATTAGAGAGTGGGTAAGCAACTACCAAGGTTAGCACAAGCTCCCTATAAAGGCCTTCACTTTCCTCCTCACCTACCCGTCTTACATTCTTGTATTTTCCACCAATAAGAACTGATCCAAGTGGTGTAATGAGGTAAGAAGTCATGTTACAATATGATTTTCGAATTGTCTTAGAAATGACTATTTTTGAGGGTCTCGTAGGTTCCCTAGACCAACTTATGTTTATATTTAAACCCCCAACCCATACTATTATAATGAGAGTAACCTATTTTCACAAAATTAACACTTGGGACTCATTTTAGGCTCTCTAAAGTTCCTATATCAACTTTAAACTTGAATTTCCATCACAAAGGTGACTCTTCCTAACAATCTCCAAGGTGGGTTAAGTGATTTCATAAGGAGAATTATGCTTAGATTAAGTGACTTCATGCCAAAGAATCCTATTGGACATGTCATTTAGACATCAACATTACAAGTGTTAAATGACAGACACACACACACACACACATTAAGACACTTTACACTTCACGATGACATGTCTCTAAGTAATCATACTTCTTGACTATAACACTCATGCACAATCATATTACAAATTAACCATGATACAACGAGGTTTTGAATCTTCCAAAGATTCACCTTGGCTTTATTGTGTTCACATAAGATTGAACCTTGTTTCCCCCATTTATCTCCATGGTTCAACTTTCCTTCACACTCAACTTAAACATTAGTAGCCTGATAAAAGAATATACAAGGACATACAAATAAATGCAAAATAAATCCAATGTCACATAATACACATTAGCATATACATTTAACTTCATCTAATCATTTGCATTCTAGCTACTATAAAAAGAAGCATTGCACTGTCATATCCATTTAACTTTCGTCTAAATACACATATAATTAACTTTCATTTGATTCATATTCAAAACATCACAATTTCATCATATGGGTATTAGCATAATGAATTACTATTCTAAATAATATCACCATTCTTATAATCCATTAAACAATCAAAACATATAAAATGGATTGTAGTACACATGTGTTAGGTGAAAATCACTAATATGCAGACTTATAAACTAATATTTTCCATCAATTTAGACATATTGACATTCCTAGAAATATCTCTTTATCACCCTATGAGGGGTTTGTGAGTAAGTTTCTAGGGTTAATTTCCTCAATCTATTAGCATGTTTTCAAAAGTGTGTCATTGTGCTTTAAACACAAGTTTCAAATGTAATTATATGTCTTAGTACCTCTTTAATCCTATATTCATTGTTATCCCCTAGAAGAGGAAATGTTAATTCATCCTCCCTAATTTGGCTAGGGAGCTATTCAAGAAATCTTTGATCAAGTCCTTAGCTTGAACCTAGAGAGTTTCATTTTTAGGTGATTTTAGTTATTCCTTCTAAAGTTACTTAATGGTGATAACACTTCTCATTACTGAAGTTTTCTTAGTCTCTACTAAGATATCATAAACTATTACTAGTAACAAAATGTCCATCATACTCTAATTAACTCCTAATCACATTCATATTATGAAATCTAAAATATGGTATTCTTGCGGGTCTTACAACTATCTATGATCCACCTATCATTGTTATTTACATAGTTGACTAGTGATGCAGCCTCATCTTCATCTAATTCATCCTTCATAGCTACATGGACTACCTCATCATCATTTTCGTCAGAATTCTATTCTTGAATAATGTAGCACTTTTTGTCTTTGTCCTTGTAATCTCTGGTATCATCTTCTCTTCTATTCTTGTACTTGTTGCCTTCTTTGTAGTTCTTTTTCTGTGTGCACCTTGCAATGATATGTCCTACTTCATTGCAATTAAAAAAAATAATAGGCAATTTACCTTTGAATTTACTTTTGCCTCTATGAAATCTTCTAGCCAACAATACTTTCAACTATTCCACATCTTCTTCATCTATGTTGTTGTCACTGGATGCATATTTTATCTTTCTTTTCTTCTTCTTTGGTTTCACCTCTTCAGTGTCTTTCAACAAAATATTGGCTTTGAAGGCAAATTCAAGATTCTCATGTCTATACTTTTCAAAGTTGGATAAATCAAATCTATTAAGTCTTCCCACTATACCTTCAAGAGTTAGTTTGTTTCTAGGTATGCATCTAAACACTTGGATGGTTGATACTCTAATAGCATAAATGGGTAGCAAGGTTCTTATGAATTTTCTAATAATAGTTTCATCATCTAAATGACCAATCACACTTCTTATTGCACTTACTACCTCTTTTATTCTAGAGACATATTGAGCAATGTTCTCACCTTCCTCCATTCTCATGTCATCAAACTTTCCACTAAGGCTTTCTCATTTTGCTTTGGACATTTTGATCTCCTCCATAAATATTTGACAAGGCTTTCCACATCTTTAATGTAGATGTGCATCCCTTGATATCATCAAATTCAACATAGCTAAGGGTAGAGGCAATCTCCAACATTGTTTGATTGTCCTCCTTTTTCTTCATATCTTCTGCAATAGGGACACTATCTAGATCAACATGTTCCATTGTGATTGAGGTTTTTGCATGATCACCTTTGGTCTAAGGTGTAGTTTCATTAAACTTTTCCATGCAATGAAGTTATCTCTATTGAGCTTGAGAACTTCTCTCTTAGACATCTTGATCTTTTTTACTTCTAGTATCTTTAAACCAAATTAGTAGATGACTCTGATACCAATTGTTAGAAATGCTTTAAAATAACTTGGGGGGCGGGGGGGTGTTAATAAGTTATTCAAGGTCCTGATGTCCTAATAATTTTTTTTAGTAAGTGTAGTGAACCCATTAAACTAACCATGCATCCAAGTCAAACATTCTCCTTAGCAAGTTACTAATAAATCAACATGTAGGAATAAGACATGAAATATCAACATATAACACAGTGATTTACGTGGAAAACCAATTTGGAAAATACCACTAGTAACATGCTACCTTGTTTCTCACTCTTCTAAAGTGATGCCCTATGAAATGCCTGCCCCATTAAAGGCTACAAAAAACTATTAAACATGACCCAGTTAAGGAATTTCAAAAACCATGTTAGGAGTGTGCCTGATCAAAGGACTTTAGAACATTCACTTGGAGTGTCACCATGTTAAAATATTTCTCAATGGTTGTTAAACCAACCTAAGTCCATAGGATTTTCTCCTAACTAATACAATTGTTAGAGAGTACCAATAAGGGCTTTTGATCTGATATAACTGACAACATAACTTACAGATTTTAGATCTCAATTTAGTTCACAAATTTTCCCAGCTTTCAGTCTCTGTAGCTCTAACAAGTTGTCCTCCTTTTAAGCTTTTTCTCCTTGAGTCTCCATGCTCTTTGTGCCAATGCAATCACCTTTGTGGTCACTTATAGAAGTAAAGTCTTTGTGCTCTATTCTTCCCTCTTAATGCCTTCTCCTTGACACCACACACTTTCTCCAACCACTCTATTCATTTCTTGACCTATAACTCCTTAAGTAGGAGTTTGGAATACTTTTCCTACTCTAATATTCTTTCTCTTAATTTTGTTTGAATGGATTAGGTAAGAGAGAATGTATCTTCCCCTCATCTTGTTTCTTCTAGAAACATCACGTGGAATCCACTTGTATTTGGCTCAAAATGGTTAACCTAAAATTCTATATCACTAGCTCAACATCCTTATCTTCTATCTAGGTCACAAAATTCAAGGTAACAAACTTATTGGCTAAGATCTAGTGAATCTTTGAATTTTCAAATAATGCAATAGCTTGACACTATTACTTTTCTAGTGCTTGGCACATACTGTGTTACTCGACACCTACCGTGGATTCACTTGGCATCAACTAAGTTTTATTGATACTTGGCACCTATTATATTTTATCTAGGTTGGCACCTAAACTTTCTCAACACCTACTATTTCACTCGGCACACACTAGATTTTGCATTTGCTTGGCACTCACTGATAATCTACTTGGCATGAACTAACCTACTTGGCACCCACTAATGAATTTAGTCAAGCTTTGCAGACAGCCTAGTTATAACTTATTCTTCTAGAGTTTCTAAGTGTAGCCAACCTTTGTATCTTCAAGTGTATTATCAACACATCATTTTAGCATTGTCTTAATTGATCATTGTAATTCATTAAAAAATCATAACTCAACCTTTCCCTTAGGTGCTTTTGTTACATCTTATTGATTAAATCCTCTTCATCAATCAACTAAGTGATAGTACTTGGATCTTATAAGTAGTTGCCATTCTAGCAAAAAGTAGGTTTGACATCAGTGACAAAACAATGATTGAAAACATTCTTTATCAATAATCTCCCTTCTTCAATAGTGATATTTTCAATCAGATTTTAATAGAAGGTGGATCTATTATAGATCAGTTAAATGAGTTTAATATTCTTACTAGTCAATTATCTTCCATGGGTATCAATTTTGATGAAGAAATTAGGGCTCTCTTGATTTTGTGTTCTTTGCTTGAAAGCTGGAATGGCTTAGTAATGGCTATAAGTCATTCCATTTCTTGATCTAATACACTAAAATATGATGATGTGATCAACGTTATTTTGAGTGAGAAAGCTTTTAGAAAAACCTCAGGTGGATCTACATCAAGAAGTGCTTTGAATGCACAAAGTAGTAGAATGATTGAGAGAGTAAATAATTTTGAAAATCAAGGGAAATCAAGAGGAAAGTAAAAGGAGTAGAAGTCTCAATCTAGAGTACCAAGATATTGCTAGTACTATGAGAAACTAGGGCATATGAAGAAATATTGGTGGACTCAAATGAAAAATGAAGGATATAACCTAGAAGGGAACAAGAAGGAAAATGTGGTAAGTAAAAAATCTAAAGAGGATGCTTTGCTTCTGTCTTTATAAAGTGTCAATGATCTTCATGGGTTTTAGATTGTGGTGCTTCATTTCATGCTACAATTCATAGAGATTATTTTATTGATTATGTCCAAGGGGACTTTGGGCTTGTTTATTTGGGGCATAATGAACCCTTTCAGATTGTTGGAAAGGTAAAAGTTAAGATTAAGATGTAGAATGGGAATCATTAGCTACTACATGAGGTAAGACCTATTCCAAGGCTAAGTAGGAATTTAATTTTAGCATGGAAAAATGGTGATGAGGGTTGTGTAGTTACTTTTAATGACAAAATTTAGAAAGTTTCAACAAGTTCCCTTGTAGTAGAAAAAGGTGTGAAAGTAGACACCTTATATCTTTGTATAGGTCATATTGTTCTTTCTACTTTAATTGTTTCAGAGAAAAATGAATATTTAAGAATAGTCATCATAGTTGAGTAGGGAGAACAAATAGTTATAATTTTGTGGCACAATAGAATTTGACACATGAGTGAGAAATGTATGAAAGTACTTCATTGAAAGAAAGTTTTACTAGGTCTGAAATGAGTTAGTATGGATTTTTGTGAAAGTTGTGTATATGGAAAGAAAGAAGTAAGTTTTGTGAAGACTGGGAAGGAAAAGAAAAGTTAGATATTTTCATATAGATGTATGGGGATTGGCTTAGGTATCTTCTATTGGTGGCTCTCATTATTATGTTACACTTATTGTTGATGTAGCTAGAAAAGTATTGGTTTATTTCTTTAGATAGAAATATGATGTATTTCAAACTTTTAAGAAATAGAAATGCTTGGTTGAAAATGAGACTGGTAAGAAATTAAAATATATTAGATATGATAATGGTGGTGAGTATTGTAGTCATAAATTTGAATATTATTGCTCCAGTAATGGTATTCATAGATAGAAAATTGTTCCAAGGACTCCATAGGAAAATGGAACAGCTGAATGCATGAATGGGACTATAATGGAGCTTGCAAAGAGCATGAGGTTGCATGTTGGGTTTCCCTTAAAGATGTGGGTACAGGCTATTTATACTATTGTATATTTAATTAATAGAGGTCCCTCTACTCCTTTGGGTTGTGGTATTCTAGAGGAAGTATGGGCTGGTAAGAAGGTGAGTTATTCTTTTCTCAAAACCTTTGGTTATGAAGCATTTTCTCATATAGATTCTAAAAATAGAACCAAGATGGAAGGTAAGTCAAAAAAAAATGTATTTCTTGAATTTAAAATTGATGAATTTTGTTATAGGCTTTGGGATTTTGAAAATCATAAAATTTTAAGAAGTAGGGATGTCATATTCAATGAGAAAGTGTTGTACAAATATTTTTCACAGCAAAATAAGATGAAAGAAGATGATTATGTATTGTTGGATGATAATACAAAAGATGATGTTTCAATAATTCATCATGGTGTGTAACAACCAAAACAAAAAATACCACACACCCTAGTAAATGTTAGATGGTCAACAAGGATAAGTAGACCTCTAGAAATATTTTATCCTTCCTCATATTCTATTTTATTTACTGATGCTAGTGAACTTGAATGTTATGGTGAAGCTATGAAGGTGGATACAAAGGTTCAGTGGGAGTTTGCAATGAAGGAAAAAATAGACTCTTTGCTGAAAAATTAGACATGTCATTTATACAAGTTGTCTGCAGGTGAAAGGGCTTTACAAAATAAGTGGGTTTACAGGTTAAAAGAAGAGGATGGAGCTTGATGTTAAAAAAACCTTCCTTAATGGTGATTTTGGATGAAGAGATATATATGCCTCAACCATAGGGATTTGAGGTTGAAGATAAGGAGAACTTAATGTGTAGATTGAAGAAAATTTTATATCTCTTGAAGCAAGAATGTTGGCAATGGTATCTAAAATTTGACAGTTCTATGCATAAGCATGGATATAGTCAATGTCATTTAGATTATTGTGTTTAATTTAAGAGGTTGGATGATGACAACTATATTTTTTCATGTTTATATATTTATGCTATACTTGTAGCTAGGTCTAACATGGATCACATTAAGGGGCTAAAATACTAGTTAGCACATGCATTTTCTATGAAGGATTTCGGGGAAGAAAAACAAATCCTTGGTATGAAGATTTGTAGAGATAGGAAGAATAGGAAATTGACTTTATCTCAGACTAATTATATTGAGATGTTGTTGCAACATTTCTCTATGGAGAATGCTAAAGCTATCAACACACCTTTATCTAGTTATTTGAAGTTAACTAAGGAGATGTATCCCAAGACACACAAGAAGAGGAGGATAAAATGTCTAAGTACCTTATACTTTAGCTATAGGAATCTTGATGTATGCTATGGCATGTAGAAGGCCAGATATTACACATGTAGTGGGAGTTGTTAGTACTAATATAAGTCATCTAAGGCTTGAGCATTGGAATGCAATTTAATGGATTCTCAAATATTTGAGAGGAACATTCAGTTAGTGTTTAAATTTTTGGGGCTCTACTACTAATTTGCAAGAATCTGTTGACTCAGATTTGGGAGGGGATATTGATGTAAGGTAGAGTACTATAGCTTATGTGTTTACTATTGATGGGGTAACCATGAGTTTGATTTCTAGATTACAATAGGTGAATACTTTATCCACTATAGGGATAGAGTATGTTGCTGCTACAAAGGTGGCAAGGAGATGATATGGCTTTAGTTCTTCTTGGAAGAATTAGGACACCCTCAGAGGGATAATTATTTGTTTATCTATAGTGAGAGTTCTATTTATCTTTCAAATAATTCAACTCTACATTCAAAGAAAAAACACATACAATTGTGGTACCATTTTATTCATTTAGTTTTGGATGATCAAAAATTAAAGCTAGACAAGATACATATAGATGACAATCTAGAAAATATGTTTACAAAGGTAGTGATAGGGGAGAAGTTGAATTCCTCTTTAGCTTCGGTTGGTCTTCTAGAATAAACAAGAATAAAAGAACAAGAAAGTCTAGGGTGGCTTGATCTAGTGGGAGTCCCATGTGGTAGAAGTATTGCTACATGATCATTCTCTAAATGGGAGATTTTATTCTAGTGTGGAGTCTAATCAATCTCCATGTGGGTGATTGTTAGTTTGTGGTGACTGATCAAGGAAGTACTATACATACTTCATAATTCTTTGGGGCTATTTTATTAGGATTTTTGGCTGACATGTAATTATTAAATATAACTCTGAAGTGGTAAAAATACTTCTATAAAAGGGCTTAGGGCTAGGGTTTTTCATAAGGTGTGATCTGAAAATTACTTGTTGTAGTAGTATTGAGCTATAAGGGATTACAGATTGTAATTAGGTTATAATCACTAGATTGTAATAATATTGGACTTTCTATTTGGTGGATGTAGCCTAGGTATTGGATGAACCATGTTAAATATTGGTGTCTTGTGTTCTCTTCTATGCGATTTATTATTTTCTATCATTGTTTATATTTGCATGTAATTGTTATTTCTATTTGTGGTTTTATCTTGACAAGTGGTATCAGAGCGAGGTTATTTTTTTAGTTATCCTCTACTATAAAAGTCTCACATTTGAGTGGGAGTCTCATGATTGAGTTGGAGCAATGGAAGATAAGGGTAAGATGAGGGTCAAAAAATTTAATGTGCAAAAATTTCAGTTATGGTAGATGAAAATGGAAGACTATCTTTATCAGAAGGTTTTATGGAAGCCATTGGAAGGAAAAACCAAGAATTAGAGATCCATGAAAAATGATGATAGGGATTTGTTAGCTCAAAATTTCTCTCCTATCAAAAGATAAAATTCAAATAATGATTTATTTTAATGGCCACCTAGGATTCTCATGAAATGATTTAACATTAATCATATTCTCTATTTCATGTTATGCCCTTGATATTTTAAGTCATGATAATGTGTTTTGCATCATCGTGAGTGGTTGAGTGCTAAAAGTGGTGAAGTTGCACTATGTTGATTTTTCCTGATCACATGGTTATGTTTACATGCTATGGTTTGAGTTGTGATAGTACAAAAAAGTAGATCTATGATGTTTAAGACATATCCTACACTGTTAGATCATTTAGATCTATGGCCAACACATGATCATCATGGATTTAGAGGTACCTAAGCCTTGAGTTACGATCGAGTGATTCCCTTTGTTTCACTTGGTCACAAGAGCTAGATAGTAATACTAGGTCAAGGTATCAAGGCAGTGATGACCAATGAATCACAATTTCATAGGTAGTAAAAATTATTAAGGCAAGGCGGTGGCAAGGATGTGATTGTGAGTGATTGAATGTAGGACACAAGGATTGGACTATTGATAGAATGGCATAATGGTAAGAAATTCTTGGACCATGAAGTGGCACTTGATGATTAATCCTATTGACTAAACTCACAGTTGATTTTTTGTATTGAATGTAGCAGAAGTAATTCCTTGAATGAAGAATCTAATATTTTTTATCTCTTGCAGCCACTTTCATTGATCCCTAGGCTTGATAAGAGGAAAGAAGTAATCCACCACCATTTATTAATCCATTCAATTAGTTAAAGATTAAATAATTATCACTCATGACCTCTCAAAGATTTTTTTGGTGTAGAAGTGATCCTCTCATGTGTGGATTTACTCAAATGGCCAAATCTTTCAGCTTCACAATAACTATTCTCCAAAGATTTGATTGTAGTAATTAAATTTTGTCTTGTAATAGAAGTTATCTAAGTTTTTCCTGCACTATAAAGGAAAATTTTGTACTCTTTCTTAGGGTCAGATCTTCTTTATTTCTTTAGAACTTCCTTGGAATGCTACTATAAAATTCACTATTTCATCTAAGTTATATGACTTCCTACCTTATCTCTTTCAACCATTGTCATACTATGCAATTTTTTACCTCTCTTCAATGTACTATAAATATCTGTAATCTACACTCTTTGTATCCCTTTGGCCCATGAATGATAAGAAGTTAATTATCTTCCTTGCATCACTCATATGGTTGTCTGAACTATGTGAATTTTACATATTAAAGAAAAGTTTGAATCCATATATTTTTATATCGTCATAATAATAGCATTGTGCATGTATGGGTAGAGACTAATTTGGACACTCTATTTTAGTGCATCACCTCTTTAGAATAGATTAGTTAGTTGATTTCATGTACTCCTTATCCCTTTTCAATTCAAGAATAGTTTAAGTGGATCCTAATAATAGAGGAAGCTGACCTTCTCTAGAGGCTTAGCCTCATAGTTCAAGTCCCACATCTTGGTGGTTATTTCTATGTTTTACAAGGCTATCCTTAGGTAAGACTTTGTACAAGTGTGTAAGCTCTTGTGACAAAAAATTTTGCCATTCTTGGTGGGACATCATATATTTTAGTATTCCAAAGTTCAGTAGCATTGGGAAAGATTCCTTGTTCATGTTGAAGAGATATTACTACCTTTAGTATAAAGCTTTAAAGAGACTCATTATTTAGAAGTACTTGATGACTCTAACCTTTGAAGTGCATCAGGTTTCTAGACTAATTTTTTTGTAATTCATGCCCAAGAGACACACAAGGACATCTTCCATAGGTAAGTTCTAGTATCAAGTGTTTTCTCTTTCTAACCCAAGTAGAAAAGTTATAGTATCCTTATCACCATTTACGAGTAAGACAATAGCATAACCCCTACAAGATCTATCTCCACTCATCTTATTGTTAGATCTTATCCTAGGATAACATCTTCTCATATCAATAGAACGCTTGTTTATATAGATAGATCTCACACTTTCACAACCTTTAATGGTAAGAGCCCCCTCCTATTAGCCCAAAGGCATGACATACTAGTGTTAGCTCTCAAAAGTGTACTTGATTTTATTGGTGAAACATCCATGTCCCTTATTCAACATATTAAAGAAGTGTCTAATGTCTATAATATCCACAGTTTCTTTGAGGATGATGTAGCATTCAAGATTCTAGCTTCATCCTTAAAAGGAAAGGCATTAAAATGGTATAGAGGTTTGCCTCACTAATTGTGATGGGTTAGGGGAATCCATATACAAGCATTTCAAGGAGAAAAGTGACCACCTATTACTTTTAGAGACACTAACAACTATAAAGAGGGCTCCCCATGAATGTAGGACTGATTTCAATTATAGATTTTAGAAAACATGGGATAGAATACCTACTACAATGAAGCCCTCTCTTGGTAATGCATTCTTATATTACCTCAGAGCCTTCAATAGTGATATCACTACCACCTTGCAATCTATGGGGGGAGACACTTTAACAAATGCTTATGAGGTTGTCATAAGAGCTAAAAATATTTTGATATAGGGAGGGAAGTTAGCTCGAAGGCCCCAATGCTTTTCTTCCCTAATATCCTTAACCATAAGCCCACTATATCACCTATTCATGTCCCCTCTATAAGTCAACCTCTTGTTGTTATCCCAATAGATTCTATGAACTCTAACAAGGTTGATAGTATTGAGGCTATAATGTAGACATTGATGTAGAATGTAGATAAAAGGATGTTGGATCAAGAGAGGAAGATAGAAGAGAATAGTGCAGTAATTCAAAAAATGGTGAATGAGTTAGTGACCATAAAGAGGCAACAAGCTAAAAATAATAAGCCTCTCCAACTCTAGAGTCAAGTTCCCATTTATGGTAGACCTATAAACTAGATTCATACCCCATACAATTAGAATAGACCTATTGATCACCCTTATAATCAAAATAGATCTATCGACCACCCCCAGTCTTTGAACACCATCCTAAATAGCGCCTTAGTACCTTAGAACAACCTTGCCCAAGATCAAGATTTTTGCCCTTCTTATAAATACTCCTATGGATATTGCATGTGCCAAAAGGAAGAATTTTACTTGGCCTTAACTGTAATAGAGTGAGCAGTTTCCTAGCAACACGATGCTAATCAATCTATTTATACCTTTTAGCAAGATGATTGTTCTTTTATAAACCACCTAGTAGAAGAGAATGGTAATCTAAACCAGTATTCTTGTGCTTAAAATACCAAGAGTAAGAAGAGAGTTGTTAAGGAGATGGCACCTCAACCTCCTAACCAGCCTTCCACATCAAGTGTTGTGCAATATGTATAAGAAGTCACCTAGCAACACAATGTGAATCAGCCTGTCGATGTTTCTCTACAACAGAGATAGGATGAAAGCAAAGATAATGTAAACAAGCCAAAAACTATGCCATCTTAGAATTCTTTTTCCAGGGCTCCTACTAGAACATCTAATGTTCCTTTTAGTGTGGTAGAGAAAATGAAGAAGATCAATGTGAACATTTCTATGTGGGATGTTGTAACTATTGTGCCATCACAAAGGAGTTTATTGTAGTAGGATTTGGAAAGCATTGAACTCAGAGATCAGCCACCTAGCATGGAGAATGTTGTAAGATTGGTGCAACCAGAAAGGGAGGTAGAAATAAGAAAAAATGTTAGACCTCCTCCATTATATGTTTCTCTACTTATAGTAGATAAGCTAGCTCATAACTGTATGATTGACTTAGGGGCCAGTAGTTTAGTAATGCCCATGTGTGTTGCTAATACCTTATAAATTAAATATGAACCCATTGTTAAAGGTGTATTGCAACTTGATGGTAGTACCATCAAGACCATGGGAATCCTTAGGAATGTTGAAATGGACTTACATGCCTATCCGGGTTTCACTATAGTGTGGGATATATCAATTGCTAAATTCAAGCCACATTTTTCCATTTTTCCATCAAGGGACTTCATTGCTCAAATACGTGGCTACATATCTTTAGATTGGTCATATATGATTTTTAGAACTAGATATGGAACCAAGCCTTCAATTAAAGAAGAGCCATTAGCCCTCCATCATATTGAGCCCTATACTCTTAACCTCACCAATATGAATTGTACCATCCTAGAAATGGGTGAGAATGATACAACAAATGAGCCCACCACTTCTTTATCTAATACACCTAATTTCCTCTTGGACAAATGGGCTAGTTCTTATTAGTTTGATCCTATATTAGAGACCTTAGAGACTGGTTTGGGCACATATTGTATATTAGAAAAGGATGCTCTCATCCCTAACTTGATAAAAGCTAAAGAAGATACAAGTGGGATATGAAGCACGTACTTTGATGGATCAAGAAATAAGAATGGGTCAAAGGCTAGTGTAATGTTGATTTTTCTTGCATTAGAAAACTAATATTTCTCATTTAGGTTGCAATTTAGTTGTACTAATAATGTAGCTAACTATGAGGCTTTGATTTAGGGTCTCTTAATTTCTTAGAAAAGAGGAATAAAAGTATTGAGATTCTATGGGGATAGTGAGTTGGTGATCAATCAGGTGAGGAATCAAAATGTCACTAAGAATAATTTTCTCAAGTCTTACAAACATAGGGTATGGGATTTTCTAGAAGGTTTCAATGCATTTAATATTCAAAGAATTCCTAGAAAATAAAATAGACTTATAGCAGTGGGTGCATCTCATGATATCCCAAGAAGCCTCAAAAATGAGAAGAGACAAATACTTAATATTGTGGTAAGGCCTGATGTTCTTGATAACGATGTCAATTGGCAAGTCTTTGAATCTGATGCACAAATTATGAGTTTCTTGAAGAATGAACTAGAATTCTCAAAAAAAAATTAGGCAAGTTTGCATGATCAATATGGACATCAAATCATCCACCTTAGCTCCAAAAAATTACCCGAGGGCCCCATTACCTTAGAGAGTATCTTCAACACTGATGACCAAGCAAGGGAAAGGGGCATGAATCTTGCTACAAACAAAGGAGACTATGTTCCAATAATAGTCAGTGATTGAAAGATGATAAACTTGGGAAAGGTATGTTCTAAAATTGAGCAATAAAATTTTGTTCATCTATGTCAAGAATTCAAAGACATGTTTTCTTGGACATACAATTATTTTAAGGGATTTGACCTTAGCTTGTTTCAACATACTACATGTTAGGCAAAAAAAAAGACTAGTAAACTCCAAGATTGAGCCCCTAATGAGAAATTAGTTGTCTAAATTCATTGAGGCTAATATCATTTTCCCTATCAAGCACTCCTCTTGGGTGGAAAACCTTGTCCCTTTTAGGAAAAAGAATGGAGAGATTCTGTGCATAGATTTTAGAGATCTTAACCAAGCCTCTCTTAAAGACCATCATTCTCTACCTTCTATGGAACAAATATTATCTAAAGTTAGTGGTTCATAGAGATTCTTCCTCTTAGATGGTTTCTCAAGTTATAATCAGGTATTGGTCAAGGAGACTAATAGATATAAAACTTCTTTCACTAGAAAATGGGGTACCTGTGCCTATAGTAAGATGTCATTTAGATGAAAAAGTGCAGGTGCCATGTTTTAGAAAGAAATGATGATGGCCTTCAAAAAATATGATTGAAAGGTTTGTGTTAGTATACCTTGATGATATGATAGTATACTCAAAGGATGTAGCAGAGCATTTTGGTCACCTTAGGCAAGTATTATAGAGTGTCCCTAAATCCAAGCAATTGTGTCTTCACCACTAATCAAGGAAAATTATAAGGACATATTTTATCTAAAGAGGGTCTAACCATTGATCCAAAAAGAATAAAGGAAATACTTTCCCTTATTCTCCCTATCCACAAGAAGAGTCTACAAAGTTTCCTTGGTAGAATAAATTTTGTAAGAAGATTTATTGCTAACCTAGCTACCATGGTGAAACTTCCCACAACTATGCTAAAAAATAATAAGGCTTTCTCATGGACTAAGGGAAAGAAAGTTTTGAGGAGATCAATGTATCCATCACTTCAACTCCTAGCCTTATCAATCTAAATTTTGATAAGGATTTCATCCTTTATACATTGGGAGGTGAATCGAGTTTTTTTTCTATCTTGACTCAGCTAAATGGAAAAAATGAATAGCAACCTATTGCTTTTTTTGGTAAAGGACTTAAATAATATGAAAATAAATATAGCTATGTCGAAAAGGAGGTCTTTGTATTCATAGGAGCTTTGAAGAAATTTAAATACTTTCTATCTCATAACAAAATCTACTTGCTAGTTCCTCATGCTAGTGTAATGGATTTCTTGTTGAGAAAAGACATTAATGAGAAAAGAGCTGGTTGGATCACCAATGTAATGGAATATGATGTGGATGTTCAGATCACCAAGCTGATAAGGGAAAGGGGATTGTGTGAATAGATGATTTCATCTCATGAGACTAAGTAAAAGGTTGTCTTGGTGTTGACATAACAACAAGAGACAATAAATGATAATCCTAAGAGTTGGATGGATGATATGAAGGCCTTTTTAGCTAGGTATGGGTATATTCAAGGGTTGGATAAAGATAAAAGAAGATGATTTAGGCTACAGTCTATTCCTTATGCTATAATTGATGGTGTTCTTTTAAGGAAAGATTTCAATGGAGCCTTGCTAAGATGTGTTGATACAAATCAAGTAGAGAGGTTAGTTAAAGAACTTCATGATGGTCCTAATAGTGGCCATTTTTCAGCAAGGACTATTGTAATGAAAATTATGAGAGTTGGTTAATACTGGTCATCCCTATTCCATGATTTCAAAAAACCTTGGTCATTTGTTTCCATAGGAAAATCCCCTTGCATGTTAGTCTATGGTAGGGAAGCTAGACTTTCTATCTCACTAGAGTTTCCTTCTCTTGAGTTGGCTCATTAGTTGGAATTGATTGAAAATGATGATATGTTTGTAAGAATGGAAAATTTGATGGAGTTAGAGGAGGAAAAAGGTCAGGCAATCCAGACCTTAGAAATACATCAGAAATAGATGAAGATGAATTTTAATAGGAAGGATAAGGCTAGGAATTTCATAGAAGGTGATCTTGTTCTTAAATGGGATGCAGACAAAGCAAAGGCAAGGAGACACTTAAAGTTTGATACCCTACGGATTGGCCCCTATGTGATTGTTAGTTGTAAACAATCTAATGCTTTTTAGTTGAGAAGGCGTAATGTAAAAGTCCCTCCCATCCCTATTAATGGGATATATCTTAAGCCCTATTTTTGATGAGTATCAATATTTTGTGTACATAGAATAGTTTTTCTTTCCCGTTCTTTTTTTTTTCAAGAAGTGCATGAGCATATTTTTGTTTTATTGGAAAAGGGGTTGGGTTCTAAGGTTTTTTTGCAAGTTGTAGAGGAAGAGGACTTGTTATGGAATGAAATGTAGTAGAGATGGTAAACTAATGAGTTTTATGGTTTAAGAGATTCTATAGCTCAAAGGATCTCTTTGATGGTCATTGGTCATATGCTAAGTAGGCTTGCATCCCCTTGAGTCATGATAAATGTTAGCCCAAAATTGCTCTCATAATTAAAATAAAATTCAAATAATAATCTATTTTAATGGCCACCTAGGATTCTGAAGAAAATATTTAATGATAGTCATATTCTTTTTTTCATGTTATGCCCTTAATATTTTAAGTTTCTACTATGTGATTTTCATGTTTAGGAAAAGTTGCTGACTAAGGTTAAGGTGTGAAGGTGCACTTTTCTTTTATTTTTCTTGATCACATGGTTGTGTTTAAATGCTATGGTTTGAGTTATGATGATGTCATAAAGTAGATCTCTAGTGTCCAAGAAATATCTTGCACCATTAGATCATTTAGATATACAACCAATGCATGATTGTTGTAGATTGAGAGGTGGCTAAGCTTTGAGTTGTTATCAAGTGATTCCATTTGTTTCACTTGGTGGCAAGGGTCAGAAAGTAATACCACATCAAGGTGGCAAGGTGATAACGACCAAAAAATCATAGCTTCATAGGAAGTAATAGTTATTAAGGGAAGGTTGTGGTGAGGATGCGATCGTAAGTGATTGAACATAGGACATAAGGATTGGACTATTGATAGAATGACATAACAGTGAGAAATGCTTAGTCCACATGGTGGGGCTTGATGATTAACCCTAGTTGACTAAAATCATGGTCAATTTGGTGGATTGGTGGTAGCAAAAGAGGTTCCTTGAATGAAGAATCTGATCTTTCTAATATCTTGCAACCACTTTCATTGATCCCTAGGCTTGATAAGTACAAAGAAATACTCTACCACCATTTATTAATCCATTTATTCAATTAGAGATTAAATAACCATCACTCCTAACATCTTAGAGATTTTCATGGTGCAAAAATGATCCTCTTATGTGTGGATTTACTCAAATGACTAGATCTTTGAACTTCACAGTAACTATTCTCTGGATATTTGATTATAGTAGTTGAATTTTATCTTGTAAAAGAAGTTATCTAAGTTATGCCTATATTATAAAGACAATTTTTTTACTCATTCTTAGGGTCAGATCTTCTTTATTTATTTGGTACTTCCTTTGCATCCTATTGTAAAATTCCCTATTTCTTTTGAGTTATATGACTTATTGCCTTATCTATTTCAACCATTGTCATATTGTGTAAATTTGTTTGCCTCTCTTCAAGATACTACAAATATTTGTAATTTGCACTCTTTGTATCTCTTTGGCCCATGAATGATAAGAAGTGAAGTATCTTCCTTATATCACTCATATGGTTTTCTAGTCTATGTGTGGCTTACATATTAAAGAAAAGTTTGAATCTATATATTTTTAGACTGCCATAATAGTAGCATTGTGCATGTATTGATAGAGACCGATCTGGACACTCTATTTTGGTGCATCACCTCTTTATAATAGATGAGGTAGTTGCTTTCATGTATTCCTTCTCCCTTTTCCCTTCAAGAATAGTTTAAGTGCATCTTAATAGTAGAGGAAGATGGCCTTCTTTAGAGACTTAGCCTCATAGTTCAAGTCCCATAGCTTGGAGGTTGTTTCCATGTTTCACGAGATTGTCCTTAGGTAAGACCTTGGACAAAGGTACAATATTTTGTGACAACATGATGTTTTAGAATTATTATAGTTGTCATGTAATGGGATGAAAGGGGTCATATAGTATCTAATGACCTATTTTTTGTAATGGGATGAAAGGGGTCATATGGTATCTAATGACCTATTTTTTGACCCATTAGAACAAAACATGTATGGTCCTAGTGTCTTAAGACCCCTAAAAATATATGTTAGACCCATTGGAACACAACACACATGATGATAAGGGTCTTAGGACCCCTAGGAACATATGTCCTTATGTAATGTGTTGAAAGGGGTCACAGGATACCCTATAACCCCTTTCTACCCATTGGAATATAAGCGGCATGCCCTTATGGGTCCTAGGAACCCTAAGAACATATATTTTCATGTAATGGATCCAAAGGGGTCATAGGGCACCATATGACTCCTTTCTACCCACTAGAACACAACATGTATGTCCCTAGGGGTCCCAGGACTCCTAAAAACATAAGTAGTCATGTCAACCCATTTCAACACAACATGTTTGTCTCTAGGGGTCTGAGGACCCACAAGAACATATTTTGTCATGTAATGGGTCGAAAGGGGTCATAGCATATCCTTTAACCCTATTCAACCCATTAGAAAACAACATGTATGTCATTTAATGGGTCAAAATGTGTCATGGCATGTCCTGACCCCTTTTACCAATTCAAACACAAAATGCATGTCACTAGAGGTCCTAAGATCCTGACACCTAAGAACATATGTTTTCATGTCATGGATCAAAAAGGGTCATAGGGTATCCTATGACCCATTTTGACACATCTTGTATGTCCCTAGGGGTCCTATGTCTCCTAGGGACATACATCATGTATTTGAATGGGCCAAAAAGGGTCATAGGGTTCCATATAACACCTTTTGAAATTTTAAATGATAAAATATGTTCATAGGGGTCCTGGAACCCCTAGGAAAATATAGCATGTGTTCAAATGAGTTAAAAAGTGTCATACAGTACCCCATGACCCCTTTAAATACATTATATGACAACATATGTTCCTAGGAGTCCTAGGACCCCTAAAGACATTAATCATTTGTTTAAATGGGTTGAAAGGGGTCATTGGGTAATTTTGACCAATTGAATGATAACATATATTATGAAGGGTCCTAGGATCACTAGGAACATATACCATGTATTTGAATCAGTTGAAAGAGGTCATAGAGTACCATATGACCCCTTATGACATATTTTATGATAACATATGTATTTTGGGGTCCTAGAACCCATAGGGACCTATTTTATTTGTTTAAAGTGGTCGAAAGGGGTCATAGTTTAACCTATGACCCCTTTTCAATATATTTCATGACAACATATGTCCTTAGGGGTCCTAGGACCCCTAGGGGCATATTTAATTTGTTTGAATGGGTGGAAAGGGGTCATAAGCTGACCTATAACCCCTTTCTATTACCCCTAGGGGAATATTTCTTCTTTTAAAAAATGGGTTGAAAGGGGTCATAAGATAATGTATGACCCCTTTCTATGACCATTTTCAACATATTTCATGACAAAATATGTCTTTAGGGTTCCTAAGAACCCTAGCGGCCTATTTCATTTGTTCAAATGGGATGAAAGGGGTCATATGATAACCTATGACCCCTTTTGATCCATTTCATTCTAATGTATGTATCTTGAGATCCTAGGTCCCCTAAAAACCTATTAAATTTGTTCAAATGGATCAAAAGGGGTCATAGGATAATCTATGAATTCTTTTGAAACATTTCATGATAACATACATTCCTAGGGGTCCTAGAAACTCTAGGGACCTAATTCATTTGTTTGAATGGCTTGAAAGAGGTCATAAGATAACCTATAACCCCTTCCAACACATTTCATAACAACTTATATCTCTAGGAGTCCTAAGATCCCTAAGGACCTATTTTATTTGTTTGAATGGGTTGAAAGGGGTCATAGAATAACTTATGACCCCTTTCGACATATTTCATTGCAACATATATCACTAGGGGTCCTAGGACCCCTAAGGACGTATTATACTTATTTATATGGGTCAAAAGGGGTCATAGGATAAACTATGACCCCTCTCGATTCATTTCATGACAAAACTTGTCTGTAGGGATCTAAGGACCGCTAAGGACATATTTGATTTGTTCAAATGGTTCAAAAGGGATGATATGATAACCTATGACACCTTTCGACACATTTCATTACAATATATTTCTCTAGGGGTCCTAAGATCACTAGGGACATATTGTTCATATGAGTTGAAATTTTCAACACATTTCATGATAACATATGCACCCCTAAGGACCTATTTTATTTGTTTTAATGGGTCAAAATGGATTCATAGGATAATCTATGATCTCATTTGACATATTTCATGATAATATAGGACCCCAAGACCCCTAGGGACATATTATGATTGTTCATATAGGTAGAAAGGGCTGATAGGAAAAACTATGGCCCCTTTCAACACATTTGAAGACAACATATGTCCCTAAGGGTCCTAAGACCCCTAGAGACATATTTTATTTGTTCCAATGGGTAGAAAGGAGTCATAGGTTTGACACATTTCATGATAAAATATAACCCAAGGGGTCCTAAGATCCCTAGGGACATATTATATTTTTCATATGAGTTTAAAGGGGTCTAGAGTACTCTATGGCCCCTTTTGAACCACTATATAAGAACATATGTTCTTAGGGCTTATAAGAATATACATCATGTGTTCAAATGAGTCAAAAGGGGTCATAGAGTTCTCTAGGATCCCTTTTGACCTATTATATGACAACATATGTTCCTATGGGTACTACAATACCTAAGGACATACATGATATATTTGAATGGTTCAAAGAACGGTCATAGGGAACACTATGACCCCTCTCAACCTATTATATGAAAACATATGTTCTTAGGAGTCCTAATACCTATAGGGACATACATCATGAGTTTAAATGATTTGAATGGGGTCATAGGGTGCCCTATGACCCCTTTCAGCCCAATAAATGAGATAATATGTTCCAAAAAGTCCTACGACCCCTTGGAACCTATATCATGTGTTTGAATGAGTCAAAAGGAGTCAAAGAGTACCTTATAACCCACTTCAACTAATTATATGATAACATATGTTCCTAGGGCTCCTAAGACCCCTAGGTATATACATGATGTGGTTGAATGGGTTGAATTGAGTTATAGGGTACCCTATGACCCCTTTTGACCCATTAAATTAAAACATAGAGGAACATATATCATGTGTTTAAATAAGTTGAAAAGGGATGTAGAGTACCCTAGGACCCCTTTTGACCCATTATATGATGACACATATTACCCCTAGGGACATACATCATGTTTTTGAAATGATTGAAAGGGATCATTGTTGGATACAATTGTTCAATTGTGTGTTGTCTTTGATGTCACACAAATGTCATATCAGTCATCAGATAGTGTCTACTGAGCTTAGAAGGTCAGTAAGGCAATAGAAAGTGTCTACTGAGTTAAGAAGGTCATCAAGGCAATAGACAGTGTCTACCGAGCTCAGAAGGTTAGCAAGGCAATAGGCAGTGTCTATTCAGCCCAAAAGGTTAGTAAAGATAGATTGCAGTGTTTACCAAGTAGACAGTTGGTTATCAAGCCTTCAAGGTAATCAAAGAAATTTAGTTCTTATTGAGGTCACTCGGTAATCGAAGAAAATATGACAAAAGCAGTTCTTACCGAGCTCACTCAGTAATTGAAGAAAATATGACAAAAATAGTTCTTATCGAGTTCACTTGGTCATCAAAGGTAATATGGTAAAAGCAATTCTTACTGAGTAAAATCAGTAGCCAAAGGATTTTTAATATATTGTAATGTTAATCGAGTCAAGAAGGTTAACTCTAGAAATTCTTGGAAGCAGTATTTACCAAGCAAGGTCAGCCAGTAAAGGACATTTATTTATTTATAATATTTGTAGCCGACTTTTGAATGGTTTATTGGTAAATGTAATATGTAAATGAGCCAACTTGACAATCTGAATGGTATAAGTAAGAATTCAAGTTACAAATTCAAAGTAAGTATGGAGATATGAGAAGTTAATATGATATGAAGACTAATTATTGTGAAAGAAAATTTGAAGAATGATCAAAGATCATTAAGGAGTAGCAGAGTCATATCTAATCAAGGAGGATCTAATGATGCTGAACAGAGACCTGTATCCAACAAATTTAGTTGCATCTTGTTTAGGTCAATTCATTGTTTCTTTCTAACCATTGTAGTAGTGATTTCAAATCTCTTAACAGAGTTTGTTTAACAACCATTTTGTAAATCCTCTAACAAGGTGACAGTTCAATTGAATTTTTCTAAAGACCTCTAGCAAGGCCACTCCTAATATGGTGATTAAATCCTCTAACAAGGTCACACCTAATAGTGTGTATTGTAACCTTTAACATGGTTGGCTCCTAACAGAGCTCACTTCAGAAGAGTGAAAATTGGTGACTAGTTACTTGGTGGTTTTTCCCATATTGGGTTTCCACATTAAATCTAGTGTCTCTTGTGTTCACTTTATTTTTAGTTACATGCATGATTATAATAGTTTAATTTACCAAGTTACAACAATTGTTTACCGAGTTAAAGCAGTAACTAGATCATTAAGACATCTAAGAGATTTGTGGATTAATGTTTGTAAGTAACTGATTCACCCCCCTCTCAGTTACTGTATCTTTAATTCATACAATTGGTATCAAAGCTTTTGTTGCTTACAGGAAAAGATTTCAAGGATCTAAGATAAAGATCAGGATGTCTTACAAAAGGGAAATTCCAAGACTTAACAAGGACAACTTCTCAGCATGGAAAGGATTGATGAGGCTTCATCTAGCTTCCATTGGTGATATAGGGTTGCATTACCTTGATTAAAAATATGAAGAACCTTCTGGTATATTATCTATCAATGATATTGCTGAAAAGAAGACTCACAATAACATGATGATAGATATAGCATCTGCTCTAAGTTATGAAGAATTTGATGACATCAAGGATTGCAAAATTGCCTTTGAAATGTGGAACAAGCTAAAAGAAATCTACGGAGGAGATGATAATGTGTGAAGAGCCAAAGCAGAAAGTTTGAGAGGACAGTTTGATCAAATGAGGATGAGAGAGGATGAAAATATTTCAAAGTATGTTGAAAGAGTTAAAGCATGTGTTAGTTCAATCAAGGCATCTGGAGGAGATATCATTGAGGAGATAGTTATAAGTAAAGTTCTTAGAACTCTACTTCCTATTTATGAAATTAGATTTTTTGCAATTCAAGAAAGGGGATGTGAGGCAAATCATAAAATAAATCTAGAGGCCATAGTTGGAAGATTGACGGCATTTGAGCTAGACAACTATGACAACTATGTTCTAGCAGCCAAGAATGTTGAATCAGAATTTGAAGCCAAGCTTTCACTTCAATAAAAAAGGAAAAAGATGAAGGAACCACAATCAGAAAGTGATGAAGAATCAGAAAAAAGTTCAACCAGTGATCTTGAAGTGGTTTAAGCTCTACTAGCAAGAAAATATTCAAGAGGTAAAGGAAAATACAAAGGTAAAGTTCCTCTAATCTATTTCTCTTGTGAAGAAATTGGATATATTTCTGCTAGGTGCCCAAATAAGCAGAACAAAGATGAAAAGAAAGGTCACAAGTACAATGACAAGAAAGACTTCAAATCATTCAAGGATAAAGGTAAGAAAACATGTTTTATGGCAAAAGATTCCAATGATTCTGATGATGAAGAAGAAGAGATTGTCTACATTACTATAAAAGATGAATCTAATAATGATGAGGAAATGGCACTAATTTCTGATATGAGCAAAAATGATACATGGATTATAGCTAGTGGTTGTTCTTATCACATGACTGGTGATAAAGCTAAGTTTGAATACTTTGAAGACTATGATGGTGGCAGTGTAATATTTGGTAACAACAAACCTTGTTGTATAAAAGGAAAAGGAAGAATCTCACTAACCAAAGAACTTGTATGTGATAATGCATATTGGGTAGAAGGCCTAAACCACAATTTGTTGAGTGTAGCACTGCTACTTAATAATGGATTCAAAGTAGAATTCGTGTATGGAAAAGCAAGATTACTGGATGGCAAAAGAAAGCTGATTGGATCTGGCACTCAAACAAAAGGTAACTTATTTTATCTTGAACTTGGTGAATGTTCATGTTTCATTGCTCAAATTGAAGAAAGTTGGTTATGGCATAGGAGGTTGTGTCATGTAAACTTTGAAAACTTAATAAAAATCAATAAATTCAGGAAAGTAAGAGGTATTCCTGACATAAAGAAACTTGAGGTTGGTCTATGCAAGAATTGTCAAATTGGTAAAATAGGAAAGACTAGTTTTAAAAGCAAGAACTATCAGACTGAAGAAGTTCTAAAAATTGTGCATACTAATTTTTGTGGACCTATTGGCATTGAAAGTTATACTGGTGAAAAATTCTTCATTTTGTTTTTTGATGATTATTTAAGAATGATGACTGTTATGTACCTTAGAGAGAAATCAAAAGCATTTGAAAAGTTCAAATGGTATTTGGCCAAAGTAGAAAAGGAAATAGGCAAAAGACTGAAATGCTTAAGGTTTGATAGAGGTGGTGAATTCATTTCACATGAGTTCAAGAACTTTTGCATTGAAAGGGGAATCAAAAGATAGGTTTCATCACTTAGAACTCCTGAACAAAATGGAATAGCAGAAAGAAGGAATAGATCTATAATGGATTGTGCAAGAACCTTAATGATTGAGAAAGACATTGTTATCAAATACTGGAAGGAAGCTATCAGCACTGTAGTTCATACCTTGAACGGAGTACAGCTGAAAAAGGACTCATTCAAAACACCCTATGAGTTGTGGTATGGCTACAAACCCAATGTAAGTTATCTAAAAGTATTTGGAAGCAAATTTTACATTTTGAAAGAATCTAGAAAAGCTAAATTAGATGTTAAAAGTGATGAAGGAATATTTTTGGGATAATCTTGCAAAAGAAAAGCATATAGATGTTTGAACTTATCTACTCACAAAGTTATAGAAAGTGCACATGTGAAAGTTGATGAGTTTGCATAAAGAACAAAAGAAGAAAGCAAAAAGGAACCTGAAAACTATAGAAGATTTGTTTACATTGAACCTAATACAATACCAATTATACCAATAAATTAAGAATCCTCAACTCTAGAGTCTTCATTAATTGAGTAACAAGAAGTTCAAACCAAGTCAGCATCTACCGAGCTGCAAGAACCCGAGCTACAAACAGAAGCTATCAAGTTAGCATCTACCAAGCCTGAGAAACTTGAATCAAAACTAGAAGTTGAGAGACAGAAGGATAACAATGCAAGTCATTCAAAAGGCAAGGAGCTTGTATTAGCCAAATATGTTAGAAAGCATCATGCACCAAATTAGATCATTGGTGATAAAATAGAAGGAATAATGATAAGAAATAGGTTGAAATGCACTTGTTTACTTGCTAATTCTAAACCTAGAAATGTCAAAGATGCACTAGAAAATGAAAGTTGGATTGAAGCTATGAATGAAGAGATAGAAAATATAGAGAAAAACAAAACATGGACTCTTGTACCTAGACCCAAAGACAAGAATGTGATTGGAACAAAGTGAGTATTCAGAAATAAAATAAATGAAGATGGGAAGGTATCAATGAACAAAGCTAGATTGGTATGTAAAGGATACTCTGAAGAAGAAGGTGTAGACTATGGAGAAACTTTTTCTCCTATTGCAAGATTGGAAGGTCTCAACACCTTACTTGCATATGCTGCATTCAAAGGATACAAAGTTTATTAGATGGATGTCAAGTTAGCATTTCTCAATGGCATATTGAAGGAAGAGGTTTACATTGAGCAGCCTGAAGGTTTTGTTGATCCAGACAAGAAGGACATGGTTTGTAAGTTTTATAAAGCATTATATGGTCTGAAACAAGCCCCTAGAGCATGGTATGAAAGATTGCATTACTATCTTATTCAGATTGGTTTTCAAAGAACTAATGACAATAGCAGTTTGTACATAAAGGAAGGACCAGATAAGAAGATTGTTTTGGTAGAAATATTTGTAGATGATACTTTGTTCACAGGAGATGATGATCTTTGCAAAGAATTTTTAGAACAAATGAACAAAGAATTTGAAATGTCAATGTTTGGTGAAATAAAATTCTTTGTTGGTCTTCAAATTCAATAGAACAAGAATGACATCTACATCACTCAATCTAAATACATCAAGAAAATACTAAAAAAGTTTGGTATGGAAGATTTCAAACCATTTGGGACTCCTATGTGTACTGGATTAAAACTCACCAAGAATGATGAATAAAAGGAAGTGGATCAGACACTATATAGATCTATGATTGGAAAGTTGCAATATGTAGTGCACACAAGACTAGACATTGCCCTTGTAGTAGGTATTGTAGCAAGATTCTTAGCAAAACCAAAAGAAAATCACATGATGACAATCAAAAAGATCATGAGATACTTGAAAGGAACTAAAGAATATGGATTATGGTATAAACTTGAAGGAAAATTGGATTTAAAGGTGTTTACTCATGTAGATTGGGCAGGAAATATTGATGACAAAAAAAGAACAAGTGGAGGAGCTTTCTTTCTCGAAAAAAGGTTGGTTTCTTGGACAAGAAAAAAGAAAAATTGTACATCTCAATCCATAACAGAAGCTAAATATGTTGCAGCAGTAGTAAATTGCTCAAATATTGTGTGGTTTAAACAATTATTGAAAGGTATGAAGCAAGAAATCATAGAACCAATTGTTATGTTTTGTGATAAGACAAGTGCAATTAACATCTCCAAGAATCCAGTGTTGCATTCAAAAAACAAGCATATTTCCATAAAGTATCACTTTGTTAGAGAATTGGTGCAAGAAAAAGAAATAAGATTGGAATATGTGCATTCAAAGGAACAAATTGCTGACATATTCACAAAGCCTTTACCTAAGGATGCATTCTTGTATCTAAGAGGTAAGTTAGGGGTCACTCCCCTATCTGAAGCTCACTAAAATATAGTTTTAGTGATGCATCAACAGAAATAGAATTGAAGATCTATCAGTTGATGTAGCAAACCAATGAAGACATTACATATGAATCAGTACATCAAAAGCAATGTTATTCAATTATTTTGAGCTATCTTTGGCATGTGTTGTCAAAGAGGGAGAATATATACTATCATATCTTTCTAAAATTTGCAAAAGAGTTTGTGTAAGAGGGAGAGATTATATGTAAGAAGGAGGTTTTTCATCAAAAAGACTTATTTTCAAATTTTATTCTGCTATGACATGTTGTGTTGCCATCAATGCCAAAGAGGGAGATTGTTGGCTACAATTGTCCAATTTTGTGTTGTCTTTGATGTCACACAAATGTCATATCAATCATCAGATAGTGTCTACCAAGCTCAAAAGGTTAGCAAGGCAATAGACAGTGTCTACCAAGCTCAAAAGGCCAGCAAGGCAATAGACAATGTCTATCAAGCCCAAAAGGTTAGTAAAGATAGGTTACAGTGTCTACCAAGTAGATAGTTGGTTACCAAGCCTTTAAGGTAATGAAAGAAATTTAGTTCTTATTGAGCTCACTTGGTAATCGAAGAAAATATGACAAAAGAAGTTCTTACTAAGCTCACTCAATAATTGAAGAAAATATGACAAAAATAGTTCTTACCGAGTTCACTCAGTCATCAAAGGTAATATGGTAAAAGCAATTCTTATTGAGTAAACTCGGTAGCCAAAGGATTTTTAATATATTGTAATGTTAATCAAGTCAAAAAGGTTAACTCTAGAAATTCTTGGAAACAATATTTACCGAGCAGGGTTAGCTAGTAAAGGACATTTATTTATTTATAATATATGTAGTCAACTGTTGAATGGTTTATTGGTAAATGTAGCATGTAAATGAGCCAACTTGATAATCTAAATGGTATAAGTAAGAAGTCAAGTTACAAATTCAAAGAAGTAAGTATGGAGATATGAGAAGTTAATATGATATGAAGACTAATTATTGTGAAAGAAAATTTGAAGAATGATCAGAGATCATTAAGGAGCAGCAGAGTCATATCTAATCAAGGAGGATCTAATGATGCTCAATAGAGACTTGTATCCAAAAAATTTAGTTGCATCTTGTTCAGTTCAATTCATTGTTGCTTTCTAACCATTGTAGTAGTGATTTCAAATCTCTTAATAGAGTTGTTTTAACAACCATTTTGTAAATCCTCTAACAAGGTGACAGTTTAGTTGAATTTTTCTAAAGACCTCTAACAAGGCCACTCCTAACAGGGTGATTAAATACTCTGACAAGGTCACCCCTAATAGTGTGTATTATAAACTTTAACATGGTTGGCTCCTAACAGGGCTCACTTCAAAAGAGTGAAAATTGGTGACTAGTTATTTGGTGGTTTTTTCCATATTGAGTTTCCACATTAAATCCGATGTCTCTTGTGTTCACTTTATTTTTAGTTACATGCATGATTATAATAGTTTAATTTATCGAGTTACAATAATTGTTTACCGAGTTAAAGCAGTAACTATATCATTAAGACATCTAAGTGATTTATGGATTAATTTTTCTAAGTGATTGATTCACCCCCTCTCAATTACTTTATCTTTAATTCCAATAGTCATATTGTATGCTTTGACCTCTCTCAACTCATTATATGACAACATATCTTCCTTGGGGCCCTAGGACCCCCATGGACATACGTTATGTGATTAAATGGGTTAAATGGAGTCATAGGTTTCCCTATGATCCCTTTTGACCCATTAAATGATAACATATGTTCCCCTAGGACCCCTAAGAAGAAATTTCATGTGTTTGAATGAGTCAAAAGGGGTCATGGAGTGCACTATAATCCATTTCAACCCATTATATGATAACATATGTTCGTAAGGCTCCTTGGACACCTGGGGCCATACAATATGTATCTGAATGGGTCAAAAGGGATCATATTATACCCTAGGACCTGTTTTGATCCATTAAATGATAGCATATTTTACTAGGACACTAAGGAAGATATATCATGTGTTTAAATGAGTCAAAAGGGGCCAGAGACCCTTTGACCCCTTTCAGCACATTATATGAAAAAATATGTTCATAGTGTACTAGGACCCATAGGGACATACATTATGTGTTCTAATGGATTCAAAGGGGTCATAAGGTACCCTATGATCTCTTTCAATCCATTATATGACAATGTATGTTCCTATGGGTATTAAGACCCATAAGAATATACATCATGTGTTTGAATGGATCAAAATGGGTCATAGGGTACATTGTGAACCCTCTCAACCCATTATATGACAACGTATGCTCTTAGGAGTCCTAAGAACCCTAGGGACATACATCATGTGTTTGAATAGGTCAAATGTCCTCATAGGGTTCCCTATCACCCATTTTGATCCATTAAATGATATTGTATGTTCCCAAGGGTCCTAGGACCCTTAACATATATAATGTGTTCAAATGAGTCAAAAGGGGTCATAGAATTCCCTATTACCCCTTTCAATGCATTATATATCAACATATATTCCTACAGGTACTAGGACCTCTAATGACATATAAAATGTGTATGAATTGATCTAATAGGGTCATAAGGTGCACTATAACCCTTTTAACCCATTAAATGAGAACATATGGTCCTAGGGTTCTTAGGATCTCTTCAAACATATATCATGTACTCAAATGAGTTAAAAGGGCTTACAAAGTACCCTATGACCCATTTCGATGTATTATATGACAAAGTCTATTCCTAGGGGTCCTAGGGACCCTAGGGACATACATTATGTGTTTGAATGGGTTGAATGGGGTCATAAAGTTTCCTAAGACCTCTTTTAATTCACTAAACAAGAAAAATACATTCCTAGGGGTCAGAGGAGCATATATCATGTGTTTGAATGAGTTGAGAGGGATAACAAAGTATCTTATGACCCCTAAGCACACTTAATATCATCAAATGGGTCAAAAGGGGTCATAGGGTATTCTAAGGCACATTTTGAACCATTAGATCACATCATTTATGTGGTTAAGGGTCCTAGGACCCATAAGCACACATATTGTGATTGAATTGGTCAAAGAGTATTAAAGGGTCCTAAAAAATATATATTAACGATCCTAAAATGGGGTCATACTATTATATATATATTAAAAAAATTTAAAAATATTAATTATTTTTTATTTAATAATTTTTTTTTATAAAAAACAAAAAAATGGGTATCTAATTTGAGAATAGGTATCCGATTTGGGAACATGTGTATTATCAAGCACCCACTTAGGCTTAGTTTTTCTTTCGATGTCAACCCTCCATGATCAACACCAAAAACATCCCAAAAATGTGTTTTTGGCTTGTTATTGTGTGTTTTTGACTTCAAAGATGTAGCTGATGACTTTTTTTCATCCAAATTTGATGAAACAAAAAGGGTTTCTCGCGAATATTCTCATCTTTCCATCGATACATTGCCTATTAAATTATGATTTTAGTAAGTAATTATTACTTATTTTCTAATGGACTTAGCTACAAAGTACTGAATGACATACTGATTGAAAAATAGCTATAACTTTCAAAATGTATAAAATTTTTGAAATCCAAAAGATGTCTCACATTCTATGCTTCAACTACTATAAGGAAAAAATTATGTAATTTTGAATTTTTTTATCTAGTTAAGGTTGTTAGGCACAAGAGTTTTTTTAACTGTAAAAATTGTGCTATAGAAAATTCATAATTAATTAATTATCTGTAATAAAAAATCCAAAAACATGTCACATTCAAGCATGAGCCTACTTTATGTATGTATGTATGTATGTATGTATATGTATATGTGTGTGTGTGTGTGTGTATGTGTGTATATATACACACACACACACACACACACACATATATCTATCTATATGTATATATATACATATATATATATATATATTATATATATATATATATATATGTATATATATACATATAGATAGATATATGTGTGTGTGTGTGTGTGTGTGTGTGTGTGTATATATATATATATATATATGTATGTATGTATGTATGTATGTATGTATGTATGTATGTATGTAATATTAAAAAATATTATCATTTGATTTTGATTAAGGTGGTTAGACATACATCTACCTTTTATTTTCATCTTGAAAGTTTTGTAGTACTACATTAAAATTTAAAATTTTGACCAATTAATTTTTTTTCTCTAGATAAGGCATAATAGTTTAGAAACTACATTTAATTTCCTGTAGATTCTTTTCTTATAACTTTTTAATATAAAATCCATAACTACTTTAAAATTATGTGTCAAGTTGACACAACCCTAATTTGCTAGTTTTTCATTGCCACTTAAGGCCATAGTTTGGTTGACCATGATCCTACACATACCCTTCTAATGAATCTTATGTTTTAATGTTAATGTAAATTTTTAATAAAACTTATGTGTTAATGAATGTTATCATGTGATAATTCATGAATGTTACATTTTATTAATAAAATGTGTTGGTATTTTGAAATTCTATAGGTTTCAAATTATCCCGATGAGAACAAGACACATCTAGGGGTAGCTAACTCCCATCCTTAACATATCCTTTCAAACACTAAGCCAACTATAAGGCTAGACCCATTTTCTACTTCAAGCTCTGCAAAACTTAGGTAGTTGAGCCTCAAATTCAATTAACATGGTACTAGTGCTAAACATATTCTTGAATCTATTACAACATATTTAACCCCTATTTCTCCTAATGACTCATGCAAGAACATAGATCTGTAATAGCTAAATGCAAGATAATGAAATTCATAAGCTAAGTGAGGGCATTTTGTTTTAGCTCGTCAACATAAAAGGGAAAAATGTTTGATTAATGATGTTGATTTCAGTAGAACCCTAAATAAGTAATAGTAAGAACAAGTTGATCCTGTAGTTGATCAGTGCCTTATCTATTGGAAAATTCCATGAATCTAATGCATGCATCTATGATATCAAGGACATATTTCATACACCCAAATATTAGATTTTTCAATCACTTTGTGAATCAGAGATCGATGCTCACAAAAACCTCATTCTTATGAAATTACCTCCTCAAAATAACCAACAATCCTATCAAACACATCAAGCATTTACTTGACCCTTTGTTCCAATAGCAAAACATATCTAACATACAACCTAAAGGGATACAAATGGGTATTAGTTCTTTGTTCCTAGACCACACAAGACTATAGATTACTGAGATAGGAGATTGTATATGTGGAATGTGACCTCTGATTCTCACACACACTTCAATGTGGTCCTTACCTATGGAGTCATCCTAGAATAAACATGGAGTTGTTTATCCAAGATGCCCAACAATGCAATCCATTGCCTTCTAACTAGAAGGATTTTTCCTATTGTGCTCTCAGATTGAGATGCAGGCAACTAGACCTTTCTAGAATGAAGGGTTTTAAAGCAAAGTATGAACATGTAATTAATCTATATGGTATGCAAACATTAATCTAAGAAATGAAAGAAACTAAGCTAGATGTATGCATTACTAATCTAAATGATTTTAGAACATTAATCATGTATTGAAACTAGGATGAATAAGTAATTTGATAGCAATTCAATGCAAATTCCAAAATCCAACCTCTATAATGAGGAATTAGGAGTCTCTTAAATAGAATTCCTAAAATCCATCAATGGTTGAGATTAACTCACATCGACAGTCAGGATTGAAGCTAAGATTTAGTCAAAGTGGAAGATTTCCAATACAAGTGTAGTTAACTAACTCAAATCCTAAGTGTAATGAATAGTTAACTAAAATTAACTTTAGTGTGAGAGTGAGTGAATTAAGTCAATTCAAATTTGAGAAGTAGATAACTTGGAATTTCCATTTTTGAACTGAAGAATAGAATTTGGGAAAGTTATTTAATTTAATAAAATGAGATATTACCTCATAAATACCTTTTCCATTTAATTGAATAATTATATTCAATTAATTAAAATGAGCATAATTATTAAATTTTTTGGTGTAAATAAGTATTTACTTATTACACTCACTTAATTTTTACTTAGGTTAATGCATTATTTAATTATTTTGCATTATTTTATTATTATTTTAGGTGAGACATTTAGGAGTTTGTGTACTCTCATTGAGTTACGCATCTCTAATTATGCACATGGTGTCTACAACACATGAGTATGCATCATTCACTGAGTTGTCATGTTGACGACACAGTTATCTGCACTCCTCATTTAGCACATGTTGTCTACACTACTAATTTGTGTGCTACACCATTGTAGGCTTATCCTCACATCATCACACTTAATCCCATGCTTAATGGAGGATAACCCATATTTGGTGGACATGTGTCTAGTTGTATGACATATCCTAATGCTGAATTCTATGCATTCTAGAAGCTCTCCTGAGGCCTTTATATTCAGGCACTCCTAGTGTACTCTCAACTAGTTATTGAATGAATATCATCATTCTAATCATACTCTGTCTATTTTGGTCTACTGTGTGCTTGTGTTGAGTTCTTTAGTTCTTGGGTGAATTCTAGCCTAAGCCAAATTCTTACATGGTATCAGAGTTGAGGGAGATTCTCATCACGTAGCCATTCGAGACCATTCATCTCATCACATAGCCGAAGGATCCACATAAATTGGGAGCTTCTAGAGCTAGATCTGACCTCACTGTTGCATCTGGAGCATCAATTCAGTGAAGATCAACTATAAATTTGCCTATGTTCGATAAAAGTTGATCGTGAGGTAAATTTTTTTAGTAAATCAGAACTCGAAGGCCCTGACTCGCAATTGAGTATGATCATTTATTTGATCTAGTTGTTTGATTTTTAGATCTATATTTCTTTGTAATTTTTAGATTTATTTTTTGAAATCAATAGGAGGTAGAGAAAAAAAAAATTTCCGAACTAGGCAGTGACACCCTAGCTCGGCTCTATATTTAGTTTAGTGGATTATTAATTAGAAGGTTTCATATTAAAATCTAGGCCAAATCCCAACCCACAGGCCATAATAAACAACTTGTACCACGAATTACAAATCTGGAAGACCCTTGCAAATTCGGCCAAATCCAGTAGGTGACCACATACAAACTGACGCAGCCTCTCACATTTTTAGTAGGACATTTTCATTGCTATTTGTAACTTGTGGGAGTTTTTTTTTAAAAGGCACTCATCATGCTATCCTCATACATGTGAGATCTTTCCCCACACTCTGAAAAAGGCATTGAAAATTCTAGTAGTGTAGATTGAAACCCGGTAGCTCCTGCACTACCCTGTGGACATGTGGTACCATCTAATCACTGCTATGTGGACCCGTAGCCCAATCCATAGGTGCCATGTGTGATTAGTTGAATCACCACACAGACACATACATCTAGTCTACAAATGCGCCAGCTATCTGCCCAGTCAGTGACACGTGATCAGACAGCGCAGCGTCAAGTTAGCATCTGGTCACTTTGCCATGTTGGATTTTTTCGTACATATCATATTCTATCCATACAGTACTATACTGCCACATAGGCACTGATGCCATCCAGTAGGTCTAAATTTTTGCTGACATCATTAATTTACTATGCTAAATTTGACACCCATTTGGATGTCATTCTAGGGTGAAGTATAACTGCTTCGGTAGACATATGACCATCACATTTAACCTCATAATTCACTGATGCAACCCCTCTCCAAATCAATTTTGGTTTTTGCAATTTGACTTCAGGAGGCCATAACTCGCACATCTAGACTCCAAATTAGGTGCAATTTTTTTTTATTGGGTAAGTTTTTCTAAATTTTTTAGTAGTGTAGCTATTTTCTTGTTTTATTGTAAGGATTGTTTAGAATTTGTGTTTTTTGGTGACTGTACCTAGATAATCCTACATTTTGCAACTTCAAACACTCCGTATGGGCACATTTGGAGTCAAAAATAGGTTTTTTTTTCGGAAGTGCGTATTTTTTTGTCTACTTTCCAAATCTGGCATTAGATTGTAGGGTTGTGTGGACAAAATTGCCACTTTCAGCAATAGGGCCTTTCTTTGCTTTGTAATGCTTTAGAATTGTAGCGCATTGTAAAATTTCAGATTTGTACTCCATCAAGAGGTTATAACAAAAAAAAATTAGAAGTCCACGAAGGCCAAAATTGGCAAGTGGCCCATTGTAATTGTACTACTGATAAAGTGCCCAAAGCATCTATTTTGGGGGGGATTTCTTGATTTAGTGAAAAGGGAGGGTGTTCTTGGTGTTGTGTTCTCTCTTTTCTGCACATTTCTTTCATTTTTTGAAGTTTCTTAAATTAACTCCTCATAACTATGCTTTGTGGTCAATCAAAATGTTGTATCACTTAATGCATAATGGAGTTTCACAATATGTAGATGGTACTCTTCCTAAACCAACAAGTGATAATGTGTTTACAAGTGATATTTCAAATTGGGTAGCCATGGATAGGAAAGCCCTAGGTGATATATGTTTGGGGGTAGATGATAAAATCATGTATCAAATCAAAAAATGTACTACATCCAAGGAAGCTTGGGATATCCTCCGAAGCCTTTATGGTAAAGTGTCTAAAGAGGATGTGTTCAAAATTTAAGATGAGCTTGTATCCTTAGATCCTAAGTTGTATCACTCAATCCAGGATTTCATCATCAAGGTGAATGAACTAAGGACAAAGCTTACTAATTTTGGGAGTTCTATCAAAGATGATAGATTGATCTATCTCATGCATAACAAGCTGCCATCAGAATATTCCACATTTGTATCTTCTTTTAACACCTCAAAGACTACCTTAGGGTCTACCTACAAGAAAGTCACTTTTGATGAATATGCTAAACTATTGGATGATGAAGAAAATAAGTTGAAATCAATGGAGATTCTCAAATCACCTCAGTCCAAAGCATTGGTGGCTAATGAGGGTTCTCAACATTTAGCTGGTCAATCTTCAAACAAAGGAAAGGGTAAGAAGAAATGGAAGAAGGACAAATTAGAGGATGCAGAAAAGACAACACCACAATCCAATCAACAAGGCAAGTCCTCAAATTCCAAAAAGAAAGGGGACAACAACAATAAGGAGAAGAAGAAGTGTGCTTATTGCAAGAAATTGGGTCATGAAGAGCATGAGTGTTATCTCAAAAAGATTGATGAATTAACCAACATCATGAAAAAGCATAATGTTCCATTTCCTGATGCTTACAAGGATAAAGGATTTTCTTCCAATTCTAATGTCAAAGGGAAAGCATTCATGGAAAATGAAAACTCTTCAAAGGAATGGATATTTGACTTAGGTGCCTCATATCATATGGGTTCTTCAAAGGAGGATTTTTCTTTAATGAAGCAATTCAAGGTACCACACATCTTCATGGGAAATGATAGCAAAATGGAAGTTGAAGGGAAAGGAAATGTGGAGATGGAAAATGGAGAGTTTCAAGAGGTCCTCTATTTTCCAAACCTAAGTTCAAATCTCCTTTCAATCTACCAAATCACTCACCTTAGAGATGGACATAGAGTTGAGTTACTTCTAGACTCAGTAAAGGTGCACAGTCTCAGAGATGATTCCTTGGTTGTAGTAGGGAAAGTAAATGATCACAAAAGTTTGTACTCTTTCTCTCATTTTGTACCCAAGTCTCCTTCAAAGGCTTTTTTATCTCAATCACATTCAAACATACAATTATGGCATGAGCCGTATGGTCATCTTGACTATCACTATCTTCAGAAACTTTGCACATGCCACATGGTGAAAGGTCTACCTCAAATCAACTTTTCTAAGGGTGAATGTTTAACAGATTTAGTGGATATGCATTCAGAGGGGAAGTTATAGAGAGGGAAGTCTTCAAGAGCAACAGGTGTTCTACAGATGGTTCACATGGTATTAGCAGGTCCTTTTGCATTCAGCCAGGGTCACTACATACTCACCTTAGTTGATGACTTTTCAAGGTTCACTTGGGTCTACTTTCTTCATAGTAATAATGAAGTGTTGGACACATTTTTAGCCTTCAAGACTCATGTAGAACAGAAATCTAGAAAGGCCATCAAAGTACTCCGCATGGATAATAGAAACATGGATGTGAATAGAAGACTTAAGGACTTTTATAGACATGAGGGAATTGATCTTCAGACTCTACTAGCATTCAGTCCACATAAGATAGATGTTACAGCTTTGAGGATCTGAACTCTTAAGTCTATGGCAAGTTGCATGATTCATGCCAAGTCACTAGATCCATCATTAGAAGTTCAAGCAATCTCTAGTGCCACTCACATTCTTAATCGTTCTCCCCATCTAGCCCTAGATGGAAAAACTCCTTTTGAGGCATGGTGCGGTAGAAAACCTATTGTGACACACTTCAGAGTCTTTGGTTGTCCTACATGGGCAAGAAGATCTTTTAAGGGATGCAAGGTAGAGTCATCTTGGCCTTTTACTTTCATTGGTTATGAAGATGGTGTGAAGGCATATAGATTTCTAGATTCAGAGACTCATCATAATTTTGTGTAGAAGGAAGTACATTTTGAGGAAAGTTCACCAAGCTTTTCCTCTACTCCTCTCCACACCTCATACAATGTGGAAACTGATAGTGATTTCAGCGATAGTGATTCAACAGATTTAGACATGTGGAGATCTATCGACAGATACAGTGAGAGGTCACTTCATTAGTTCAGTCCACATGCATACATTACCAGAGTGATAGGTTTAAAATAGTAGGGTACATCTAGTCTTCAAGATATAGGTTCAAAAATAGATTTGGGGGATAGTTTTGATGATCTGCCTCTCCTTCTTGATGCACAATTATCTTCTTTAGTTGTCACGAGGGTTCCAGACTCTCTTGTTCATTCTCTACATGATCAATCATCACAGGTTGAAGTGATTATGGATACTTATGATCAGCAGTTGCAATAGGGTTCTTCATCAGTTGTAGAGATAGACAGTTCTTTGGGATGGGTTCTTCAACCAGTTGAGAAAATTTTAGAGACATCACTTATCCATGGGATTCTTTCCACACACAACAAAAGTGTCTCATTTGTAACCTTGTCATTCTTTCTTCCTAAGGGGATGAACACCATTCTCCAGTCTTGGATCAGCTTCTTCATTGAAGCAGTCACTGTCTGGCATTCTTCTTTGGGGTGGGGGGAGCCCATTGTGTCTCTCTTCCTCTTCTCATTATTCTCTTATGTACATACTAGATGTATGTCATAATGGGGGGGTCTTGATTACTCCATCCATCCATGCATCCTAATTTATCTCTCTTTTTGGGGGAGGGTTTTTCCCATGAGGTTTTCCCTCTTTCCCTGCTTTATGAGAGATTGCATATCATTATGTACATGGGTATCTAACATGGCCTAGTAGCTGGGACCCATATTGCATTTCATCCTAGATTTTGTAAGCTTAAGGGCTTTCCCCTAAGTTGCACTTAAGGGGGGGTGTTGGTGTAAATAAGTATTTACTTATAACACTTACTTAAGTTTTACTTAGGTTAATTCATTATTTAATTATTTTGCATTATTTTATTATTATTTTGGGTACAACACTTAGGAATTTGTGTACTCTCATTGAGTTACACAACTCTAATTATGCACATGGTGTCTACAACACAGGAGTATGCATCATTCACTAAGTTGTCATGTTGACAACACAGTTATCTACACTCCTCATTTAGCACATGTTGTCTACACCACTTATTTGCATGCTACACCATTGTAGGCTTATCCTCACATCATCACACTTAATCTCGTGCTTAATGGAGGATAACCCATATCTGGTGGACATGAGCCTGGTTGTGTGGCATATCATGATGCTGACTTCTATGCATTCTAGAAGCTCTCTTTAGGACTTTATATTCAGGCACTCCTAGTGTACTCTCAACCAATTATTGAATGAATATTGTCATTCTAATCATACTCTATCTATTTTGGTTTACTGTGTGCTTGTGTTGAGTTCTTTAGTTCTTGGGTGAATTTTGGCCTAAGCCAAATTCTTACAAAATTAAATACATTTAATTCCTTAGTACATTAGCCTTAGGAGATAATTTAATTTAATTAAAGTATAAATACTTCAAATTAAATTAAATCATAATTAGAAGGTTTAATGTGACTAATACAAGTCAATACTTTATGAATTAAATAATTAGCATGATTAATGCAAATTAGGTTTTTTTGCATTTGACAATTAAGTCAAGTAGCAAAAATTGGAATGAGAATTGCCTAGTGAAATAGGATTTTAGAAATGATCAAAATAGACCAGAATTGGTTGTCATGGCAATGAGCTAATTTTGGGGTATTACATTTTGCCCCTCTTTGAATGATTGTGTGAGCAACACATTACATTCAAATAAAATTATAAAAGCATGATGCATAGATCAAGAAATGAGATTGGTTCTGACATTAATTTCACAAAGACCAATTGATAAGCTTTTAAAGATTATCTCTAGAACGGAGCTTAATCTTAAGGAATCCAAGTTGAACACTTATATACTAGAATTAATAGCATTTTAAAGGTTTTCTCTAGAATGAAGCTTAACCTTTAAGGATCTAGGTAGAGCACCTAGATACCCAAGATGATAGAATTTTAAAGGTTTTCTTTGGAATAAAGCTTGACCTTTAAGGATCTAGATAGAACACCTGTATATGAAAGATGATAGCATAAAGATTGTCAAATTTTATAGAATTGTTCCTAGAATGAGACTCAATTCTCCAGAATCAGGATTTAGACTATCTCAATACCTATCCATTAAATAGTGGTCAATAGCATGAGCCTATAATTATCCCTATAACAATACTTAATTCTTGATAGGATTTAGGACTAGCTCCAAAATGAAGCTTAATCCTTGGCATGAATTGGGATTATCTCCAAAATGGAGCTTCGTCCCCCAGAGTCTAGATAGAAAATCTAAATACTGGTTCATAAAAGATAACAAAATCCAATTATGAGTCATAGAATCATCCTTAGAATAAGACTTGACCCTCAAGGGTTGGGGTTTAGACTGTCTCGATACTTGTCCATTGAACTCTAATCAAAAAAGTTATCAGATTGATTAGCTAATCAAAAGGTAAGACAAATGAAAAAGATGCTATAAAGAGGGGAACAAGATGCCCCTACTAATGAGATGCCCCAAGTGATGAGGACATAATATGGGAACAAGATGCTCCAAGTGATGAATATTCAAATTGATTGAAATTCAAGTTCAACGATGCAATCATCCTACCCCGTTGGGAGCAAAATCAAAAGATGACACACCAAAAATATGATATAGAGCAGTATATTGAGAGATACAGAAGAAATATGAGATTGAATAGAATAGAAAAGAGATTTGAAAGATTAAAAGAAAATTTGAAGCTGAATCAACAAGATTTCAGGGTCTAGAAGATCAAGTTTGACCAATAGCTGACCAAATTTTACCATAGTTGACTTGAGTTGACTTTTACCAAAATAAATTTTGAAAATCTCAAGAATTTTGAGTTGAAAAGATTCCAAGAATCATGAAGTATCAAAAAAATTTGGACTACACAAGCATTCGATTACGTCGGTCCCAAAATTTTAAAATGCATTTTTTAATTGTTAAAGTGTGTCAAATTTTGAATTGGATCCCGCAAATGGATTCAGAGCAGTTAAATTAGCAAGGGGTGTGATTTTTGTACAAATCAAATTACTTTGAAAAATTAGGTCAAAACATATATAAGGGCCCAAAGGGTCATTTTCAAATCATTTGTGTTTTTTGTCTTTAGTAAAGAAGTGAGCTCTAAGAGGAAGATGATAGTTCCTATGAAGATGCATCATTTTGAGTGCTCCTAATGACACAGTCAGCCGACGAACTATAGACCTCTTGTGAGTAATCAATAATCCCTCTTTGCATTTAAATTTTTATGCATTTTGAGGTAGATTTTAGCACATTTAAGCATGTTTTTAAATTAGGTTTGTCATTTCTCACATGAAGATTTCGCTCCTTGCATAGGCCCAATCAATCTTCACATGAAGATACACCACTCTGGTGTTTCTTCTTGCACATAGGTGGGGAATCTTGCATGGGAGATGCCCAACTCCCATACGAGATGCATGGGATTTTGGGTGCATCTCACCCATAGTCTTTACATTTTTCATTCGAGAATGTGGTTTCTCGTGCAAAGAAATGAGATCTCACACTAGAATGCACTTTCTCAAATGAAAAATTGGTGTCCTTTTCAACATTAAAAGTTGAAATTTTTGTCGGTTCTTTTATTTTTGAGTAGTAACTGACCATGTGCCTTTTATCATTCATCATTTGTGCAGGTTATCTTTGATGACATCTCATTCAAGTCCCACTATCCACCTTATAGACCTCTGTTGTGGAGTTTAGACAATGGCAATATGGCACATATTGATCGATTGTAGTTATCTTATCTATGCTAGATTCCAATAGTGTTAATGAATTATAGCTTGTTCACTGCCTTAGTGAATCATTTCCATTCGGAGATGAACACCTTCCACCTACCCCAGGGAGAGATGACCATCACCCTTGATGACATTTATAGGATCTTGAGGATACCTTTCCATGGGCCACGAGTGGTAGACAACACAATATCCTGAGTAGGTATAGATGCCTTGCAGACCATTTTCCAGAGGGATGTAGTGATAGGGTGAGCCATCACATGGGATGAGCTCATCCATACATATGACCCAACTCACAATTTGGCCTTAGTTTTGGCCATCTTCATCAATTGCTTCGTAGTACTAGACAAGACAATATGGACTAGAGTGTCATTGGGGCATAATATTGCAGTGGATGTTAGATGCCCCAAAGAGATTTAGATGGGGACAATGCATTCTCACTCATATGCTCCATGAGATGCATGAGATAGTTTACCATGAGTGGAGAAGCATGGCCCTTGCCATGTATGTTTTATAGATCTAGGCATGGGAGCATTTTCTAGTGATAGGACCCATTTTTCAGGATGCACAGGAGTTGATGGAGCCTTATATATGTAGATATAGAGGCTAGCTTACCCAGATAGGTCTGGGGAAGATTGAGCATTAGAGAGCACATCTCAATGACCTAGTCTCCATTGTATGGTGGCCCTGGAGAGAGACCGAGTAATGGGATGATGTGCCTCAGGGGCTTAGCTAAATGTTTTCCTCATGACCACTCTTAGGCCAAGCCATATAGATTGTAAGAGGTTTCTTATTACTCACGTATGGTGTTAGTATGGGTGGCCCTGAGATATCTCGCAGGACTATTGTTCATATGCTAGATTAGCCCAAGATGTGGATTTGGGATGGTTAGCAAGATTAGACCCTAGTAGATTGATGATAGATGTGTGCAACCTAGTTACAACATAGTGGGACTATCTCCTAGAGATAGTAGATGCTAAGATAATGCCTGCCTACTAGACTTATTTGGTCAGCCATCACTTCATATAGTTCATAGATCCATTGGGGATGGTAGCTTCCAAGCCATAGGGACCTAAGCAGACACTCGTACAGGGTCCAATTTAGTAGCCAACACAGCAGGTACCATAGGGTCCACCATAGTAGGTGAGACATAGAGTGACGTAGGTATAGATTCCCCCCAATAGATGGGGTCAAATCTAGGTGCTAGTGGTGGTGGAGTGGAGCAGGGTCGGTGGTAGAGATCACACATAGGGGAGTAGGTGTTGGCTAAATAGTAGGCATCAACTGAGACTTTGGATGAGGAGATGCAAGATCAGCCTACTGCTAGACATGAGCATGCTTTGAGGAGAATGAGAGAGTAGATATGATAGGCCTCCCAATGACTAGGAGAGCTCTAGATATAGGTGGTTGTATGGGACACATGGATAGTAGAGTGGGATCATGAGATCCTTAGCTTAGAGAGAAGCTATAGGTAGTTGAGTGGAGGGTAGAGTAGCTATAGGACAAGGTCCATTTATAAGCAGCCCAAGCAACCTACTATTTTGTAGTGTACTCTATAGTGGTTCCCAATGAGGCTCAACAAGTACCTAGGTACTTACAATATGCATGAGAGTTAGGGGGTGCCTAAGCACCAACTAGGCCAGACATGTTGCCTCCTCCTCCTCCTCCTCTAGGAGGTGAGGGTATTGGAAAGAGTTAGACATGATGTTATTTTGCCTCCAAGTTTTGATCTAGATATGTATCAATTGGTGTGCTAGAACCATTTTGTATCATTTTTTATCGATAGCGCTCAAGTAGTGCTCATTTTTTGTACTGTTGTATTCTTTTGATACCAATATATATATGAGATTTTGAGTTGAGTATCATTGTCATTGTCATTTAATTTGATGTACATGAGATGTTTTATGTTGTGATTATGAGATGCAAAACATGATGTGATGTATGGATGCATGTTTGATTTGATTTGTATATGTAGTGTAGATGAAATGGATCATGAATTTATGGATGAAATGCACATGTGAATGGACTGAAATCTCATGTAGTGTTTCATGTTTTTGCTTGATTGTGACAGGCATCCCATCAAGGAGCGCGAGAGGATGAACCAAAGAATCAAATGCTTGTGCAACCTTGAAGAATCATGATACTATGAAGAGACCATCAATCCCTCACTACAAAGGATGGAAGTGAATTTTCCATCAAATTATGTGTTGAGAAAAGTGAAGTATGCAATGCAAACCTATGCTAGATGCAACCCTAGATCTGGTTACCAAACTTCAACAATTATCATCACTAAGCATAAAACAAAATCCCATATGTTGTACAATTCCCACTAACATTGCAATAATGAAAATATGAACAAGACATATGTTATAGGTTTGTCAAGATTAAATGTAAGCATTCAAGACACAAGAAGCCAAAATGACCAAAACATTTTTCCTTTTTAATGTAGCAAGTTAACATAAACATCAAAGCATAAACACTAGGATGACCAAAATGTTGATTGCATGAAAACACACTAGACACACTAGAGATATTTCTTATGTTCAGTAATTAGAAAGTATTTTGTCAGCAATGGCCTTGCATCTATAACCTAGGAAAAACATTCACAAAATATACTCACAGTGACCCACATGTTCACTTAACAGGACGAGTATTAGAATTTACTATAGCATAAAGAGGTCACTCCAACAAACATAGAGAAGAACCAATCTCACTAATTTATCCATTTAAAAGGATTCGAGGTACACATGGCCATCCAACATGAGATGGAGGCTCTTATAGTGGACACCCCTCTTATATGAATACATCTAATTATTTGGAACTAAACCACAAATAGAAAGCAAAGGAAAAGATCATGCCTCTTGTCCTTACTTCTCTAGTTGATAAGGGTGTCATCAAGTTACTCAAGGACACATGAGAAAAAAAAAAGAAAAGCTCAATATATCCACACTAATTTATCATTTTGAATTCAAGTCTCTGTGTTATACGATTGATGTCAAGTGTTAGTTTTTAGAACATATTTGAAATAAGTCTCTTCAGTAGGGTGACAATAGTAGATGGATGTAGTCAGAATGACTAGTGATAGAAGTTAAAGAGGAACCTTCAATGAGAAGAACCTGAGTAAGACTAAACAATAGTAGATAAACACAGTTAGAACAACTGGTGAATAACACAAGAGAGATCTTCTGTGAGAGGAATCTCGAAAAGGTGACACAAATGATAGTAGGAGGACACAGTTGGAACAATTGGTGATTGTCTCAAAAGAGATTCTATGAGAAGAATCTTGAAAAGGAGTGACACTAGTGATAGTAGGCAAACACAGTTGGAATAATTGGTGACTCTCATGATAGAGATTCTATGAGAAGAATCTCAAAAAGGAGTGACACTAGTGATAGTAGGTGGATGTAGTTGGAACAATTGGTGATTTCCATGACAGAGATTCTATGAGGAGAATCTAAAAAACGAGTAACACTAGTGATAGTAGGAAGATGTAGTTGGAAAACTAGTGACGGTTGTGAAAGAGATTCTATGACACTATAGGGTGTTGCCCCTGAGTTATGACAAGATTCAATCTATGGATACATGAGCGGAAAGCAAGAAACTAAAGCAAGAAGAGAAAGAATGAAAGTAACTATACAAGAAGCTAGAAGATGCACTACAAGGTGGAGCATTGGGAAAGAGAGGTTCCTATTTACCAAGTTCTCACCTTCTTGGCATAACTTTCTTTTTTTGTTACCATGATGCCTATTTCCAAGTTTTCTTCAATGACATTTTTCTTTTTTTTTTCAAGTTTTTATATATTTTTCTCTTTTTTGAATTTTTTTTTGTATATTAATTTTTTTCCAAATTTTGTTGGTATTACCAAGGCACCTATTGCTAGATTTTTACTAGAGTAATGATTTTTTTAGGACTTTTTGTAATTTTTAGATTTTTTCAAGATGTTTAGATATGTACATAGAGCTACTAAGATCAGATCACCTATAGAACTACTTTAGGTGGAGAGTGTTGATAGGCTCCTTGAGCACCTCTTCCTTAGCTTTTGAAAGCTAGTAAGCACCAAATCCAAACACTATAGTTACTATGTAAGGACCAAGCTAGTTTGGTTTGAACTTCCTATTTTGGACTCGTTGTTGCTTATTCTTAGAGTTTTCTCTCAGAACGAGATCACCTAGTTGGAAATCGCATGGCTTAACTTTCTTATTGTAGCTTCTGGACATTTGCTACTAATAAACTCAAAGATGATCACATGCCACTTGTCAAAATTCATCTAATAGTACTAACACTTGAAGCTAAGATATTCTATAATCTTCATCAATGATAAAACCTTTCATGGAGATTCTTAGAGTATGAATATCAACCTCTATTAGAAACACAACATCTACTCCATAAACCAAGGCAAAGGGTATTGTACCCATAGGTGTTCTGATACTTGTTTTGTATGCCCATAAATCTGGATTAATCTAAAGGTGCCAATCCCTCACAGATTTACTAACTGTGTAATGCAAGATCTTGAGGATCACCTTGTTGGATGCCTCTGCTTGGTCATTACCCTAGGGGTAATAGATGGAAGACCAATGTTGTGTGATTTTGAACCTATTTCATAACTCTTTGAGGTCTTTTTTTTTAATTGTCCCCCATTGTCAGTAATAATGGAGGAAGGTACACCATACCTACACATAATGTAGTTTTTGATAAACAGAGCTATAGTTTTGCCATTTTCTATTGAGAGAGGTACTACCTCTACCCGTTTTGTGAAGTAGTCTATAGCTATAATAATGAACTTGTGTCCATTAGAAGAAGATGGGTGAATCTGACCCACCAGACCGAAGGCCCATTGTTGAAATGGACACAGTCTGATAGATGGAATTAGTTTCCTAGCCGGAGTGTGAATTAGATTCCCATAGAGTTGGCACTATTTGTAGGACTTGGTGTACTTGATTTCCTCTTGCTCCATATTTTGCCAATAATAACCAGCTCTAATAAGTTTGCAAGCTAGTATCAAGCCATTTGAGTGAGACCCACAATGCCCTTGTGAATGTTAACTAATGCATGTTTGGACTTTTTGGACTCTAGACTCCTAAGGAGTGTTCCATTGAGACCTCTCCTAAACAAGTCATCTGCAATAATGGCATACCATGAAGCATTTTAGATAAGGTGATGCTTTTCATTCTAGGTTAGATCATCTAAAATGGTTTGGTCATGGAGATAGGAGTATATATGATAGTAGTAGGATGGATCTTTCCCTACAATAGAACAAATCATCCTAGATTTAGGGGTATCATAGGTAGGGTAGAGTAACATTTCCTCTAGGAACACATGTCGAAGATCATTCTCTAGCATCTGTAGCAAGGAAGTCAAGGTAGCCATGGCATTAGCCACTTTTTTATCTACTCGAGGAATTTGGTGGAAGGTGATGTGAGTAAAATATTTCTTCATGTCATAAACCATGCATTTGTAAGGGAGGAATTTATCATCGTTTGTCTGATATACATCATTAACTTAGTTGATAATGAGCTAAGAGTAACCAAAGATATTCAACTAATCCACTCTCCATTCAGCTACAATCTTCATGCCATTAATCAGAGCCTCATATTCTGCAAATTTTTTGTACAAGAAAATAAAATCTTGTATGCTTTAGGTAGTGAATATCTATGTGGTGCGATGAAAAGTATCCTAGCACCATATCCTTATTGTGTGAAGGAACCATCGAAGAACATTACCCATGTTTGATGTGTAAGAATCATAATTGATTCATCAGGAAAATTTATGTTCAATGAGAGAAAACTCTGCATCAGTGCATCTGCCAGCTGATCAGAAATTGCTTGCCCCTTGATAGCCTTTCATTCAACAAACTGATTATCAAACTCACTTAGTATCATGACCCACTTAGCCAATCTCCCTATTAGAGTTGCCTTACTGAGTAAGTACTTCAGTGGATCAATTTTAGCCACTAGTCATGTAGTGTGAGCAAGCATGTAGTGTCTCAACTTTTTGGAAGCAAAAACAACTGCCAAGCAAGCTTTCCTAATGATATTGTAGTTCATTTCATAAGAGATCAGCATGCAATTTAGATAGTAAATAGATCTTTCCTTGTTATTGTTATCCTCTTGAGCTAATAAGATACCCCAAGATGTTTTAGTTGCTGAAATATAAAAAATCAAAGGCTTCCCATAGATAGAAGGCATCAAGATTGGTCAATTAGCAAAGATATTGTTTTATTTGTTGTAAGTTTTTCTCTCAATCCTGATTCCAGTTATATTTCACACCCTTATGTAGAGTCTTTGTAAAAGGTTGTGATCTATCTGCCAACTATGAGATAAACCTATGAATAGATTGAATTCTTCCCTATAATCTTATCATTTGATTGCTATTACAAGGTGGAGGCATATCCATGATCACTTGAACTTACTCTAGATCTACCTCGATTCCTTTTCTAGACACAATATATCCTAATAGTTTCCATGATGTAATGCCAAATGTACATTTCTTGGGATTAAGCCTTGGACTAAATTTTTTCATGCGATCTAGGATACATCCCAAATCTTGAAGATGAGTATTGTGTTTTGCAATTTTGACCAAGGTATCATCCATGTAGTCCTCCATGGTCTTATGCATCATGTCATGGAAAATTGTAGTGACTACTCTTTGATATGTAGCACTGGCATTTTTCAAGCCAAATGAAATCATGTTCCAATAGAACATTTCCCATGCACAAGTAAAAAAAGTCTTTTCTTGACCTTTTGGTGCAATTTTGATCTGATTATAACTAGAAAATATGTCCATGAGTGAGTACATCTCATATCCTGCCATCATGTCCATTATCAAATCAATGTTTTGGAGTGAAAAATAATCCTTAGGACATGCTAAATTTAGATCTCAGATGTTTGTACAAACTTTGATAGATTTATCATCCTTGGAGACTGAGATGATGTTGGAGATCCATTCAGCATTATCAATGACATGTATGAAACTAGCTTTTAGGAGCTTCTCCAATTCAACTTTGACAAGCAATGCAACATGAGGATGCATTTTTTGAAGTTTTTGTTTAACTAGTTTAATGTCTAGTGCAATAGACAAGTGATGCATGATGAGATCAGGGTCTAATCCTGGCATGTTAGAATATGTCCATGCAAAGTTGATCTTCTTTTCTCAAAAGAAAGCAATGAACTCCTCTTTTTCTTATGGAGACAATGACCATGCAAGATGTATCATGTGAGGGTTTTTTTCTATTCCCAAGTTGATTGGCTATGTTGGCTCTATCAAGACTGATGATCTTTCCCAAAAATAACTTGGAAGTGCATCAAATATCTCATCCATGGGTGCCTCAAAGAGGCTTTCACCCTTAGATACATCATTTAATTTTACTTTTTTTGGTTCCGATACTGCTACAGTGTGGTTTTCACCATCAGACCTTCTATTTTTCTTTTTTTTTTATTGTATGACTAAGATATTTGATGTCATCTTCAATCATGTTGATGCTTTGTTCACTAGTGGAAGATGTTACTGGTTTGATAGTGTTTAGATAGCAAGCAAGAGCATAGTCATTCTAGAATGTTGGGACTTCATTGGGTATGTTGGAATTCTAGTCTATAAGCTCAAGATATGTGAGTGAAAGAATAGTGGTAGGTTCAACTACATTCACGGTATAATCATTGAATGCTTGGACCAGCAATTTGAGACCTAAAGCAACTTCATCCATAAGTGTGTTCGAATGCCTAGGAGCACTAAAGTCATCAACTAAAGACTCAAGAACACTAGTTGGATCAGACTCATTAGACCTAACCCTAGATGCTTTACCCACTTCGAGTTGGTTTTCATAGACATGAAGTTGGTGGATGTCCTTTTCTATGGTAGCCTCTAAAAGAGAGTCAAATTCATATTACCTAGAATTCATGCTATAGGTGAAAAATTGTAGAATTCTCTGATAGTAATTGGAATGTACTCTTCTTCTTCCTCTAAATTTTTGCAAAGATACTCAATACACAAAGGTTGACTAGACTCTTTATATTCTGGTTGAGTATGATGTGAATCAATAGTGTCCTTAGATGAATTATTGGTTCAACAAAGAATTTAGCCAAATCATGAGGAATAGGATAAGGATAAGAATCCTCATCATCATCATTATCTTCAAGACCATTAGGTTCAGCTTGTGACTCATTTTGCGATGAACTCTCAGGTTATAGTATGAATTTGTTAATCCCTAAGTGAAATGTGATTTTCTTAAAGCCTAGACTAGAATTGTCTCTATTTCTTCAAGCTATTTCTTTGACAGAATCTATCAAACTATTATTATTGCATCCAATAGGACTAGTTCCTTTATAGCCAAAGTGCTTCATGAGTCTAAGACTGGGATCGTTCTTCTCAGGAGTGATCTCGCAAGCCTATTCTATGAGATCGACTAGTGTCTCATCCTTGTAAAGCCATGTAGCAATAGATCTATTTCATTTTCATCCTCTAAAGGAGCTATAGCCTTGAAAAAAGTACCATTAAATTTGGTTTGAGGTGTCAATAAAAATGGCCTCTTCACTTTAGATGGTCTCCCATAATGATGAGGAGACTTAAGAAGAGCAGTTAATGATAGGACTGGTTCTATCTAATACTCACCTATTCCAGTTTCTTTCAGCTAGAGTGACTATTCAATCTGCTTCAGCTTGTTATCATGGTAATAAGTAGATTCTCTATTGGCAGTAGCTTTTAGCATATTGTAGCTTGTATTGGTAGGAGTAGTGACCTTAGAGCCATGAAATGAGAATTTGACACATTAGTGATAGCTAGATGGCACAACATGCATCTCATGTATCCACAATTTTCCTAGCAAGATATTATAAGCCAAGGGAATGTCAAGAACCTAACAAGTAACATCACTTTCTATAGGACCAACATGAAGAGGAAACACCACAAGACCTAAGGATTTTCATTCAACTTCATCAAACACTTTGATGGTGATCTTGTGATGGGGATTAATAGAATCTTCATAATAGTCTAGTTGTCTAAGCAAAGTTGGAGAGACAATGCTCCATTATTAATGAGTACTTGACGGATGCATTTTTTATGTATCATTACCTCAATGTGTAGAGTTTAATTATGTGAATAACTCAATGAGTTTTCATCCTCCTTTGAGAAAGACATGTAATAAGATGAGGTTAGATGACCTACTAGATAGATTGGAATTGCTCAAGATCAAGATGTTCAGGTACATTTGCCTCAGTAAGGGCTTTTTTAAGAATCTACCTATGAGTAGGAAAGATTTTGAGCAGCTCAAATATTTTGATTTGAGCATTAGTTCATTGCAGCTAATCAAGAATACTATAGCTAAGAGCTATAATAGTTGTCATAAGTTTTGCACCTCGTCATATAGACCAGCAAGGGTTTTATCCTTATGTTGTTCTAGTTCAGGAGAAGAAGGAGCAGGGCCTTTGAGAACCAACTTAGAATGGTAACATGTCACTATGTTAGCACAAGATTGGGATGGTTCATAATCAAACTTGTTTGAAGTAGGGCCCCTTAAGATGAATGGTTCATAAACACATCTAGAGGTTCACCCAAAGGCATATACTCTCTTTTAGGATGTGTAGGCCATGAGTTTCTCAATTTATTTCCGAATGTCTTGTTATCAAGAGGAGGTCTCTCAACATTTTTAGATGCTTTGAGATTATCTATGAGACTAAAGGCTACGTTAGAAATTTTAGGAGTTATGTTGTCAACAACTCCATCATGTACAACTTCTCAATTTTTACTCACATACTTGGATTTGTCTTTGCTAGAGGTGGAACATTGTTTTATGTCCTTTTGAAGGGTAAGTTCACCCTTTTTAACCATGAATTCCTCTATGTGGATAGCTTGTGTTACCATTTCTTCAAAGGTGCATGGACCTTGAAACTAGACTCTATACCCAAAATTAGGTAGGAGATTATCAGTGAAAATGTCAAGTTTTTCCATTTCAAGAATCTTGTGTGAGTATTTAGTATAAAGTTGTATCTACCTCTAGAGGAATGTGAGGAAAGGTTCCCCAACTCTCTATTTAAGATTACACAAATCTTAGATGTTAACAAGATGTTGAATGTTGTGCAAGTATTGTCATACAAAAAAATTGGCAATCTCATCAAATGTCTTGATATATGAAGGTAAGTGTGAAAACCACTCCATAGCTTGACCACCTAGACTTATAGGCAATAAACACATGAGATATGTCTAGTTATGCATGAATTCCATGGAAAAGTATTTAAATTCCTACAAGTGATCTTGGGGATTGATAGTTCCAAAGTATTTAACATACTTAAGAAATTACACTCATCTTGAAAAAGAGGCATGTCTATGTTCTTGTCAAAAGGGAATGGACAAAGAGTGTCTAGAGTGTATGTCTTTATAGGTTTATCTTTGTCTCACATCATTTGGGCTAGTTGGTCTTGCATGATTTTCAACTATTTTTGGAGTTTAGAAGTTTCAATTTCATCTTTAGGTGTGATAATGGTTTCAACATTGAAGTGATGAGGTAACTTAGCTCCCTCTTGTGCAAGTTTGAGAAAGTATTTCTCTTTCTCTTTGTTGAGTAGGATTTCCATGGCCTTTTTGAAGTGTTTTTCATTATGACACTTTTCAATGTTTTTCAAGTTTATTTTGACCTCTTCCTCATCTTCATCATAAGTGAAGGGGTATTTTTGTCTATCATTCCTAGGTTGTTCTTTTTCTCTACCATGTTCACCAAACTCAGCCTCATAATCAGCCATTGTAGGAATGTGAGTAGTGTCAGTATGTTGTGACTAGAAAGGTCCTCTAGAAAAGAATTCAGTCATGCTATCTCGAGGTGTATGACCTTTGTTGGTTTTAGGAACCTCTTGGTACAAGGGATTCCTAGTTTGTCTTATATTTATAGAGAATCTTCTTTGAACTCAAGGTAGTCTAACAAGTAAGGGAGATTGTGAAATTTCCTCACTAGACAAACTAGACATGGACCGTGTGTAAGCTAAAGAGTGACCTTTGCCATGATTATGACCCCTAGCTCTACCTCATCTAATCCTAAGGGGATAAAACTCATTTCCACTCCTTTTTGCATAGTCATAGATAAGGAAAAGAAGCAAAAACTTTAGACAAGGACCACACTAGAACATAGTGTCAAAAGGACAAGATAAGAGTGTTGTATACTAAGGTATGAATAGTTTGAGTGAAGGCTAGAACAGGCCAAGATTATGATTATCATGAAATAGAGTATGACAAGCACTAAAGGAAAAGAATCAAGACAACTCAAAGATGAGAGTAGTCAAAGTATGGCTCACAAGTCTTTAGCTAAGCCAAATGGCCATTGTTTCAAACTATTTACTGATGGAGAAGAGGTAAAATAATTTAGGAAATAGATTAGACATAGAGCATAGATAGTTCTAATAGACCAATTTGATAGTTTAGACTCAAAATCCTATTTGAAGATCCTCTAGGAGGTGCATGAGAAAGTACACCAGCATAGGAAAAAATGTAGATCATCAATTTAAACTCACATGAGGATGGGCTACAAGCCACATGAAGAAGTGTGAAGCTTTGACAAGAAGATAGGAATACTGAGGCAAGATCTTGCATAGAGATATGCAAGTACTCACACAAGAACCTGGATAGAACTACACAAAAAAATGATAGGACAAAGAGGGCTCATGTGAAATTTTGCAAATTGTGCATGAAATTTGAGACCATACTAACAACAAAATTGCATTTTGAAGAGACTTTGGAAAGTTCAGACTATTCTAGATAGATTGTTGGTTTGTTTTATAGATTTTAAATAGAAAACAAGGTTGACTTTCAAATTGTTGATTAGCATTTGGTTTTGAACAAGGAAAAGTGTTTTAAACAAGACATGGGTGTTGGAAATACTCAAGACTAGCTAGGTTACTAAGAGGGGAGGGGTAAATTAGTAACCTCAAAAACTTTGAATCAATTCATCATTCATTCATCTAATCTACTACAGGCATGAGAAAATATAAACATTCATAACACACGAACACAGTATTTTGGTGACCTAGAAACCTTCCAAATAGAAAGTAAAACTGGGGTGGGGATGATACCCATAAAACTTCACTACTATAGTATAAAGTTGGCCTATTAGGGCTTACATTGACCACTTCTAATGATCTACCCTATTAAGAGAAATTTGGACTGCTAGGTCCACCTTGTTAGAGGTTTAACAAACATACAATGAAGTATGCACTATGTTAGGAGATTTATACAAAGACTATTAAGTCTACCCTACTAAAGAATTTAGAAAATTGATTCACTTGTTACGACAAAATAGGAGATCTAACTTACAACTTAATTGCTGAATAGATCTTGAAGCATATATCACCTCTTATGACTGATATGTCTTTGCTTCTCCTTGTAGACCTTGCTGAATATTTTGCTCTACTGCTAATTTGCATTCACTCTTCTGAAAGCATTACAAGTCCATTCCTTAATATTCCATGATAATGATGATATATTCTAGATGATATAGTACATTACATATATACAATTCCAATAATAACAATTGCAAGGTCGACTAAAACACAAGTAAATAAAATATTACTAAGTCAGCCAAATAGTAAAAAAAAAAACTCAAGCTCTTCAAGCTGACTTGGTGACCTTTTGATACTCGACATCCACTGCATTACTTGACATAATCATGCACTTGGTAGAAGTAGAAGCTTGGTCCACACTAATCACACGATGTAACTTGGAACTTGATAACCATTGGAGATTCAGTAGATATAATGTCACTCGGTGAATACTAAAACCTTTGTTTACCTTGCTATCACTCGTTAAACACTACACATCCATTACTTATCATACAAATTGATGACTTGGTAGATACTATGAAACTCAGTGACCATTATCTATTTAGTAAACATTGTTGAACTACACATTCACTCAGTAGCCTCAGGAATGCTCACTGTGAACTGTTTAACTATTGAACTTACAAGGTAACCACTAAATGCTCGATATAAACTATGGTCTAAGTGATGAACTTGGTAAGAATTTAGAATCAAATAAGTGTTGTCACTAATGACAAAATACAACATAATGCCAACAATCTTCCCCTTTGGCATTAGTGACAAAAACACTTATGAGCCAAAACTTATGTACACTGATATTCTGATTTTGATTTTGCAAAATTGATCTTTGTAAAGCTATTGTATATACATATCTTACATATCTCCCCCATACATATGCCATAATATATACATAGCTTTTATCTATACATGTATCAATCTATTTTCTCCCTTATTTCTCCACAAGTCTCTCTTTACTCCCATGAGATGTACTATCTTCATCCTTCTCATTTTTGATAGTAATGCCAAAGGGTATATAAAATATATCCAAATAGAGACATCAAAATGTGAGAGAAATTTAGAGTATACCTTAATAATAAGAGCAAAAGTCTTATCCCAATTATCTTGCAAAATTGTGCAGGTAGAGAGGGCCGCTTGAACTTCTGTAGAAAGTTTGATCATATGATTTACTACTAAAAAATTGTTATCTTGGACCAATGTTTTTTAATATGAAATATGTTTCTACATTGGGTCCATAACTAGAAGGATCATATTTTGGATATCAATCAGTATAGACCTGATCCTAGCTTCCTCTCTGAGTAGCTCTACCTGCATTTCTAACAAAAATTTCACCTTCATGTGATGTGTTGAGCTTGAACTAGGGTCAACTAGGGTCAAGCTGTAACCTTTGAGCACTAGCCTTCATGTCCACATCAATCTTATTCAATTTTTCTTTAATATCCTTTGTATACTTAGTAACATCACAAAGCTTGCCAAAAAGTAATGTTACATTAGTGAAGGATTGTTCAAGGTTGCTCAAAATTGAGGATAATTCTGCATAATTTATTGCAATGTGCTTAAGCACCTTATTGTCAAATTTCTTCTCTGCATTCTCAATGAACTTCTCTTGACCAGAAGTGTCCTCATTGAACTTATTTATAGCCTCTTCTAATTGTAACAAAATGTGTTGAGATGGATCAACATCAACACCTATAGCCTTAGTAATTATGTTTTTGGCATTCTCAATTATTGTATATTCTCTATCTCTCTCTTCTCTAAGTTGCTTCTGCCTTGCATTTTGCTCTAAAAATTGACTGACCAATCTCATTTCATTTGTTGTGGCAATGTCCAAATCTATCTTAGGGACAACAATTTCTTTATGCAAGTCTATGTCTTCATCAATTACCTTGCCAGTAAGCAGAAGTTTTAAAGGAGTCTTTGGTTTTACTTCTATGCTTACTTCCTTGGATTTAGAAATGGAAACAATAGTTGATGTAGATAGACTAGTAGTAAAAACTTGGATTGGTCCAACTAGAGGAAAATTGAGAGAAGTACCAACTATATCCAAAATTGATGTGCCTCCCAAAAATGATGTATTAATAGGTAATGTACAAGCTAGAATATTTACAATTGAAGAACTAACTATAACAAGAAATTGTGTAGTTAAAGCTATAGTAGAAAAAATTGTAGAACAAACTAGCAAACTTACTGAACAAGCTGTAGTAAAAGTTGATACAATTGTAGAACTGGCAGCTATGCATATTGCTGAGGTAGATTGCTTAGGTGCTAATGAAGAGGGTTGTAGCTTGGTAGATGAAGTAACTGATACTTCCATTGTAGATACCTAGAGCTGTGAGGTGGCAAGAGCAGATGATATTTTTTATTTAGTTGCAATCAATCTTGTTGAAGCTGACTCCAACCCTGATGATGTTGTTAACTTAGGTAGAGAGTGAGGAAGGGAATTAATGATTTCTACTAAAATTTAATTGGGTCATATTCTTCATTTTCTTCCTCTATGTCTTCCTCTTTAGCTTCTTGCTCTTTCTTTTCATCATCAACCCTTAGTGCCTGATAGTCTTTGACATCGACAGTAGCACATGGAGTGTTATCATCTTCTTCATCATCACTATCACCATCATCATCCTTGATCTCAACTAGATCATTACTAGGCTTATGCAGATGATAGATGTTCTTCCACATGTTTGTTGCATCTCTTACAACATGCTCAATGTCTTTGACAAAAATCAAACATGTGTGCAATCTGATCATCATTTTACCTTCATTATTCTTCATGGATACCTTTACTTTTTCATTAGTAAGATTTGGTAATAGTTTCCTTAAAGATTGCTCATAGATATCCTTGGCTATATGTGTAGCTGACTCCCACCTTAGGTGCAATATTACTAATAGTTCTTTTTATATTTGAGGAGAAATCTAGTCTGGGGAATACTTCCACTTTCCCATTTTGGTGAGTGCTAGTTCCTTAATCTGCATCTTCTCAGCATCAGTTGTGCTTTCAAACTTTAGAGCCTTGAAGTTTGTGATGCTAGCTCCTTCTTCCATCTATTTTAGCCTTTCCTAGAAGGTAAGTGGAACCTTGCTAAACATAACTTCACCATCACCTTTTCCTTTACCTCTTCTGGTGAAAATAGTTGTGGAAGCCTTTGGTGGCTTGGTAATAATTACCCCGCCTTTATTCTTTGCTGGCTCTACCTTATTTTTAGCTTCTAGCTCTTCTCCTCCTTCTTCTTCTTCTTCTTCTTCTTCTTCTTCTTCTTCTTCTTCTTCTTCTTCTTCTTCTTCATCATCTTCTCATTTTCCCTCAGTAAGCATTAAGGTACCAGTGGTAGTTTTCATCTTAGCTATTTTCCTCTTACCTTTGCTGATTGCTTGAGATAGCTTAATTTCAAGTTCAATTCAAGCTTTTGCCTCATCATATGTGCCAAATACTGTGTTGGTCTAATTTTTCATAGTCTAGAAAAAATCTAAAAATTTGGGTGAAAAATCATTTATGTCTTTGAATTAAGCAGATTAGGGTTTTCATTCCTCATATTTTTCAAATTTTTAGGTTACCCTAGTTGTGCCCTATTTCATGTGTTTTCTTTTCCTTTTAAATTATCAAGGTTTGTCTCACATATCAGCCATTTAAAATACCCTAAATGTGAAAAACCCTAGGTTTCTTTTTAAATTTTTGAAAAGATTTGTAGAGTGCTTAAAATTTTCCCTTTACGGTCTTACAGTGTAGGGTTGAGTGGGTGAGCGCAAAGGGTTTGAAAAGGCATTCTTGAGAATAGGCTTAAGGTGATTTGTGAGTAAGTGTAAGGGTTTTTAAGGAAGATGTTATATTGCTTTACAGGTATAAGAGTAAACGGTTAACTGAAAGGGCAGAGAGGTATCGAGTTATGATTTATGCATATACATTTCAATGGATGGCGTAAGGGTGTAATACCTCGGCATGGTGTAAAGCATGATCTTAAAGGGTGCATGAAAGGTTTTACGGTTCTACAAGTAAAAGGATTCCATAAGAACGAAAGTAAAGTTCAAATGTGATTGCATGCATACATTTTTGAGCTCGCAAACAATCGTAAAGCCATGTTTTAGTAGCAAATAGATGGGCCTTGGTGCAAGCGAGTTAGATGAGAACATGACATCCATGTCAGATGGGCCCAGCCCACATGGCATAAAACTTAAGGTATGAATTTTTCATGTGCATAAAATCAATGGCAATGTTATTTTTTAATTTTTTGAGATCAAATCTGGGTCATTGATACTTGAAAAGGGAAGATTTGTCATTATGCCATTATGCTTGCAAGCTAAGCGTATGAATGAATAGCCATTTTATCCTTTCTCTGTGGTTACGAGTTGAGTTTCAGCATATAGGCGTAAAAGGGTAGATAAAGGAGATGAAGAGAAGGATTTACACTTTTACAAGAAAGGGTAAATGTAAGAGCAAGATATCATCTAAGAAGGCTCTTTGAGGTTACGAGGTAAAGGCAACTCATAAGGGCGTAAAGGAAAAATAAAAAAGGTAAAAGGAAAGCTTTAGCAAGGGTTTTACACTCATATGAGGAATAGTTGAATTGTGAGATCAAAGGTGTCAGTAAAAAGCTTTTTGATGTTGTAGTGTAAATGGTTGCATATAGGCATAAAGGGTTAAGAAGGCTATGATAAGGGTTTTACACTTATATGATGAAAGTCTAAATCATAAGAATGGAAGTATCAAGTGAAAAGGTTTGAGGTCATACGGGGTAAAGGGCATCTTAAGAGCATAAAAGGGATTTTCAATATAGTGCCAAGACATCATTACATTCCTATGATTAGGGTATGCTAAAGTGTCTCTAAGTGAATGTAGAAATTTGTCAAGGGCATTTCCGATGTTACAAAGATTGAAGGTTTGACTCAGCATAAGAATAGGAGACCATAATTTGAAGAAAAGTAGCTGATGTGTCATGCCAAGTAAGCAGGAAAGACAAAATCACCATAGCCAAATAAAATAGAGCTTTGAAAAGTACATCAGAATCAAATTACATGGCTGATATACCTTGATGACAACTTGCATGAATGGTTTTAAAGATCATGCATACTAAATTTATTGAAAAATCTAGTAGTTGCATGATTAAAACATCAAGGGTTTAATTAATTAATAGAATATTTGCCACTTTGAAGATTTTGTTTTCTATTCCATTCTGAAATCTACTAGTTGCAGAGTTTTGTGTATCCTGTGTAAAGAGTCACAAGCATACTTGTAGAGAAGATGGTAGGCAAGGAAGTTGAAGAAATGCATGAAGAAGAAGTCAAAGTTGAAGACAAGGGTGACGATGTTGTAGAGGTCACACCTAAAGAAAAAAGGAAGAAATCTGCTACTGAGACTGAGAAGAAGACAAGGGTTAGGAAACAAAATAAGCATGCTGAGGATTGGCTAAAAATTTTCCCAAGATCATCGAATGTGATTTTAGAAAATGATCATTTTTTTCAAGACCCATATGTTTTTGTTCGAGATGCTAAATGCCCTAGAGCGACTGGTTATGATCTTTTTATGTACTTCTATCATAATAAAATAGAAAATGTGCCAGTGCATAACCCATGGAATAGAAATATGGCAAAATTTATATTTCTAGAAGTGTTCATTGATGTTGATTTGTTGAAAACCCTAATGAATTCCTACAATCCAATAACTATAACATTCCATAGGCATAATGGGAGTATACTATGCATGTTGGATAGAAATATTTTTGTTGAAGCCTTTGGATTAATGGGACTAATGGATGTACCTATTAACATTGTAGATTTGCAAAGAAAGTTTGATAGGAATAAAACATACTTTGTGAACAATGTTATGCTACCACATATTTCTTATAGGGTAAAAAAGGTAGGGTTACTTCTAAAAAAGGTGGGGAATTTGCTACCTTTGAGTAGGTTTAAGAATTATTTCAAAAACATAGTGTATGGGTTGCACAAAGTGATGGGAAGCGATGGTGCTGAGGATTGTGTGTATGGTTCTCTTTTTCTGATGGCATGTGATATATAGGACCCTTTCCACCATAAAGAGTATGATTATGTAGCCTTCATCATTGATAATATGCACATGTAGATTTGTAATGCAAAGAAGGGAGAGATGAAAGACTTCAAGTTCCACCATTATTCATTGCTGATGCACTTTATCCTATATAACAACATTGGATACATCAGTAGGGACTTCATTGATCAAACTTCTGATGAATGTGGTGAATTACCTGTGCAACTCTAGACTCGTATTTGGCATAAGGATTTCTATTATTCAAATGCCCTTGTGTTCTTTAATTTGTTTAGTTCTATTATTATGAGGATGGTAGACCATACTTTTTTTAGAGCACCAAATGTTTTAAAACCTTTTCTTAGACTTGCTTTCCTAGATGAGAAAAATAGGATAGATCATAATTGGGGGGACATCTTTTTTTTTAAGGAGTGCACATTAATTAGGGTATATGCATGTCCATGACCTCCTCACATTTTGCCCAAATATTTACCCCTAGATTGGCCATTATTGAATTCTTTTGGCAATATTTTTTAATGAATAAGGAAATGATCCCTCCTACCCTACACAAGCTTGCATTCCTTTGTAGAATTTTTAAAATAGGGGATTTTGAAATTGGGAAAAATGCATATGAGGAATTGAGTGAGTATTTGAGGCAATATAAATTTTCTACTGGTCCATATAGGATGTATGATCTTGAACATTATATTACCAATGAGGTCAAGGCCATTAGAGGATATGTCCTGCCTCCAAGAAAACCTATTCCTATCAAATATTTGATTGCAAATATAGTAGCAACAGGGGAGGCTGATGAGCTACTTGAAAAGTATGGTGAAAATAGTAAGGTGGAAGAGGCTTTGAGGAGAACAAATCCTGATTTTAAGGATTTTTACACAGAAGTGCCATACCCTAAAAATTTAAAGAAAGTGGTGGAGAATATTGACTACATAATGTCCCAAATGACACATGAACCAGAAGGAGACGAGCCCACTGCAAATAGGGAATCACCTGAACTAGATGTGTAGCAAGAGGTTGAGTTAGAAGAAGAACAACCATCAACCTCAACATGGGTCCCTAAGGGAAATAAAAGACAAAAAACAATGCATATCTTGGAGAAGGTAGTGAGTAGATCTTTTTAGGTAATCCTGGGAAATGATGAGTATTTTTCTGAAAATAGGCAAAATTATTTAAATCAACGAGCTACTGAAGATGAAAAGGCTTCCACTAATTTACAAATTGCAGCTTCAAGACTGGATGACAGGCTCATCCAATCTGAAAATTTCATGGAAGATGATTTTATTAAATCATCAGAGTTAAAAAATTTCTTGTATAAAAAAAAAAAAAAAAGCTCATTTTGAGCCTTATGCCAGTAGAAGACCCTGAGAAGAATAAAGAATTGGTGGACAAACTACTTGCATATAATCTTGAGACTGAAACTATGATCCCTATAGAGGCTAGGGAGTTGGTACATAGGAGTGGTATGATTCTTATACCACATTGGGATATTGAAAGGGCTTTTTTTTTGGATCAAATGAGAAGACAAGACAAAGCTATCAGTTATGAAGCCTCTAGTAGTGAGGGTTTTAAAAGAGGGTCAGGGTTTAATATAGACACAAAAACCCTAGCAGTGTAGACTATGGCCCCTGGCACTTAAAAGTCAAAAGTGATGGATATAGAGGAAACTACTCAAGACAACATGATTTTGTGGACCTTGAAGAAAACTACTAGGAAGGAAATCTCCAGCTTAGTCAAACACTTTGCTCTCATGAATGAAGTAAAGGTGGAAGAAATTGAAGACAAGCTAACTTCTATGTATAAGGAATGTTTAGATATAAGGCAGTTGTATGAAGAAGAGCTCATAATGCGCCATGTGTAGAAACAAAAGATAAAATAGTTGGAAGGGAAGATACATAATTTAGAAGCAGAAATACTATCCCTCAAGGAATAACTCAATGCAGCTTTAGAAGCAGAACATGCATCAAGGCAAGAAATAGAAGGAAGGCACACTATAGAAGCAGAGGCCCAAATATAGGAGATATCTATAGGGGTAATAGTGCTAGTGCCTATGGTTAGTGTAGAGATAGGAGCTTCCCAATCTAACAGTGCCACCAAGAAAAATTCTTTGATAAATGTATTAAATCATAGAATAAGTACTCTGAAAAGAATATCTCAAGATGCTTATAATGCATTCATCAATCTAGAATCTTTAGAATAGGTATGCAAGGATGCAATTGGATGGATTGAGCCTATTTTTCAACAATGGGGTCCATATATGCAATTCTTTGATAGGTTAATACCCTTGTTAGCCAAGAAGCTAGATCTCCCAGATAAAGTTATTACTATGAAGGAAGGTATGGATAAAGTGAAAGACTTATTGCAAATTTTCATACGGAAGTTGGCAGTAATTTGAAGCAAAATGAAAGTGCTGACAAATGGTTTTAATTCTTTAATTCTTTTTGTTACTAATTCTGATGAAAAAATGAAGGATTTCAATGAATGGTCTAATTCTTTTGACCATATTGTAGACTTGCCACAGGTGGTGCCGATTTTTCAGAATGATATTGATGAGTATGTTTTTAATGAACTAATTGATACCCTATTCAAGGTTGAAACTGAAATGAATAGGTTTTCCATAGAAGGAAGGGTAATTACTGATGCCAGGTGGCAGAAAATTGTTGATGAACTAACATTAGTCAAGTAATGTTAATGGCCCACCAAAAGAGAAGTATTTGTCTGGGAAGCGATTGCAGAAATCAAAGCCATACCAATAGGGAGCAATTAAAGAAAAAGACAAAATTAAAGATCTTATTCTCCAACTATCATTTGCAACTATTTTTTGTTTCTTTCTAAATTAAGGTGTTCAGATATTTTTGAAAAGGGTTGATGTACTAATTTTTGTAAAAGGACACCTATCAATCACATCTGCCCTTTGCTTGTTGCAACTCATGCCTATATAAATGAGTTTTCAAGGCAATGTGATGGTTCAAATTTTGTATAATTTTAGTCTTTTGAGAGAGTACAGTCATTCCAATAGTGTGTAGTTGTTTTGAGTTTATTTCTAGTTGTACTTTCTGATGATATATTGAAATGACAAAATCAGCAAGGTATTATGGGCTTTCCATTCTATTGGTCATTGTATTAGTCATCTAAAAGGATAATACAAAAGGGTATTTACACTATATCTGTGTCATCAATTTTTGTCTCCATTTTATGTGTTTATCTACTTTGAAGTCATTTAAATAAGGTTTAAATTGACTGAATGCAATTTGGATGGGTTGTATACTGATTTCATTGGTGCTTTTAATTCAAGGAATTATAGAAATGCTTCAGTGAATAGTAGGGTTTATGAATTTATGAAAAGGATACTTCATAGGAATGGGAATGGGTGATTATAATTGATTAATTAATTTACAAGTTATTTGAATTAGATCTCCCACCAATAGTCAATTTTTTGCCTAATGGATAAGGCACTGGTCACATAAGTCAAAAGTGAACAAGGATGAATTTTGTTGCTGCATATCAAACAAATTATAAAATCAAAATTATTTTTCATTCCATTTTGTTCAAAGTTATAAATGCAGGTCACTACTCATTTATATCTATTATCTGAGTCTTAAGTAGCTACTATTTCCAAGAATATTTGTAAATCCTAGGAGAATTACAACTAGATCTGCTAATAAGGGATGCATACAAGTTTGAGAACATTAAAAGAAGTGAAGTGAACTGCTCATGTGTTAGTGGGTAATAGATGAGAATTAGAATGAAAGTAAAAGAATCTCTATACAACAATTTGCATTAGAATCATCCCTAGGTATACCTACCTTGGTTTAGTAGAGCCTAAAGAGTAGGAAACCATCCTTTGGTTTTGTTGAAGTTGTGTCAAAGTGGTTTATTCATATAATTGCTACTAGGAATTGGCTAATCCTTAGATTGTGTGAGTAAGTTCACTGTGATATTGAGTATTCTATTGCTTGGTAGTTTCAAACACCAAAAAAATGGTGACTCTGCTGGGGAATTACACTTAATGTTGTCATAAATAGTGAATTATTAGAGATCTGTGTCCCCTTGGGTAGAGTTGCAGATTTTTTATGCTAAAGTTTCTTGTGGATTTGGAATTTGTATACATTTTGCCTAAGATTGTCACTAAAGGATGTATCATTTGTTTAGTTCTTTTTCCCATTTCGATAGAATGGGTGTTGACTCAAAAGGTTTTAACTAGTGTCAAGATTAAGAAAATTTTTGTCCCAAATTATGGAAAATAAAAAAAATACATGGGCAAATGTGAGGAAAAACTTGGCAATCAAATTACAAACTAATCTCCCTCCTAGAGAAAGACAAAATTGGGCTATGAAGGGAAACCAGATGTAGAAAGGAAGCTATTCATAGGAGCAAGTAGTAGGGAAAGATAATGCTCACCATTCTACTATTGAAAAAAGTGCCTTTCTTCAAAGCTCCAAGATCTCATCTAGTTTTGTCTGATGACAATTTTATAGTACCCCTGAAATGATATGCTAGGAGAAGATTGTGCAATGACATGTATTTACTCTTAAGGATAGGACTAGTAACAATCTTTTCTAGCATACTACATAGATTATTCCCCTGAAAAGGTTAGACCTAGACACTTAGAACCTCAAAGTTTTAATTATGAGAAAACATCTAGGTCTGAGTTCACTATCCCTGATCTTGATGAGAATGAAATTTTGAAAGCACAACTTGCTGAGAAAGAAGCTATAAATATGAGATTTCAAAAGGAAATGGAAGAAGTGATTACAAGGAATTATGAAGAAAAACAAGAATTACTAAGGCAAATTGCTGCTCTAAAAAAGAGAAATGAGATAGCAGCTAGTGCAAGGCAACCTGAGATTGTGGGACAAGTTGAACTACTTAGGAGGCAAGAGTAGAAGTTGTTGGAAACTTAAAAAATGAATCTAGAGGGACCTGTGATACAACAAGTTAAGAACTATACTACTCTAGAAGTTGATAACAATAGAGTAAAGAATGTGGAACCTGTTGTGGGGGCTAAGGAAAAAGGAAAACAAAAGGAGATTGGTGTTAAGATCAATGAGCTAGTAAAGATAGTTCAGATCCATGATTCTATGTCACTTTTTGATATTGAATTGGAAAAGAAAAGGAAAGAAATAGATGCTTTAGCTAAGAGATTGGAGATTTGGCGAGCATCTAAAATTGGCAACTTGGATTTGCAGGACAGGAAATAATGACAAGATAACAATTTTTACAAATGGATTAATCCTGGAAAAGTGTGAAGATGTATTCATCAGGACTTGAAAACTAACACATTTATAGTATTTTCAATGGAAAATATAGGGGAACAAACTGTTTGGTCCTACCAATCATAGGCACAAAGATATGACATCTCAAACAGGGCTCTCGATCAATCTGCACTTCTGCATACCAGTGAAACTTTGAAAATTACAAATGGAATTGCGTTTGAAAACTGATCAAACGGATTCTTGATAAGCTCAAATCTAGAACATAGTAGGTCTCTAATCCCTAGAATATGATGCAAAAGGAATTTTCTCACTTGGGTCAACTGGTCAAAAGTTCTGGTCTGTCAAACAGGGCTACCTAGAAATATGAACAAACTGCCAATTTACAAAAGAGAAACTAACCAACTTTGAAAGGTTTGAAACCTAATCAAATAGATTCGAAACTCCTTGGAAATTGAAACATAGGTTCTTGGATATGGATACTAAATATCCTCAAAGTGGAAAGTTATAAAAAATAACCAGGTGAAAGATATTCAAAGGAAAACTGGGCTGTCTGTCGCTGTTTGACACAGGCAAAAAATGCAGAACTAAGAACCACTCAAAAAGGAACTTCGCTAAATGGCTCAAGATATCAGTTTAACATTATGAAACATATGTGTAGGCTGAAAGAAGGGTGTTAGAAACATGAAACACCATTTAGACCTTATTTCTATAGTCGGGTACATATGCATGCAAAGCATTCATAGGGGCTTAAAGTAACTCAAAATTTGGAATAGGCACTCAAAACAGGATGCAATTTTGAGTGCCACCAGTGGCTCTATCTAGGGATGCATGCCCCTTGCAGGCATGGAAATATTTTGGATCTCTAGTTGAAGAAGACCACTCAAAAACTTTCTTTGAACAAAATTTCTAAAACAAGGAAAACTACCTTATTTGTATAAGAAGGTGATCTCAGGCCACCCCAACTTCTACAAACTTCTTACCTCTATAAAAAATTTGATTTTCATTTATATTTCTCTTAGTTACACTAAAAATCTCATTAGTCTTACCAATTATAATAAAATCCTTAACTATCTCAGCTGGTAAAACTAAATAACCTTCCTACCTTTCATAGTGCATACCAGGGTTATCTTTAAGAAAGTGCTCACTATGAAAATAGGGATCAACATGCTCAAATATACCAGGATCAAACTGATAACTCTCTTCTACAGATGAATTATGCATGCTATCAATTTTGGGAAAAAATTTAGACACACCTTGAAATTGTGTATCTCCATGTACAACCGGATGACATTCCAATAAATATCCACATTTATTCTCACCAATGTCATGCATCTTATTTATTACTAGAACTAATTCTGAGCTCTCAACTAATTCTTCATAATCATCAAACAAATTAGCCTCATTAAAGTATTCATCATATAATTGTTCGCAAGGTGCAAGAGGATCTTCAAAAATAACTTCATCTAACACCTCGCCCTCAAACTCACAAAATGCTACATCATTAGAATAATCATTTTCATCAATGGAAGAAGCACATTCTGACTTGTCACAACAATATGACAGTGTGTGTATCAGCATTAACATCATTCTCTAAATCTAAATCTAAAACCTCTATGTCTTCCTCAAACAACGGATTGATTATTCCATGGAGGGATCCTTTTTGAACATCTTGACATAAGACAGGCTGATCATCATCAAAGCCTCCATCATATAAAGGATTAGTATAAATCTTGAAACCATTACTAGTTTTATTTTCATGAGAACTCTCAGCATATGAAGAAAAATTAGAATCAGAATTAGACTCAATATCATCAATTAAATTCACCATTTCCTTATCTTCATAGCTGGAGGACAAGTCATTTTCAAATTCTTCATTGACTAACTAATTTGTACAGAGTGAAGACTGAGATGCATCTTCACTGTCAGATTCAGAAAAGCAAATCATATCTTCACTTTCATATGATGCCTCATTTTCATCATTGCTTTCCTTGTCTTCCATTACATCTGAATGACATGAAGACACTTCATCGTCACCATCCTTATTCTTGTCTATATCACATTTAGCATTCTGTTCTTCTCTTTGTGCCTGAGATAGTCTTGATTCACATTATTCATCTTCATATGACACTTCTTCATCATATACCAGATCAACAACCATGTTTGCATCACTTGAAACACAACTTTCAGCTTCTTCACCAACATAACACAGAGATGAATGCCTTGCAACATCATAATTAATTTCATTCTCAACACAAGGCAAATCATCAAATGGAAAAGAAACAATTGAATTTAGATCTTCTACACATAGTCCATCAAGTGAATCATCCTTAACATCCACTGCTGAAGTACCACGAACACATGCAACGTGATTTGCAATAGGCATATTCTTTTCTTCACACATGTTCTGATTTGAACATTCAATTTGACTATACATTATAGTAGAGGTATTGTCATTTTGAACTATATTTGAACACTCAACATAATATTGCTCTTGATTTTTATCTTCATTATGCAAGCAGGAAACCCTAGAGAAATGACTTCTAGTAATTCCATACTTCAAATTATTCTCAATGTCCATGGCAGTCATAAAGGCCTGATATAATGTCTAAGGTTCTTTATCCCTTAACTGGTAATTCATTTTCTTATCAAATGCATCAAAGTATACTGCTAAACATACCTTATCTTCTAGTCTACATTTCTCAGGGATCTCATTCAAAACTTTTGCAAATCTAATATTGAATTGAGGAACAAGTTCACCGTCCTCAACATGAATCTTTAAAAACTTATCAAATGAATCAGATAAGTTCACCCTCTCACCAAATCACTCCATGAAGGCTACATGTAACTCACCCTAGGATGAGATAGAACACACTAGTAAAAAAGAAAACTAGTCTCTAGCATCACCCTCTAGAGTCTGAACAAATAATTTCATGTATACATCCTCATGAGCAATCTCATAGTCACCCATCAAATCAATGAAAACTTGAACATGCTGACTAGCTTAAACAGTATGGTTCCCATTAAATTTGGACAAATTTTTTCTAATGTCATTAGGGATGGAATTTGGGAAACCATAGATATCATTAAACTTTAATGGCATGTATCTCTTGGTAGAAAAGGATCTATGATTTTGGTCAATGGACTGCACACTATGTGAAAAGAAATTTGTCATCTCTTGCCAACTTACAACTCACCAAATAACTTCCAGAATTTATAACTTGCAGTAGATTTGAAAACCCATCTACCAACTTAAATCTCTTAACATATTCCAAGATGTAAATACACTTTCTGAAGCAATCCTTCACAGAATATGTTGAGATACATAAAACACTTCTCCTATGTAGTGCCAAAATCACTGGATGGAGAAAACCTTTTTTATAACTTTGTTTTCTTGAAAAAGGAATTCAAGAAATAGAAAATTACCTTAACTATGATTCTTGCAAACTTCTTCAATGCTGTAAAGAACAACACATTCAAATCATGCTTGATTTAGTAACTCTTGCACAACATCACCCTTTTCTTTCAACCACTGCCAAGGGCTTGAGATAACTTCTTCAAATCTGCATTCCAACTATTGCAACTTTCACAATACCCTTCACTTCAAAAAATACACTAGTGCAAAGATATACTTTAGAGTCACCACTCATTAAATGAGAAAAAATTTTCCTAGCTTGCATAAGACAACAAGCTGGTCCAGAATTTATAACAGGTATTTGAAAACTCACACACAACCTTGGAACATCACACCCTTAACAAAGTGAAAGAACTCATTCTTGACTGGGAAACATGAAACCTTGCATACAAAACTGAGTATGCAAATTTCTGGACTGAAATATATTACACCAGAGATCTTTGTCTTTTTATCAATGAATTTCTTCATGACTCCCTAGCAGAGTCACCATTTTGTTGGAGTTCTTTCTGGTAAAGAACATACCAGGTAGATTTAAACATGATACCAAGAAACAAAGATTAGGGACATGCGTAAGGACGAGCTAAATCCTATATTCAGCAAGGCTAAATCTTAGTTCTAGACCAATTAACAGAGTCATATTAGGACTCATTTCACTTTAGGCTCTGCTAAGCCAAGGTGAGAAAACCTAAGGGATTTGTCTGATTTATCTTGATACTTCACTGCAAGACTACCCTCTATAGCAGATATGGTCAATATTCTTCTTCAATTTGATGGTAAATCTCTTGATTATAGTAGCTAATTATAACTAAGGAAAGCAACCACAAATAAGCCATGACCTACAATTCTAGTTCTTCAAAATATAAAATAGGAAATTGATATTCATTTTGATTTGGTTTCTCAACATAACCAGGTATGCAACAACAAAGGACATGTATCCTTCAAGCTGACCAGTCCCTTATCCATTGGACATCAACTAAATCTTCAACATACAGATGGATACCTACAACATGCTCACATATTCAAGCATATGATCTATCTATTTGACTTGCAAATAGACATCAGTCTTCACAACAACTCTCGTACTTATGATGATATCCTCCTCATGTAACCCACAATCCTGTCAATGTAAACAAGCACTTACTTGGATTCTTTGTTCCAACAACAAGTTTATCATGACATACAACCTCTAATGATTGCAACTGAGTTCAAGACCTTGGTTCTTAAGCACAAAAAATTGCAAATAATAGAAGTAGGAGATGAGAATCAGAATGAAACTAATAAGGTTAAACTCTTTGCATTAATTTCATTGAAAATAATACATCATCTGCATACAAAAATTCAAACGATACACAAAGAAGCGACTGTGATATAAAATGTCTCAAAAGAAATACAACATGTTGTTCATAACAGAATAACAATGAGAAAACTGGTATCACAACTTGTAAGAAAACCCAAGAAATTGAACCCAAACTTGTGGTCTCACAATCCACCCAAAATCTTCAAATAATTGGAACCTGGTATCACAATTCTCAGAAAATTTCAAAAGAATTGGAATCTGTACAAAGAGTAGAAAGGAAGCATATATGGGAAAGAAGATATCTATGGAAGAATGATTTGCCTTTGACATCTGTCCCACCGAGAATGTCTTCAACTTGGAGTTGCTGAAACTAATCTTCTTCCAACTACCTGCACCTTGAAAATCATAAATGATGACAAAATATTTGATATAATTCCACTTTTAATATGCAAATATCTCATGGAGAAAATATCAAAATATCATCACAATCAGTACTGAGGCCCCTGAAATTTGATTTCAACTTGTTTCAATTCATCTGTCGTGAAAATCAAATTGCTCTGTTATCAAAAACCATAATTGCTCCAACTGCCTTTAAAACCATCAAATCACTTTGAAATGTGCTGGAGAAGTTAAGAATGATGAAAATATCTCTATATTTGGTTGCAATTTCATCTACAACATTAAATTTCCACATTTCACCATGAATATCCTAAAATTAGAAAAGCTCCTATAGCTAGTTCTTACTGATACCTGTACAAATTCTGACTACAAAAATAGAGATTTCATCTTCTCCCGATTCTGACGGTATATCACACTGCATATTTTTGATCAAAAATAGGCCCCAGAGAGCATTATGAAATTCTGACTCCTAGACTGAAATAGGGCCATTAAAATTTGAAAAATTTAAAAAGTTAATATAGTCTAAACTATATAAAACTCATAAATATTTCAAATCATATCAAATTTATAATCTGAACGTTGAAGTCCTCTGAGATCTAATTTTGAAAATCATTTTCCTCTTTCTTATCTGCCACATGCCGCCTCTTCATTGGATATCATATTTGGTGGGCCCCATGTTGTTCTTCATAACATTTGAAAATATGAACTCATTGTATTATCTTATGGTTCAAATTCCCTTTCTCTAATCCTACGACAAGGCATCACCGTAACATCGGGCCTCTTCATTCTGGAGCCTCCGATCACACGACTGGGTGGAGCATCACGAGACATCAAAAATTTTGCCCCGATCTTACGACGAATTCGTAGGATCGAGGACCTTTTATTTTTCATTTATGATTTCATGAAATTGTCAGACCATCGCACATCACCAAGATTGGACCCCCGATCACACGACATTGTCGTGACACCGCACGACTCCAAACCACATCCCCTGATCATACGATGGGGTCAAAATTTTGTTGACCCTGACCGCTGGTCAGATAGGGCCCTCCACGGACCTAGCATCATATAAGACATGAGTCTTGAGACACTTATGCTTTGTGCACCCTTGTATTTATACAACAAAATATTTCCCCAATAACTGATGTGGGATATATCGCCCATCCTCTGCACACCAGTTCTGATGTGAAACTCTGCACTTTGGATGTGAAATGCCCCCTCCTACTATACGTGTGGGCTTTTTTTTCTTATTGGGCTACATGGACTCCCTGATGATGGATGATGATTGCCACAAACTCGGGTGCCCCTACCATGAACGCCTTCCTCCTCTGCATTTCGCCTCCCCTGTAGATATTTGCTAATGCCCCCTGCCTCCAACTCATAGCCTCCTTCCAAAACGTGAAGAGCACTACTCTATGTTGCCTATGCTTGGCACCTCCTATGCATGGGACATGGAGGGCCTACCCTATTGAAGCCGCCATGGACCTACATTCTCTTAGGCGTGAGACTCCCTGACGCATCTACTATTGGTGTGGAGAAATCTTCCCTTGGACGTGGACTTCTTATGAACACATGGATCCCCATTTTGTTACTCTTTTTCAAACAGAATTACTCTTCTTCAAAAAGAAACGTGATTTTCCCCATTGCAAAACTGTGGAAAGTTTTGTTAATGTGACTTATTGAAATGGATGCACATTTCATCTTAAAACATGCATATGGAGGACTGATTTGTAGCCATAAGGTAACTACCCTACTTTTGTCCTTTTCAACTACCCCATGCCCAGATCATTTTCATTCATGAATGCATCTTTATTCACCCCACTTGTCTTCACATGAATCCCTCTTTTATATTTGATAATTCTACTTATGCATTCAAATCATTAAGACATAATCATGCCATTACCACATCTCATCATCCCCACGTGAAGCTCTTAGCAACCTAATGAAATTAGTCGAGCCCCAAAGTGGGTCTGACTAAAAAAAAATTTGTTTTCGAACAACTGATTCCTCTTGAACTGACTGGCATCAAAATTGATCACAAATTGATCGTTGAAAACACATTTATTCTACTCTAAAAACTATGACTTTCTGATGATAGGGCCTGTAGGCTAGTTTTAAAAACTAATTCAATACATCTGACATAATTCTAAAACTTAGGATTGTTGTTCTCTCTGACATGTTCAATAAGCCTGCAAGATCTCGTCGCATGACGACATCGGGGTCAAAAGATATTGACCACCGAAGTTGCCAACTTAAATTCACCTGCAAGTAAACATGTCAAAAAGCTAGAAATTGCATTTGAAAATGGCCTAGAAAACTGAGCAAATGGGCACTTGAGGTACTGAAAACCAGGGCTCTGATACATTGTTGTGAGGAGAAAATGATTCTGTGATTGTAGCTCATGATGAATCACGGGATGAATTTGGCGTGTATATGAGCAATGTTAGTATGCTAATAGAAACCAAATTTAAATAAAGTTTCTACAAACTAAACAAAATTCATAAACTTCAAGATAGGCTAAGATGAGCTCTCAATTGAGAATATGAGCCATTAATAGACTCTCTCAATAAGAAGCTCTCTTGTTGAGTAGCTTTATCTAAATGGATAGGATGTATGCTCAATATGCTTCAAAAGGCTTCAATGGATGATTGTGGATTTTTGGTGTGGATAGATGGCTTTAGTATGGATTTGGCTCTCAAAATAGCATTCTAACTTTATTTCATGGATTGTGTTAAAATGACTTGGGAGAGGATTCCTTAAATAGGCAAAGGGCTTGAGGGATCAAGGGCTAGGATGCAAGGATGTGAAAAAGCTTATAGAAGGCTCAGATTGCATGAGAGGAGAGCACATGGATTGTGCTTCCTTACAACCAATCAGGGAGTGACACATGTCACATGGTGAGAGGATGGAGGAAAGGGGAAGGATGAGTCAACAAAGGAGGCTCAAGGGATAAAATCTTCATAAAGACCCTCATAATGACTTGTAAGAGCAATAAAAGGGCTTGTAAGAGTCATTTATGACTTAGTGGACTTCATAAAGTTTTATGGTTGAGATATTTTGAGGGTGATGAGAGCAATTTCGACTTGGACTTGATTAGGAAGGTTTTAAGCTTGTTTAGGCTTGTGCAAATGATTAGAGGATGGATTAGGATGGTTTAGGATTAGCTTAGGGATAGGCAAGTGGATGGCATTTAATGAGGGTGGGTGAAGGAGGAGATATTTGTTAACTTTGTCTTGGGTTAGTAAGTTTTAACCCATGTTTAGGGAATGTGACAAGGTTAGGAGGGGATTGGGATTAGGTTTAAAGACATCTTCTAGAAGAGTCTAGACTTTGGATGAGGATAAAGACTTTCTAGAATAGTCTAGAATTTCCTAGGATGAGGATGAAGACTTTCTAGAAGAGTCTAGAGCTTCTTAGGGTGAGGATAAATTAGATTTTTAGAAAATAAATAAAGTTTTATTTATTTCAAGGGTTTGGGTTGAGGAGATATTTATTAAAACTTTTTTAATAAACATGAGGATTAATATTTAATCTTAATTAATATTTTGAGTTGGGATTAGGGGTAGGAAATGATGGGATTAGCCTTTAATCAAAATTAAATAAGGATTAGAAGATTTTGGAAGAGGTTAGTGGTCTTAAGGAAATTGGCCAAGTTTTGGGCAAAAAATAAATTTTTTATTTATTTTGGGTTTTTTGGTCAATTTATTAATTAAATAATTAATAAATAAGGAAATAATGTTTAAATAAGATTTAAACATTTTTGGGAGGGATTCCTTAATTAAATATTTTTAATTAAGATAAAGGGATTTAATGGCATAAAAATTAATTAATTAATTAAATAAATAATTAATTAATTAATTAATAAATGATGATGTCATCAGGACTTTTTCAGAAAATAAAAATACTTTATTTTCTAAAGGTTTTTAGGTGTCTACATGGCGAGCATCTGAAATTGGCAACTTGGATTTGTAGGACAGGAAACAATGATAAGATAATGATTTTTACAAATGGATTAATCCTGGAAAAGTGTGAAGACAAATTCATCAGGACTTGAAAACTGACACACTTATAGTATTTTTAGTGGAAAATATAGGGGAAAAAACCATTTGGTCCTACCAATCATAGGCATGAAGATATGACATCTCAAACATGGCTCTCGATCAATCTGCACTTCTACATACCAGTGAAACTTTGAAAATTGCAAATGGAATCGCATTTGAAAACTGATCAAATGGATTCATCATAAGCTCAAATCTAGAACATAGTAGGTCTCTGACCCCTAGAATATGATGCAAAAGGAATTTTCTCACTTGGGTCAATTGGTCAAAAGTTCTGGTCTGTCAAACAAGGCTACCCAGAAACATGAACAAACTACCAATTTACAAAAGAGGTAACTGACCAACTTTGAAAGGTTCAAAACATAATCAAACGGATTTGAAATGCCTTGTAAATTGAAACATAGGTTCTTGGATATGGATAATAAATATCCTCAAAGTGGAAAATTATAAAACATAACTGGGAGAAAGATATTCAAAGGAAAACTGGGCTCTCTGTCGCTATTTGACATAGGCAGAAAATGCAGAACTGAGAACCACTCAAAAAGGAACTTCGTTGAATGGCTCGGGATATCAGTTTAACATTATGAAACATATGTGCAGGCTGAAAGAAGGGTGTTAGAAACATGAAACACCATTTAGACCTTATTTCTATAGTCGGGTACATATGCATGCAAAGCATTCATAGGGGCTTAAAGTAACTCAAAATTTGGTATAGGCACTCAAAATGGGATGCAATTTTGAGTGCCACCAGAAGGATGGTTATCTTAATGTTCCTCCCCCCAAGAAAACCAATAAAAAAGTGACCCCTGATCCTTTATCCAAAAACTCTATAAATTTGGTAGATGATCCTGAATTCACTACTGAACCTACATGGTGTTCTGCTTGTCAATTACCTCATGCCCCTAAATATTGTATAGTAGCTTTGTCATTTTTTGGGAATCAAACTGTAGTGGAAGAATGTCTTGAGCATGAAGAAAACCATGATGATGTAGGGTGTAATATGTTTGACTCACATTGTGAATATTCTGATTGTGAAGATTATGATAGAGATGTAAATGAGCAAAGGCAATTTCAAAATAAGATGCAGAAACAAGTATTTTTTGATGAGATTGACGTTGAAGACAATGTGTGAAACATGGTGAGTACTAAAGAGGAGGTGACACTAAGGAAGCCTTCTAGGGAAGAGATTGATCAAATTACTATGAACATGATAGCTCAAGTGTAGACTAGAAACATGACTCAAAAAGAGGATAATGGCAAGGTGGCTAGTATGTTTATAAAAGGTGTCAATCTTAGAAAAGGGGAAGCCATGAAGCCTAAAGATATTCCCACTATGAAGGTTAAAATTACCAGCAAGAAATGGGAACCAAGGAAAATGAACAATCCTAAGACTGTTGAATTTCCAAATAATGTTCCCAAGAAGTTAGATGAGAAGGTACCAAAAATGACCACTAAAAATGGCAAGAATCATCAAGAGGTTGTGAACATTTTGGATAAACAAATTGAGAAAAAGAGTATGAGGATTGATGATTTCTTTGATTCTTTTATAGACATGACCAATGTGTTATCACAAATCACTATCAAAGTCCCATTGTCTGAATTGTTAAGAATCCTTGAACACCAAACTAAAGTCGTGGCATGGTTGAGAGACACTAATATAAAAGTAAGACATGACTACAATGAAAATCACCATTCCAAAGAAATAAATAAGGAAGAGATGAAAGATAAAGAAGATGAAATAGTTGTGTGTCAAATTCCTTAAATGTTTTTGGATAGTTCTATCAATGAATGTTTAGGAAATGTGGAACCATTTTTCTTGAATATCTTAGTGAATGGTAAGACACTAAAAAATTGCATGATTGATTCTAGTGCCTCTAACACTGTGATACCTTTTGAAACAATGAAATAATTGGGTCTCAAGGTTGATACTACTCAGGGAAGATGTTGTGCTATGGATAAAAGAGAAGTGACAATCATAGGCACTATAAACTCTTTGCCATATAGACTAACAACCTACCCTGACAAAGAGCTTACTATGAGTGTGGTTGTTGTTGATATCCCACCCCAATATGGTATGTTATTATCTAGAAAATGGAGTGCTGCCATGGGAGGAAGTTTACAATGTGATCTATCATTTGCTACTTTTAATATTGATGGGAATCTAGTTAAAGTAAATAGAGAGCCTAAAAGTATATACATGATAGAGGAAGATGTAGAAGATAATATGAAAAATTTTGTGGACACAGATGTAAATGCATTTTGAGGTGAGGTCCTAACCTTGAGGAAAGATAAACATATATCACAGATGGAAGTAGAAGCTAATGCAAAAATAGATAAGGGTGATTTATGGACTATGTTATTTGATGGTGTCTACTGCAAAGAAGGATCTGGTGCAGGTATCTTACTAATTTCTCCTACAGGAATAACATATAAGTTCTCTTTTACATTTAGTTTCCCTTGTACTAATAATATAGCAAAATATGAGGCTCTATTATTAGGATTCAGATTAGCTCACAAGCATGGCATAAAGTGTTTACATGTTATAGGAGATTATGAATTGGCTGTATCCCAAGTGAGAAATGTTTATGTATCAAAAACCAAAAGATTAAAGCAATACAAAAATATAGTATGGGATATGATTGAATATTTTGACACATTTAGAATAACTTGGAAGGATAGGACTAACAACAAGATGGTCAATTTATTAGCAAATGTAGCAATAAATCTTGATGACATTACATTTTCTGGTATATCTAAAGTGGAAATCCAAGCTAGACCCTCTATTCCTGAAAATATCCAAAATTGGCAAGTATTTGAGGATCATAAAGATATTTTAAAGTTTTTGAATTGTGAGTATATGTTATCAGGGTGAGAAATTGATTTTGTACCATATGTAGAAAATATAGATGGAAAGGATACTAGTTTTTGACAAGAAGTTGTGCAATTGAAAACAAATAAAATACCAAAGGGTTTGGTTGTCCTAGAAATTTTTTTTGATAATCATGATAGATCTCAAATGGATACTAGTGAATACAATGCTAAGGATCTAGAGGAGATAAATTTGGGAACTGAAGAAACCCCTAATAAGGTATATATTGGTAAAAAATTGTCTCCTAAGATAAGAAAGGGTTTGATAGGTCTGTTAAGGAAATATAGACATGTGTTTGCATGGTCGTATGATGATCTAAAGGCTTATAGGGAAGATCATTTTCAACATGAAATCCCTTTGAAACCAGATGCTAAGCCTTTTAGACAAAGCAAAAGACCAATAAATCCAACCTTGGCCCCTAAAATGCAAGAGGAATTGGTCAAGCTAAGAGATGCAGGGATCATAAAACCAATTAGACATTCATCCTAGGTATCCAATTTAGTCCCTGTTAGGAAGAAAAATGGATATATAAAGTTGTGTGTTGATTTTAGAAATCTTAACATAACTTCATTAAAGGACAATTATGGTTTACCAAATATGGAAGCCATGTTGCAAAGGGTCATTGGTTCAGAGCTTATGTCAATGACTGATGGATTTTCAAGTTACAGTCAAGTGGTTGTTAAAGAATATAAAAAATTTAAAACTACTTTCACTACTCCTTGGGGTACTTATGTTTATGTCAGGATGCCATTTGGGCTTACCAATGCTGGGGCTACTTTTCAAAGGGCCATGGATGTAGTTTTTCTGATATCATTAATAAATTCCTGGCTATATATCAAGATGATTTAACTACTTATTCTAAGGATGAAAATTATCATTGCATGCATCTAGAAAAGGTATTTATTAGATCCCTTAAGTATGGCATCTCTTTAAATCCTAGAAATTGTAACTTTGGTGTAACTAAAGGAAAATTTTTGGGGCATCTAGTTGGTAAGCATGGAGTAAGGATTGATCCTGAAAGGGTAGAAGCAATACACAAGATTCAGAAGCCTAAAAGTGTTAAAGGAATTCAATCATTTTTTGGGCAAATTAATTTTCTCAGGAGGGTTGTGACTAGCTTTGTAGAGATTAGTAGGCCAATATCAAGAATGCTAAAGAAAGGATCTGAGATAAAATGGGATGGTGAACCTAGTATTGCATTTTAGAAAATTAAGAAAACTATTAAATATGCCCCTTTTCTCAGAGCTCCTAATTATGATAAGCCAATGCAAATATTTTCTTTTTCTTCATTTCACACTGTTGCTGCAATATTGTTACAAAAAAAATGAAGAAGGTTATGAGCAACCAATTGCATTCTTCAACAAGTCTTTGCAAGTAGCAAAGCTTGTTGTCATAGAGGTTTGCACCCTTGTCTAAAGTCCTACCTAAGGACAACCTTGTGAAACATGGAAAAAACCTCCAAGCTATGGGACTTGAATTGTGAGGTTGAATCTATGGAGAAGGACGGCTTCCTCTTACTATCAAGGTGCACCTAACTACTCTTGGAGAGGAAAAGGGAGAAGGAATGCGTGAAAAGAAAATCTACCTATTCTAACCTAAGGGGTGATGCACCAAAATAGAGTTTTCAAACTAATCTCTACCCATACATGCACTATTGAAGCATTATGACACCAAAAGATATACACATTCAGACTTGTTTTAATCTAACAACCACATGCAGATCAGAAAACTAGAATGAATGATATAAGGAAAGAGAGATTGACTTAGATATCATTCATAGGTCAAAGAGATAAAATCATGCAGATCATAGATTTCTACAAAACATCAATGAGAGGCAAAGGATTCTTGCACTTTCATACTAATGGCTGAAGGAGATAAGCAGGGTGTCATTCAGTTTAGAGGCAAAGGGAATTTACACTGAAGATTTGTAGAGCAATATCAAAGAAATCAAAGAAGGTTCAACCTTTACAAAATATACAAAAATTGCCTTTATAGTTTAGGCATAACTGAGATGTTTTCTAACTATAATTACTCTACAACCACTACATTGAAGTCCTTCAGAGAACAATCATGGAGAAAATCTGATCTAGGTACAGATCCAGATGTAATGATATCCAATCTTGGTTGGAATAGAGCCCTGAGAAGATAGAAATAGTGCCATTAAATCATCTGACCCAAGTAGATAGATAGGATCAGAGGTGGTGGAGTGTTTTCCCACATTTAGCATTCATTCGAGGGTGGTTGGAAATCACCATAGGGATCAGATTGTGCAAAATACCTCGATTTCCCCTATTCTAGCTTGTAGATTAGAAAAGTTAGCAGGTCAAATGAATCCTACAAGTAGAATAGGCCATGTGGACTGATCACTTGATTTCATTTTTCCACTCAGTAGAGTCTTCCCAAGTTTGACCATGTCCCTTTTTACTAATTGTGCCAACTCCTCAAACTCTAACTATGGTGGTCACATTAACTGCTAGTGCCTCAACTATCACTGCCTTCACTGAGCCCATTAGGAAACATGTCATTTAGGTGCTTTCTTGCATTATTTAATCTTCATGAAACTCCATAATGTAGGAAAGCCCAAATCGTTGATCTTTATGAGATCAACCATCAGGAAGGGCTCTCCATAATATTGTGCTTGCTCTTCAAATTTTGGACCCATGAAACATGTGGCAGCTGACTCAGCCTGACCTCACCCCATCTGGCATCACCTTGGTGACCCACACAAGAAATAGGTCCCATAGAGACATGTGGCAGTGAGGCACTTTCTTGCATTAACTAAAACCCTTGCATCTTGATAATGTAGGGAAGCCTCAGCAGTGGATCTGTGAAGATCTGATGATGCAAGGTACGACTAAGAACATAGGATGCCATGGGACACATGTCACAAAGGGCCATGCTCGCATTGTTTAATTTCACTGCAACTTCATCTTGTGGGTGTGCACTAGCTGTTGATCTTAGAAGATCTGACAGTGCTAGTAACATGTGCATCTGGACCTTTGTGAATACCCCTGTGGCATCATTCAAATATGTGCTGCCAAGACGCTTTCTCGCATTGTCAGAAAGTCTGTCAAAAAAAAATGCAGGGAAGCGACCGCCAATAGAATTACCAGCTCATCTTGCCACCTCATTCACCTAGTGGTCCTGAAGGAAACATGGGCCCACCTACCATGCATCATTAACCGGCTTCCCCATGTTACATAAAGGTAAGTACATTTTTAAAATGCGGGGAAGTGCCTACCATAGATTGGGGCTTGATCTAATGATGCAGAAAGTTGCAGGCTAGTGGAAAACAAAAAATAAGGTTTTATCATTTTATGTTTTAATATTTTTGTGGCATTTAAATAATGTTAAATCTGGGAACAAGCTGTTGGGTGGAGCAAGCATTTAAAGTTTAATTTTTTTGTGGGAGGCAAAATGGGTAACATTTCTGGTGACTCAGAGGGGATCCGAGCCTACTATGCATAAAACCAGTGACCTTGCGCATCCATTGGGCTACAAAGCCACAAAAGATGTGGGCTAGTGCATTGTAAAACCCTAACCCTACTTCTACAACAACAAAACACTGAAAATCTCTATTTCTGAAACTCTGCAACTGAAACTAGAGACCAAAAACCTTTTGCAAACCACATGTGCTTGTGCACTTCTTGGAAAATAGGAACTACAAGAAACAAAACTAAGCTACATATGTACACAAAACTTCAAACCTTACCAGAGACATGGCTTGAGATGGATCTCATTGACTGGGATGGGTAAAACTTCACCATCAGGCTTGCTCAATTGAAAAGCATTGGCCTCCTTGCAACTAACAATCAGATAGGGACCACTCCATAGTACATGAAATTTTGAACGCCTCCCTAGTTTTTCCCTATCTGCATCCCATTTCAAGACCAAGTTACCCTCCCTAAAGGTTTTGACCCTAGCCTTCTTGTCAAAGCTCTTTTTCACCTACTGTTGATGTGTCTCCAAGGTCTACATGGCCTAATTTCTTTTCTCTTCTAGCTCCATTAGCTCTACCATTCTTACTATCATGGCATCATTTTCAATTAGCTCCAGCTAATGAGCTATCTCTAGGGATGGGAATTCTAATGAAATTGGAAGCCTTACTTCTCTTCCATATACTAACATAAATGGTGAATTACCTAGCGACCTCTTGGGTGCTATCTTGTCAACCCATAGAGTTGTTCTCAATTTTTTATGCCAACACCTCTGGTTATCTTCTATTGTCCTCTTTATGATCCTAATTAGATTCTTGTTGGATGACTCAGCCAGGCCATTGCCTTGAGGATAGTAGTTTGAAGACATGCTCAAATAGATATTATGGTCAACTGCCCATGCATAAATCTGAGCTCCTATAAAAGACTTTGAATTATTTGAAATAATGGTTGAAGGAGCATAGAAGCTGGTCACAATTCCATCAAGGAACTCAAAAACTAAAGATTTTGTGGTATCCTTCAATGCAACTACCTCTGTCCATCTGGTGAAGTAATCTATAGCAGCTAGGATCCACTTGTGACCAGAACTAGAAGGAGGATTGATAGGGACTATGAAATCAAATCCCCATTGAGAAAAGGGCTGGTCTACCTAGATGGGATGAAGAGGAAAAGCTGCAAGCTTTTGCTTACAAGAGAAGAAGGAACATTTCTCACATTTCCTCACATATTTATGACAATCATGAAATAGGGATGACCAGTAATAACCAACTCTCATGATCTTCATTGCAGTTGTTCTGGCTGAGAAGTGACCACCATCAAGACCATCATGAAGCTCTTTGATCATTCTTTTACCTTGGTCTATGTTAATGCATCTCAATAGGGCTCCATTAAAATCTCTTCTAAAAAGGATACCATCAACTATGACATAAGAAATTGAATGCAATCCATACTATCTCCTTTTAGCTTTATCTAATCCTTGAGGGTATCCATTGCCTAATAAGAAACTCTTCATATCATCCATCCAATTCCTTGGGTCATCATTTATTGCTCCTTGTTGCTCTGTTAGTATCATAATAGCTTCTTCATCTAATTTCTGAGATGATAACATCTGTTTACCCAATCCTTTCCCTCTTACGAGCTTGGTGATCTGGATGTCAACATCACATTTTATCACTTTTGTAATCCAACTAGCTCTTTTCTCACTGATATCTTTGCTCAAAAGGAAATCCTTCACACTGACATGAGGTACTAACAAATGAATCTTATTGTGAGATAGGAGGTGTTTGAATTTCTTCAAAGCTTTGATGACTACAAGGGCTTTCTTCTCTACAAAACTGTACTTACCTTCATATCCTTTAAGCCCTTCACTAAAGAAGGCTATGGGATTTTCCTCCTTTTTATCATTTGTTTGAGTCAGGATAGCAAAAATACCTAACTCACCACCTAGGGTATAGAGAATGAAATCCTTCTCAAAGTTTGGATTAATGAGAGTAGAGGCTGAGGCTATGGCTACCTTGATCTCTTCAAAACTTTCTCTCCCTTCCTTGGTCCATCCAAAGACCATACTTTTCTTGAGCATAGCTGTAAGGGGTTTCACAATAGTAGCAAGATTAAGGATGAATCTTCTCACAAAATTTATCTTATCAAGGAAACTTTGCAGCCCTTTCTTGTGTTTAGGAAGAGCAAGAGAAAGTATTGCTTTTGTTCTCTCTAGATCAATGGTTAATCCATCATTAGATATGATGTGTCCTAATAATTTTACTTGATTGGTAGCAAAGACACACTTTCTTGGGTTAAGAGATACCACAAACTCTCTACACCTTAAGAACACCTTCCTGAAATGATCAAAATGATCTTCTAAATTCTTTGAATATACTATGATATCATCAAGGTAAACTAACACAAACCTTTCAATCATATTCTTGAAAGCCATCTCCATTGCCTTATGAAATGTAGCACCTTCATTAGTTAGTCCAAATGGAATTTTACAATAAGCATAGGTACCCCACTTCATAGTGAACGTAGTCTTTTATCTATCAGACTCTTCGACTAGTACTTGATTATAACCAGAGAACCCATCAAGAAATGAAAATCTCTCTGAACCACTGACCTTGGACAAAATATACTCTATAGAAGGAAGAGGATGTTGATCTTTAAGGAAAGCTTGGTTAAGGTCCATAAAGTCCACACACAGTCTAATTTCTCCATTTTTCTTCCTAACGGGGACAAGGTTTGCTACCCATGATGAGTGCTTGATAGGGAAAATTATGTTGGCCTCAATCAATTTGGATAGCTCCTTTCTCATTAAGGGTTCAATTTTGGGATTCACTAGCCTCTATTTTTGTCTTACTGGTTTGACATTATCAGTTAAATCTATGGTATGCTGAAATAACCTTGGGTCAAAACCCTTTAAATCATCATATGTCCAAGCAAATATATCATTAAACTCTTGACATAGATGAATAAAACTTTGTTGTTCAATTTTAGAACATACCTTCCCCAAGTTTAAGGACTTTCCATTAGCGATTGTGACTAGGGTGTAGTCATCTTCATCAATAGCTAGGTTCATGGCTCTACCTATTGCTTGATCATTAGGATTAAAAACACTTTCTAAGGTAATGGGACCTTTAGGCAATTTTCTGGAGCTGAGGTTAATGATTTGGTCCCCATATTGATCCTATAGCCTTAACTAATTTCTCTCTGAAAACTCTGCTTCATTCTACAAGAAGCTCACAATTTGTTCATTAGATTCAAACACTTGCCAATGTGTGTTATTGTCAGGGATGGAAAGCCTTACTACCATCTTGATTTTTTTCTTCTTCTCCTCCTCAAGATTCCTTGGCACATCATGAGATGCACCTATTGCTGCAACTCTATCAGCATGCATATTTTCTTTTCTAGGGATGCTTTGAATATTAAATGCATTGAAACCTTCAAGCAAATCCCATACCCTATGTTTATAAGACTTGAGCAAACCATTCTTGGTGATATTCTAATTTCTCACTTGATTAACTACCAACTCACTATCTCCATATACACTTAAGATTTGGATTCCTCTTCTTTGAGCAAGTAGGAGACCTTGAATCAAGGATTCATACTTGGCTACATTATAGTGCAACTAAATTGGAGCCTGAAAGAGTAGTATCTTACTTGTGCAAGAGAAACTAACATCACACTAGCCAATAATCCATTTTTATTTCTTGAGCCATCAAAGTACATACTCCATATCCTGCTCATATCTTCTTTAGTCTCTACAAGGTTGGGAACTAGAGCATCTTTCTCTAATATACAATATGTACTAAGGCCTATTTCAAGGGTTTCTAGCATAGGATCAAATTGATATGCCTTAACCCATTCATCTAAGAGAAAATTAGGTATCTCTATTAGGGAAGTAGTAGGCTCATTCACTATGTCATTATCATCCACTTCTAGGATAGTGCAATTCATGTTGATGAGGTTAGGGGTGTAGGGCTTGGTATGATGGAGGGCTAGAGGCTCTACTCTGATTGAAGCTTTTGCCCCATATCTTGTTCTTAAAAACATATATGACCAATCAAAAGATATGTAACCCCCTATTTGGGTGGTGAAGTCTCTTGACAGAAAAATGGAAAAATGTGGCCTGACCTCAGCTACTGATATATCTTGAGTGACAATACAACCAGGATATGCATGTAGGGCCATCTCTATATTCCTAAAGATCCCTATAGTCTTGACAGTATTGCCATCCAACTACAATACATCCTTAACAATGGGCTCATATTTCATCCCCAAAGCATCAGCAACACTCGAAGGCATCACTAACCTACTAGCCCCTAAATCAATCATGCAATTGTGGACTAGTTTATCCCCTATAATTAAAGAAACATAGAATGCAGGAGGTCTGACTTTTTTACTTGTTTCTGCCCTATCTGATGGTTACACTAGACTTGTGGCACTTTCCATGCTAGGTGGTTGATCCTTTGGTTCAATACCCTCTAATTCCTGCTGCAACAACCTCTTTTGCATGGGTATAGTAGCAATAGCATCCCACATGGAAAAATTCACATTTTTCTTCTTCATTTTTTCTACCACACTGAATGGAGTAGAGGGCACTTTGGTAGAAACCTTGGGGGCTCTCCTTGCAGGAGGTTGAGATGGAACAACTAGAGTGTCACTCACATCCTTTCTGATGTTAGTTTGTCTTTGCTACTAAAAGATATTTAATTGACCATCTACTACTGATTGCTCATGAGGTGTTGCATTTGAAGTTGAGGCCTGATTAGGAGGAGGAAGGGTAGCATCTCCAATAGCTCTTCTTTTGCTCCTAGTATTGTGAGCAATGGAATCCTGGTTTACATTACAATTTTCTTCCATTTGATGATTCATAAAGGAGAAATCATCTTGTCCCTACATATATGAGGCCTCCTTAACTTGGTTCTCCTTGTATGATTGTCTTGCTACAGGCTCTTGGATGGTCAATGCCAAATAAGATTCAGCCTTCTAACACATGCAATAGGCATAAGAATAGTTACAAGAGGGACAAAAATCCTAATCTTGGGCCATGTTATTTTGAGGAACTATGGCCCTACTTTGATTTGCATTTGAGGTTGAAGCATGACTACTTTTCCTATTCTAATCAAAATAATTGTTCCCATAATTGTGATTTGGAGGCTTAACACCATTCAAAGTTTGATATTGCAACTGATGAGCCTTACTACCTTGAGCTTGCTATCTTTCTAAAATCACCACCTTGTTGCTCATTCTCTGCATCATAGAGAAGCTATCCTCCAACTTCTTTTCTTGGCCCTACAATCTCTTATCTACGCTAAGCATCATAGATTGCATCATCTCTTTGATCTCATCTATCCCATTTGAAGATGTGGAAGCTCGAGGGGCTGGGGTAAGGGATTGTGATGTGGAAGTTGTGGGAAGAGGAGCCATTACCGGTTGGTATTTTTGGACATCAGGAAAAAAGGGCATAGGAGGCCTCGGAGCTAACTTCCCTCATTGTATCAATATGTTTTCTACCCTTATTGTTGTGTCATAAGAATTAGGTAGGGTATCCCCTCCCATAGTTTGGATTGTAGTGGCAATGTCACTATTAAAGGCTCTAAGGTAATGCAAGAAGGCATTACCAGGGGTAGGTTTTACTAAAGTAGGTATTCTATCCCATGTCTTTTGAAATCTATAGTTGAAATCAGTCATACATTCATGGAGGGCTCTTTTTATGGTAGTCAACTATTCTAAAAGTGACAAATGGTCATTTGTGTCCTCAAAGTGTTTACATAGTCCTGCTCCTAATTCATCCCAATCTGTTATAGAACCATGAGCCAAACCTCTGTACCATTGTAGTGCTTTTCCTTTTAGAGATGAGGCTTGAAGCCTAACTGCAACATCATCCTCTATGATACCATGGATATTACAAACATTTGCAACCTCTTGAATGTGTTCTGAGGGAGAGATAGAAGTTTCACCAGTAAACTCTGGTATACTTTTGAGTGCAGCTATTGGTATATCATGTCTCTGGGCCAACAAAAGAGGACTTCCACCATTAAAGGTGGCAACAATATGGGCTCTAGGTTGTGCCATATAGACAAGTGATCTATTGATATATGTAGATGGCAACCTAAGCTAAGATCTAGTAGTAGGAGGGGTAGAAATAGATCTTGTAGGTGTATTTGTTACTATTGCACTCCTAACTGGTGATAAAGATACTCTAGCCCTCCTTCTTCTAGGATTTGAAAATGAAAGCTCTTGGTACTAAAATTTACCTCTAGAAGATGCCCTTGTTTCAAATTTGAGCATGAATTATTGCAACTTTGGTATGGAACCAGATGTGTTTGAAGCTTAGAGTTGCCAAGTACTTGAAGAATGAACCTCTTGAAGGATTGAACACTGAAGCCAGTACTATCTCCTCAGTATTAATCTTGAAATCTTTCTTCTTGACACCAGTAGACTTGAAATCTTCTGATATATGTCCCACCAGGCATGCCAAAAATATTTGTCATAGAGGTTTCCTCCCTTGTCCAAAGTCTTACCTAAGGACAACCTTGTGAAACATGGAAACAACCTCCAAGCTATGGGACTTGAACTGTGAGGTTGAATCTCTAGAGAAGTCCGGCTTCCTCTTACTATCAGGGTGCACCTAACTACTCTTGGAGAGGAAAAGGGAGAAGGAATGCATGAAAAGAAAATCTACCTATTCTAACCTAAGGGATGATGCACCAAAATAGAGTGTTCAAACCAATCTCTGCCCATACATGCACTATTGAAGCATTATGACACCAAAAGATATACACATTCAGACTTGTTTTAATCTAACAACCACATGTAGATCAGAAAACCAGAATGAATGACCCAAGGAAAGAGAGATTCACTTAGATATCATTCATAGGTTAAATAGATACAGTCATGTAGATCATAGATTTCTACAAAACATCAATGAGAGGAAAATGATTCTTGCACTTTCACACCAATGGTTGAAGGAGATAAGCAGGGTGTCATTCAGTTCAAAGGCAAAGATAATTTACATTGAAGATTTGCAAAGCAATATTAGAGAAATCAGAGAAGGTTTGACCTTTATAAAATCTACCAAAATTGCCTTTATAGTTTAGGCATAAGTAAAATTTCCTTTAACTATAATTACTCTACAACCACTGCATTGAAGTCGTTTAGAGAGCAATCACGGAGAAAATTTGATCTGGGTATAGATCTAGATGTAATGATATCCAATTGTGGTTGGAACAAAGCCTTGAGAGGAAAAAAATGAGGCCATTAAATCATTTGAGCTAGGTAGATAGATAGGACCAGAGGTGGTGGAGTGTTTTCTCATGTTCAACATTCATTTGAGGGTGGTTGAAAATTACCACAGGGATCAAATTGTGCATAAAAACTCAATTTCCCCTGTTCTAGCTTGTGGATCAGCGAAATCAGTAGGTCAAATGAATCCTACAAGCAAAACAAGCCATGTGGACCAATCACTTCATTTCATTTTGCCACTCAACAGAGTCTTCCCAAGTTTTATCACGTCCCTCTTTACTAACTACACCAACTCCTCAAACTCTAACCATGACTGTCACATTAACTGCCAATGCCTCAACTATCACTACCTTCATCGGTCCCACTAGGACACATGTCATTTAGGAACTTTCTTGCATTATTTAATCTTCATGCAACTCCATAATGCAGGAAAGCCCAGATCATTGATCTCTATGAGATCAACAATTGAGAAGGGCTCTCCATAATAGTGTGCTTGCTCTTCAAATTCTAGAACCACGAAACACTTGGCAGCTGACTCAGCCCAACCTGGCCCCATCTGGCATCAACCTAGTGTCACCCTAGTGACCCACACAAGAAATAGGTCCCACAAAGACATGCAACAGCAAGGCACTTTCCTGCATTAACTAAAACCCTCGCATCTTGATAATGTAGGGAAGCCTTAGTTGTGGATTTGTGAAGATCTAACAATGCAAGGTATGACTAAGAACATAGGATGCCATGGGACATGTGTCACAAAGGTGCATGCCTGCATTTTTAAATTTCACTGCAACTTCATCTTGTGGGTGTCTGCCAGCCATTGATCATAGAAGATCTTATGGTGCTTGTAACATGTGCATCTAGACCTCTGCAAATACCCCCATGATGTCATCCAAAAATTTGTCACCAGGGCGCTTGCCTACATTGTCAAAAATTTTGTCAGAAAAAAAATGTGGGGAAGCAGGCACCAATAGAATTGCTAGCTCATCCTGCCACCTCATTCACCTCATGATCCTGAAGGAGACATGGGCCCACTTTCCAAGTGTTGTTAAGGGGCTTCGCCATGTTACATAAAGGTAGTGCATTTTCAAAATGCGAGGAAGAACCCACCATAGATCTAGGCTTGATCTGGTGATGCAAAAAGTTTCAAGCTGGTGGAAAACAAAACATAAGGTTTTCTCATTTTTTTTTTTAATAATTCCATGGCATTTAAATAATGTTAAATCTAGGAACTAGCCATTGGCTGAAGCAAGCATTTAAAGTTCAAATTTTTGGTGGGAGGCAAAATGGGTAATAGAGCTTAAGTATAACATCAATGAAAAATAGGCATATGCACTGGTAAAAGGGGTGAAAGCTTTTAGGTGTTACTTGATGGTAGCTACAATTTTTTCTTTTGTCCCTACTACTGCTGTGAAAGACATTTTCTCACAACAAGAGGTATTTGGCAGGAGGTGTAGGTGAATCAATAGAATACAAGAATTCAATATTGACATCCAGATTACTAAATTGGTTAGAGGTCAAGGTTTGGCCAAGTTGATGATAGAAGAAAATCCAGAGGCAAACCAAATTAATCAATTGGATGATAATTACAGAGATGATCTTTGTGACATGAATAACTTTGATTGGTACAAGGATGTGATTTATTATTTGTAGAATATGAAGTCCCCACTAGAATTAACATAAAATCAAAAAAGATCTTTGAGGTTGTAGGCTATAAGGTATATTATAGTACAAGGGCAGTTATGGTGGAGAGATATGGAAGGAGTACTTTTGAAATGTGTAGATGAAACTGAGGTTATGAAAATTTTAAAAGATATGCATGATGGTGTGTGTGGAGGTCATTACATGGCTAAAACCACACCCACAAAGTCCTTAGATCTAGTTTTTGGTGGCCAACACTTTTCAAGGATGCTCATGAATTGGTTAAGACATGTGATACTTGTCAAAGATTCAGTTGAAAGTTGAAATTTTTTGGGAATTTACCATTAAGACCTATAGAAGTACACGCACCATTTCAACAATGGGGAATTAATTTCATAGGTGAAATCTCAAAAAAATCCAGTGGTGGACATTCTTGGATACTAGTGGCAACTGATTACGTCACTATATGTGTTGAAGAAATCCCTGCAAAGAAGGCTACAAGCAAAGTGGTGATCAATTTCATCTTAAATAATATTATAACTAGATTTGGTTGCCCACAGAAGATAATAACTAATAATGCTATGTGTTTCAAATTTGATGAATATAAAGAGTTTTACAAAAAATATGGCATTACAGAATATACATCCTCACCTTATTATCCTCATGGGAATGGTCAGGAAGAATCAAGAAATAAAAGTATACTAAATATTATAAAAAGAATTCTAGGGGAAAACAAGAAGGCATGGGATTCAAAATTGCCATTAGCCCTATGGGATGATAGGGCTACTGTGAAAAAGGCCATTGGTTGTGCCCCGTTTGACTTGGTTTATAGTATACAGGCTAGACTTCCCCAGAATAATCTAAGGGAGATGTATAAATTCATTTAGCTATATGAAGATGATATCATTGATGAGATGCGACTTAGAATGGATGACATTAAATAGTTAGAGGAGACAAGAAGAGATTCCTCTATTCAGAATGCTATGCTCCAATCATAGACAAAGCATTTATATGATAAAAAGGCCATTGAAAGAAAATTTGAAATAGGAGATATAGTACTAATGTGGAATGCTAGAATGGAAGATAAGGGAAAGCATGGTAAATTTGACCCAATCTGGCTTGGTCCATATAACATTTGTGATAGAAATGGAGAAGATTCATATTTTTTAAGGGAATTAATTGGAGATATTCTTGAATTGCCAGTTCATGGACAATTCTTCAAGATTTACTTTTCTTGAAGTATCTACTTTCCATGAACAGTAGTTTTAGGGTTTCCTGGTGTTTTTGTGCATTCTATATATTTTTTAAATCCTTGTAAATAGCCTTGTGCATTCTGGTTTCTTGTTTTTGTGTGTTTCTTTGTGCTCTCAGAAGAAGTTGTCATTTTTGCACCAAGTATGTGGTCTACTCCTCCATAGATTCTAAAGTCTTGCATAGACTCAGGTAGTCTATCATCCCGAGACAGAGCCACTATTGGTCTAGTTTTTCATAGTATAGAAAGATTCTAAAAATTTGGGTGAAAAATCATTTAAGTCTTTGAATTAAGAAGATTTGGGTTTTCATTGCTCATATTTTTCAAAATTTTAGGTTACCCTAGTCATTTCCTATTTCATGTGTTGTCTTTTCCTTTTAAATTCTCAAGGTTTTTCTCTCAGCTCAGCCATTAAAATACCCCAGGTGTGAAAAACCCTAGGTTTCTTTTTAAATTTTCAAAAAGATTTGTAGAGCACTTAAAATTTTCCCTTTAGAGTCTTACAGTGTAGGGTTGACTAGGTGAGTGCAAAGGGTTTGAAAAGGCATTCCCAGGCATACACTTAAGGTGATTTGTGAGTAAGCATAAGGGTTTTTAAGGAAGATGTTATATTGCTTTATGATGATATGAGTAAATAGTTAAATGAAAGGGCAGAGAGGTATTCAGTTATGATTTACACATATACATTTCAATGATTGGCGTAAGGGTGTAATAACCTAGCATGGAGTAAAGCATGATCTAAAAGGGTGCATGAAAGGTTTTACGATTCTATGGGTAAAAGGATTCCATAAGGATGAAAGTAAAGTTCAAATGTGATTATGTGCATACATTTTTGAGCTCGTGAACAATCATAAAGCCATGTTTTAGCAGTAAAAGTGTTGAGTGGGACCTGTTGAATTGTCAGACGGGCCCTGGTATAAGTGAATCAAATGACGACATGACATCCATGTCAGATGGGCCCAACCCACGTGGCATACAACTTAAGGTCTAAATTTTGCATGTGCACAAAATCAATGGTGATGTTTATTTTTAATTTTCTGACATCAAATCTAGGTTGTTGATACTTGAAAAAGGTAGTTTTGTCGTCACACCATTATGCTTGCAAGCTAAGCGTATGAATGAAGTGCCTTTTTATCCTTTCTCTATGGTTACAAGTTGAGTTTCAGCATATAGGCATAAAATGGTAGATAAAGGAGATAAAGAGAAGGCTTTATGCTTCTACAAGAAAGGGTAAACATAAGAGCGAGATATCATCTAAAAAGGCTCTTCGAGGTTATGAGGTAAAGGAAACTCGTAAGGGTGTAAAGGAGAAATAAAAAAGGTAAAAGGAAATCCTTAGCAAGGGTTTTATGCTCATACGAGGAATAGTTGAACCATGAGATTGAAGGTGTCATTAAAAAGATTTTCAATGTTGTGGTGTAAAGGGTTGCATATAGGCGTGACGAGTGAAGAAGGATATGATAAGGGTTTTATGCTTATACGGCGAAAGTCTAAATCATAAAAACAAAAGTATCAAGTGAAAAGGTTTGAGGTCATACAGGGTAAAGGGCATCCTAAGAACATAAAAGGGATTTTCAATATAGTGCTAAGACATCATTATGTTCTTACAATTAGGGTATGCTAAAGTGTCTCTGAGTGAACGTAAAAATTCATCAAGGGCATTTTCGGTGTTACGAAGATTGAAGGTTTGACTCAGAAAAATAATGGGAGACCATAATTTGAAACAAATAAGCTAATGTGTCATGCCAGGTAAGCAGGAAAGACAAAATCACTATAGACAAATAAAATAGAGCTTTGAAAAGTAAACCAAAATCAAATTTTGTGGCTAATATACCTTGATGACAACTTGCATGAATTGTTTTAAAGCTTGTGCATGCTAAATTTATTGAAAAAGCTAGTAGTTGCATGATTAAAACATCAAGGGTTTAATTAATTAATAGAATATTTTCCACTTTGAAGAATTTTCTTTCTGTTCCTTTCTGAAATCTACCAGTTGCAGAGTTTTGTGTATCCTATGTAAAGAGTCACAAACATACTTGTAGAGAAGATGATAGACAAGGAAGTTGAAGATGAGGGTGAGGATGCTGTAGAGGTCACACCTAAAGGAAAAAGGAAGAAATTTTTTACTAAGACTGAGAAGAAGACAAGGGTCAGGAAACCAAATAAGCATGCTGAGGATTGGTTGAAAATTCTCCCAGGACCATCGAATGTGATTTTGACAAATGATCATGTTTTTTGAGACCCATATGTTTTTGTTCAAGATTTTGAATTCTCTAGAGTGACTGGTTATGATCTTTTTATATATTTCTATCAAAATAGAACAAAAAATGTGGTAGTGTGTAACCCATGGAACAGAAATATTGAAAAATTGATATTTCTAGAAGTGTTCATTGATGTTGATTTGTTGAAAACCCTAATGAATTCCTACAATCCAATAACCAAAACATTCCATAGGCATAATGGGAGTATACTATGCACGTTGGATAGAACTTCTTTGTTGAGGCCTTTGGATTAATGGGACAAATGGATGTACCTATTGACATTGCAGATTTGCAGGGAAAGTTTGATAGGAATAAAACATAATTTGTGCACAATGTTATGCTACCACATATTCCTTACAGGGTAAAAGAGGTAGGGTTATTTCCAAAAAGGGTTGGGGATTTTCTACCTTTAGGCACAAGAAATTACCAAATGCAATAACATTTTAATGCTACCTCAACATAGATTTGCAAGTATGATAAAGACATAAATTACGAAATCAACACCAATCCAACATAAAAATTTAAAACTCGATTGTTTTCTTTTAATTTTTATTCTATTTTTTTGAAACCTTTTCTTATAGAATGATACCTAAATTTGAATTGATTCAGCTTATGAGATCTTGATTAACACACATAATACTTAATAATATTAAAGACATTATCTTGAGAGTCAGATATAAGTATTCATCTAAATTCTCCAAGTGTCTAAAAATCAACGTAATGCTGATAAAAACTAATAGTATCAATGAAATAACCATTTCAAACCAAGTACAAAACCACACAGAAGGTTAAACAAATTTGAGAATCTGGGGTAATAGATGAAGAACTATCAGGGCCATGAGACCCTTCCCCACTAGCTTAGGCTTACTCTTGGAAGCCTTAAAAAAACTGAGGACGAGATACTTTCATTGCCCCTACATCTTCCCATGTTGCAGAGGTATCATCATTATGATCCCATAATACCTTTACCTACTCCACCTTGTGACCTCTAAGATTTAGCTCTCTTTGCTAGATGATCTGCACTAGTTCCAACATCAATTGGCCATCCACCACCTGTAATGCATTCTAATTTAGAACATGAGTGATATCAGGTATGTATTTCCTTAAAATAGACACATGAAATACATCATGGATTTGAGATAGACTAGGAGGCAAACCAAGTCTATAGGCAACTGGACCGACACGCTCTAGGATTTCAAACGGTCCCACAAAACATGGAGACAATTTGGAACCCTTACCATATCTAATAGTACTTTTTCGAGGTCTAACCTGCAGAAATACTTTGTCCCCAACCACAAACTGACGCTCAATCCTATGCAAATTTCCATACTCTTTCTATTTATCTTGTGCTATAACAAGGTGTTCGCTGATCCATTTCACTTGCTATTCCATATCTTGGAGCATTTCAGGACCTAGGAGAATTTTGTCTTCTAGATTATCCCAGCTCAGGGGTGTTCTACAAGGTCATCCATGCAAAGCTTGAAAAGGAGCCATACCAATAGAACTGTGATAACTGTTATTATATGTAAATTCAACTAAATGCTAGAATTCTTCCCATTTGTGTTGTCTATCCATGACGTACATCCTAAGCATGTCTTCAAGAATCTAATTAACGCACTCAGTTTGTCCATTAGTTTCAGGATGATATGCAGAACTAAAATTCAACTGAGTACCAAGTTCACGCTGCATAGACCTCCAAAGTGAAGATGTAAAAACTAGATCCCTATCTGTTATGATTTTCTTTGGAATCCCATGCAATCTTACTACTTGTTCCATATAAATTTGTGCTACATAAGTAGCATTATACGAAGATCTTACTAGAATAAAATGTGCAACTTTGGTTAGCTTGTCAACTACAACCATGATTGAATCATGTCACCTAGCTGACAAAGGTAAAACCACTATGAAATAAATGGAGATAGTATCCCATTTCCGTCTAGGCACACTGTGAGATTGAAGTAAACCAGTAGGATGGTGATGTTTTGCTTTCACCCTTTGACATTCAAGACATCTTGCCACAAAATCTACAATATCCCTTTTCATACCTGGCCAATAATAATATTGTTTAAGATCAGCGTTCATTTTCTTAACACCAGGATGTGTTGAATAGGGCACTTTATGAGCTTCAGACAAAACCAAATTTCATAACTCACCAATTTCAAGAATGTAGGTTCTACCTCTGAAAATTAGTAATCCACCCAAGTTGATAGAGTATCCTTCGTACCTACCTTCCAAAATGCTACCACTTTCAATTACCAAACTAACATCTAAAAACCAAGGATCAGTAATCAAATTTTGTACTATTTTCTCCTTCAAATCAAATGTGAGAGTTAATGAAGAGAGTTCATGACATCTTTTGCTAAGTGCATCGGCCATCTTATTCTCTTTACCCTGCACATATCTTACTTCAAAATTATACTCATACAAAAAATCCATCCGTCTATGTTGCCATGCATTCATATTTGGTTGTGTAAATATATATTGAAGACTTCTGTGATCAGTACATAAATCAAAATGCTGTCAGAGGAGAAAATGTCACCATTTAGTCAATGCATGCATTACTGCAGCAAGTTCTAAATCGTGAGTAGGATAATTTTCCTCATGATCCTTGAGTTTCCTAGATTCATAAGCAATAACCTTGCCATCCTTCATTAATACTGCTCCTAATCCATCTAAAGATGCATTTTTACAAACCACAAATTCTTTATAGGGATTAGGTAAAGCCAACATAGGTGCACTAGTCAAACATTCTTTAAGATGCTGAAATGCTTCTTCACAAATATCTAACTAGAAAAACTTCTTACCTTTCCTTTGAAGTGACGTGATAGGATGAGCTATTTTTGAGAAATTAGCCACAAATACTCTATAATAACTAGCTAATCCCATAAAACTTCTTACTTCAGACACATTTGTGGATGCAGACCACTCTATAATTTATCTAATTTTAGCTGGGTCAATAGCTATTCCATCTCATGTTATAATGTGTCAAAGGTAACTAATATCTGTTCTATTAAAACTCACACTTTTCATGATTTGCATACAACTTATTCTTTTGGAGGCATTCAAAAACTTGTCTCAAATGTTGTTCATGCTCATCAAAAGAGTTAGAATAAACTAGTATGTCATTCAGAAACACAACTACAAATCTATCAAGGAAAGTTCTAAGAACTCCCTGCATAAGACTCATAAATACTGATGGCACATTAGTCAAACCAAAAGGTACTACCATGAATTCATAATGCCCGTATGAAGTGCAAAATGTTGTTTTATGGATATCAACTTCTTGGATTATTAGCTGATGATACCCAGATTTAAGATCAATTTTAGAAAATATTTTAGCACCCTTAACTTGATCAAGTAAACCATCAATCCTCATAAATGGATACCTATTCTTGGTAGTAACTTTATTTAACTATCTATAATCAATACATAGTCTAAGTGATCCATCTTTCTTCTTAACAAAGATAACAGGTGCACCCCATGGAGAGACACTAGGTCTAATCAGTCCCTTCTCAAGAAGTTCTTCAAGTTGAACTTTAAGTTCTACCAACTCTTGTGCTATCATGTGATAAGGAGTTTTTGAAATAGGTTTAGTTCCAGGCATAAGATCAATCCTAAAATCTATTTCTCTCTTGGGTGAAATACTCAAAATTTTTGTTACAAAAACACCTAAAAATTCCTTCAGCAAAGGATGGTCTAATCTGATTTGATTTGCCACGGGTTTAGAAAAATCATTAACAGAAATAGCAAACAGATTGCAGTCCTTCTGAATAAACCTAAGAAGCTATTTGGTGGATATAGTTCTAATATAAATAGGCCTCTTAACCCCTGTTATGAATTTATATATTCCCTTATCATCAATACATTTAATAACTTTATCTCTGCAGTCAATAATAGCCTAATGCTGATCTAACTAGTCCATACCTAAAACAATGTCATAGGTTCCTAAGGGAATAATTTTGAGGTTCACTTTAGTGGTAAATGCCTTAAGTTGTAATTCATAGTCAATAGCAAATAGCCTAGTTTCTACCTTAGTCCCAGAAGCTAACTCAACTTGCATTAACAACTCAGCCTTTCTCATAGGAATTTTACAATGATTAACCAAATTGGCAGAAATGAAAGAATTAGTAGCACCTGAGTCTCTCAATCACCATGTTTTGATGTTCTTCTTGATTATGATCTACAGTAGCAAATATATGGTGGTTCTTTCTTGAATCACCAATAGTAGCTTCAAAACCCGATGCCTTTGACCTACCCTAATTATTGCCTCAAAGAGGACAATTCCATTGTAGATGACCCAACTATCCATAATGCCAACATTCTGCTCCTCTTTTGGTACTCTTATCCTATGAGGAATTTTCTTTTGGTGGTGCATAACTCTGCTTCACACTCTTAGTAGACTTAATGGATTTAGGTAGTTCAGGAACCTTAAAACTCTTCTTTGTTTTAGCAAATTTATTAAATTTTCTCTTTTGAGATTTACCAAAAAAGCCACTAGGTATTGCCTTAGAATCATCCTTGAAAGGTTTTTGACTCTTACTATTGCTTGGAACTGATGGATAAATAATGCTTTTAGTTGAAAAACCAGATTTCATTTTAGTAAGCTTAGCTTGATCAACAGCTTCCTTAACCATTTTGGTTTGAAAGTTCTCACTTCCTCACCAATCCTAGGATTTAGACCCCTAATAAAGTGTTGCACCAAAGGTTTTTCACCTTCATTCCAACCAGACTACTTTAACTGAAAGAACTTCCTTTCACACATTTCCACTATTGTATTATCTTGTGAGATGTTAAAGAATTCTTTTGACCTAGTTTGCTGCCAAAACTCAGACATAAATTGCTCTCAAAATCTTTCTAAGAAAAGTTCCCAAGTGACTTGAGAAATATGAAGTCCAAGGTGTTCTAATTCCATTTCCCACCAAATGGATGCAAAAGACCTTAACTACATTGCAGTCCAGTGAACCTTCACATTAGTGTGATATTCATGCAAAATAAAACATCTTTCGATGTCTAGAAGCCAAGCTTCTGCTTCATTGCTAGCTTCTATTCCATAAAAATATAGATCTTTAAGCTTAGATAGGTCTTTAAGCTAAGTCCTAATAACAAAATTCTCTACTATTGCCTAATTGGCATTGGGAATTTGAAAATTTTGAGCATTTGCTCTCCCACTAGGAATATTATTATTCCTAGCTTCAACCCCATCCAATCGTTCAAGAATTTGCTGAATAATTTTAGCTTGAAAACCCCCTTGCTCCTCAACATGAGGAATTTCATCATCTAGCATATCTTGTCGAGCTTGACCTCTAACTTGGCCTCGACTGTGGCTTCTACCTCCTCTGCCTCTGCCTGCATTGGCATCAACATTAGGGATACCTCGTCCCCGTGCTCAATGTGTAACAGGAGGCATACTAGAATACCTATAAAAGAGATTTAATAAAAAAACTCCTAGGAAACATAATGAAACCTTATTTAAACATTGATTCCCAAGTGTTTAAACCTTTGGCTCTAATACCAAAATTGTAACACTCGACCATAACCAAAAGATAAAACCATACATAAACACAAGAGTAAAACCCAGACAATTTTTATTTATTTTAAAAACATAATTCCATTATATAATAATTTTTACAATTAAGCACTGAAAAGTACTCTTAATAAAATTAATTACATCATGAACAATTCATTCGAGTATGTAAATATACTCTAATTTAATATACAACAAGTGTGATCAGATAGACATTGATTCAAATTAATTCTAAGTTACTCATAACCCTAAAAAGAACTACAATTAATCCTTAAATGATACAATAGTAGTTTATTCTTCTAGGTCCATAAACCAATCCTATAAGGAACCTAAAATTAAAAAAAAACACAATCAAAAACACATACAGGGCTTAGTCTCATGAAATAAACTGTTGAGATCTCCAGTAAACCTGCATGTTAGATTTAATTACAACATAATATACATGTAATTCAAATAACATATATACTGAAAGTACAATTTCTCTTTTTCCTAACCAGATTTAAAGAAAGAACATAATTTCTTACAACCAGGTATGCAGAAATAAACTTGCACAGAATATGAAAAAGTAATGATCCAGTAGTTCATGGGTGTCGACATAAGATTCTACATTCAGCTACTCATCAAATTCAATAAGCTAGGTGAAATCATAATATTCTTATCTTGTTATATGAAACCCAACCCATGAATTTTAAACATTACCACTTGATTAAATAACTATCATAAACTTTCCCATAAGGATCTAGACTAGTGTTGGAGAGCATCTGGAAAAATAATTCTATCACCACAAGTTACTCAATTTATGACAGCCACCCATTCTAAAGGATCACACTTGCATAATCTAATACACACAAAATCCTAGTTATACTAATTGGAAGAAAACAACATTCAATTCCAACTAATATAAAAAGAAAAAAAAAACTATTTCTTTTGGTTCAATATATCAATTGATCCAGCAAACAGAAAAATAACAATTGAAACCAAACTTTCCACTTACCATTGTAACCTCATGTTAAATGAAACCATACTTGTAATTTTTTGAAAACAATCCTCATCTCAATAATACCTAATGGAATGATACTCCTTTTTGTTTCCATAAATAGCCATTCACATCTTAACATTTAAACTTTTAACAAGAAATGTTTTTCCAATTCAGTACATCTTTTCTCAATTCAAAGAATAACTTATAAGTTGTGAGAATGATGCAATGTAATATAAGTTAGTTTAATAAAAATCATATTTAAGAAAGATATATGTATATAATTCATAATTAAAAAAAATGCTAATACCACAACTAACCACATTATATAATGTCCACTCACATTCACATTACTTACTATAATCTGAGTAAAAGATTTAACCAATTCCCGCTTCAAAAATCAAGTATCTGTAATAGCTTCAAGATTACAAAACTACTTCAATACTAACCATTTAATTCATAAGGAAATACATATACACCTATACATATAACTTCATACATACATATATATACATGGAAATATATATACATATATATATAAGATTATTATATATAAACATATATATAATACCTTATAGATTAAAATCAGATTTAAAATAGATGTAAAGTTCTTCCATAGTTTAAACTAACTATCCATCATAGAATATCGAGTTGAATGTTACTATAAAAGTAAATTAACCATCTTATTTACCCAATGATTCATCTTTTAACAATACCTATTAACTTCTACATATCTATATCTTTTAAATCAATATCCCTACTACTGACTATCAACCAAAAACTAACACAATAATTTTCTTGACAGATAATACAGCATCAAAACAAGTTTTAGGAAAAACTCCTAGCTTGCTGTTACCAGATGGATTTACCATCCTAAATCTACATGTCAACTTTTCTCTTGTTCCTAATATTTTAATTTTATCCTAACAGTTGACTGTGCCCAGAAAATCCAAATCCCATACATTCGGTAGGAACCAACTAAATTATAAGCACACCTAAATGTAACAGTGAAAATTCATTTTCAAAACATCCACACAGAACCCAATGAATATAATCACAATAAATTTTTGGGTTCTAAGCTTTTAAATCTTCATCGATAGAAATCTACAAAAATAAACCTAAATTCATCCCTATTTCTTAATACGCAATGTAGATCCCAATTTTTGATTCACGCAAAACTTAATATTACTAATCCCAAAATGCATGTTATCTTATAAGAAATTTAACAGATATATTCGCAACTAAACATCAATAACATCGTATTGACAGACACCCATAATCAAATTTGAGTTTATAAAACCTTAATTCATTTCACAATGTAACTCACTCGCATTCCCACTGTTAAAACAAACTACAAAACATTACGACCTTCAAACTCTATTTGCAAGGAAAACAAAATATGCATATATTCATGCAATAACCATGTTCCCTTAGTCTATTTTGGTTCATGCATTGTTCATTACCAAATCTAGCATACATCCAGATTTAGGTCTCACTACTTTCCGAATTAAACCATCACATATTCCAAGTTCACATATAGGAAATCATATATATTGAACAAACAGTAATTTGGGTTGTTTGAAAACCCCTAAAAACATATATCAAATTTCGTTCATGCAAGATACATCCCATGTAACCAAAATATGTAAATGATTTATACCAACAAAATAAACTAGAGAGAAAGAAATAAAGTTAGAAATTGCCCTTGCCTATGAAAAATGTGGGGTAATACACAACGAAAATGCCTAGAGTGCCTTCGCAGACCAAATCTCCAACCATCCCCAAGCCATGCTCACAGTGAAACCAAACAAACTTCACAACTTCAAAAACTGAAAATGCAACCAAAGAATGACAGAAGAATGCAAAATATGAAACCATGGAGGTTTATAGCACTGATGAGAGTCTAAACTCTTCTCTATGTTCACCAATTTCCCCAAAATAGCGCAAAGAAACCTGCTCGACCAAAATTCATGCATTTCAACTGAAGTTCCATAATAGAGAACAGAGCACATCTCATAACAACTTCTAGACCAAATCAAATGAAATGAAAGCTCTTAACAATGAGCTTATCTCTTAACCCATCTTTCTAAGAATTCGACAACACATGGTCGCCCAAGTACTAGCTCAATACCCAATAATTTTTCCAGCATTAATGCAACCAACATTGCTGCCTTATGTTATATATATATATATATATATATATATATATATATACTTATAATTATAACTTGCATTAACATAAATACAAGCACATTAATATGCAAACAATTACACATGCACACGCATAGGCGCGTGCACACACACACACATATACATACATACATATACATATACATATACATATATATATAATTCATTTAATGCACTTATATTTATATATATTGCTACAATGTTATAAATATAAATATAAATATATTCTGGTTTAGGCACAAGAAATTACCAAATGCAATAACATTTTAATGCTACCTCAACATAGATCTGCAAGTATGATAAAGACATAAATTAAGAAATCAACACCAATGCAACATAAAAATTTAAAACTGGATTGTCTTCTTTTAATTTTTATTCTATATTTTTGAAACCTTTTCTTACAGAAGGATACCTGAATCTAAATTGATTCAGCTTATGAGATCCTGATTAACACACATAATACTTAATAATATTAAAGACATTATCTTGAGAGTCAGATCTAAGTATTCATCCGAATTCTCCAAGTGTCTAAAAATAAACGTAATGCTGATAAAAACTAATAGTATCAATAAAATGACCATTTCAAAGCAAGTACAAAACCACACAGAAGGTTAAAAAAATCTCAGAATCTGGGGTAATAGATGAAGAACTATTAGGGCCATGACACACATAGGATGTATGATCCTAGAAATTATATTACCAATGAGGTCAAGGTCATTAGGGGATATGTCCTACCTCTAAGAAAACCTATTCCTATTGAAGATTTGATTGCAAATATAGTAGCAATAGGGGAGGCTAATGAGCTACTTGAAAAGTAACGTGAAATTAGGAAGGTGGAAGAGGCTTTAAGGAGAACAAATCCTGATTTTAAGGGTTTTTACACAGAAGTGCCCTACCCTAAAAATTTAAAGAAAGTGGTGGATAATTTTGACTACATAATGTCCCAAATGCCACATGAACTAGAAGGAGAAGAGGCCACTGAAAATAGGGAATCACCTGAACCAGATGTGCAACTATAGGTTGAATTAGAAGAAGAACAACCATCAACGCCAGCATGGGTCCCTAAGGGAAATAAAAGACAAAAAACAATGCATATCCTGGAGAAGGTATTGAGTAGAGCTTTGCAGGTAATCCTAGGAAATGATGAATATTTTGCTGAAATTAGGAAAAATTATCTACATCAATGAGCTATTGAAGAAGGAAAGGCTTCCACTGATTTACAAATTGTAGCTTCAAGACTGGATGACAGGCTCATCCAATTTGAAAATTTCATGGAAGATGATGATTTTATTAAATCATCAGAGTTTAAAAGTTTCTTGTATAAAATAAAACAAAATGAGCTCACTTTGAGCCTTATGCCAGGAGAAGACCCTAAGAAGAATGAATAATTGGTGGACAAATTGCTTGCATATAATCCTGAGAATGAAACGATAACCCCTGCAGAGGCTAGGGAGTTGGTACATAGGAGTGGTGTGATTCTTATACCACATTGGGATATTGAAAGGGCTTTTGTTTTGGATCAAATGAGAAGACAAGAAAAAGCTATCAGTTATGAAGCCCCTATTAGTGAGGGTTTTAAAAGAGGGTCAGGGTTTAATATAGACACAAAAACCCTAGCAGTGTGGACTGTGGCCCCTAACACTAAAAAGCCCAAAGTGATGGATATAGAGGAAACTACATAAGGCAACATGATTGTGCGAACCTTGGAGAACACTACTAGGAAAGAAATATCTAGCTTAGTCAAACACTTTGCTCTCATGAATGAGGTAAAGGTGGAAGAAATTAAAGACAAGCTAGCTTTAGTGTATAGTGAATGTTTAGATATAAGGAAGTTGTATGAAGAAGAGCTCATGATGCACGATGTGCAAAAACAAAAGATAGAAGAGTTGGAAGGGAAGATACAAAATTTAGAAGTAGAAATAGTATCCCTCAAGGAACAAGTCAAGGTAGCTTTAGAAGCAGAACATGCACCAAGGCAAGAAATAGAAGGAAGGAACACTACAGAAGCATAGGCCGAAATAGAGGAGATATCTATAGGGGTAATAGTGCCAGTGCCTATGGTTAGTGTGGAGACAAGAGCTTCCCAATATGACAGTTCCACTAAGAAAAATGAATTGATAAATGTATTAAATCATAGAATAAGCACTCTAAAAAGAATATCTCAAGATGCTTATAATACATTCATCAATCTACAATCTGCAGAACAGGTATGCAAGGATGCAATTTGATGGCTTGAGCCTATTTTCCAACAATGGGGGTCATATATGCAATTCTTTGATAGGTTAATACCCTTGTTAGCCAAGAAGCCATATCTCCCATATAAACTTATTACTATGAAGGAAGGTATGGATAAAGTGAAAGACTTATTGCAAATTTTCACAGGGAAGCTAGTAGTAATTCAAAGCAAAATGAAAGTGCTGACAAATGGTTTTTATTCATTAATTTTATTTTTTACTAATTCTAATGACAAAATGAAGGATTTCAATGAATGGTACAATTCTTTTGACCATATTGTAGACTTGCCACAGGTGGCACTCATTTTTCAGAATGATATTGATGAGTATGTTTTAATGAACTAATTGATACCCTATTCAAGGTTGAAACTAAAATGAATAGATTTTCCATAGAAGGAAGGGTAATTACTAATGCCAGGTGGTAGAAAATTGTTGATGAACTAATAATAGTCAAGGAATGTGAATGGCACACCAAAAGAGAATTATTTTTCTGGGAAGTGATCGCAAAAATCAAAGCCATACCAATAGGGAGCAGTTAAAGAAAAAGATGAAATGAAAGATTTTATGCTCTAGCTATCATCTAAAACTATTTTTTGTTTCTTTTTGAATTAAGGTGTTCAGATATTTGTGAAAAGGGTTGATGTACTCATTTTTGTAAAAGGACACCTATCAATCACATCTACCCTTTGCTTGTTGCAACTCATGCCTATATAATTGAGTTTTTAAGGCAATGTGATGGTCCAAATTTTGTATAATTTTAGTCTTTTGAGAGAATACATTTGGTCCAATAGTGTGTATTTTTTAATATTTTATTTCCAGTTGTACTTTTTGATGATATATTGAAATGATAGAATTAGTGAGGTATTCTGGGCTTTCCATTCTATTGGTCATTGTATTAGTCATCTAAAAGGATAATACAAAAGGGTATTTACACTATATCTGTGTCATCAATTTTTGTCTCCATTATATGTGTTTATCTACTTTGAAGTCATTTAAATAAGGTTTAAATTGACTGAATGCAATCTGGATGGGTTGTATACTGATTTCATTGCTACTTTTAATTCAAAGAATTATAGAAATGCTTTAGTGAATCAGTAGGGTTTATGAATTTATGAAAAGGATACTTATAAGAATGGGAATGGGTGATTACAATTGATTAATTTATTTACAAGTTATTTGAATTAGATCTCCTGCCAATAGTGAATTTTCTACCCAATGGATAAGGCACTAGTCACATAAATTAGAAGTGAACAAGGATGAATTCTGCTACTGCATATCAAACCAATTATAAAATCAAAATTATTTTTCTTTCTATTTTTTTCAAAGTTATAACTGCTGGTCACTACTTGTTTATATCTATTCTCTGAGTCTTAAGTAGTTGCTATTTCTAGGAATATTTGTAAATCCTAGGAGAATTATGACCAAATCTGCTAATAAGGGATGCATACAAGTTTGAGAACATTAAAAGAAGTGAAGTGAACTACTCATGTGTTTGTAGGTAATAGATGAGAATCAGAATGAAACTAAAAGAATCTCTAAACAAAATTTTTCTTTAGAATCATCCCTAGGTATACCCGCCTTGGTTTAGCAAAGCCTAAAGAGTAGGAAACCATCCTTTGGTTTTGTTGAAGTAGGATCAAAGTGGTTTATTCATATAATTGCTACTAGTAATTGGCTAATCCTTAGATTGTGTGAGTAAGTTCACTGTGATATTGAGTATTTTGTTGCTCAATAGTTTCAAATGCCAACATATTGGTTGCTTAGGGTCTATAGGTTCGTTTACTAATGCTTCAATGATGTCCCTAGTCTCATTAATATTGACCTCATAAGAGGTTTCACCCATGCAACTCAGGGCATGGCCACCTGAATTTATACTCTATCATAGTCTACCATGAAACACACATCATTTTTATAGTCCTCGACAAGTTTAGGAGGAATCCTGAACCTATTGTTCAAACTTTCTTTGAAATCTTTAAAATAGTTATCCATAATGCTATCAAAATTTACACCCATTTTTGCAATAAACTCATTTATCTGATACAAAATGGGAACATCCTTTCTCCACATGATAGAACCTTTGGATGGAAAGAATTTTTGTACATAAAAGAAAAGGCATGTCAACAAAGAACCAAATTTGCAAGGGTTGTTCTTTGTTGTTCAGATGCTATCCATATTTTTGTTTAATTGTTTAAGTAGTAACTTTGATAGATCAAATTCCATGTTTTCCGTCACAACTTTAAATGCTAAGTCCACTAGCTCACATGGCATGCTATTTAAATGATTAGAACTATAGATCTTGTGGGCAATTGCATGGATACCAAACCTCAACTCCACATTAGAAATGGTGCTAATTTTCAAACCTCTACCATCCCACTCGGCTAGGGTTTTCTTCTGGAGTTCATCACAACCTAGGGTTTTGGTAGATTTTGCTTTGCTTAGTATGGGAAGGCCAATAATCTTGTGAATCATCTTTTTGGTTATCAATATGGGCTGCTCTAAGCATAGTTGACCATTGTGCATGTGACTAAGAATATACCTAATCGATTTTATCTGAAAACTTCTTGGTAGGTGTGTGATATGTGTCAACCTTATTTCAAGATGCTTGTGTTCAAGTTTCAATGAGCCATAAAAACACATTTCCTCTAAAGCACTATCCATTTCTAGGGTTCCTATCTCCTAAATTGAACATTTAAAATGAGTGCAGATATTGCTAATTAGTAGTACCTTTCGTGGAATTTGGGATTATGCACCATTAGGGTTGAGTGCCTCTACCACTATTGGAACATGTTTGAAATTCACTGCTTTCCACTCTACACCCTTGACCAACATCTCAAAAGCCCTCTTTGCCTTACTGCTACTAGTGCTTCCAAATGCAATTGCCACTTGGTAAGTGATGGAAATTTTTGAACAAATTCCTTAGCTACAAATTTGCTTGAAATCACTTGGAATTTCTTATGTGCACCTAGAAATTTCTTTACTCTATGAATACTAAAGATGTGGTGAAAAATGGAGTCAAATTTTGCCCCTTTTGATGAAAACTTTCCATTAATGCTAGGTACCATACTAATGTAGTGCATGACAGACTATCATCCACTCACTAGCTAGGTAGAAACTTGTGACTCAATGATCAAAAAAACTTACATTGCTCCTGACCTAGCTCAGTTGAGTTTGTGACTAACCTTGCTCAGTATGAACTAAACTCAAGTGATCCTTTTGTATCTAAAATATTGATTTGGATCTATTGGCATAAAGGTATTTTCCATTAGTGACAACACTCATTATATAGTTCAAACCGAGCGTCGAAGACACAGTTCAAACTGAGCGTCAAAGATACAATTCAAACTGAGTAAAGTTGCACTTAGTGTTAACCGAGTGGAGTGTTAACTGAGTAAAGATAGAAGTAGTGTTAACTGAGCTTAGTCGATTAACAAAGAAATTAGTTTTTACCGAGTGACACTATATCTACCGAGTCACCAATGGTTACCGAGTTCCAGGAAATGTTGTATGACTAGTATGAACTGAGGCCCTACCTCTACCAAGTACATGATGATGTCCTGTAACATAGTGGATGCTGTGTATCAGAAGGTCATCAAGTCTGTCTGAAGAACCCGAGTTTATTTTACTATTTGGCTGACTCAGTTATATTTTGTTTACTTGTGTTCAATCGACCTTGCATCTATAATTACTAAAATGGTATATATATGTGTATAATACAGAGTTGTAATTGTTGTAATGGATAAGAGACATGTATGAATATGTACATATTGTGATACAAGAGATAGATGCAAATTCAATAGTAGAGTAGTATATTAGCAAGGTTCACAAGGTGCAGTAAAGATTTCATCAATCACAAGAGGTGATTATTGCAAAGGATCTAATCAAGGTATATGTAGATCTGATTGATTCATCCTAACAGGTGAATCATCTAAAATCCTCTAACAAGGTAGACTTAGCAGTCTTTGTATAAATCTCCTAATAGAGTGCATACTTGTAAAGTATGTTTTAAATCCTTTAACAAGGTGGATCTAGCAATCCTCTTTGCTCCTAACAGGGCAGATCACCAGAAGTGATCATTGTATGCCTTAACTAGCTAACTTCTTACTGCAAAAAAGAAGCTTTGTGGGTTTCATCCCCACCATAGTTTTACTTTCTATTTTGGAAGGTTTCTGGGTCACCAAAATCTCTGTGCATATGTGTTATGAATATTTATTTATCTCTTGCATGCATCAGATTAGGTGAATGAATGATTTTCCAGTTTATGCTGAATTAACTTAAAAGTTGTATTGTTACCGATTCACCCCTCCCCTCTCAGTAACTTGTTATATCTTGAATATTTCCAACAATTGGTATCAGAGCTATTTGGTTCCCAAGACAAAGCTTGACAGCTTGAGCAAAGATCAAAGTCAATGGAGATACTCAGACTGGAGAAAGTTATAGAAAATGAAAAGTTAGATCTAGAAATGGCCATGGTTCAACTCAAAGAAGCAAAGGAACATCTTTCTCAATCCCTAAAAAGAAGAAAGGAACTTGCAAGACAAATGAATGACCATCTTTATGTTGAAGAAAGGATTGAAGATTTGTTACCATCAAGTAATTCAGAAGAAGCTGACAAAGCAATCAAAGAACTTCTAGAAAAGAATGGATCTCTGCAAGAAGAGGTAAGAAAGCTTAAAAGAGAGCAAGAAATATAGTCAATCAGGCTATGTGAAGTTTTGGAACAAAGAAAAAAAGCACAAGAAGAATTGGAAGACAGAAGTCATGAAATTCATAATCAGTCCCATCAGCATGAAGATCTTATAGACCAACTCTCTAATGCAAATGAAGAAATCAGGATTCTCAGAGCACAAATTGAAAGAATAAGGAATGATTTAAACACTGAAAAGAAAATCAATGAAAGTCTACAGAGTGACTTAAGAACTGAGAGACAAATCAATGAAAGCTTGGAAAATGACCTCATCTCTAAAAGGAAAGTCAATGAAAGAATGATGAAATCCCAAACAGATATAAAACAATTAAATCAACAAAATGAGGAAAACTTTCATAGACAAAAGGGTAAAGCTAGTCTTGGATACAAGGAAGAAGGTGAATCCTCCAAAAAAGGTGAACAAAGGAATAAAAGACCCACTTGTAATCACTGTGGCAGGTTAGGACATACATCAAACAAATGCTGGAGCAATGGGAAAGCAAAATTCAGTGGCAAATACTTCAATTGCAATCAGCATGGTCATAAGGCAAATGAGTGTAAAGAAAAACCAAAATTTGAGGGCAACTGTCACAAATGAAAAAAGCATGGTCACAAAGCATTCCAATGCAAAACCAAATCATTCAATCCAGCTAAACAGATTGTCAAAGCGATATTTGGATGGGACTACAACACCTGGTGCAGATGTCACTATTGTGGAGAATATGGACATTCTGGCATAAATTGTGCTAGACATCACCTAAGGAAAAAGGAAACTATAGTAAGATGCTATACATGTACAGAACTTGGCCATATAGCTAAAAATTGCATGAATATCAAAAGAATTGAAGATGAGAAGAAAATCAAAGCAGACAACATTCAGAAGCAAATGAAGCAACAATGGATTCCAAAATCTACTGAGCAAAATAAATCAAGTAATGGAAATGTCACTCAAGTAATGGGTGATTCCACCATTTCCAATTAATATTCATAAAATAAAGATTGGAACTACATCCTCCAAGATTTATCCTAAGTAGCTCCAAAGGAAGAAGGATGATCAAATCAGTATTTCAAATACACTTTGACTTCAGGACGGTTCAAGACTTTACCGAGTTCATTCGGGTGTAACAAAGCTTCATTAACCAAGTAGCAGCTATCGAGTTAGGTCGGTAAGAGACTTTATCGAGTTTGGTTAGGCACAACAAAGTTTCATTGACTGAGTTGTGTCAACCCAGCAAGGTCGGTTCGTGACCTAACCGAGTTAGGTCGGTACTTCAATGTTTTCATTTGATCGCCGAGTTGATAATATCTACCGAGCTAGTGGATGACAACCTATCATTTCATCTACCATCATACCAAAACATTTATGGAAAATTTTTTGTCAAAAGGGGCAAAATTTGATCTCATTTTTCACTGTGAACAAAGAGCTAAGTTATCTTTTGCAATTCCAGAGCGAGCTTAAAACATTTTCGAGCGAATTTTTTCAAAAGGGCAAAAAATCTGTTTAGAATTTTTCTACACCTACTGAGTAGCAATGGCATTCAGAAGTGGCAACTCCAAGACAAAGAAAGGTTCAGAAATGCTGGTTAGAGGAGAGGAATGGAAGACCCCGAACTTCAAATTGGCGCCAGCAATTGCAGAATCATTGGACCCTAATGGTGCTCAGTCACAAATCCCTCCAAAGGTACTTCTTATTAATGAAATTCACTCTCATTTCAAGTGTTCCATTCAAGAACTTGGAAACCTAGAAATTGACAATGCCCTAGGTGAAATGAGCATATATGGAACCTTGAAACTTGAACATTAACATCTTGAAACAAAAGGGTTAACCTATATTTTGCATTTGCCAAGGAAATTTCAAGTAAAATGGGTTAGGTATGTACTTAGTCGGGCTCACAATGGCCAATTGTGGTTAGAGCAACCAGTACCTATCACTAAGAAAATGATTAGCAAAATTATTGGACTCCCCATGTTGAGCAAAGCCAAGACTACCAAAACCCTAGGTCGGGAAGAATTGCAGAGACTAACCCAAGCAGAATGGGATGGTAGAGGACTTAAACTCAGTATAGTAACTGATGTTGAATTGAGATTTGGCATTCACATCATTGCTCATAAAATCTACAATTCAAGCTAACCAAACAGTGTATCCTGTGAAGCTGTGGATTTGGCATATAAAATAGTAAAGAAGAATGTAGAGTTTGATTTATCGGAATTGCTTTTGTCCCAATTCAATAAAAATATGGAAAGCATAAGGACTTCGAAGAACAACTCCTATAAATTTGGTTCACTTTTGATTTGTTTATTTTTCTATGTTCTAAAGTCCTTTCCATCTAAAGGATCAATAGTATGGGAAAAGGATATCCCAATTATTTATCAAATTAATGAATTCATCGCCGAATTAGGTGAAAATTTTGATAGTGTTTTGGATAGTTATTTTGAAGAATTTAAGGAAAGAATGAACAATAGGTTCCGAATTCCTCCAAGACTTGTTGAAGAATACAAGGAAGATGTATGTTTCATGGTAGACTGTGACAAGGTATACATACAAGTAGTCAGGCCTCAAGTAGCATGGGTGAAACCTCTTCCCTATGAGGTAAATATTGATGAAACCAGGGACATCATAGAAGCACTAGTAAATGAACTTGTAGACCCAAGGCGACCAGTTTTTGGAACATATGATGAAGCTAAGGCCAGAATTGAGCTTCAAATTCAAATCCCTCAGGCCATTAGCAAAGGAAAGAGGAGCATAGCCAAACTGAAAATAGATGTTGGCCCTCTCATGATAACAGAAGGGAGAGGAGAAGATGAAGAAGAGGAGGAAACCAAGTCTGAAAAAGAAAAAGAGCCTCAAAAAAAGAAAGGTAAGGTGACTATCACCAAACCTACAAAGCAAACTACTGCAGTGTTCTCCAGGAGAACAAGACAGGGAAAGAAGGAACCTGTACTTGTTAAGCCTCCACTCACCCTTGAGGCGAGACTGAAGAAATTAGATGCAGGAGCTAGCTTCACAAACTTCAAAGCATTGAAGTTTGAAACCAGAATAGAACAGGAGAAAATGCAGATTGAGGAACTGGTACTGAACAAAATGGGTAAATGGAAATACTCCCCAGACTAGATAGCCTCTCAGATCTCCAAAGAGCTATTGGAGAGGTTGAAACCAAGATGGGAAGCTACAACCAAGACTGTCAAAGACATTTATGAGTAGACCCTGAGGAATCTCCTGCTGAGTCTCACTGATGTTGAAGTGAAGAAATCACTAAAAGACCATGAAGGTAACATGATGATTAGATTCCACACTTGTTTGATACTTGTCAAAGACATTGAGCATGTAGTAAATGATGCAACAAACATATGGAAAAATATCTATCATCTACACAAACCTAGTGATGATATTGTTGAAATCAAGGACAATGGAAACAGTGATGATAATGATGATGATGATGATGGGGATGACATTAAAGACATTCCAGAAGACCTGCAATCATTAATGTTAGAATTTGAGGAAGAAGCTGAAAGAGAAATGAAGGAAGAAGCAGAACAAGCTAAGGAGGAAGAAGATCCACTAATAATTGCAGCCAAAGTCATTGCATCTCTTCCTCACTCTCCACCTAAAATAGGTACATCAACTGTGGAGATAGCTTCTACTGGTGAGATTGTGAGCTCAATAGCCTCATCAATTGATCAATCTTCACCTGTCTCCTCTCAGTTCTGGGTACCATCTATGCAAGTGTCTACCACTTCATTAACCAAGCTGCAGCCACCTTCTTTGACCGAGTTATCCTCAGTCACAGCAGTAAGTTTTTCAAGTATATCAACTTCTACTATAGAGTGTATAGTAAGTGTACCTACAGGTACTACAATTTTGACTTCTCCTGCTCCAATTTTGGCAATTGTTAGTTCTCCCACCCCATCCTGTACAACAATGTTGGGAGCAACACCAATTTTTGATACTATTAGTACTTCTCTCAGTCTTTCTCTAGTTAGTCCTATTCTAGTTTTTTCAGCTAGTCCAGCATCATCAACTATTGTTTCAATTTCAAAGGGAAAAAGTGCAGTCACTACAGAAAAACCAAAGAGATACATGTTTTCTAGTAAGGCAGTGGATGAGGAAATAGATATAGATAAGGATGTTGTCATTCCTAAGATAGATCTAGATACTGCATCAGTTAATGAAATGAGAATGCTCAGTCAGCTAATAGAGCAGAAAGCTAGGCAAAAACAGCTGAGGCATGAGAGAGACCAGGAATATAGCATTATTGAGAATGCTAAGAATATCATAACAGATGCTATAGGTGTTGAAGTAGATTCTACTCAACACATTTTGATTCAGTTAGAAGAGGCTGTATATAAATTTAATGAGGACAACTCTGACCAAGATAAATTGATTGAAAAGGTAGAGAAGAAATTTAACAATAAGGTGCTTGAGCACATTGCTCAGCATATTGCAATAAAACAGGTAGAATTGTCTACAATTTTGAGTAATTTTGAACATTCTTTTAATAATGTAACTTCACTTTTTGGCAAACTCTGTGATGTTACCGAGTTTACTAAGGAAATAAGAGAAAAGTTGAATAAAATTGATGCAGATATGAAGGTCAGTTCCCAAATGCTGCAATCTGACCACAGTGCAAGTTCATCCAATCATCTGAGAATAAGGTTTTTGTCAGAGAAATAGGCAGAATTGCTGAGAGAGGAAGCAAGGATCAGGTCTACTCTGATTGACATCCAGAATATGATCCTTCCTGTCATGGACACAATGCAGAAGCATATTGCTCATTCTAAAAACATTGATCCATGACAACAACTTCTCTATTGCAGATCACATGATTGAACTCTCTTCAAAAGTTCAAATTGCACTCTCCACCAGCAAAATTTTTCAAGAAAATTGGGATAAGACTTTGGCTCTTATTCTCAAGGTACATTCAAAATTTATCTCTCATTTTGGAATCTCCATGTAAATATATACTATTTGGCATTATTGTCAAAAAGGGCGAGATAGACTTCAAGAGCTAACTATGCAAAAGATATATGTATTGACTTATGAATATTGTACATATTGTATGGTGGAGATATATGTAAATAAAAGGATATGTGTTGCAAGATTTGCAAAAAGATCAATTTTAAATTGTATGTCATTTTTATTTTGCACATAAACTTTGATTCATAATTGTTTTTGTCACTAATGCCAAAGGGGGAGATTGTTGGCATAAAGGTATTTGCCATTAGTGACAACACTCATTATACAGTTCAAACTGAGCGTTGAAGACATAGTTCAAACCGAGCTTCAAAGACACAGTTCAAACCGAGCATCAAATATATAGTTCAAACCAAGTAAAGTTACACTTAGTGTTAACCGAGTGGAGTGTTAACCGAGTAAAGATAGAAGCAGTGTTAACCAAGCTCAGTCGATTAACAAAGAAATTAGTTTTTACCGATTGACACTATATCTACCGAGTCACCAATGGTTACCGAGTTCTAGGCAATGTTGTATGACTAGTATGAACCAATCCCCTACCTCTACCGAGTGCATGACAATGCCGTGTAACATAGTGGATGTCGTGTATCAGAAGGTCATCAAGTCTGTCTGAAGAGCCCAAGTTTATTTACTATTTGGCCGACTCAGTTATATTTTGTTTACTTGTGTTCAGCCGACCTTGCATCTATAATTACTAAAATGGTATATATATGTGTATACTACAAAGTTGTAATTGTTGTAATGGATAAGAGACATGTATGAATATGTACATATTGTGATACAAGAGATAGATGTGAATTCAACAACAGAGCAGTATATTAGCAAGGTTCACAAGGTGCAGTAAAGATTTCATCAATCACAAGAGGTGATTATTGCAAAGGATCTAATCAAGGTATATGTAGATCTGATTGATTCATTCTAATAGGTGAATCATCTAAAATCCTCTAACAAGGTAGACTTAACAGTCTTTGTATAAATCTCCTAAAAGAGTGCATACTTGTAAAGTATGTTTTAAATCCTTTAACAAGGTGGATCTAGCAATCCTCTTTGCTCCTAATAGGGCGGATCACCAGAAGTGATCATTGTATACCTTAACCGGCTAACTTCCTACTGCAGAAAAGAAGCTTTGTGGGTTTCATCCCCACCCTAGTTTTACTTTCTATTTTGGAAGGTTTCTGGGTCACCAAAACCTCTGTGCATATGTGTTATGAATATTTATTTATCTCTTGCATGCATCAGATTAGGTGAATGAATGATTTTCCAGTTTATGCTGAATTAACTTAAAAGTTATCTTGTTACTGATTCACCCCTCCCCTCTTAATAACTTGTTATATCTTGAATATTTCCAATAGGATCTTCTACTTTCTTCCATTTGGAACTGCTCGAGCTATAGCTTGAAGATGTAGTTCCAATATTTTCTTCCAAGAATCTAGTTGGAAATGGTGGAGTCACCCACTTCTTGAGTGATAATGCCATTATTTGAATTGTTATGCTCAGTAGATGTAGGAATCCATTGTTGTCTCATCTACTTCTTGATTTTATCAGCTTTAGCTTTCTTCTCATCTTCCACTATTTCTATGTTCATACAATTTTTAGCTATATGACCAATTTTAGTGCATATGTAACATCTTACTATTAAATCTCTTTTTCTTTAGTGATTTCTTATGTAATCTATTCCAATGTGTTCATATTCTCCACAATAGTGACATCTACATCAAGTGTTGTAATCCCAACCAAATATTACTTTGAAAATTTATTCAATTAGATTGAATGGTTTAGATATGCATTCAGATGCCTTGTGACCTTGTTTCTTTCATATGTGACATTTACCTTCAAATTTTGGTTTCTCCTTGCATTCATTAGCTTTATGACCATGTTTACTACAATTGTAGCATTTCCATTGAATTTTGACTTTCCTTTGCTCCAACATTTGTTTGATGTATAACCTAACTTACCACAATGATTGTAAGCAAGTCTTTGATTCCTTTGGGCACCTTGTTTGGAAGATTCACCTTCTTCTTTGTAACCAAGTCTTGCTTTACCTTTTTGCCTATAGAGATTTTGCTCACTTTGTTGATTCAATTGATCCATATCTACTTGTGATTTAATCATCATTTCATTGAGTTACTTTTGAAAAATTAGATCAGCTTTCAATCTTTCATTGATCTATCTTTGAGTGATTAGATCATTCCTTAAGCTTTCATTCTCAAATCTTAGATTCATGATTTCCACATTTGCATTGGAGAGATGATTGATAAGACTTTCTTGCTAAAGGGATTGATTTTGATTTGCATTGTTCCTTGCCTCCAAGTCTTCACTTGCCTTATTTCTTTGTTCCAAGATTTCACACATTCTTATTGACTGAACTTCTTGTTCTCTTTTCAATTTTCTTACCTCTTCTTGTAGAGACCCATTCTTTGCTAGGAGTTCTTTGATTGCCTCATTTGCTTCATCTGAGTTGCTTGATGGGAAATAATCTTCAATATTTTCTTCAACATACTGATGGTCATTCATTTGTCTTGCAAGTTCCTTCCTTCTTTTTAGAGATTGAGAAAGATGCTCTTTTACTTCCTTGAATTGAGCTATGGCCATTTCCAAATGTAGCTTTTCATTCTCAATAGGTTTGTCAAGTCCAAATATCTCCATTGCCCTTGATCTTTACTCAAGCTATCAAACTTTATCCTGAGAACCATAGAGCTCTGATACCAATCGTTGGAAATACTCAAGACTAGCTAGGTTACTAAGAGGGGAGGAGTGAATCAGTAACCTCAAAAACATGAAATCAATTAACCACTTAACCATATAAATCATTCATCATTCATTCATCTAATCTACTGCATGCACGAGAAAATATAAAAATTCATAACACATGAACATAGTATTTTGGTGACCCAGAAACCTTCCAAATAGAAATTAAAACTTGGGTGGGGATGATACCCACAAAAATTCACTACTGTAGTATAAAGTTGGTCTGTTAAGGCTTACATTGACTACTTCTGATGATCTGCCCTATTAAAAGAAATTTGGACTACTAGGTCCACATTGTTAGAGGTTTTACAATCATACAATGAACTATGCACTCTATAAGGAGATTTATACAAAGACTATTAATTCTACCCTGTTAAAGGATTTAGAAAACTGATTCACCTATTAAGATAAAAAAATAGATCTGACCTACAACTCAATTGCTGAATAGATCTTGAAGTACATATCACTTCTTGTGATTGATATGTCTCTATTGCTCCTTGTAGACCTTGCTGAATATTTTGCTCTACTACTGATTCACATTCACTCTTCTCAAAGCATTACAAGTCCATTCCTTAATATTCCATAATAATGATGATATATTCCAATTGATACAATACATTACATATATACCATTCCAATAATTACAATTGAAAGGTCAGCTAAAACACAAGTAAGAAAAATATTACTGAGTTGACCAAACAGTAATAAAAAACTCGAGCTCTTCAAGTTGAATTGATGACCTTCTGATACTCAGCATCCATTGCATTACTCGACATTGTCATGCACTTGGTAGAAGTAGAAGCTCAGTCTATATTAATCACACAATGTAGCTTAGAACTTGGTAACCATTGGAGACTCAGTAGATATAGTGTCACTCAATGAATACTGAAACCTTCGTTTACCTTGTTGTCACTCAGTAAAAACTACACATCCATTACTCGATACAAACTAGTTGCATATCACACAAACTAATGACTTGGTAGATATTGTGAAGCTTAGTGACCATTATCTATTTGTAAACACTGTTGAATTGCACATTCACTTGGTAGCCTTAAGAATGCTCAGTGTGAACTTCTTAGCTACTGAACTTACAAGGTAACCAGTAAATGCTCTGTATAAACTATGGTCTGAGTGATGAGCTCAATAAGCATTCAGAATCAAATAAGTGTTGTCACTAATGACAAAATACAATATAATGCCAACAACGAGAAGCAATTAGTAGTTAAATACAATCCAAGTGAGGACAAAGCAACTTGGAGGGATGGGGGAGTCTTGACCTTTAGTTTGTTTTAGATAGGTTTGGACATGTTTAAGACTCGATAAAAAACATGCTTTATCCCTAAAACTAAAAATGGTAGAGAAGGAAAAACCTTTGTCTCACAACTTATGTGCATGCGTGGACCTCACATAGTCATGTCACCCCCTAGAGAGTGCTCGTGTTTTTGGTGTATTCAAAGGGATCAATAACATATATTCTGAATGAACACCCTTGTGGTAGGGTTCAAGTGTGTATACCACCTTCTAATGCCTAGTAGCATGCATATGGTGAGTTCTATAGGAGAGATTCTTGCCCCTCCTTGCACAAATATTATGCCCCCTTTTGAAGGTGAATCAGGTAGCTTCTAACTAAAGGTTTTTACTTGGATTCCATTTGTATTAATCCCCAGTGGCTCTACAAGAAGAGTTAAGACCAAAAACTCACACTAGCATTTGTAAGTGTACATAATTTATTAACAAGATTGGGGTTGGTGCTAACCAGTGTAGTTTACAGAGCCTCCCCTTGATATGCGATATCAAGAATGAAGGAGAGGAAATCAATCTAACTTTGGAGTCTTTCACTCTACAAAGCTTCTTTATTATAGTGAGTTAGAATCTCTAACAAAAGGAGTGTGCTCACTTGGGTCATTCCTAAAGGTTGGATCACTCGGGCAGGCCCTCTAAAGGTTGACTCAGACTAGTGGTCTAGATCTAAGGGTCTAAGTTTTTTATTTCCCTCAAGGGGAAAGAGCATACTCCTCTACCTCATCACCTCACCCAAACACATAGAACATGTTAATAACTGACTTAGATTAATCGATCTAGACTTATCCTTTCTCAAGATTTTGATTTCCTGAAAGGAAATCATCATCCCTTCATAGAAGATGACTCATACTAGAGAACCACTAAGTTTCTTGACTCCCTCGAATGTCATCTTTCAGAGGCTTTTAGATTTCTAATTTACCCTTGGTCATGACCTCCAAGTGGTAAAGAGCATACTCCCCTATTCCCCTATCTTGCACCTTATGAAGTTCACAAGCCCTAATTAGATTATGTTTAGAAAATGAGAAAAAGACACATTGTTTTAGTGGGTTTTAAAGTTGGTCTTCGACAATCGTATCTTTGACAAGCATCCTACAAAAACATAGTCAGTTCATGTTTTGAGAGTTTATGTAAAGGAATCTTTGTCACACATCCTACAGAAAACTATTAGGCTGTAGAAAATTAGAAAAACTAAAATGAAGATGCTTTAGAGAAAACATGTTAGTGAAAACTAATAAACAACATACTGAAAAATTGCATTTTATATTGTTGTTTCAAGATTTTGTGTGAAATATTGTGTAGGTCACATGAGCTCTTTCACTTACCTATGTGAGAAAGTGAGGTGTTGCATTAGAATTCGTGCAATGGGACACTTTTTCACGCAAGAAAGTGGAGAGAAATGGGTGAAACCCTCAAATATTCACACAAAAATTAGTTTTACCATGCAAAAATCTAGAAGACCATATGGACCAGTATGAGAAAATGATGAAAATGCCAGAAAATAAGATAGATGAGGCCAAATAAATTGTTTTTCTCTACCCCACGATGAGCACAAAAATGTATATGTGAAATGTGACCTCTACTTCTCACACACACTTCAACATGATCCTTACTTGTGGAGTCATCCTAGAATAAACATGGAGTTGTTTATCCAAGACACCTGATAGTGCGACCCATTGCCTTCTAACTAGAGGGGTTTTGCCTATTGTCCTCTTAGATCAAGATGCAAAAAACCAAACCTTTCTAGAATAAAGGGATTTAAAGAAAAGTATGAACATGCAATTAATCTATATGGTATGCAAGCATTAATCTAATAAATGAAAGAAACTAAGCTAGATGAATGCATTAGTAATCTAAATGATTTTAGAACATTAATCAAGTAGAAAAACTAGGATGAATAAGTAATTTGACAGCAATTCAATGCAAATTCCAAAATCCAACCTTTGTAATGAGGAATTAGGAGTGTCCTAAATAGAATTCCTAAAATCCATCAATGGTTGAGATCAACTCAGATCGATAGTCAAAATTGAAGCTAAGATTTAGTCAAAGTGGAAGATTCCCAATACAAGTGTAGTTAACTAACTTAGATCCTGAGTGTAATGAATAGTTAACTAAAATTCACTTTAGTGTGAGAGTGAGTGAATTAAGTCAATTCCAATTCAAGAAGTAGATAACTTGGAATTTCCATTTTTGAACTGAAGAATAGAATTTGGGTAAGTTATTTAATTTAATAAAGTGAGATATGACATTCAATTAATTAAAATGAGCATAATTATTAAATTAAATACATTTAATTCCTTAGTACATTAGCCTTAGGAGATAATTTAATTTAATTAAAGTATAAATACTTCAAATTCAATTAAATCTTAATCAATAAGTTTATTGTGACTAATACAAGTCAATAATTTATTAATTAAATAAGTAGCATGATTAATGCAAATTAGGGTTTTTTGCATTTGACAATTTAGTCAAGTAGTGCAAATTAGAACAAGAATTGCCTAGTGAGATAAGACTTTAGAAATGATCAAAAAAGACTAGAATTGGTTGTCATGGCAATGAGCCAATTTTGGGGTATTAAAGAGACAAGAATCAGAATGAAACTAAAGAAATTCTTGCTCATTCATATTCATTTCTTTGAAACAATACATTCAAATGCATGAAATCAAAACATAAAAACACCTAATAGATCTAAACTTTCTATGTTATTTTCACTACTACTGTCATATAAGAGAAATATGCTGAAGAAAGTGGTGCCATAGTGATGAGAACACATCAAGACTGGAACCCTAGTTTTACAAATCTAAGAAAACTCAAGATTGGAATACACATGCTATTACAATAGTGAATAGTTATTTCCCCCAAAACTAGAACCAACCCTTACAATGGATGAGAAAGAAGAAGATATAGACAAGGAGTGAATTCTTGGATCTGATCTAAAGATGACATGTGTCCACTTGAAATTTCATCCTTTGTTGTTGCAAAGCCTCTTTCCTCTTTCTACCCATTTGATCTAATTTAGTTTTCATCACTTTCCTGTAACAAACTTGGAAATATCTTTGCTAAATGATGAAAATCATTCTGCTTGCCAAAATATCTGAAAGTATCATGAAATGCTGGTAAAATTTTTTGTTTAAACTATTTGAAGGTAACCAAATTTGATCATAAGTGCATTTTTACCATGTTTTACAAAGCCCATAATTGCATTTTCAATTTTCACCCATTTGACTAAGAGGACCCAAATTTTACATTTTTTCCTATAATTCAAACTAGTAAATTCTTGTGTGAAAAAAAAATCCATGATCAGAAAGTTCATCTTCTCCTAGTTTTGGTGATATATAATATGCCCATATTCGCCTACAGGAAACCCCTAGAATCTTAGTTTGAAAAATGTACCTCTTATTATAAAACTCTAGTCTGCACTTTGAATTTTTCAAAAATTTAAAATTTTCTAAAGTTTGAACTTCATAATATATCATTTTCAATTTAAAACATTTTGGTTTTTGACCTTCATATTGCCCCTTGGGTCAATCTTCATTTGACTAGGCTATAATGTGGCAACACCTGATTGAGCTGCCCATTGTACACTCACTTGCCATTGGGCACTAAGTGGCACCATCTGGTTAGCTGTCATGTTACTATGATGTATTAGCCTCTCATTCACTTCTCAAACTACCATGAGACATCCACCTCCGCACACTAATTGGATTGCCACCTCACCACCGTCTTGGGCCCACTGCCACGTCGTGCCTAGGTGCTTCCCTACATTATTTATCTTTTGAGAAACTTCCTAAAATGGAGAAGCACCCAGTGTAGGATGTGCCACATGGAAAAATCCTATGCCTTTGTCATTTGGTTTACCACATCAGCATTCTGGTCAATTTGCATTTTTGGTCAAAAATGTGGTCTTCTGTCTAGCTAACCATCCATGGGTGGGCTCCACCATGCAATTCGCAGCTTCCAGAAGCCATCTATCTTTAAGACAACAAACCTATTATGTGTCAAAGTATTTAAACATATGAAAAGACCTTCATCTACCAAATGTGGGACAAAAGGTTTTAAAAGAAGAACTTTACGATGCATCCTTTTGCCTACGAGTTGGAAAGTTTGCATCATACATATTGCTTTGCAACCTGCAAAGTGGGAGGAGGAATCACATCCAAGTGGCTAGGTGAACCAAGAAAATGGAAAGCACAATGAAAAGGATGCCATGGCCACTCCCTCATTACAACTAGAATTTCAAAATTCTCCCACCTTCATCTGAAGTTGCAGACTAGAGTGTTAAAAGCTAGAACACTTGGTAGTAGAAAAGTTGGAGAATATTAAATTGATCAAAGAATATTTGCAAGGAAATAAAAAATTTTCCACCAATAGTTCAAATATTGTAAATGAAATGTGCATAGAGTAGGTAAGGACAAAGACAAGCTAGAATGCATTGTCCCCCACACTGAGCCCTTAATGTTAAACACTAGATAGTATAGTCATATTTTATCTTTTTGTGTAAATGAATTCATTGACAAAACTATCTCAAAATTCATATCTTGCTTTGATGTGATGAGCTCATTAAAAAAACTCCCACCATATAAAATCCTAGGGAGGGAGAGAAATTGTGATTAATGTTAACAGTAAAGAGCTCTAGCCCCACTTTTCTTTGACGTAGACTTCCTTGGTCTCCCTTGTTTTACATGGGTAGCTTATCATTTCTGTTGCCATGGAATGGTCTTCCCCTTTGCAGCTATCGACACCTTTCCTTGGCGCTACATTTCTCCTTTCTAACCACCACATTGCATTGAACCAATGTCCTCCCACCTTTATATTTGATGATTTTCAAAAACTATTATTGCCCTATGAAAAGTTCTAAATATTAAGGAGAATGGAGGGATGGAAAAGGTTTTAAAAGAATATAATTTATCTACCCACATGGTTCTACAAAATAGAAAACATCCACCCAGACCATATGGAGATTTTAAAGAAAGCATATGGATGTCATAATGCTCAATCTTGCCTAAAACTTTGGGGAACCAACAACCACGTTCTTTACTAGGTAGCTACATCTTCAAAATTGTAGCTCCTTTCACCTTATGTAATTCATCCCTATTGCTTGCTTTCTCTATGGTGTTGCTTCATCAATTTTATTTGGTGTAGTCTTCACAACTATAGCTCCTTCCATCTTATGTAATTCCTCCCTATTGCTTGATTTCTCTATGGTATTGCTTCATCAATTTTATTTGCTTCTACACCATGAAGCTTCTTCATAGCCTAGCATGAACCATTCTTTTGGCACCCCCGCATGAATGACTCCCCTATGGTTTCCCTTGTTTCATTCTCTTTTGAATGGTTTTCTCCCTATTTTTCTTTGGCTATGGTAAGAAAATCATTGATTGGTATTGACCTAAGAAAAATATAATGTAAAAGGGAAAAGAAGATGCAAGGTACCCATGTTTCACCCTTGACTTAGAAAAGCTATGAGTAACTATTGAACATGTGCCTATATGGAAAATTTTAGGGGAAATTACTTGTTTATATTAATCCCATTATTTTTAGCTATTCTTAGCAGATGGAAATAGTTCTTCAAGACTACTATATTCTATGGAAAAGGAGGAATTCTCTTCAGGACCATTGGTGGAATTACCTAGACATGGACCCAATACATTTTTGGATTCCATTTCATTCACCAAATTTATGGGAAGGTTTATATCAATAAGTTTTTTATTAGTCAAATCTAACACCATTTTTATTGCTTCCAAATCATGTATTCTAGTACCCTTATCAATATGGAGAAATCAGTCGGACCCCAAAGTGGGTCCAGCTAAAAAAAAAATCATTTTCAAAAAACTAAGATCAACCAAACTGATCCATGGAACATCAGATACTGATTGCACTTAAATGTGACCATTGAACCATCTATTATAACTCATTCGACATCTTTCTGCAACTTGCCAACTTTGTGCCAGGAGGTCCTTTGATCGGCTTTAAAAACTGACCCAAACCTCTGATCGAGCTCTGAAATCAAACATATTGATTCTTTGTTCCACGTACTTGCACCTTGTCGAATATTATCTCATGGAAAATTCTTAGTCAAAAGATAGTGACTGTCAAATTTTCCCTCTTAGAATTACTTGCAAGAAAACATGTCAAAAAACCATAAAACACATTTGGATTTGACTTCAAAAACTTGTCAGACTGACACTTGGGAGCACAGAAACTGGAGCATTGGTTCACTATCATGAGGAAAATATGAATTTGGTATTGGGATCATGAAAAATAATGAGACACATATGGCAAGTGGTCAAAGTGGGCTACTCAAATTTGCAAACTTGAAACACTTGACAGAAAAGCAGTTTTTGCAAATGGAATTAACTTGGGAAAGCATGCAAATGAATTTGTCAAGACTTAAAAATTGGCACACTTAAAAGTATTTTCATAGTAAATCATAGTGGTACAATCCATTCTATCTCACCTATCATGGATTTCAAGTTATGACATCATGAATAGGGGTACTAACAAATCTGCACTTCTTGACACTAGTAAAATGTTAGAAATTGCATTTGGAATTGCATTTGAAAACTGATCAAACGGATTCGTCATAAGCTCAAAATTGAAACATAGCAAGTCTTTGACCTCTAAAATGTAACATAAAAGGATTTTTTTCAATTGAATCAATTGGGTCAAAATTATAACAATTCAAATAGGGCTTCCTAGAATTCAGAACAAATTGCATCAGAATGACATCAATAAATGACCAACTTTGAGGGATTTAATACCTAGTCAAATGGATTCAAAATGACTTGAAAATTTAAAAATAGGCTCTTTGGTATGGAAACTATACAATCACAAAGTGGAAAATCATGAAACATTATTTCATGCAAGATATTCAAATTCAAACATAGGCTTCTATCGATGTTTGACACTTAGGCAAAAAATGTAGAATTGGACAATTGCTCAAAACAGGACCTCATAAAATGGCTCAGAAAAAAAATTTATCATCATGGAACTCATAGACATACTGAATTAAAGGTGTTAGAAATATTAAACACCTCATGGGTTTCAAATGGACAGCTGGGTACATATGCATCAAAAAGTGCTTCTAGGGCTTAATTTTTCAATGGAACTCAAAATTTAGGCTTCATTTTTGAGTCCCAACAGTTGCTCTATCTAGGGATGCATGTCCATTGCAAGAATGACAAGGATTTAGATCTCTAGAAGAAGCAGACCATTTCCAAAAAATATCTCGAACAACTTTATTGAAAGTAAGAAACAACTACTTCTACTATGTATAAATGATGGCCGTGAGCCACCAAACTTCAACAAAAACTTTTACCTCTATCATAAATCTGATTTTCATTTGAATGTGCATGAGGTAATCTAAAACTATCATTCATATTAGTTTCACCAATTAGATTAGCGTCATGAAATGACTCACTTGGATAAATGAAGTCTACACCTTCACTTTCATAACACATATAAAAATTAGATTCACCTTTAACCATTTTCTCATTATGAAAGTTTTGATCAGCATGCTCAAAAATATCAGACTCAAACTAAAAATCCTGTTTCATCAAATGAATCATGCATGCTATCAGTATTGAATATGAAAGCTTCATATTCAACATAGGGAAAGGGATCGCACATACCATGAAATTATGTATTTTTATGCATAACTAGATGTTACTCAAACAAGAAATTATATTTGTACTCACAAAATTCATCAATGTTAGAATCTAAAACTAATCCATAATCCTCCAATGACTCTTTGAAATCAGCAAATGAATTAGTCATCGGATTAGAGTATTTATCATGGAACTCAGGTGTATGCTGATTTTCAATAATAACTTCGTCAAACACCTTGTTATCCACATCATGAGATGTAACATCATTATCATTTTCACTGTCATCTCTAGAAGAAGAATAGTCTAATTTCTTATAGTAGTAAGACAATGTATCATCATTGAACTCATTCTCAACTAAATCTAAAACTTCCATGTGCTCTTCAAACAATGGATTGATAACTCGCAAAGATCCCTTTTGAACACTTTAACAAAGAATGGGCTTATCATCGTCAGGATCTTCATCATATAAAGTGTTAGTATACACTATAAACTCACTACCCATTTCATATTCATTTAGACTCTCACCATGTGAAGAAAAATTAGAACTACATGAAGACTCACTTTCTACTCCATCAATGAAGTATGTAGAATATGAGTCAATATTACTTGCATTGTCTTCATTAAGTTGATTCAAAAGTCTTGTAAACCAATTATCTTTAGGTGTTGATGCATTAACCTCAGAATAATTTTTATATTGCTGGTTGCTACTACATATATCTTCAAGACATTCATCTACACAATTAAGTAATCCATCCTTATAGATAATCTCTTTCTCTTCATATTGTGTAGACAAATCTTCTTCACAACTTTCAACCTCAAGCTGACTTGTATAACTCTAAAATGGAAATTTGTGCTCACTTTTGTCATTTCTTTCTTCTTCACAATTTACATCACATTCATATGAAGATGAACATATACTATCATGATCCTCTTCTTGACTCGAGTAACAAATCTCATCATTGTCTTCACATGATGCTTCTTCATAATACATCGGATCAACAACTTTACCTTCATCACTTGAAACATGACTTTCAACTTCTTCATCCTCATACAGAGATGAACACCTTTCAACTTCCTGATTCATTATGTTTTCAACATAAAGAAAATCATCAATAGGAGAAGAAACCACTGAATTTATATCTTGTATATCTAACTGATCAAGTGAACTAACTCTGTCATCTACTATTGTGATATTACAAACATGTCTCCTATATTCAACAAGGATGAACTCAACTCCTTTTTGCAACAAAGAAACTTCATGTTCACATGTTTTTATTTCTAAAATTTCAACTTGATTATTTACAATAGTAGGGGTACCTATTTCCTAATCTGAAATTAAATATTCCTTTTGACATTGATTTTTCCTTTGCACCTCATCGTGTTGGCAAAAATTTCTATAGAAATGACTCTGGGTTAATCTATACTTTATGTTATTTTCAATCTCTATTGTCATCATTAATGCATGATGCAAAGTCTTAGGCTCTTTGTCTCTTAATAAATAGCTCATTTTTTTATCAAATGCATCAAGATAAACTACTAAACACACTTGATCATCTGGCTTATAACTTTTAGGAATCTTATTCAGAACTTTTGCAAATCTGATATTAAATTTAGGAGCTAACTCACCATTCCTAATTTGAATCTTCAAGAACTTATCAAAATAATCAGAGATGCTCATTATTTCCCCGAACTGCTTCATGAAGGCTAAAAGTAATTCATCATAAGATGAAATTGAACATGAAGGTAGAAAGGAAAAGTAATCCCTAGCATCACCTTATAAAGTTTGAACAAACAACTTCATATGAATGTCTTCATGAGCAATTTCAAAATCACCAATCAAGTCACTAAACAACTGAATATGATGGCCGGCTTAATTTTCATGGTTCCCACTAAACTTAGCCAAATATTTTTTGAGATTATATGGCATAGGGTTTCTAAAACCATGAATGCCATCAAAACATAATGGCATGTTTCTCTGGCATAAATAGATCTAGAATTCTTATAGATGGGTTGCATACTAGGTGAGAAGAAATTTGTCATTTCTTACAAACTTAAAAGTAATTCACCATTACTACTTCTATAATTTATTACTTGCAATGGATCTAAAAATAAACTCTACCAAATTCAACTCCAAGCATACTTTAAAATATGAAACACTTTTTGAATCTATCTCTCACAAAGTATGTTGAAATGTACCAAACCAATCTTCAATTTAGTGCTGAAAATACCACTTGACAAAGAAAATTTTGTAAATCTTACTTTCATGTAAATGAAATCACATGAAAGTGGAAAATACCTTGGTGTTGATGTTGAAAACATTGATCTACTAATTGGCATAGGTGTTGATTTCAATTCTTCACACCACTGGTCAAATCCTTGTAGAGCTGCCATCTCCTTGAAGAGAACGAAATGAAATCACTATTGTGATTCATTCTTACATTCAAATTTCTTATGACAATAGATCAAACACAACACTTCAAAACTTGTCATTAGATTTCATAAACTCTCTCTTCTTTCCTAAAGCTTAACATAATTTTTAGATTTTCATAATCAAGCTGAAAAATCTTTGAAAGCATTTATGTCAAACCAATTTGCACTGGCATAGAGATCCTTTAGAGATTTGACACTCACAATTGTGAGAACGATTTCAAAGCATGATTTATAACATGACAAATTTGATCTGGATTTTCAACATGTAGCATTTAGGAAATCATTTAACACTTAGGAGAGAGAAACCATTTTTAAACAATTCTAACTCTAAATTTACAACATCACTTTGAAAACCAAACTGATTGAAATGATTGAAAATAAAACTTAGTAACAACATAATCTACATTCAATCCTTCAAAACTACTGTTGTCCATGCATAAAGCTTAACTAGGGAACACAAAATCTTGCATACAAAATTGAATATGCAAAATATATCAAAGGTTTCCAACTCCATAATTAAGTCATTCACAACCTTTTCCCCAATGGAGTTTCCATTTTTTTGGTGTTTTGAAATGCTACAAGTTTCAAATTACCTTGATGAGAATAAGACACATCTAGGGATAGCTAACTCGCATCCTTAACATATCCTTTTAGACATCGGGCCAACTATAAGGCTAGAATCTTCTTCTACTTTAGGCTCTACAAAACCTAGGTGGGTGGACCTCAAATTCAATTTATATGGTACCAGTGCTAAACATATTCTTCAATCTATTAACAGCAGATGTAACCCTTATTTCTCTTAATGACTCATGCAATAACATAGATCTACAATAGATAGATGCAAAACAATGCAATTCATAAGCTAAGTGTGGGTTAGACTTTGAATAACTTTCAACATAAAAGTCAAAGATGATTTAATATATTGATAATAGCAAGACCTAGGTATGAGCAAAAAAACTGAATGATCCTGCAGTTGATCAGTGCTTTATCTATTGGGTAATTACATAAATTACAACCATACATCTTCTAGAAGCCTTTGACATAATTCCTACATCAAGATCCTTGATCTATCTTTCACCTTGTAAATAGACATCTACATCAAAATTTGTTAGGCGACAGATTTAAAAGCTTGTTGAAGCCTAAATGTGGAGAAAAGTGATTCTAATAAGTTTTTCTTTCCTTCAAAGGCCATTTTAACTATTTTTTTTGCCTATGTTTTAATCTCACATCAAAATAAGTTATCCTTTCCATCAAATATATGAGATATTTTGTGCTTTTGAGAGCCAAAATGGTTAAGAATTTGATATGCAGTTATAGAGAGAGATTAGAGAGATACTTTTAACTTCTAGGAGATGTTTTCCAAGTGGACGCATGTCAAATGCATAATAGATCTAGGAATTCACTCTCCTTTATATCATTCTCTTTCTCATTCTTTAGAGGGGTTCCAATTTTGAGAGAAAAAATATTCATTTTTGTGATACCATTTGGGGGTTCCAATTTTTCATTGTAAGACCATTGGTTCCAATTTTTGATATGTTTTCATGACTGTGATACCAATTCCTTCAGTAATTTATCTTGTATTAAGAAGCATTAAGTCTTATGTAGATAGTTTTCATTTGTTAGGTGATTTGTGAGTCATTTCTATACATCTTTCATGTATTTGTTTTCAGGGAGAATAAATAAAACACGACAAAGTGTTTACATTCATTTTGAATCTTGTCTCCTATTCATTGGTTTGTAATCTCTTCTAATTTGTGAATAAAGAACATAATTTAGGTTGTATTTTGTTTAAAAATGCATGTGATTGATATATTTTTCTTGTGGAATAAAGGGCCATGTAATTGCTTGATATTTATCATAGGGTTTGCAGACTTCATGGTGGGATAGGTAAAGTATGAGATTCATTTTGATGCAGATGTCTATTCACAAGGTGAAAAATAGACCAGGGATCTTGATGTAGGAATTGTGTCAAAGGTTTCTAGAAGATGTATGGTTGTAATTCATGTAATTTCCCAATAGATAAGGCATTGACCAACTGCAAGATCACTTAGTTTTGTTTCTCATACCTAGGTCTTGTTTTTATCAACATATTAAATCATCTTTTCCTTTTATGTTAAAATTTATTCAAAGTCTAACCTGCACTCAACTTATGAATTGCATAATTTTGCATCTAGCTATTGTAGATCTATGCTATTGCATGAGTCATTAGGAGAAATAAGGATTAAGTCTATTGTTAATAGATTTAAGAATATGTTTAGCACTGGTACCATATAAATTGAATCTAAGGTCCACCCGCCTAGGTTTTGTAGAGCCTGAAGTAGAAGAAGGGTCTAGCCTTATAGTTGGCCCGGTGTCTGAAAGGATATGTTAAATATTAGAGTTAGCTGCCCCTAGATGTGTCTTATTTTCATTGGGGTAATTTGAAGCCTATATCATTTTAAAACACCAATAGAATGAATTAATTCTACATGTTAACATGGAATCTAGATGTTTCGGGGATGAGGGGGGTGGCAAGGGCAAAATGAGCTTATAACTTCACGTGACTAGCTCTGATTAGTAGAAAATATTAAACTATTCTCAAAACCAAGTGAACCTCAACATTAATCTATGATTGCATGACAACTAACTATGTGAATCTCTTGGTTATAGGTAATGTAGAAGGAGGCCATAGTTCAATATGCAATTTCAATTCATATGCATACAATATAAGGTTGAGCTGAAAAAACCAAACAAGTTTTAATTTTTGTGAGAGGCATTTAATTAGGTATTTTAATTTATTTATCATCACAAACATTATAACTTTGACTCTTATAGGAAAGCACAATGTCCTTAGCATGCAAGAAAATCAAGACTTTCTATGTGTTGGCTTGTTGATGACATTCTCTCGTCCATAGAAACTATAGTTCTAATATTTATCATGGTCTTTAATTTGAAAAACTTAATAGACTTACTAAATAAATGTAACTATGGTGGGTTTTTTCAGCTTTGCCTATTGTACATGCATATAGAATGCATTTGCACACATACTCTTGATTCAAAGTGGCATTCACAAGTTTATCAAGTCAATGGTATGATGTCATTCACATCTACAATTTTGTATTAGCAATTTTAGTTAATTGTAAGGTGTTTTGTAGAGTGTTAATTGATAAGTCATGATAAGTAGGTGCCATCCTTTGAATTGTGTCACATTATGTTATTGATATTAGAATTCACATGTAATTTTTAAAATCAAACTCATTGATTTATAAAAAAAAAATTTAGTGTATGGAGTATTCGAAAGAATGGCTTTCTATGGGTTTACCTCAAATTTAATGATCTATTTGAAAATTAAACTACATGAGGGTAGAGTTGAATCTAATAAGACATGTCATGAATATTATATTTTATTAATAGAATGAATGAAGTTTAGATGTTAAGGGGGAATTTAGATATTAGAGGGGGGGATGAGCTTCCATCCTCACATTCTTGTACATGATTAGTAGAGAATATTAAACTATTCTCAAAACCAAGTGAAGCTCAACATAAGGCTATGATTGAATGAAAACTAACTATGTAAATCTCTTGGTTTTAGGCAATGTAGAAGGAGGCAATAACTCAATATGCAATCTCAATTCATATGCAAAAAAAATGCAACAAGCTTGTATTTTTGTTAGAGGTCTTTAACTAGGTATTTAAGTTATAAACCATCATGAACATTGTAACTTTGACTCTTATAGGCAAGGGTAATGTCCTCAGAATGCAAGAAAATCAAGACTTTCTATGTGTTGGCTTGCTAAGAACATTCTCTCATCCATAAAAGCTAGAGTTTCAATGTCCATGATAGTCTATAATTTTAAAAATTTAATATAGCTATTAAATAAATGCAAACATGGTGTGTTTTTTTAGTTGCACCTATTGTCCATGCATTTAAAACATAGTTGCATGTGCATTCTTGATTTAGAGTGGCATTGACAAGTTTATCAAATCAATGGTATGATGCCAATCACATCTATAATTTTGCATTAGCAAGTTTAGTTAGTTTATGGGCTATTGTAACAAACTATATAGATGTTTAAACTATACATATTCTTAAAATTCAGATTTTAGAGCTTGTTCATTAGAGCACACAAATTTGTATTGTATCTACTATCAAACCCACAAAAATAAATAATGGACCTTGATTTAAAATATAGCTGCAAATTTATCCTTGATGCAAGTTAGGATGCCAAAGAAATTTTTAGTCAAAGTTGACTATGTTTACTTAATTGCTTCATCATTGATGAGTACATGTTTTTTGGAAATATCCCTAAGTCTACTTTTTAAAAAAAAAATTAATCTCAATTTTACACTATGTCAAAATGTTATGGGTCCTCTTCAATACAATTCCTTTTTCCTCTATGTATTATCACTAAAGTAGAATGGCTATAGCTACACAAAATGAATAAATATGTGCTCCCACGTACACTAGAATTGTATTACACTCACCCTTTCAAGTCTCCATGAGAGGAAAATTTTTCTCACTGTACGATGTAATAGAGACATAAGATTATGTTAAAATGAAAATGACTTCTCAACTATGAAGAATTAACCTTTGTTTATATCAACTACAATAGCTTCTCACACAAACCACCTACATAACAACATCATTAGATTCAATCTGTAGAATTTTGTACAAGTCACATCTACATAGAAACATTGTAAATTTTCAAGTGAACTTGCATGAAGTAATTAGTAATTTACACCACTACTTACCAATATTTATATAAATTAAATCATGTGAAAAAATACAAGCTTAATAGCACAATATATCATTTATATTACATAGAAAACTATCATGTTGAGGAACACTATATATTTTTCAAAAATATTTTGATTGCAACAAATGGAAGTTCAAAAATTTACAATATTAACAACTATTTTAAGAATCTTATGCATATTTGTGTTCTATTGTTGCATAATCAATCCTCAGATTAGTTTCCTTAGTGTGTTACCTAAACATTGAGAGGATTTTAGGTCTTTTTTATTATAATTAATAATTTCCATAATGTTTTTAAAATCAAGTAATCTATTGTTTCAAGAAAAATCTTGAATCATAAACAAGAATTCTGATTCTTATTTCAAAATTATGTTGCTTCTATATATCAAAGTTGTTTGGGAATGTTCTTCTTTTTTAATATTGTTTCCTTACTAGGCTTCATTTGGATTTCTTGGAAGAACATTTTTATGACATGAGTTATTCTACATGTAAATTTGTGTCTAAGATTTGCATCAAGTTGTGAAAGCTGAGAATCATAAATAAGGCAATGTAGGTGAAAGCCTTCAAGCAATATTTTTTAGGTTCTTTACTTTTCATCATTTGGAAATGAATTGATAACACAAGTTTTAATAGATCAGAGTTGGAGAGAGATTTTTCATTTCTTGAGACACTTTTATTCATATCTAAAATTCTTAATCTTATGACTGTTTAATCAACGAAATTTGATTTTTCTATAGTTAAAAGTGTATAAACTAAATTTCATTGATAATATCTTTTAATTATTGTTTGGACTGTGGGGTGAATGCTACTAGGTTAAAACTTCTACCAACTTAGTGCAAATTGTAATTCAACCAAGAAAATATGTCCTAATATACTCTAGTGGTGATTGCCAAACAAAAAGGTATTTATTTGTTTAGGCAGATCTTATGCATTTCTCTATTTGGAGCTTTTATATACAATGCATTAAAAATATCAAGAACCAAAACTTTCAATGTGGTGAATCTAGAAGTTCCTAATCTAAAAAATTATATTGTGAGCTAAAAATAAGGGTAAATGCTAAATGACACAGATAATATTGGGATATATTATGAAACTACCCAATCTTGCAACCTTAACATATCATTCAACTTAGTATATGAAAACAAAACAAAACTATATCTTGATTAAAACTTTCATTTGTGCATTTATATAGCATAGTACCTAAAGAACAATTGCACACATTAAGAATTTACATAAGAAACAAAATACAACTTTTTTACAAAGGTTTCTAGACATCTCATACATGAATATCTTCAAATCCTCATATCTCCAAACCTTATTGACTTGAATCATCTTTTCAAATTTGAATTTTTTGTTTATCCTATAGCTCTCATAGTTCTCTTGGACATGCAAAACATTTTTCTTCTTCTATTCTCTTCTCCTCACAAGCTGATTTCCTACACTATTCCTTATGAAACTCACTAGATAAATCTACAAATTCTCTCTCCAACCTTGTTGCCATTGGTTGTTGCTTCTTAACACCATGAAAGGCTACATTTTATAGAAGTTAAAATGTTTCTGAGACAAAGAGAGATGGAAATCTTCTCTTTCATTTCCCATAATATGTTGTTCTAAATTCCTTCAAAAATAATGAAATAAAAATATAGTCTTCTTCCAAAAAGTGTGTTATGTTTCTTCATATCAAATGCCTTTCTATTGTGGATGCCTTTAGGAAATGAACAAAATACTAGACCAACTTGTGCTTTGGTAATGGAAGAGTCATTAATTATTTTTCCCAAAAGTCTTTTCTCTCATGAACACTTTTAGAGGCATAAAAATTGAAAGAATCATAAAAATAAATATTAATTCTTCTTTACAAGTTTCTTGTAACTTGCCGGTGGAACACTTCAACCTTTCTAATCTTGAAATTATGTGATATAATCATATTAAACAACCTAATTGTCTTTTATTTTTTAGATGTAAGCCTATTTTTTTTAAAAAGAAGATTGTTTCCGTACAACACTCCACAAGATGCTCTGGAAATCACAACTTATAAAAATGATGTAAAACATGAACATGAGAAGAAAATTATTTTTTGGTGATGCAAGATTGCTTGTCAGCCCAGACTCTCTTGCATCACTAAACAATAATAATGTATTTTATGTATTGGTATCAACTACAAGGAGTTAAGGAAAGAGGGTGAAAATGGGTTGTGTTAGTTTTGGTTAAGTTATTTGTATTTTATATATTTAACAGTTGACCCTCTACTACAAATTCATGCTTACAATGCCAAGTTTTCCCTGGCAATAACATCAATAATAGGGAACTGAATTAAAGTTTCCACTAATGCCACCCATGAATCATAATTCAATTGTTTGGGTTCAACTATACTTCCAAATCTACTTCTTTTCAAAAAAAATTCACCATGATACGTATATCATCACATTCTTAGCAGGTCCATTTATGGATCTAGAACCTTGAATGATAGGAGTTAGCCCTTGTGTGCACATTGTTAATGGATGACAATTGTTTAGCAATGTTACGGTATGGAAGTTGGGTAAGCTTGAGATCATCCATGACATATAAAAATTTCTACCATGCCAAATAATTAATATAACTAATATGGGGTAGAGTTGATAGGTGATATGCCAAATGTTTCTCTTATTATCAATTCACATTTGACAAGGCCCATTAAGGATGCATCACAATTAAAAATAGCCCTTTCTTTAATTGTATCCATGGTGTGAAGAGAAAGTAAATGGTTAGAGAAGCTAGTCATCTACTTTAAATTTGAGCACCCAAATATTAGTATCTTTTAACATTAAGAAATACAACTAATGTCTTGGTAGTTTAAATGAGTTGAAACTCCATGGCTAGAAAAAATGATCTCTTATCAACAGATGGATTTTGTTATTCACTATTTGATTAAGACTATAAATTTTAAAATATTGTAATATATTTACACAATAACATTCATGACATACTATGCACATATTTCTAGTGGACCAAGGTTAATCTATAAGGCTTTAGCATAGTTATTCATTTGAAATTCTAAATTAGTAAGCTATTTCACCTTGAGACACAATTTCCCTTCAAATGTTAAGTACTTTTTAATAGATCAATGATGTAGTATTTACCTATTATTTTTTTCCATTGTCCTAAAAATATTATCATTCTTAGAAGACTAGATATGGGGATTAGTTATTTTTCATTTGAACATGTGACTCTTGGACTCTACTTATTTGGATTTACATATCATTAAAGAGTTGAACTATGAGAGATTTTTATTAGGGTGTTATAGTATTTAGAAATATATTGTTGCAATCTTTATTACCTTATTTACATTTTTTTTTTTTTTTTGAAATATCTATTTTGGTTTGGTTTATTAAAGTCTTTATTACCTGATTGACATTAAATTAGTAATAATTTTGGATTATGAATTGGATAATCTCTCTATTGGTTTGGCTTGTTAAAGCAAATTTGTAGTTGCGATGGAGTAATAACATTCTTAGAGGTTGGCCTCAAATAAAAGCATTAGCATGCTCTAGATGTATCTTGCTTAAAAATTATTTTCTATTTTTTAAAAAAAAAATTTCTTTGTCAAATTTGAAATTCCTCATTTTATTTGAAATGTGATGCATAAGGAGGAAGTCTTTTCACACATTGAGCATTTTGAGTCTTAAGCCTACATTTCTAGTTTTATTTTTTCCCTTTTCTTTTCTCTAGAAATGTTACTTCAACATTATTGTTATGTTTATCAAGCATATTAATGGTTCTATAAAATTATTTTTCCTAAATTAATTTAACTTTTTGTTGGTGCACCATACTATTTGTATTGTATATAGTTTTTAAAGAGGCTAGAGAGAGTGGAGAGAGTTAGCCATATTAGGAGACAAGGAAAATAATATTAGTGGCTTGCTAGATGAAGTCATGTGGTCTCCAAGAAGTGCAAAAAAAAGATATGATCTAAATAAAGATGATTTGGCATCTGAGCAAGTACTTCTCTCCTCTTCAAAATCTTGTAGTATTATTCTTTCATATATTATAGCCTATGTGGTCAATCTGCATTCCAAAATTTTTGGTATTGTGCATTTCAAATATTTTGTGTTCAATGGAATCAATTATTTGTTATGCCTGAGGTAGTATTTGAATGTATATCATGGTTACTTGAGAAAAATTGGTTTGGAGATCTGTTGGGCACTTTTGAGGTGCCTAAACTTGATTTGATAAATAAGAATTTGAAATAGATGTATATATACTGAGGGTATTTAGGTGCATACATAACACCTTGATATATGTACATCTATTTGGTTTCTCTCTTTGTTGCATCATGATCCCCACACACAATAATAAAATATAAAGACTTGAAACTGGTTGGTTAATTGTGAGTAAATAAACAAAAAAAATGCTCAAAGGATTTTGTTGTCTTTCTCTTCTTCAGAGCTTTCATTTACTTGAAAAAATTTCCATGTATGGTTGAATGGCTGAAAAGAAAGAATGATCTTAAACCATAATTAATAATAAATAATAATTTATATTTAATAATACATAATAGTAAGGTTTCAAAATCTATGCTTGAGCTTGACACAAAGGGCTTGGTGTGCAAATAGTTCATTCACCTTACAGTGATGGCATACCCAATAATATGTTTTTCATTTATTATAAATAAGAGATGGAAAATAAATTCATGTAGTTGTGATTCTAGTTATAGAAAGTCCACAAGATAAACTAAAATTATGTATCCAACTATAGTTATTCCTCTCCCTCTCACCCCTTAATCCTTTCTAACTCGTTATAGTTGGTTGTTTATGTAACTTGAACCATTTATCTCACAAGTTCTCTATCTTCCTTTTGATGGATAACAAAGTGTGATCTAAAACATTGATGCAAACATAATTGAATTTAGAAGTAACATAATGATTAACTTATGGGTTGTGAAAATATACTCAGTCTATATAAAAAATAGTTCAAACTTGGGACAAAACCTCATTGAACAAGTCACAATTCTTTTTTTAATAATTCGGCTACCCATCATAATTGTAATGACATGTTCTAATGGATAGCCATCAATCCCACAACAAAGGTGTTGTAAACCTACCACAATTTCTATGGCATTTTCTGATGGATAGTCATCGCTCCCACAACAGAATTGTTGCAAAATTGTCACAATTGTAATGGTGGACTGAAAGACTAAAATGTCATAATTGTGATGTTCTACTGTTACAATTTAGATGGTTTCAAGATGAACTCTACCCCCTTCCTTCTTCCAAATTATAATATCTTTGTGCATTGCAAATGCATTGAAACCCTTTTTGTCAAAATTTGTCATAGAAAAAGTCCAACATCAGTCCAATGGTATCCAATTTGTGATTCTAGCACTTGGGTGATATACAACCATCACAATTGGGGCCCAAATGTAGTAGTGTGAGATTGGAACAAAGTAATCAAAAGTATAAGGAGAATGTTGATAAGTCTAGGAGACATCATATTTTTGAAGTTGGTGATGAGGTGATGGTTCATTTGAAGAGAGGAAAATTTCTTGCTAGAACATACAGTAAGCTGAAAATTAAGAAATTTGGACCTTGTAATATCTTGAGGAAGTTTAACAGTGGTAATTCTTATGAAGTAGAGTTACCTATTGACATGGATATATCTCCTATATTCAATGTTGTTGATTTTCATAAGTATCATGAGTCAAATAATGAACGTGTTGGACTTGATGATTATCCTAAGAAGTAGATTGAAGAGGTTGAACAAATATTGGATCAAAGAGCTAGAAAAAGTACAAGACAAAAATATTACTATGAATATTTGGTGAAGACTAGACTAGTTCAACATGTTACATTGATTTCTTAAGCTGAATTAGATTCAACTCAGGTTGTAACATCTCAATGATTTAGGATAATCATTTCTTTCAACTTTGGTCATTTGATATAGGAGCATCCAAGGTTGCCTTCTAGTCCTATTCATTTTTGTTCATTCTGGTAGTTATTACCAAGTTCTAGTTATATTTGAGTTCCAATTACTATCAAGTTCTAGTTGTTGTCAAGTTTCAATTTTTTTTTTTAGTTCTAGTTATTGTCAAGTTCCAACCATTGCTGAGTTCTAGTTATTGCCAAGTTCCATTGTTGGTCAAGCTATCCAATGTTAACTAAGTTGTCTAGTGTTGAGTGAGTGTTCATTTGTATGCTAAGTGAACACAATATTTGTTGATGCTTGGTTCCTTCTTTGACCAAGTTCATCTAAGATTGGTTCTTAGTATGATTTGACTTATGTATTTAATTTTAATTATGTATTGAATCATAGGATCTTGTTTTGGGATGTTTGTAGACCATTTTGAGATTGGCCTTTCTATTATGTAATGATCTAGAATCTTTTGTAAGCCATTTTGGTAGATATAAATAAGGATGTTTTGGTTTAGGTTAAAAGAAGAAACTTAGAGAGTTTAAATAAGATATTTCTAGAATAGAAAATTTGAAGTTGTGTTTTGTTGGTTGTAATTGAGAAGGCCTTACAACTGGGCATGTGGGCTGATAATTGGATGAATCAATAAAGTGTTTTTGTTCCTTCTCTCCTTGGTTTTGTTCTTTGTGTTGTTTTCTTCCATTGTGTTACTCAATGAGGTGGTTGGATAGTTATGTGAGCCTCTATCCTAGCTACTCATTCCCTTCTTGTGTCAATATTTCAATAGATTATCCAACTTTTTTGTGTTGGAATTTATAGATTTTATTAACATATTTTTTCTCAAACCTATCAAAATGATCTTATACCTTTTTTAGAGAAGCTCATTTATTATTCAAGAGCTTATAGGAGCTTGATCACCTCAAGCATGCCAACAAGAAAAATTTAATGTTTTTCATAAATTTAAACTTTTTTTTCTCCTTTTCATAACTTAATGATTAAGATTTTGAAATTGTTCTCATTTTCATAGTGACAAAGTCTCCACCTCAATAAATAGAAGATAATGGGTTTATTTTTTGGCATGTGTATGTAATAAAATATAGAGCTCATAATTAGAAAATTACAATAACTATATTTGTAGTAGAAAATAGACTTATTATGTACTTTTTTTAAGAACATATATTTTAACATTATACTTGTTTCCTATATTGCATTGTAGAGGAGTGATTGCTCCTAGAAAGGATAGTTTGTATACAACTATTAAGTGATGTAGATTTTATTTTTTAATAGAAATAACTATTTTGTATTGTAGAATTTTATTTTGAATGTAATTTTTTGTTTCAATTATTGAATATAAAGGAATAATCTATTGCATAGTCTAGCTAGCTCACTTCTACTATCTCCATTTGATTTGATTTGAAATATTTCTACTCTGTCGTTTGATATAGAGTAGTCATCTCTATGCATCCACCACTTTTCCATGTTTGGGTGAGAATAAAATTGGTTTTGGAAGCATTATTTTTGGTATTTTTTATTCTATTTTTCTTCTAAAATATTTACATGGTATCAGAGCTTATAAAACCTTAATCCTATTTAATTTGGGTATTTGTTTTTGTTAGGTATTTTGAAGTTATTATGCAAGAGAGATGTGTATAGATAAGAGAAATGTTTAGCAGAAAGCTATTAGAAGATTGGTTGGAAGCATGAATATTAATGATATTCCTATGGGGAGTACTATATATATGTTTCTATGATGATATGTTACATTCATGATTGAGTTTGTCATTGATGTCAACATAGCAATTTTTTGTGGTATTTGACAGAAGAACATCAGAAAGATCAAGTTGGTATGGATAGCTAGTTGAGTATTATAACCATCCAAGACTATGGGAGATAATTTTAAGTATCTAGTAGATGTAATTAGTGTCTGAAGAAGAAAGGATAAGTCTAGAATAAGTTATGTAAGTTCTAGTGATGTCTATTCTAGGATAGAGTTTATAGAGGAATGTTTTGGTAAACTTTTTATATCTCTTAGCAGAGTTGTTATTCTGAGAACTAAGGTTGAGCACATAAAGAAGACATGTTGGCAATGATGTGGCTAAGGTCACTCATCATAATATTGTGTGTACAAAAATTTATTCAAGTTTCAATATGGAAGATTTATGTTATCGCTAAGTGCAATGTGTTCTTAATATGGTCCTATAATAATTAATTGAGAAGGTCTAACAGCTGACACAAGGAATATTTTTATTAACTTGGTATAAAGGAAGGACATTTTAATTTATCATAACCATGGATTTTAATTGTTTTAAAGTATCAGAAAAGAAAAAAATGTTAAGTTGAGAAGATCAGTGCAGACGTGAAGGAAACTTCATTGCTGAGTTTTTGGTAAGTGATCTAAGGTTTGATATTTGGATCCAAGGTTCATGGCCTAGTCTACAAGGTCTGATAGTGATTGGTTTGGTTGATAGAACAAAGTAAAGGAAGAAAATAGTAAATTACTTGCTTAAGTAGTAATTTATTCTTGTAGTTGAAATCACATGTTTTGGCAGTGGGCTCATCTTGCATACATTGTACTACAACTCCTAATAGGGTTGCCACAACTCCTAACAAGGTTGGAATCTCCTAATAGGGATTCAAAGTCTCCTAACAGGGACCCTATGTACTAAATATTGTTGGAGTTGATGAAATCCAACTCCAAAGATGCCCAAGATCACTTGCATGCAAAAACCTATAAAAGAGAAGCCAAGGAGAGAAGAGCGTGGAGCAAGGGGAAAACCCTAAATGGACATGAGAGAGAAAATGATATTGCAACACAAGAGAAAATGTATTTACAATATGCAATGTGAGATGTTGTAATACAAAGAGGGAGCTGGAATATAAAGAGCTCAAGGAATCTTCCACAACAAGCTAGAAGATGCTAGGAGATAAGTGTGACAACTAAGCATACATCCACATAAGGTGGAAAGTCCTCAAACAAGGTGAGAGGATAAGTATGACTTAGGAGAGACCAAACTCTTGTATTGTCAACAAATTATAAAAAACTCCTAGGCTACAATGCATTTACCTAAGTAAGCTTAAGTAAATAGAATAAATAATTAATAAATTAATTATTTACTCTAACACCCCCCCCTTAAGTGCAAGTTAGGGAAATGCCTTAAGCTCACATAACTAAGAAATGCAGAATGGGTCCTAGCTATGAGGCCATGTTAGGTACCCATGAACAATGCAAAAAAATGCAACCTCTAAAAGTGAGGGAAGAGAGAAAACCACATGGGAAAAACCCTCCCCCAAAAAGAAGTAAGAACCTAGTGAAGAACTGAAGAAGCCTCCAACTAGGGGAATTGTCCCCTAAAATAGGAATAATGAGTGATCATGAAGAGCATCACTAAAGCATGTAGAAGCCACAAATCTACCAAACTACTAATCTAAAGAACCACCAAGGAAGAATATGGCACGAACTGAGTGTGTCTATATGGTAGATGATCCATCTTACCAAAATGCATAGGTAGCCAGCCACTGTAATTGCCTTGTATATAGGATCAACCACTGAATGCATAGTTTAGACTATCAAACCATTGAACAAATAATGCATTAGAAAAATAGCATAACCCCCCCTTAATGTAGATGGGGTGTGATGACAAGTAACTAAGAAGGTGGGCCAAAGTCTCCTACAGACGAACTAAGAACAACGAGAGAGGAAGAGGTACAAACACCTATAAAGAAATGGTCACACTGACACTACATGGGGCTAATGTCATGGAAGGGACACTCACTTGACAAAGGGAGAATGCCTAAAATAGTAGACAACTATCCCCCCCATGGTGCTTTATGAAAATAGTGCAAGTACAACTGATTCAAAAATAATGTTCATGACCCTCGAAATGCAAAAGTGGCACTTTATCTCAGTGTGATACATAAAAGTGCTTCAAAATGATGTCTACAATGATATAAATTGAAAACAAGCTAGAACAAAACATAGTACAGATTAAAACAAGGAAACCATGCTAGGAAAATGATCCTCGAGCCTAAAATACTCACGATATCCACCATATAGGAAAAATTCCAAAAATATGATAGAAAGAGCATGGGCCAAAAACTAAGGAAAAGGACCACATTTCTAAAAGGGTGATAGAACCAACTTTCCAAAAATATAAAGTTTTCAAAAAACTGACATGGGATGCAAAAGATATGCAAGTCAGAGTCTAAAACACAACTTTGGACTTTAACTACAAAAATAGGCAATAAAAATGCATCAAAACCTAAAAATACCTACACCAATATCTTCGCCTCGAAACCAACTTTTTGACACTTCTTTCAAATCGAAAAAATACCTCTGTATGCTCAAGTTATGGCCAAAAAATTGAGAGCAGGTCAAAAAGGACCTAGAAGGAGAGGTAGGAAGGTGCTGATGTAGTGATGACATCATGCTAACATCAGCAAGTCACGGGTTTAAAATTAATGTCTTGGAGGCCATCACCGCAAAAAAAGATGCCACATGGTAGGTCCACGTGGTATGCCCATGTGGCAGCCACATGGCAGGCTAACATGGTAGGGGTGATGTGGTAGATCTACGTGGTAAGGTGTCACATGGCACCCAGGCTACATGTCACCCTTGCAGGCTACCAGATGGCGGTCAAACTACTGCAGGCTGCTGACAATGCTGCTGAAAAACTCGACATGGATAGTGACTAGTCACTGGAATTGAGTTGGAGGTGGGTGATAGAGGAGCGCTACAGGAGCAATGAGTTGGTGGAAGACGCTGATGGAGTGGAGGAAGCTAGAGGTGTTGCTCAGCCACAGTGGCCGGTGGGTGGCCCGCTGGTGGTGAAAGTGTTGCGGTGGCATGGCCACTGTAGGTTGGATACTGGCGGGGCTATGGTGGTGTGGCAGTGGCCACTGGGTGCCATGGTGATGGCCTCTTGGTGGCACTATTTTTTTAAAAAAAAATTACAATAAATGCCTGAAAATCATTTGTACGACCTCTTGAGCTCAAAATTTGTTTTGCCTCCCAAATCCCTGTCTCCAAAATTGACAAGTTTTATATGAATCCTAACTGTAAATGGCCTTCCAAATCCAATGGCAGCATTTTTTTGGGCTGAAAATGCTCCAAAAATTTTCTCTACCCCTGATTTGAAGAAAAAATGCACAAACAAACTAGGGTTTGTGACTTCAAATCATGGCTTCAAAAATCTTCAATGAAGCAACAGTAGGGAGGCTCTAATACCATGTTGGAGTTGATGCAATCCAACTCTGAAGATGCCTAAGATCACCTACACGTAAAAACTTGTCAAAGAGAAGCCAAGAAGAGAAGAGCATGGAGCAAGGGAAAAACCCTAAATGGACATGAGAGAGAAAATGATATTGCAACACAAGAGAAAATTTATTTACAATATGCAATGTGAGATGTTGTAATACAAAAAGGGAGCCCGAATATAAAGAGCTCAAGGAATCTTCCAGAACAAGCTAGAAGATGCTAGAAGATAAGTGTGATGACTAAGCATACATCCACATAAGGTGGAAAGTCTTCAAACAAGGTAAGAGGATAAGTATGACTTAGGAGAGAACAAACTCCCATATTTTCAACAACTTATAACAAACTCCTAGGCTACAATGCATTTACCTAAGTAAGCTTAAGTAAATAGAATAAATAATTAATAAATTAATTATTTACTCTAACAAATATTGCAATAGAATCCTAACAGGGTCCATCCTCTAACAAGGAATATTTATATTAGTACATCATCTTGTGGACATCATTCCCACTAGGGTTCTCCCTTTAATCAATGGTTTCCCTAGCCAACATATCTAGTGTAATTGTCAATGTGCATTTTATTATGGTTGTTGTTTACTTTGGTTGAATGGTTAAGCTTACTTAAAGAAGATAAATATTTTAATTGTTGGATAAATGGTTCACACCCCTCCCCCCACCCTCCACCCTCTTAGTTATCTTGGTGGACTATTGTTTCTAACAATTGGTATTAGAGCATCAGGTGCTTGAAGGAAAAGTTTAAAATTTTTGGGAGATCCATGGTGAACACATTTAGAAAAGATAGTCCAAATTTCAATGGATCAAATTACGAGAGCTAGAAAGAAAAGATGAAGACACATCTATTGTGCATGGATCTGGGATATTGGATCTTAACAAAATTAGAGAAGACAATCATTGTTGAAAAATATTTATAAATTTGCACTGAGGTAGAAAGAGATCTTTTCATGTGTGACATGAGAGCTAGAGAAGCACTATTGAATGCACTTCTTGAAATTGAGTACAATCATGTAAAATCACTTGCTACTTCATATTTGATTTGGAAAGCTTTGGAAAATAGTTTTGAAGGTTTTGCACATTCTAAGAAGTTGAGGCTATAGAGTTGGATTTTTGCATTTAAAGATGCTAAAAGGATAAAAAATGAATTTGTAAGAACATATATAGGTAGGATATTAGAAATTAATGCAAGTATCAAAGCTCAAGAAGGAACCAAAGAAGATGATGACATGATATGGAAGATATTAAAAACTCTAATTCCACCATTTAAGTCAGCAATTTAGATGATATAATTGTTGATATCTTGTACCAAAGATTTCAAAAAGGAGATATTGCTTGGAAGAATTAAAGTAGTTGAGAATGAAATTAGATAGTCCAAAGAACTTACCAAAATAGAGATAGCTTTCATTTCCTTGAACATTCAACCTAATTTATCAAGGAGCACAAGTGCTAGAGGATATTTTTATACTAGTAGTAGATATGAGGAGGACAGAAAGATTGAAGGAGTAGCCCTTCTGGTAAGAAGAGAAAAAGGAGCTAAGAAAATTTGTAAATGTTGGACTTGTGATGAATATGGTCATTATGGGTCTAAGTATCCTAAAAGAGAGAAAAATTACAATGCAAATCATAAGCCTAGAAAAGATAGAGAGTGTTCATATGAAAATGAAGATAATGACTTTGATGAACAAGCATTAAGTGCTAGTGATGATATAATTGGGTTTGTGGCAATTAAAAAAGAAATTCTAGAGAAGGTGGCTTTGGTGTCACGGGTTGAGAATAAATCCAATTGGATAATTGACAATGGTTGTTCACATCATATGACTGGTGACATGAGTAAGTTTGTTAACTTCAAAAGTTATGATGGAGTAATTATTAGAGTTGAAAATAATGCATCATGACAAGTTAAAGGTATTGGATCTATAACTCTTGATGGTAAACCTAACTCCCAAATGTATTTTTTTTTTATGGTTTAAAGCATAATCATTTTAGTGTTGGACAATTAGTAGAGAAAGGTTATTAATTTTAGTTCATAGAAAAGACATGCATGATCAAATACAAAGATGGAAAGGTAGTTGGAATAGGAACTAGATCTAGAGGTAATGTATTTTTGTTGAATCCTATTGAAATGACATATTTGGCTGCAAAGGTAGATGATAGTTGGTTATGGCATAAGATACTTTGTCATATAAACTTTGATAGCATTGTGAGGACTAGTAGAGTATTTATAGTGAGAGATTTTCCAAAGATGGTAAAGCCTACTAACATAATTTGCAAGGAGTGTTTTTTGGAAAAGCATAATAAAACTTATTTTCCTAGTAAGAAGTTTACCACTATAGTAAAGTTGGAGATTATACATATAGATCTCAGAGGTCCTACCAAGACTAAAGGATTATATGGTGAAAGGTATTTTATGATTCTAGTTAATGATTTTTCTAGAATGATGTGAGTTGCATTTCTTAAAGATAAATATGACACATTTGATAAGTTCAAGATATTCAAGAACAGAGTTGAAAATCAATCTAGAATGAATATTAAATGTTTAAGATCAAACAGAGGAGGAGAATTTACTTCAAATGATTTTAACATGTTTTGTGAAAAAAATGGAATTGAATGACATTTATTAGCTCCAAGAACCCCTAAACAAAATGGTGTTGTAGAGAGAATGAACAAGTCAGTCATAGAAGCTATAAGAGCTATGTTAGTAGAGAATGATGTATCCAAGACATTTTGGAGAGAAGTAGTGAATAAAAATTCTACACTATGAACAAAGTGAAAGTTGGAAAGGACACTAACAAGACACCTTATGAGCTGTGGTTTGGTCAGTCACCTATAGTTAAGCATTTTAGAATTTTTGGAAGTAAGTTCTATATCAAAAGAGATGATGATATTGGTAAGTTTGATGCTAGACATGATGAAGGTATGTTTTTTGGTTATTCATTGAAAATCAAGGTTTACAAATGTTATAATTAGAGAACTAAGACTATTATGGAAAGTGAAAATGTGAGAATTGATGAGAAATTCAAGATACAAGAAAGAATAGCTGATTATAATTTAGATGATGATGTTGTTACTAAGCCAAGGAATGATGAGGTGTTTCTTGAGACTAACAATGATTTATAGGATAAAGGAGAGCCAAGACAAGAACAAAGCTCAAAACCTTTAGTAGAGACAAGAGTTGAGATAGAAATTCCTACTTCAGGAAAGAATCTGATAAAGAATACCCATTCAAGAAGATCATCAGAAGCAAAGACAAAGGTGTAATGACAAGAAGTAGATTTAATGAAGAACTATGTTTGATATTTCAAGTTGAACCTAAGAATGAAAATGAAGCATGTAAAGATGATTACTAGAAACAAGCTATGAAAGAGGAATTGGATTAGATAGTAAAGAATGAGACATGGGAATTGGTCCCCAAACTAGAAGACAAGAATGTGATAGAAACTAAATGGATATTCAGAAATAAGATGAATGAACAAGGTGAAGTTGTAAGAAGCAAAGAAAGATTGGTATGTAAAGGTTAATAACATCAAGAAGGGATAGATTATGAGAAAACTTATGCTACAATGGCTAGAATAAAAGCAGTAAGATTATTCTTAGCCTATGCAACATAGAAGAAATTCAAAGTATATTAGATGGATGTCAAGTTAGCCTTTATGAATGGAGAACTTGAAGAAGAAGTGTACATTGAGCAACCTAAAGGATGTCCTTGGACAGATGACAAGGACATAGTATGTCAATTAAGGAAAGCAATGTATGGCTTAAAGCAAGCACCTAGAACCTAGTATGCAAGGTTTGAAAAGCATTTGACAAAGCTTGGATATAGCAAAGGTATGACAAATAATAATTTGTAGTAGAAAAAAATTGATGATGGTTTGATGATTTTGGTAATATTTGTTGATGACATCATATTTAGAGGAAATGATGAAGAAAGTGAGAAGTTTGTAGAAGAGATGAAGAAAAAATTTGAAATGAGTATGATAGGCAAGATGAAATATTTCCTAGGATTGCAGATTGTATAGAATAAAGAAGGAATTTTTATTTCTCAGAATAATTACTTGAAGGATTTAATGAAAAGGTTTGGTTTGGAAATATGAAAACCCATTGGAACAACTATGGTAATTGGACACAAGTTATCTAGAAAGGATGAGACACCTACTATTGAGTAGAAAAAGTATAGATCTAGGATCAAAGGATTGTAATATCTGACTAACACAAGGCTAGATATAGCAATTGCAATTGAAATTGTTGCAAGATTCCAAGCTGATCCCAGATAAGCACATTATGGAGTAGTAAAAAGGATATATATATATATATATATGAAGGGAAAATCAAAGTTTGGATTATGTAGTGAAAAATCTAATGATTTCACTCTAAGTACTTATACTATTGCTGATTGAGAAAGCAATATGGATGACAAAAAAAGCACTAGTGGTGGAGCCTTCTTTCTTGGAGGAAGATTGGTTCCTTTGTTAAGAAAGAAATAGGATTGTACATCACAAAGTATAATAGAAGTAGAGTATGTTACAGAAGTAAATAATTGGAATCAAGTGAACAGGATGAAGCAGATGCTGAAAGATATAAGGATAAAAATCATTGAACCTATTGTTAAACATTGTGACAACATAAGCATAGTAAATATATTTACAAATCTAGTGTTGCATTTGAGGACTAAGCATATTTCTATAGTATCACATGTTGAGAGAGAAAGTTACATAAAAAGAAATTAGATTGGAGTGTGTGAGCACTAAACAGAAGATTGTAGATATATTCACTAAGCCTCTTCCCAAAGAGAATTTTGAGTATTTGTGAGGTATGCTAGGGGCTATGGCCCTTCCTACATTAGAGTAGAAGATGAAAAAGTGCATCAGTCTAGTGTAATAGAGAACCATTCTTATCTAGAATAAATATTGATGCTTCCTATATAGGGGAGTGTCTGTGATGGACAGAGTTATCTAGGACTCTTGTTGGATGTTGTTTTGAACAGTGTCTTTTGACACTCAAGCTATTAAGTATTAAGATGAAATCTTTGACATTGATGTCAATGGGGAAGAACATTAAATGAAAAAAATTATATTGAGGAATATGTTCAACATAAGTACATCATGGGATGATAGTTTGTGTTGGAATTATAGATGAAGTAACTAAGAGGGGAGGGGTGAATCAGTTACCACAAAAACAATTCCAAAAATCTTAGATGTCTATAATGCTTAATTACTGCTGGTACTCGGTAAATAGTGCAGAATATTGTAACTCGGTAGGTTAACTAATTATTAATCATCTAGCATTCATAGTAATTAATATGCATGCAAAGGTTAAATAAATGAACACAAGAGACACCAGATTTAATGTGGAAACCCAATAGGGGAAAAACTACCAAGTAACTGGTCACCAATTTTCACTCTTCTAAAGTGAGCCCTATTAGGAGCCAACCCTGTTAAAGGTTACAATACACACTGTTAGGTGTGACCTTGTTAGAGGATTTAATCACCCTATTAGGAGTGGCCTGGTTAGAGGTCTTAAGAACAATTCAACTGAACTATCACCTTGTTAGAGGATTTATAAAATAGTTGTTAAACCAACTCTGTAGAGAGATTATGGATTCACCATTACAATGATTAAAAAGAAACAATGAAGTGACCTAAATGATATGAAACTCATCTTTTGTTGATTATAGGTCTGTGTTCTACTTTACTAGATCCTTACTGATCGAATACAACTTTGTAGCTCCTCCATGATATTTAATCCTTTATCAGAATTCACTCAATATTCGCTTATTCCATCTTCATTCATATATCTCCACACACTTCAATTCACAACTTGAACATCTATACATATACCTTTTATATTATCAAGTCAGCTCAAATATAAGTTACAACAACTAAAAAAATCATTACATCAGTTGGTTGCACTCATTGCCTGAAACAATTGAACTTAATATCAAAATAATAAAATCCTTCACTGGCTGACCCAGCTCGATAACCACTACTCAGAATGGTTTTCTAGTGTTAACCAAGTGAGGCTTGGTAAACACTACAAACCTTGCAAAAATCCTTTGGAGACCGAGTGAACTCGATTAATACTGACCTTCTTTTGCTGACCTTGTGAACTCGATAAAAGCTAACTTTCTGCCACATTATCTTTGATGACTAAGTGAGCTTGGTAGACATTGGCTTTTCTTCATTAACCTTGGGAGCTCAGTTAACACTAACTTTTTTCTACAAAATCCTTTGATACCTGAGTGAGGTCGGTAAGAACTAACTTTTCTTCATTAACCTTGGGAGCTCGGTTAATATTAACTTTTTGTTACAAAATCTTTTGATGCCCAAGTTAGCTCGGTAAGGACTGACTTTACTATGTAACGTTCAGGAACATTCGGTAGACACTATAAATTTTTTTCTGACCATCTGAGCTTGGTAGACTCTGTCTGATGACTGATATGACATTTGTGTAACATCAAAGGCAATACACAATTAAAAATTGTATCCAACAAGTTTGGTAGAAAGAACATTGAGGTATATCAATGGGGGAGAATGATTGATGAAGAGGATTTCAAGATGAATAGTCTTTTGTTGGTATTCTTGGAACTAGACATTTTTCAACTATGTTACCATCAATGCCAAAGGGGGAGATTTTTAGAAGAGTGGTTGGAAGCATGAATGCTGATGATATTCCAATGGAGGTGTGTTGTAGATATGTTACTATGATGATATGTTACATTCATGATTGAGTTTTTCATTGATGTCAACATAGCAATTTTTTGTGGTATTTGAAAGAAGGACAATAGAAAGATCAAGTTGGTACAGATGTCTAGTTGAGTATTATAGCCACTTGAGGTTATGGGAGATACTTTTGAGTATCTAGTATATGCAATTAATGTCAGAAGAAGAAAGGATAAGTCTGGAAGAAGTTATGTAAGTTTTGTTGATGTCTATTCTAAGATAGAGTTTACAAAGGCATGTTCTAGTAAACTTGTTATTCTAAGAATCAAGGTTGAGGACATGAAGAAGATATGCTAGTGATGACATGGCTAAGATTTCTCATCATAATATTATGTGTACAAAAATTTATGCAAGTTGCAAGGTGGAAGATTTATGTTATTGCTAAGTATAACATGTTCTTAATATGGTCCTATAATAACTAATTAAGAATGTCCAATAGTTGACTTAGGAAATTTTTTTATAGAATTATTATAAAGGAAGGACATTTTCCTTTATCATAAGCATTGATTTGAGTTCTTGGAAAGAAATAGGAAAAAGAATAATGGAAAGTTGAGCAAAGAAATGTGGAAGTGAAGGAAAATTTATTGCCAAGGTTTTGCTAAGTTATCTAAGGTTTGATATTTGGATCCAAGGTTTGTGACCTAGTCTACAAAGTCTTACAGTGATTGGTTCAATTTATAGAACAAAGGAAAGAAGAATATAATAGTAATTTACTTGTTTGAGTAGTGAAGTCTTCTTGTAGTTAAAATTGCATGTTTGGGCAGTGGGCTCATCATACATACATTGTACTACAACTCCTAACAGGGTTGGCACAACTCCTAATAGGGTTGGAATCTCCTAACAAGGATTCAAAGTCTCCTAATAGGGTCTCTATGTACTAAATGTTGTAATAGACTCCTAATACGGTCCATCCTCTAACACAAAATATTTATATTAGTACATCATCTTGTGGGCATCATTCCCACTGAGGTTTTCCCTCTGATCAAGAGTTTCCCTAGTCAACATATCTAGTGTAATTTTCTATGTTCATTTTACTATGGTTTCTAATTACTTTAGTTGAATGGTTAAGATTGTTTAAATAAGATAAATGTTTTAATTGTTGAATAACTAGCTCAACACCCCCACACCCCCCCCCCCCCCCCACCCAATGCCCTGCCCTCAATTCTCTTGGTGGACTACTTTTTCCAACACAAGCATCATCCTTTAATGGACAAAACTGTCATGTTTGGGAAAAACCAATGAAGAACTTGATGATAGAAAATGACTTGTGGGATCTTGTAAAGAATGGCTTCATAGATACATCAAACCCTGCTATGTTCGTCAGGCTCACAAAAAATTAGAAAATTCAGCTGAGAGAGACAATAAGGAAAGATGTTAAGGCGATGAGCCTAATTGAAGCAACCTTTCCAATGGCTTTATTTATGATAATAGAAACAAATAGTTATTCCAAAGAGGCTTGGGATATTCTTGAAATCACATTCAAAGAGACTAATCAAGTATGTGTTGTGAGGTTGCAAATGCTTCAAAGGGATTTTGAATTTCTTCTCATGAAAGAGAATGAATTCATTTCTAAGTTCAACACTAGAGTCTCCACTTTGATAAATTATTTGAAAGCTAATGGAGAAGAGATTGAAGAACAAAGAGTTGTGGAGGAAAATTTGAGGTTTTTACCTAAAATTTTTGATATGCTTGTGATTTTCATTGAAGATTCAAAAGACTTTTTTAAGGTTATAGTTGATAAGTTGATGGGTTCTTTCCATACTCATGAGCGTCGTATTACTAGATCAAAAAATTCTTCTCAAGATCTCTCTTTTAGAGCTCAAGCCAATGCAAAAGGTAGGGGGAGAGGGAGAAAAAACTTTGGATATGCCAACTCTAGACAAAGAAATGTTGGAGCAAAAATATCAGCAAGTAGCTATGAGGCCTTGCTCTGACCAATTGTAGCATAGTTGCTACATTATTATTTTGATACTCATGACTTGATATGTCAAGACACTACTAGATACACTAAACATTATTATGTTATTATATGTTGTGTGAGGTTGTACTTTTAGATGTTTGATTCTATCATTTAATGCTTTATGAACATGTATACTGATGAAGTAAGTGAATGCAAAATTAACACTTTGATTATGCAATTTAATGATTGAGAATATGAGTAGAACAAGATAAACAATTGATTATTTGAAAAATGGATGTTTTAAATTATGTGATTTCCCTGATATGTTATATATATATATATATATATATATATATATATATGCATGTGATTTTTTTGAGCTATTGATGTATGCAATGAGTGTGCAGGATATTTTATAAGGGAAATCTAATGGAGAAATGAAACTAAACCCTATGTACTAATTGTGGAAACCAGGGTTAAATCTGATGAAAGATGCAAACCCTGTTGTTCGTATTTTATTTTTTTTGTAAGTTGAATAAATATAACATTTTGTAATCAATAAATGTAATGTTTTGTAAAAATGTTTTTGTAGTGTCACTTGACACACATGAATTGTATATGTATTATGACATGATTGTTAGGGTTAATCGAGTAACCTAAAGATCTAAGTTGGACTAGGTTAGTGACCTTTTTACTAATTAGTTAGTAATCTAGATTAATTATCCCTAATCTAGATTAGTGTTTAATTTGCATTTTTTGAAGGTTGTTAGAAAGTCCTAAAATTATCCTAGCTTTTGAACGGTCCCTACCTAAAGGCCTAAAATCATGAAATCTAAGTACCCAAGGGGTACGGGTATGGGTTGGGGGAATTTTTGACCCCCCTGGCCCCTTTTGTTGACTTTTATGGTCCCTCAAAAACCTCATTTTTGCTTTATTGCGAAAATTGAGTGTTTCTTCATAAGTTGGATAACTTTAGCTCCACCTTGAGTTTAGCCTTATGTCTAGTTGAGTTAAAAGTCTCTAGAATTTTAGGCAAGTGGGGGAGTTATTTCTTTTTAGGCTAGTTGAGTTTAGGATCTTTTTTAGAGGCAATTTTTAGAGGGTTTGGAGTGTTCACCCAACCTCTAGTTTTAGAGTGGAATTAAGAATTGAAGGAGAAGGAGAGAAAAGCAAGCTCATCTCAAATTTTTTCATTTGCCATAACCCAAATTTTGAAGGTAGGAATGCTTCACCTCATTTTGTTCATGTTGTGTTTCATGTTTTAGTTTTATTGCATATGTATGTTCGTGTGTGTGTTGAGTATGTTTGGGAGGGATTGAAGATTGGTTTTCTTAAATATCTTTCCTTTTTATTTTGTTTGATTTTTGAGGGGATTGTATGGGTTGTATTGGCATTACTCACCCTTGGATAGGGAAGAAGTGGCCATGTATGAAGGAAGGTCTTTAGTTGGACTCTGACAGTGTAGAGTCTCTTCTCAGGATGAGAAGAGGGAGAAAGGGTAGGGTGTTATGAGCCCCTACTTGTCAGCACAAACCACACATGAGTTTTGGAATGTAAGAAAAGAAGAATGGAAGTTCTTAAGTTATAGCCTCAAAAGGGCACTTGTTTTGGTGTTGTGTCTGACATCTCTTGTTGGAAAAATCTACCTTCTCCCTAGTCTAGTTCAATGTCGAACCTATTGTATAAACCTAGGATGGGAATGAATGTTTGATTTTGTCTTCATGTTATGATTGGTTGTTTCCTAGTTAGTTTTCGTTCTCTCCATGATCACCATGAAGTATTGTAGAATTCATAATGGATCCCTTGTTAAGGGCCAGGAAATAAATTTAGAATTGTAGTGGATTTCAATTATGTTGGGAGTTTTTCCCCTCAAGATAATATCCTATGTAAAAATGTTACTTCTAAACTTATTGTTGAAGTGGCAATGATGTTGGGTTTTCTTATTGGTTCTTTCCCAACGAAGACTTTGAATCGGGTAGTTTTAATAGAAATAGATTGAATAATATTTGTACATTCTAGTCTTATAATATTTTAGTTTATGCATGCGTGTATTGAAAAAAAAAGATAAAATGGTGACATGCAATTTGTGCAATTTTGAGCTCAATGATAAGGAAAAATTGATATGGTTCGAATTTCAATTCAATTTCGTGCTTTTTAGGAGATAAAATTAATCTTACATTATTGTGAAAATAAACTATTGAACTTTAAGTTATAAACTCAACTTTAAAAAATAATACACCCTCCCTTGAAAAATAAATAAAATTGAAATTTCGTACTTAGTCTTGAAAATTTTGCGTTCAAAAGAAATAACACTTGGAAAAAAATTCAGCCTCCTAGGAGTAAAAAGCCCTCTGGATTTTGTATGGGCAAAATGATTTATTCCTTATGTTGTAACAAAGAATATTCTTTGTGGATACTTTGTTTTTAAATTTAAATTAAAAAAAATAAGTAAAGAAATATATAAAAATATTTTAAATATCCTAAATATCCTGTGATGCTACCTAACTATCTTTTTAACATAACTATTTTCCTAAAGTGAAGCTCATGGTATTGGACTTCCTTAGATTTGAGTTGGGTTTTAATTCCATTAAGTGGGGTTGACACGACAACCAATTGTACTAGCAAATCAGAGGGGGGCAAGGTGTTGTGTTAGGTATCAAGTCAAACCCACTCAAATTAACAAGTTTTTAAAAAACAACTCTTTTTTTCCTCCACCTTTTCTAGCACCTACCTTGGTGTTGCCTCCATGCACGTGGGAAGGGGAGGACACAAGACCTGCATAAATGTAGGCTTGGGCTATGAGTTGTAAGTTTTGGACAGCATGAGGAGTGGGTAGTATGTGGGGTAGATGGTTAGTTTAGTTTAGAGTTAGTATAGGTTTGTGCAGTATTATGTTTTAGCATGTTTTTTTAAGTTTTTAAAGTTAAGTTAGTTTAAATTGCTTAATGGTAAGTTAGTTAGGATGTTAGGTTAGTAAAATTTCAGGATTAGTATTCTAATTAGTTAGTTATATTTTAGGTAATTTAATTATGTTTTAAATTTTAGTCATTAAATTTATCTTTTTTGATGTTGGCAATTATATTTTAGTTTTAATTAAACTTAATTGTAATTTAGTGTTAGTTTTAATAAAGTGGTAATTAGTATATGTTAATATTAGAAATTATTTTAGTGTTAGAATGATTTTAAATATTGGATTGTAATTAGATAAGTTAGTATCGTTATCAATTTAATTTGTTATCGAAAATAAGTTAATTATTTTATTTAATCCGTTAAAAAAGTAATTTATATTTATTGTATTAAGTGATCATATTGTTTTAAATTGAAAGTTGGTATTATTTTTATTGTTAAATAAAAAAAATTGTTAGAGTAAGTTTAAATAAAGTATATTTATGTGTATGTTAGATGTGACATTTAATTTAGTAGTTCTATGTTTTTAATTTTTTTGAAATAATTAGACCTCTATTCATTTAAATTATTATTTGAATAATTTTAATATATCATTTTAAAATTAATGTAATAATGAAATAAATGTCGAATCGATGTGTTAACAAATTTTTAATTAATGATCAATTCATACACATTGATTTATTTAAACTAAATGGAGAGTCAAGTCATTGATAGGAGAACATGTTCTATCTTACAATGTACCTATACTTTCTCTTGTGAAACAAACTTATTAAAACTTAGTGGAATTAACTCTTTAAAAAAAAGTTGTACGTGTATTTTTGCTCTGTATTATAGGGCATGAGATTTTGGTAGCAAAGCCCATGTTTCAACACTAGGAACCTAAAACCATTATGCTTCTGAAACTTAACCTAAACTTTAAATTGTGTAGGATGCCTCCCGTCACATGAAGCAACCAATGAGGTAGAGGTCATAGGGTGAGAGGTGGTAGAGAAGAATAGGAGGATGGACCAACACCTCCACCACCACCACCATCAAACTTGAATCAAGATATTTTGGATGCCCTTTAGACATTGATTGGTGTAGTCCAGTAGAGGCTACCACCTATAGTATAGCTAGGGTAGCAGATTCCCAAAATGGAAGTACAGGGACTTGGAGGAGGTAGGGCCAGTGGTAGAGAGAGAAGTAAGAGTCCCCTATCAAGGTAGGTAGAGGGACAGGGTGAGCATGAGGGTGAGTTGATACATCAAAGAGGAAAACCACTCAATAGACCTCCTAGACATGTACAAGATGATATTAGAAAGTTGATACGACTGTAGCCAACATTCTATACTGGTTCCATTAAGGGAATAGTAGCAGAGGCCTAGTTACAGAGCCTACAGTGGTGCTTTGGATTACATCCTTATGGGAGTAATCTAAAGGCATGTCTAAAATTCCATCAGCTAAGGGGAGATGCCCTCATTTGGTGGCATTAGGAGGAGACTATAGGAGGAGTGAGGATGGATACCCTCACATGGAAGTCATTCTTGGAGAGATTTTGAGAGAGGTACCTATCTGAGCACCTTAGACAGAAGTAGATTGAGAAATTTCATTCTTTATATCAATGGGGTCTCACAATAGCTTAGTATGAGAGCAGGTATCTCCAACTCCTTCCATATGTTGAATACGTGAAGGATGAGAAACTGTGAGTACATCTCTTTATCATGGGTTTGATTTTTTCACTTCAGGGTCCAATCCATTTGGCCTTTTCGACCACCTTCAGATAGATAGTTGAGATAGCACCAGTTGCTGAGGATACTTTGGGTAGATAGGAGTCACATGATTGGTCTCAGAATCAAAACTCTACCCAGCAAAAACCTCCTTGGAAAGGGAATTAGAACTATACAATAGGGTCCTCTAAGGGCCAAAAGTCTTAGCAACACAAACCACAACAGTAGCAACAAAAACTCTCATAGGGTTATTAGGGCTCTAAGCCCAAGTAGTGGCAATCATAGGGTCCTAAACATGATCACAAGGTACAAGCCCCATAGTCGTAGTCAGTGAAGACTCGGCAGTCTTGCAGGTGTGGTTATAGTGGATCTAGTAGGTTAGGGGGCCCATAGCAATCTAAATCATAGGCTATACAATCTTATACCTAAGGACCATGCTACACTTGTGGTGGCATGGGTCATATAGGTAGAGAGTGTTCATAGGGACAATTATCTAGTGGTTAGAAAGGAGCTTTTTTAGACCTAACAGTTGGTGACATGGGTAGATCTCACAAAGTTTTTGTAGTGGTTGACAACCACTAGGCTGAGCATGAAGCCATAGTTATCGAGGCCACAAGTATAATGTAGGGTAGTATGGTTGCTATTTTATTTTATTCTAGAGCTACTAACTCTTTTATATCTCCATATGTAATGGAGCATTGTGAGCTAGTGGAAATTAGTGAGGATGTTAGTTGGTAAGTAGAGTTAGCCTCAAGAGCTAGAGTGTCAGTTAGTTCCATGGTGCATAATTGGCAGATGTAGATTGGAGACATGTCCACAATGTCTAATCTATGCATTACCCCTCTAGGTTCTTATGATGTTGTTCTTGGCATGGATTGGCTTTATGCCCACAGCCCCAAGATGGATTGTCGACAGAAGAGGGTAGAATGTGTGGATGAGTTTGGGATCTCTGGAGTGATCTTCAGGGTAAAGAGACCAGTATCCCTTTGTATGATTTCCACTATGCAACTTAGATGGTGCAAACAAAAGGGATGTTAGTTGTTCGCTATCACCATTAGTGAAAGAGAGGAAGATTTAGAGGGAGAGCCATCCCTCGATGATTTTCCAATCCTTCAGGAGTTTGCAGATGTGTTTCCTTTAGAGCTCCCTGGTATGCCTCCACTTCGAGTAGTGAAATTTCATATGGATCTTGTGATAAGAGCCAAACCAATATCAAGAGCACCATATAATATGACTACTCATGAGCTTAGTGAACTAAAGAATCAATTGGAGGAACTCTTAGAGAAGGGGCATATTTGACCTAGTGTGTCACCTTGGGGTGCTCCAGGGATCTTCATAAAGAAGAAGGATAGATCACTTAGTTTGTGTATTAATTATCGGTAGTTGAACAAAGTAACCATCAAGAACTAATATCCTCTTCCCAAAATCAATGATCTCTTTAATTAGTTATAGGGTGCCTGAGTATTTTCAAAAATTGATCTAAAGTTGGGTTATCATTAGTTGAGGATTGTGGATAGTGATATCCCCAAGACTGCATTTTGTATGAGCTATGGTTAGTACAAGTTCATCGTGGTACCATTTGACCTCACAAATGCTCTAGCTATATTCATGAGCCTCATGAATGGAGTATTCCATACTTTTTTGGATAATTTTGTGGTCATTTTCCTTGATGAAATTCTGATTTATTCTTGAAATGAGAAGGAGCATGAAGAGCACCTAAGGCAAGTATTGCAGAAGTTGAGAAAAAATTAGTTGTATAGTAGCTTGTCAAAGTGTGCATTCTATAGAATCAAGATAAATTATTTGGATCATGTCATATCAAGTGATGGTATCTCAGTAGACCCATCCAAGATTAGGGCCATCAAGGATTGGCCAACACCCACCAGTGTCACTGAAGTAAGGATCTTTATGGGACTAGTAGGATATTATCGATGCTTCATTGCAAGATTCTCTAGATTGGCACACCAAATCACATCTCTTTAGAAAAAGGGGAAGAAATATGATTTGATAGAGAAGTTTGATAGAGATTTTCAAGAGCTCAAGAGAGCCCTCATGAGTGCATCAATCCTAGTAGTGCTAGATCCTTCTATGGATTTTGTGGTGTGCACTCATGCATCTATAGATGGTATAGGGGTAGTCCTTATGTATGAGGGATGACCTATTTCCTTCGAGTCTAATAAGTTAAAGACTCATGAACTCAATTACTCTACTCATGACCTAGAGCTTGCTGTAGTGGTTCATGCTTTAGTGAGGTAGAAACACTTCCTTCTAGGTCATAGATTCGACCTTCATTTCGACCACTAGAGTTTGTAGTACATATTTACTTAGCTGAACCTTAATGCTAGGAAAAGAAGGTGGATGGAGTTCCTTTGTAAGTAAAATTTTGATGTTCATTACATCAAGGGAAAGGAGAATGTGGTTGTAGATGCCTTATGTAGAAGCCATCATGAGCTTTCATCTATGACTACTTGCACTGACTTGAGAGAGTGGATCCTATAGCACTTGCTCGCAGATGAGCTTTATGAAAAAGTTAGTTAGATAGTGCATTCTTAGAGACCCTTGGAAGGGAAGTATTTATAGTATTCTTTGGAGTCTAATGGACTCTTGCATCATAGAGGATGTATGTATGTACCTTCTATTGGGGGTTTGCACGAGGTCATTGTACTTGAGGCTCATAGAGTACCTTATGCAGTGCACCCCAGTGTTAAGAAGTTACATGCAGATTTGAGATAGTTATATCACTGGCTAGGCATGTGAGTGTAGATTGCTAACATAGTTGTGAGATGCCTCAAGTTTTAGAGGGTAAAGGCAGAGCACCGTCATCCTAGTGGGCTTCTTTAGCCTCATGAGATTGTAGAGTGGAAGTGAGATTCTATATCTATAGATTTTATTGTTGGTCTTCCCATGTCATCTTGCTGCCATGATGCCCTTTTGGTGACAGTTGACACATTGACCAAGGTTGCCCATTTCTCACTCATGCATATTATATACATAGCACAAGACATAGCTCAGGTGTTTTTGTGGGACATTTTTAGACTTCATGACATTCCCTATAAGATTATTTTCGATAGAGACTCACTATTCACTTCATCTTTTTGGAGAGAGTTACAAGTAGCATTGGGCACTAGGCTCAATTTTAGTACAGTGTACCATCCTTAGACCGATTGTCAGACTAAGCAAGTGAATTAGGTTTTGGAGGACATGTTAAGTATGTATGTGATGGAACATCAGGTCAAATGGGAGGAATACTTACATCTTTTCAAGTTTTCCTATAACAATGGGCACCATTCCTCCATAGCTATGTTGCCTTATCAGGTCTTGTATGGAAGACCATGCAGAATGCCCTTGAGTTGGGATAGGATCAAGGATTGAGTCTCTATTGGTCCTCAATTAGTAAGGGAGATGGAGCTATAGGTGACCCTAATTAGATGGTGCTTGAGAGAGGCATAAGATAGATAGAAGAAGTATGCTTATGCAAAGAGGATAGATCAAGAGTATCAAGTCGGTGATAGAGTTTTCTTGAGGGTCTGACCACACAAGAGTCTGATTCATTTTGGAAAGGGCTCTAATTTGGCACCCCAATTCATTGGACCATTTGAGATCCTAGAGAGGATAGGACTAGTTGCATACCATTTAGCTTTGCCACCTAGCCTGTCATGCATCCATGATGTGTTTCACATTTTAGTACTTAGTGGATGCATTTATAATGAGTCTCATATTATAGATTGGGATACCTTGTAGGTGGAGTCAGATCCTACATACCCTAGCTCTTTGAGGCTAAGATTTGGATTAGGTTAGGGTCCAGTGGGATTGTTACAATGAGGTCATAGCTTCATGGGAGGATGTAGCATAGATGTGATCTCAGTACCCTTATCTTTTTTATGTACTCCAAGAGGAAGTTCATGCCTAGTAGGGGAGGATGTGAGGCCTTGCCTCAACCTATCATACATTATCATTTTTATTCTCACGACTCGATATGTCAAGATCCTACTAGATACACTAAACATTATTATGTTATTATATGTTGTGTGTTGTTTTACTTTCAAATGTTTGATTCCATCATTTAATACTTTATGAACATGTATACTGATGAAGTAAGTGAATGCATAATTAATACTTTGCTTATGCAAGAAAACCCTGTTGTTCATATTTTATTTTTATTGTGAGTTGAATGAATGTATCATTCTGTAATCAGTAAATGTAATGTTTCATAACAATATTTTTGTAGTGTCGCTTGATACACATGAATTATATATATATTCTAACATGATAGATAGGGTTAATCAAGTAACCTCAAGATCTAAGTTGGACTAGGTTAGTGACCTTTTTACTAATCAATTATAATCAAGATTAATTACCCCTAATCCAGATTAGTGTTTAATTTGCATTTTTTGAAAGTTGTTAGAAATTCCTAAAATTATCCTAACTTTAGAAAGGTCCCTAATTAATCCTAAAGGCCTAAAATCATGAAATCTAAGTACCCACGAGGTATGGGTATGGGTTGGGGGCATTTTCCACCTGGCTAGACCCTTTTTTGGCTTTTATGGTCAATCAAAAACCTCATTTTTGCTTTATTGAGAAAATTGAGTGTTTCTTCATGAGTTGGATAAATTTAGCTCCACCTTGAGTTTAACCTTATGTCTAGTTTAGTTAGAGGCCTCTAGAACTTTAGGCGAATGGGGGAGTTATTGCTTTTTAGGGTGGTTGATTTTAGGATCTTATTTAGAGGCAATTTTGAGAGGGTTTGGAGTGTTCATCCAACCTCTAGTTTTAGAGTGGAATTCAGAATTAAAGGAGAAGGAGAGGAAAGAAAGCTCATCTCAAATTTTTTCATTAGCCATAACCCAATTTTTTAAGGTAGGAATGTTTCACCTCATTTTGTTCATATTGTGTTTCATGTTTTAATTTTATTGCATATGTATGTTTGTGTGTGTATGGAGTATGTTTGGGAGGGATTAAAAACTGGTTTTCTTAAATGTCTTTCCTTTGTGTTTATATTTTATTTTTGAAGGAATTGTATGGGTTGTATTGGCATTACTCACCTTCAAATAGGGCAGAAGTGGCCATGTATGGGGGAAGGTCTTTAGTTGGACTCTGACAGTGTAGATTCTCTTCTTAGGATGAGAAGAGGGAGAGAGGGTAGGGTGTTATGGGCCCCTACTCATCAACACAAACCATGAATAAGTTTTGGAATGTAAGAATGGAAGGACAAAAGTTCTTGAGTTATAGCTCCGAAAGGGCACCTATTTTGGTGTTGTGTCTGATGTCTCCTATTGGAAAATTCCACCTTCTCCCTAGTCTGTTTCAATGTTGAACCTGTTGTGTAAATCTGGGATGGGAGTGAATGTCTAATTTTGTCTTCATGTTATGATTGGTTGTTTCTTGGTCAATTTTCATTCTCTCCATGATCACAATGAGGTATTGCAGAATTCATAATGGATCCCTTATTAAGGGCCAGGAAGGAAATTCAAAATTGTAGTGGATTTTGATTATGTTGGGAGTTTTTCCCTCGGGATAATATCCTATGTAAAAATGTTACATTTAAACTTATTGTTGAAGTGGCAATGATGTCAGGTTTTCTTACTAGTTCTTTCCCAGTGGAGCCTTTGAATTAGGCAGTTTAATAGAATAATAGATTGAGTAATATTTGTGTATTGTAGTCTTATAGTATTTCAGTTTATAGATGTGTGTATTGAAAAAAAATAGATAAAATAGTGACATGCAATTTATGTAATTTTGAGTTCAATGATGTTAAGTAAAAATTGATATGGTTGGAACTTCAATTCAATTTCATGCTTATTAGGAGATAAAATTAATCTTACATTATTGTGAAAATAGACTATTGAACTCTAAGTTATAAACTCAACTTAAAAAAAAATACCCCCTCCCTTGACAAATAAATAAAATTGAAATTTCATACTTAATCAAGAAAAAATTGCATTAAAAAAGAAATAACACTTACAAGAAAATTCAGCCTCCTAGGAGTAAAAAGCCCTCTGGATTTTGTATGGGGAAAATGATTTATTCCTTATGTTGTAACAAAGAATATTCTTTGTGGATACTTTGTTTTTAAATTTAAGTCAAGAAAAAAAAAAGTAAAGAAATATATATGAATATTTTAAATATCCTATGATGCTACCTAACTATCTTTTTAATATAACTATTTTCTTGAAGTGAAGCACATGGTATTAGACTTCCTTAGGTTTGAGTTGGATTTTAATGCCATTAAATGGGGCTGACATGACAGCCAGTTGTACTAGTGAATAAGATGGGGGCAAGGTGTTATGTTGGGTATCACATCAAATCCACTCAAATTAACAAGTTTTTAAAAAACAACCTTTTTTTTTTCTCCACCTTTTCTAGCACCTACCTTGGTGTGTCCTCCATGCATGTGGCAGGGGGAGGGGACAAGACCTACACAAATGTAGGCTTGGGCTATGAGTTGTAAGTTTTGGGCACCGTGAGGAGTGGGTAGTATGTGGGGTAGATGGGTAGTTTAGTTTAGAGTTAGTATAGGTTTGTGTAGTATTATGTTTTAGCATGTTTTTTTAAGTTTTTAAAGTTAAGTTAGTTTAAATTGTTTAATGGTAAGTTAGTTAGGATGTTAGGTTAGTATGATTTTAGGATTAGTATTTTAATTAGTATTAGTTAAAGTTATAAGTTGTAATTTTGTTTAGGTTAGTAACTTTTAATTGTAGTGTTTAAAATATTAGTTAGTTATGTTTTAGGAAATTTAATTATGTTTTAAATTTTAGTCATTAAATATATCTTTTTTTATGTTGGCAATTATATTTTAGTTTTAATTAAACTTAGTTGTAATTTAGTGTTAGTTTTAATAAAGTGGTAATTAGTATCTGTTAATATTAGAAATTATTTTAGTGTTAGAATGATTCTAAATATTGGATTGTAATTAGATAAGTTAGTATCATTATCGGTTTAATTTATTATCAAAAATAAGTTAATTATTTTATTTTATTCATTAAAAAAAGTAATTTAGATTTATTGTGTTAAGTGATCATATTGTTTTAAATTTTAAGTTGGTATTATTTTTATTGTTAAACAAAAATATTGTTAGAGTAAAGTTTAAATAAAGTATATTTATGTGTATGTTAGATGTGACATTTATTTTAGTAGTTTTATGTTTTTAATTTTTTCAAAGTAATTAGACCTGTATTCATTTAACTTATTATTTGAATAATTTTAATATATTGTTTTAAAATTAATGTAATAATGAAATAAATGTCAAATCGATGTGTTAACAAAATTTTAATTAACAATCAATTCATACACATTGATTTTTTTAAACTAAATGGAGAGTCAAGTCATTGATAGGAGAACCTATTATGTCTTACGGTGTACCTATACTTTCTCATGCAAAACAAACTTATTAAAACTTAGTGGAATTAACTCTTAAAATAAATAAATTTGTACACGTGATTTTGCCTTGTATTTTACGGCATGCCAGTAGCTCTCAGAGAAGCTCCCAAGGAGGAAGAAGAAATAATATCTCTAATAAGAGTAATATTTAATGTTATTATTTCCACACGTCTTTCCATTATGAAAATGAATGTTGGAAGAAATAGAGTGACCAACCACAACAATATGTTAATATCAACTGATGTAAACATTGGAGAAATAAATAATAATACAACTTTCATCATGTGCAATTTTGGTGAAGAAGGAAGCCCTAAAGTTTGGTATTTAGACAATAGTTTTAGTAAATAATTGAGTGGTAGTGAAAGTTTAATTTATTTCATTGATAAGAACTATAATCCTAAAATTAATATGGGAAGAGATGGAATTATTCCTCTTGTGGGCAAGTGATATTTTATGATCTTTACCAAGCAAGGAGAAAAGAAAGAAATTGATAATTTTTACTTTACCCCAAGTATTAAGCACAATCTAATGAGTGTAGGATAGCTCATTTAGAATGGATATAAAGTATTGTTAAAAAATGACAAGTGTATCATTCATTGCAAAGATGGAAGAAAGAAATTTTTTGCAACAGTCCAAATGATAAAGAATCAGAAGTTTCCATCAAAGATTGAGACATGTTTTAGCTCTTAGTTTTTTCTTGTACCTCCCAATAAAGAATATACAACAAAGAAAAAGTAGTCATATTTTAAAAGAATGATTGAAGACCCCTCAAAATTATGGAATTTAAGGTATGGGCATCTTGGCTATGCTAGTTTTAATTTATTATCAAATAAAATAATCGCAGGTGGTCCACCAAGTATTGTAGAGTCCAATAGCAAGTGTGAGGCTTACATTTTGGGTAAAGAAACATAGGCTACCCTTGAATTCTAGTAATTCCACAAGGGCTAGAGCACCATTAGAGTTGGTCCATACCGATTTGGTAAGCCCTATGAAAGTTACTTCCATAGGAGAGAGTACTTATTTTATGACATTTATTAATGATTTCATCCGTAGAACATGGGTCTATTTTCTAAAAAATGAATTTGAAGCTTTTAATAAGTTTTTAGAGTTTAAAGCTTAGGCTGATAAACAAAGTGGACATTATATTAAATTCATATGGTTAGATAGAGGAGGAGAGTATACATCCAATATTTTTGTGAAATTTTGCAATCGAGATGGTACAAGGAAGGAGCTAACATCCATTTATACTACACAATAAAATGGAGTGGTTGAAAGAAAGAATAGAACTATCATTGAGATAGCAAGAAGTACATTGAAAGAAATAGGTCTCTCAATTGAATATTTGGGAGAGGTTGTAGCTATAGTAGTTTACTTAATAAATATAAGTCATAAAAAATCAATCTATGATAAGATGCCTCTTGAGGCATAGGAAAAGCATGTGTGGATAGTTGAAAACTTGAGAGTGTATGGGTGTGTATCATATTCACATGTAAAAAAGGAGCAAAGATAAAAGTTTGATAATAAATGAGAGAAGTGTATTATAATGGGTTATAGTATAGAATATAAGGTATAAATATTGTATAACCCTCTTACCAAGAAGATCATCATTTCAAGAGATGTTGAGTTTTTAGAGAATGAGTCATGGGATCACTTAGTGGATGCATCATCTACCACTTTAAATAAAGTACCAATTATTGATGAAGATTATGAGTTTGATGATTAGCAAGATGAAGCAACAATAGAAATTTATGGCACCAAAGAGATTTGGATTATTCCTAATCAAAATAGGAAAAAAGGGAAGCAATTAGAAATAGTCAAATAGTCAGTTCTAGATAGCTCTAGAAAACTCTAGATTAATACACAAAGAGTTTCTCATAGTTCTAGACAACTCTAAGTTCAGCCTGCACAACACAAAAATAGTATTGAGAGTTATAATCCAACTCTCACCTCCCTTCTACCAATAAAAACTAAAAGTCTAAGGGGTGGGTGCAGCAAGATGGTATACAATTTATTGGACACATAGAAAAAAACTAAAAGCATGAATAACCTAATCAAGTTATTATTCATAACCTAATCGAGTTATATGAAATTTCAAAAAGTGGCAAGGCTTGGTTACTTATCCTAGAAAAATACATTTAAAAAAAATCTAATTAGGTTTCTAAGATGAAAAATATATTCAAAACTTGATCACGTTATGCGAAACTCAAGCGGGTTATTCAAAACCTAATTGAGTTTTGAAGAAATAAAAATAGGTTCCACTCTGGAAACCATAACATTTACATCCAAACTTCGATTGACTCCATTAAAATTGTATTGGAAATCTATTAAAGAGATATAAAACATAATGAAACTAAAATAATAGTAGGAAATCAAGATTTTATTTTCCATCAATTATAATAAATCATGGTCTAAAATAAGTAGTCCTTATTTTCCAAACATTGAGCAAATAGGTAGATAAGAGTATTATCGTAAATATTATCTTTCTATCATCTCTCTCACTCCCTCTATCTCTTCCTCACACACAAAGTCACACATTCATTCACTCACTAACTCCTAATATTTCTCTCTCATTCTCACACCAACTCCTAACCTCTCTCTCTCTCTCTCTCTCTCTCTCTCTCCATGTTTGGTCCCCTCTCACTCTCTCCATCCTATCCCCTTATCTCTCTCTCTCCATCTCTCTCTCACTCTCTCTCATCTTATTCCATCTCTCTATCTTCCTATCCCATAATCTCTCTCTAATGCCTAATACCTAACCCCCTCTCTCTCTCACTGACCTCTTATCCTTGAAATGGGAACTTCACGTAGAGAGAGAGAGAGAGAGAGAGAGAGAGAGAGAGTAGGGGATAGGAAGAGGGATAGGTGATATTATATAAAATATCCTAAAAATAAAAAAATAAGTGGAATACATTCTAATTCCTTCTACATCTGTTAATTAAATTCCATTTTTAGGAATCTCATGAGGCAACACAAAACTCTTTCCAACACTAGTTTGCCAATACTTCACCATTTACATAGTCTGATTTCTATTTGAGAGTATATTATTCATAACATTTTTTCTTGAATTTTTTTTTTCAAACCCTTTATAGGAATTTTTATAAATTATTCCTTTTAAAACATATCCAAATCTTAATGCAATCCAATGCACAAGTTAAAATTTATGGTCTCTGTATTGAGACACATTTTCACTGTCATAAACTAGAAACAAAAATGGTAACCCTTCATAGGGCATCCAATATCATTCACAATACAAAACAAAATGATTCCAAACTAATTTCATATTAAGTATTCTTGAGTCTAGTTTCAAAATCTATAATTCATTCATTGTTCCAATTCATAAATCATTACATGCATGCAACTCCACCAAAGATATTAAAAAACCATTTTCCACTAAAACATGCATAAATTTCATAAATCTATTTGAAAATGATTGAAACAAAAAAATAAAATGAAATAAGATTCACGTATATTTCTAATGAATCCATTTATATATCATATCTCTTCCATATTCGTTAGTACCAAGTGATACAACATGACTATTGTTAGGGAATCCAAAATCTATAAATAGAAACTTTCACTAGAATATGTATAACTTCTTCAAAATTGAATAGAATCAATCCAAATCATAATGAGAAGGAATTTCATTGATTTTTCTATCCAAAAACATAGATTATGCATTGGTTTCTAGGCTACACATGTCTATACAAGACTTGGAACCAACACAAAAACTGAAAGACCAATCAAAATAATAACTTTGAATCACTCCAAATTTATTTAAAATGTAATTATTTCCCCCCATTATGGTTTGGTTTGACCATACATAAGTTTTTATAGACTCATTTATGGTTTACAACTCCCTAACCAACTTTTGAACCAACTCCTTACATCCTTTTTGCACTTTTTACAATATTATAACCTAATAGTTTTGCACATTCTTAATAACTTTACATTTATTGCCTTTAGGAATTACCATTGATTTTATTACATGAAATATTACATAAAAATATATGAAATTACATTAAATAATTAAAATATTTCTTGGTTTCATCTACAATATCTTTATGACTAGGTGCTCCTGCACCAAGATAGGATAAGAGAGAGAGAGAGAGAGAGAGAGAGAGAGAGAGTACTTTTACCAATACAAACTTTAATTACTTTTACCAATGACTTGACATTCCTCACATACGCATGTCTACCATTTTTTAAATAAATTTTTATATAATTTACAAAATTCAAAATGTACATTATATATTATTTTTCTATACCATTTATAAAAATAAAAAAAATCATTTTCTATTGTGTTGGTGCAAGTTATGCTCAACACACGAATAGGTACCAAAATTTTAGGATGTAGTCATTTCAATAATTCATAAAAAATTAAAAAATCATCATAAAATTACAAACAAATACATAAATTCTAGATATGACTCTTAACTACCATTCTACCAAAGGGTTATGAAAAATACTAAATATAAATATTATTTTTTGTGATACAGGCGAAAACAACTATGTAATGTTTCCTAAAACAATAGGAACTTTATTTCATGTGTGCAGGGTTTGACCACCTAATCTTATCCATTTTGTACAAACTCTAGTAATTTATAAATTATATTCAAAGCACTATAATTTATATATTTCACACATATTTTCATTTTGAGTAGATGAACCTCAAATGTCTCCTCCAAGTTTATATTACCTTTATAAAAAAAAAAAAAAAGGTGTCCACTTATACCCCCTTTTTGTACACCATCTTAGTGCACTCACACTAAAGGAGATATACCAAAATGAAATAATTATTTTCATGATAATTTTAATTTTGAATTATTTTCTCATAGTCATACATTTTACTTTGAAGAAGTTGTGAAAGAAGAAAAATGGCGTGAGGGCACAAAATAGTAAATATATGCTATAGAAAAAATGGAACTTGGAAGATAATTGATTTGCCTCCCAACAAGCAAGTTATTGGTGCCAAATCTGTATATAAGACCAAGTGTAATGTTGAAGGAAAAATAGATAAGCATAATGAACATTTGGTGGTCAAAGAAAATAGTAGTTTGGTAGAGATTATGATGAAATATATGCACCTATTGCAAGGATGGAATCAATGCTTGTGGCCATAGAAATTGTACCCCAAGACAAGTGGAGGTATTTCAAATGGATGTGAAGTCCACCTTCCTTAATGGTGTGTTGAAAAAATAAATTTTATATGGATCAACCACCTAGTTATGAAGTTTTAGGTGAAGAAAATAATATGTATAGGTTGAAGAGAGCTTTTTATGGGTTGAAGCAAGTGTTAGAGTAATTAGATATTTCCTAATTAACTCTAGTGTTTTAAACTAAAATTTAGGCATCTAATAATTAATTCTTTTATTAATTATTTTGATGCAACCTAGGTTAGACCTTTTTAGGGTTTCAATCTCCTTTATAATGATGATCTCACATTGTAAACATTAAATTGAGATTAATTCACTTTTGATAATAACAATTTCTCTTTTTGCTCATCAATAATGTCTCTTCTCTGGATCTAAGAATTTCAACCTCCATAGCTTTTATTTCTCTCTTTTTGTGATAGATGTTTGCATGCAGGTGATTCTTGGGAGTTGTGGCATTGATCTTTCGTCAACTTCAACATGGTATCACAGCTCTAGATCTTCATGCCCCTATTTTGATTATGAGAAGTTTGGCTAGACTTTTATATCTATATTGTTTTCTTTCAAAGAGTTTCATTTTTTATAGTTTTTGTATTGAACTTGCGGAGTCACCATTTTTGGTGTACTTTGAGTTCAAACGGACATCACCATTGAGCTCAGAGTGCCCAAATACTCCTATTTTCATATAAAAGTTATCCAATTTGGATACAGTTGGAATTTGTGACTTAAAAATATTGCTCCCAGATTGGACACATTTGCCAAGGCTGCAATTTTCTAATTTTTTGGCATGTTTCCCAAGACTATGATTTTTTAAAAAAAATTGAATGCAAATCAAAAATTTTGGTTGTTTCTTGAGATGATGATTTTCTAAATTGAGCATGCAAAAATATGATTTTTGTACATTGTCTAAGGTAATGATTTTGTGATTTTTGGCACAAATTTTGAGATTTTTTTGCATGCAAATCAATATTTTCTGGGCACGTAAGTTGAGATAGCTCTGACACCATAAAGGATTTGAGGAATAAAAATCCAAAAAGTCCAAAGAATACCTACACATAAAAAACTATCACAAAGAGGGTCAGTGCAAGAAGTTGGGTCTCACTTTTGGCCAAAAAGTGGAAGTGTTTTTCCTGTTTTTGAAAATTTTTGTCAATTGATGCCAAAATTTGAGCCATTTAGAGATTAAATATTTTAAAAAATTCAAAAAATAAAAATTTTAGTGCCTGGGATCTCCTTTTTGAATATGTAATTTATTTGTATTACCCATATGATGGATTATTATTTTGGTATGGATCTTTAAAAACCACTTTTTCAAAATGTTTGTTTCAGGACCATACCACGCTTGTGTACGGACACCATAATTTAACACAACTAAATGAATTTTTGTGAATCCTTTTAAACAACTTTACCTAACACACCAAAGATTGATGAGAATATTTTTCGTGAATTTTTTAATGAATATTTTATTATTATTAATTTTTAATTGACGATTATGCTAATTTCTAAAACATCTCATGTATGGACACCATAATTTAATCAAAAAAATTTGTTTTCTAATTTTTTTAAACTTTAAAAGAATTGTGTGAGGATTGATGTCATGTAAAATAGTTTTTAAAATATGAAAAATAAAAGAAGTTATTAAAGTTTTAGTGAATGTCACTTTTTAACATTTAAGAAATAGTTTTGATTAATAAATGATGGAAAAATAGAAAATAAACTAATAACACTATAAAATTTACATTTTTCAAATCATAATAGTAAGAACTATAATTAGTTTTTGTTTCATCAAAAAATTCAATGGGAATGACCATATAAAAATTACAAAAATCCTTGAAATTGTCAATTAAATGCCTTAAAAAAATGGTTCATAAAGGCATGGCTTGGTGGCACCAAGCCTATGCCATGCCTTTGTCCAAGAAAAAACCCCATGCAAAAGTCATGACCATTCTAAATTGCCACTCATGTCTCAAGAATCGGGCACCCAATTTTAAAAATAGGGTACCTAATTTGTAAGTGAGTACCCAATTTTTAAAGAATTAGGTACTTGATTCTAATGTACTTGTCAAGTGCCAAAAGCTACCCCACAAGCTGACTTTCAATGATTGAATAACAGTTTCGATCCTGCAATAGTGAATTATATCATAGTTATTCTATTTTCTTGTCTTCTTCTACAATTTGCAAACTATTGATTTAAATTCAAAACTAGTGCAAACATGGGATCAAAACAATGAAGAAAGAAGAAAACAAAATTTTTGAAAGATGAAGAGATTGCAACAAATAAAGAGAATGAAGCACAACATCAATGAGAAAGAAGACAAAGAATTAGAGACTTGAACAATGTTTCAAAGGAGAAAGACATTGAGGATACAACGATGGATGAAGAGGTCGAAGAAGAGAACCCAATATAAGAAAATTTAGGTGCACATTCTAATCAAATATTTAATACAGTTGTGTCTCCAAACCCACAATTTTTTTCTTGTGATGAAATTAGTAATTTTTTAGAAGCAGGTCACAATTTAAACAATTTAGATTTTCTTCATGAGAATAAATTGTCAAATGATCATGCACAACAAACTCCAATGGAAATGCATGCCCCGAAAGAGATACCAAGAAAAATTGAAAATGAGATTCAAATCCCAAATAATAGTGAAAATTAAATGTCAATTGAAAATAAAAATTGCATGAATGTAGGCATAGAAACACCAACTACTAAAAAAACATGTTAGAATGATAGAAAAGTGTCTAAACATAATTTTCATTTTCCTAATGATGTGCTAGATAATCTTGAGGGATTGGTTTCATGGAGACAAATAAGGACACATGCTAATAGATTATATAGACATTTTTTTATAATAAGAAATTTGGGTTTCAATTTCAATTGATGTTGCAACTAATTAAAATGTATAAAATGTGAAAAGTAATGAGAAGGTTAGGAATGTATGCAAAATGCAAGAAAAAAAATATTCCTTAAAACAAGTTGTATCCATTGTTGTTAGTGTCTTTGATGTTATCAAAAAGAGAAGTTTCTCTAAAGATAAGATTTGTAGCATGGTGAGCAATAAAAAAAACTTTAGTTAACAAATCAACAACTAACAAAAGATTGATTAGCAATATAAGTGGATATGTTAATGTGAATTGTAAGACTTTAGAAAGAGCTACAAAGAGAAGGGTTAACTTTGAATGTGATCCAGGAAATATTTTGTGGACTTCTACTGGTAGACTCCCGAGATGTGATATGAAACTTACTAGTGAAGTCAAAAGTTTGCTTGAAAATTTTTGTCATGGCAATACAAGAGTATCAACTAATTCAAGAGATGTTCTTAACTTGAGAGTTGGGTCAAAAACACATTATCCACATCCTAAACACCTTTTGGACATGACTTAAACTGAATTGTTTAGAAAATTTGTAGATGGTAAGTTATTAACTATTACCATTAGTCAAAGATCTTTTGAAAAGTGTAAACCATGGTTTGTAAGGATTAACAAGGAAAGAGTCACATGTTTTTGTAAAACTCATCTTCAATTTCATTACCATTATGATGTATTTTGATATATACGTGGTACCATGCATAGTAAAGAAATGTTGTAGGAATGTGGTATAAAAATACCACCTCAATCTATAAAGGATTTCATATCAGGTTTTTTTTGTAAGCCACATAATGATTAATACTTTCTTTTCAATGCATTTCTTTCTGGTGCATGTGATATGTGTGGCAATTTTCGTTTGTTAAATGAATTTTTGCATGAAAATTCTTAGACTACTTTTGGAAAATAATTTTTTGATGTAAAAAGATTCAAAACCATTGAATATCCATTGAAGGATGAGAAGATTGGAAGAAGGTGTGATCTAGTTACAAATAAAGTTAGTTGTCATGCATTTGTGGATGAGTTTAAGAGTGTGATCATACCAAAATATATTAAACATTCTCAATATGTTAGATGGCTTGATGAAGAATTTTGCATATGTAAGAATACATTTCCAATTGGTACTATACTTTTAGTTGTTGAATTTGCAGAGAACTACACACTTGCACCACAAGATTAGATGCAACCACAATATTACAATTTAGTGCAAGTAGCAATTTATGTTCATATAGTTTATAGGCATGCACTTGATAGTACAAAGGATGATCGAAAAATATTGAGAGAGGACCATTTCTATATGAGTGATAATAAAGTTCATTCATCTGAGTTTGTCCAATATTATTTCAAGTTCTTTTATGATAATTTAAAAGAGAGACAAATTCAAATGACACAACATTGGATGTGGTTAGATAATTGTATAGGACAATTCAAGAATGTTGGAATGTTCTATTGGTTGAGTAGGACACAGGCAAACTAATATCCAACATGTGTGGAGTTTTTTTGAGGCTAGACATGGTAAAAAAGAACATGATGGTGCTAATGCATGTGTGAAGAGAGCCCTTAGTAGAGAGCAATAGAAAATTTGAGGAAAAAGCCAAATTCAAAAATGTACATGAGATTATTGAATGGTCTAACAAATATTTATACAGAGGATCAAGTGAGAACTCTACAATCAAATGTTTATTCTACCTAGTTGAAGAGAAGAATATCCTTTCAAGATATGACTATTATACAATTAGTGGGTTAGCTAAATGGCATTGATTTAGGAGTTCATATTCTAACACTTGGACTATATGGACTAGAGAGCTTGTTTGTTTTTGTTAGTTTTGTCTTGCATGTGAATGGGAAGAATGCGAGAATACAAAATGGGTTGAATATTGGCAAAAAAAATCATTAGCACCTACTAACACACATTTTCAAGATGATATAGTAAATGAAGGCCAGAATGTTACTCTTGCATCAAAAGACAATGGTCATAATTTAGACCTCATACAACTTGGTATGCACAATTTAATTAAATTTTGTTGTGATCTCGTGCTTCACTTTATATAATCTGCATATGTACTCATGTGATTAAAGTGTTTCTATACTTTATCTTATCTTATAGGACATGTTTATGTTGTTATTGTGCCTAATGATAACGATGAACATAGTGAGTATTGGCTAGCTAGATGTGCGGAACCTAAGAAAAAATTGATATGTCATCAAGTAAACAATGATGGTTTTTAGTATCCAATTGGGTTTGTCATTGTAGCTAGCACCTGGCTACGTAGATACCTAGCAAGAAGAAATAGTTTACCAACATTTGAACACAATCAATCCTAAAAGAATATTTTACACTATTCTCATTTGGTTGTGGCAATGAATATCAAATTAGAAAGATACAAAGGGAGACCCACCAATAAGGTATTATGGATAATTTCAATGGATGAGCACAAGACAATCATAGATGCATTGCAAAAGAGAGAGGATGTAGATGGTATAGTGGGATGACTACATTTAAATCGAACGCATGTAAGTTTTTCCTTTATTGTGTTATTTTTATATATGTACTTATATAATTTAATTACATGTATGTTTGCACTGTCAATACCAAAATAAAGAGCTTATATATACCTCTTATTCAGGTCTCAATTACAATTTATACAAATTTAAATGTTAAAGTGAATTGAACATCAACATCTTGTGCAATTCCACATAGTGAGTACATACAAATTACACATATATTTACATAGTTCAGATACCTCATATTAATTTATGTGTTTATTAACATGTGTTTTTGTTTTACAATTTTATTTTTTAGGACCTCATTTGAAGAGATGTGTTGAACCAATTTTATATTTTGAGTTTATTTATATAAATATATCATTGACATTGTCTTACATATATTGTGAAATATGTTGTACAAACAAATTTTAAAACAAGAGTTTACTTCTATTTGAAAGTTAAAGGTGTGCACTTGATATTATAAATTAATTGTCAATTTAAGTAATGACCTCCTTTTTTTTTCCATTACTTTTACATTCGAACATGTTTAAATTAATGTTTGTTTGAAGTTTCAAATTACTATTAATTGTAATATTAAACCCTTCACTTGTACATGATAATTTAAAGATCATTACTCATTGTATTGTTTATATGCTATTGTTATGTTAATAATTGACATGTGGGTAAGTGCACCAAGTTGTGGTGCCAAAAGGGGGGTATAAGTGGACAACTTTTTTTTGAAATCAACAATTTTTGAACTTCAACAAGAATTTGAATATAGTTATGCACAAAATTTTAAGATATGAAAAAAGCAAAAGTAGTAGTCCTTTGAATCTAGTTTCCAAACTACTAATGTTTTTTCAAAATGGTTTAGTTTTAGGTCCTCAAAAAAGGGGGCCACAGAAAGTGGTACTATTTATTCCAAAAAAACATAACATAGTGCAAAATGTGGTCCCCCTAAAATTTTAACTTTTTTTTGAAATTCTTTAATCACTCTGGTCAAAAGTTACTTAACACTATGTTGTTTATCCCAGATTTTTTGGGTAATTTTATAATATGTAACTTTTCTTTTTTGAATTATTTAACTAGACACATTCCAAAAATGTGAAATATCTATGTGACCCCACTAGAAATGATTGAAAACTAATCTAAAATCTAAAATTCTTTTTTTCAAAGTGTGTAGAATAGAGTTTAGTTTCTAAAAAACTAAGTTGTTGCAAAATTTGATGAATGAGCTAAAATCTACAACCCAATTAGTACATGTTGATTTTTGACAAAAAATGGACATACATTTAGAATAAATTATAGATGAAAAGCTTTTAGTTCAAATCAAAAATAAATTATATGGTTATATACAATCAAAAATAAATTATATGGTTATATAGCTAACACAGAGACCTACAATGTCATATAACCTGATCTTATCGATGCTCAACCATGAGGAATCTTGAAGGAGAGTAGACAAGAAAAATCAATCATTTTTTGTATGTTTGTAGAAAAACACATCTTAGACCAATTTATAGACTCCAAACCTTTGGGTTGGATCCCCAAGGAAAAACCAAGCCTTAGGCTTGGTAGAATGCAAAGGTTTGAATAGCACATATGCCTTATAATGTGCATGCACTATTTAAAACTTTTCAAATTTGGGTCTTAATAGCATGTGCAAGCTTTAGCGCACACAGACTATTGAGATCTAAATAGTGTATAAAGAGGAAAGAAGAGAGGCAAAGCAAGAGCAAGAGAGAGAGGGGGATGGGAGTGTGTGTGTGTGTGTGTGTGTGTGTGTGTGTCAGAGAGAGAGTAGGGGATGTGAGAAAGAGGAAGTGAGAGAGAGTAGAGGTGGAAAAGAGAGTCTGGGATGGGAGAGAGAGGAAGTGTGAGAGGGTAGGCATGGAAAAGAGAGAGTACAAGATGGGAGAGAGATTGAGTGTAAGGGTTGGGAGAAAGAGAGTGTGAGAGAGTGAGTAGGGGTGGTAGAGAGAGTACAAGATGGGAGAGAGATTGAGAGTAGGCGATGGCAAAGAGAGTAGGTAGTAGGAGAGGGGGCAAGAGAGGGAGAGAGAGAGGAGGATGAGAGTGTGTGTTTGAGAGAGAGTAGGGCATGGGAGAGAGTGTGAGAGAGAGTAGGAGTGGTAGAGAGAGAAAGTATGGGATGGAAGAGGGGAGAGAGAGTAGGGGATGGGGGAGAGATAGTAGAGAGGGAGAGAGAGGGGGGATAGGATTGTGTGTGAGAGATCTAGCGAGTAGGGATGGGAGGGGAGAGAGAGGGGGGATGGGAGTGTGTGGGTGTGTGAAAGAGAGAGAGTAGGGGATGGGATATGGGGGACAGAGAGAGTAGGGGATGGGAGAGAGAAAGTAGGTGGTGGGAGAGGGAGTGGGAGAGGGAGAGAGAGGGAGGAATGGGAATGTGTCTAGGAGAGAGAGAGTAGGGGATGCAAGAGAGAGGAAGTGTGAGAGAGAGTAGGGGTGGTAGAGAGAGAGACTACAGGATGGGAGAGAGATTGAGAGTAGGGGATGGGGGAGAGAGAGAGTAGGTGGTGGGAGACAGAGTGGGAGAGGGAAAATGAGAGAGAGAGGAGGATGGGAGTGCATGTGTGTGGAAGAGAGAGAGTAGGGAATGGGAGAGGGGGGAGAGAGAGAGTAGCCTAAAGAGAGTAGGTAGTGGAAAAGGGAGTGGGAGAGGGAGAGAGAGGGGGATGGAAATGTGTGTAAGAGAGAGAGAGAAGGGGATGGTAGAGAGTGTGAAAATGTGAGAGAGAGTGGGGAGTGGTAGAGAGAGAGTGAGAGTGAGAGTGAGAGTGAGAGTGAGAGAGAGTGAGAGCGAGAGTAGGCAATGGGAGAGGGAGAGCAAGTGAGAGACATAGTAGGGGATGGGACAGGAGAGAGAGAGAGGCAATGGTTGTGTGTGTATGAAAGAGAGAGAGTATGGGATGGGAAAGGGGAGAGAGAGATAGAGAGAGAGTAGGTGATGAGAGAGTAGGTAGTGGGAGATAGAGTGGGAGAGGGGGAGAGAGAGGGGGATGTAAGTGTGTGTAAGAGAGAGAGAGTAGGGGATGGGAGAGAGAGTGAGAGTAGGGGATGGGAGAGAAAGAGTAGAGAGGGAGAGAGTGAGAGAGAGATACTAAGTGGTGGGAGAGGGAGTGGGAGAGGGAGAGAAGGGGGGATGGGAGTGTGTGTGAGAGATCTAGAGAGTAGGGGATGGGAGAGGAGAGAGAGGGAGAATGGGAGTGTGTGGGTGTGTGAAAGAGAGAGAGTAGAGAATGGGAGAGGGGGGAGAGAGAGATTAGGGGATGGGGGAGAGAGAGTAGGTAGTGAGAGAGGGGGAGAGAGGGGGAATGGAAATGTGTGTAAGAGAGAGAGAGTAGAGATGGGAGAGAGTTAGAGAGAGGGAGTAGGGGGTGGTAGAGAGAGTAGGATATGGGAGAGAGAGGCTGAGAGTAGGGGATGGGAGAGAGTGTGAGAGAGAGTAGGGGACAGGAGAGAGAGTGAGAGTAGGGGATGGGAGATAGAGAGTAGAGAGGGAGAGAGAGTTAGAGAGATATAGTAGGCCATTGGAGAGGGAGTAGGAAAGGGAGAGAGAGGGGGGATGGGAGTGTGTGTGAGAGATCTAGAGAGTAGGGGATGGGAGAGGAGAGAGAGGGGGGATGAGAGTGTGTGTCTGTGAAAGAGAGAGAGAGTAGGGGATGGGAGAGGGGAGAGAGTAGCTTGAGAGAGAGAGTAGGTGGTGGGAAAGGGAGTGGGAGAGGGAGAGAGAGGGGAGGATGGTAGTGTGTGTAAGAGAGAGAGAGTAGGGGATGGGAGAGGAGAGAAAGAAGGGGGATGGGAGTGTGTGTTTGTGAAAGAGAGAGTAGGGGATGGGAGAGAGAGAGAGAGAGAGAGAGAGAGAGAGAGAGAGAGAGAGAGTAGTGGATGGGAGAGAGAGAGGGGGATGGGAGTCTATGTAAGAGAGAGAGTAGGAGATGGGAGAGTGTGAGAGAGTGAGAGAGAGTAGGGGGTGGCAAAGAGAGAATGGGATGGGAGAGAGAGAGTGAGAGTAGGGGATGGGAGAGAGAGAGAGAGTAGAGAAGGAGAGAGAGTGAGAGAGATAGTAGGCAGTGGGAGAGGAAGTGGGAGAGGGGGAGAGGGGCACAGACTGTATGCACCCTAAGACCCTAAAAATTGTTGAGCATGGGTCCTATATATCAATTTTTCTTAAGGCTAGAGGTGTTGAAACTCTAAGACGAAGGAGCTATTGGCCCTAGAAATCTGGGTGGAGGCCTAATTAGAGGCTCTCCTTGTAGCCCTTTTGTGAAGAAATCTTGAAATCAGGTACAAACCCATTGTTTTTATCCATTCAAGCATAGTACAAGTGTTTCAATAACACCTTAGGACATCATGGAAACCTTTGTTGGACTAGGCAGTGCTATGGTACCCTAGTAGACCTATAAAACCTTTGGAGGAATATTGTTCTTAGAAGAGTAAGGGAGTGATGTTGCAAGTTTGGATTAGTTAACCTGGTGAGGAGGTTGAGCAAGGTTAGGGGATGATCTAAGTAGCAAGAGATCCTATAGATCACATAGGTGTAGAGAAAACACCAAGATCCACATATAATATACAAGGGTGCACAAGGATAGATGTAGTTGGGGTACTTAGGGTATGGGTATGGGTACGAGTACTTAGGATATGGGTATGGGTACAACTATTTTTTATAATAGGGGATGGGGGTTCTTGGGTATGTCAAACTTTATTTTTAATTATACTTTTATATTTATAGAAAACCTAAATTTATGAGTCATGACAATGATTTTTCAAATCAAGAATAGTGATAAAGTTTGCAAATGTAAGATATTTTTTTCTATTTCAGATTTGTTATATGTTTGTAATAATAATTTGTGATAAATGTTTAGGTGCATAACATAGAAGGAAGGCTTTAAACATGAACAAGAAGATCATAAAGCATATGAAAATGACATATTACAAATGATAAATTTATGGCTTTAACACTGATAAAGTTTATGGTTGTTGAATATTGTATCAAAGTTTTAAATTGATTGGGTATTAAATTAAGCTTGATAAACAAATAACAGAGAAGGAAAACTTTAAATATGAACAAGATCATAAATTATATGAAAATGACATATTGGAAATGATAAAATTATGCTTGAACAGTGATAAAGTTTATTGTTAGTCAATATTCTATCAAAGTTCTGAATTGATTAGGTATTGAATTAAGCTTGATAAACAATGAGCTAATACACAAACAAAAAACCAAAAAAAAATTGAAATCTCAATCAAGGTCCTTAGCTATGATGCTTAGCACCAAGTACCTGATACTTGGGATACATGTACTCGATACTTGGGTATGTGGGTATGAGTACCAAGGGTGTGGGTACAAGTACCCATGCAACCTCATAATATATTATAATAACCAATAATGTCATACATGAATGAACATATAATATATTATGATAACTAATAATGCCATACATGAAGGAACATATAATATATTATGATAACCAATAATGTCATACATGAACAAACATATAATATAAAATGATAACCAATAATGTCATACATTAACAAACACATAACATATTACGATAACCAATAATGTCATACCTGAACAAACATATCATGTATTAATCGATAATATCATAAGTCTCATAATGTCATGCATGTAATGCCCCACCTGGAGATCCTTGGAAACAAGGATTCAAATCAAGCCAAGATTTTTTTTTTTACAAGTATGAATGCACAAGACAACATCATACAAGGATCAAAAAGATTGCAACGGAAGACTTCAACACAATCCCAACAACCAACGAATCTCCAAATGCCACTACCAAACTGACACACACAAACAAAGCCAACAATGACAACAACAAGATGAGGGAATAAGAAATGACCACTCATCAACAAAACACCAAGCTGGGGTAAAATGCAGAATCCCAAAATTTGGCTAAGCCTGAAATCCTGAAGCCCTGAAAATTGGCTAAGTCTGGATTTATGAAGCCCTAAAATTTCTTAGAAACCATAACTTATCTTTGAGAGTTCTGAAACCTATCCCAAGCCACTAACCAAATCGTCAGTACTGTCATAATAGGGATGTCACTACTAAAAACATGCACAATATCAGCATAAGGAAATCTAACATGCTAGTGATAACGCATAAGATAATCCTACAGTAAATAACATCACCTATCACATGCTAAACAACAGTAAGCAAAAAATATACTACTAAATCAAATAACATCATCTAATCATATGCTAAACATCATGATAAGGGAATGCATCAAGTAAAATAACATCATCTAAACATGATATACAAGCATCCCAATGAAAGCATAAATCACAAGAAAGCATACTCCAGAACCTGAAGTACCAAGTGAAGACATCCAACAATGGTCGCACTAGGACAAAAGATCGTCTTTGTACACCGATCCCTAGCAGTGGTGAAGGTAGCTATGCCTCCCAACCACATGGCACCCATAGGTCCACACCTGTCGTGCTGATGGAGATAATGATCCAACCACAAACACACATAAAGCACAACATCCAAGGCTAACACTTACACCAGACAGTATGATGGCTGCAACCAAGAACCTAAGACAATGCAAGGAGTACAGGTCCTAGTCAGACACTCAATAGGCTACTATGTAGGGACTAGCATCATGGAGAATCACTTGGCATCGACAAGCCCAAGCTCAGATCTGTGTAGCTCAACTCCCTCAATGGAAGGCCAACAGACAAAAGTACCATTTTATTATCTTAAGTTTTATTAACAGTCACACATTTTCTTTAATTATCACTTATTTAAAACTTCCTCTGCCAACCCTATGGGACTAAGGTCACCAGGTTACAAGATAGAAGCCCCCTCCATATGCTACCCTACCCTACCCATGCTCATCCTACAATAAGTTCCCGTGGGCAAGCATACTCCCATTCCAACCCCAATGATCATAACTTTTGGCAATTTCACAGAAGATCGGGCCTCGCAAGTTACCCAACAAATGTACGCACACGTACTTGTGTGTGGCGCACCACCATCACGAAGATCATAACACAAGGATAGGAATGAGAACACAATGAAAAGAAAACATCCAACTTAAAGCAACATAGGAAGGATGGATTCTACACAAATCCCAAAGCCAATAAAATCATACATCATGAAATCACTCAATCGGCCTCAATCCGAGAGTATGGATTCTACACAAATCTCAATGATGTAACAAGATCAAACATCATGAACTCACTCAACCGGCCTCAATCTGAGAGTATGGATTCTACATGAATCCTAGCATTCACAAAACAAAAGCAAAGGTCTAAACGAAACTATAACAGGAAACAAATCACTCAATCGAACACAAAGTCAAGAGTATGGGTGTGACACGCATCTCAATGCAAAAAAAGGTGCAATAGTGGTCTAACTAATATCCAAACAAATCATCCAGGTCCATGACCCACATTGTGCCAAGAAAACTTGAGAAAATAGGGTGGCACACAAAACGAGGTAAAAACTCCAAAAATTTAGAAAAATTCAAAATTAAAACCCATTTGGCCTTTGGGTTAAAAAACCCCAAAAATCCAAAAATAAATGGAATCGGACACTATATGCAAAAATAGCCAGCATAATGGCATAAAATTCCAAACCCTCATCCCAAAAAATAGGGAAATGTTCATACCCACCCAATTGGGTAGAACTAGCATACAGAAACAGAGGGGAACACTAGTTCTCAGCCTCCAAACAAATGGCTACCAAAAATAGAAGTAGAAATGGAGCAGAAATAATAAAATAGTAAAGCCCTACCTCATAGCCAAAAGGGAAAAATGGGAATCTGAACCATAAAATAAATATCTCGCAGAAGTAGCTGAAAATCGCGGCAATCCAAGATTTCCTCGAGCTGGATCCAACGAGCCCAACCTTGCGACGATCCCACACCCGTAGCTCCCACAACAAACAAAATAGTAAATCCTCATGAAGAGGATTTTGGGTTTTACTCTCCAACTTTCCAATTCAAAAGTGAGAAGTGAGGAATTAAATTCGTCTTTGGATACTTATTCACTTTTCAGGTGAATAATTGATTAGGGCATTTAACCATCCAATCTAGTTAAACCCCGAATCGACCCAAACAAAATTAGGCTATTCCTATAAATAGGAATTCATCTATGGCAAAGCTGCCAGAAATTAAAATAAATCAATTAAAAAGCCCAAAAACCCAAAATCACATAAATCTCCTAAACAACTTTCGCGACAAAGCGAAACTCTAAATGCATAGACATGCTTACTGGTCTAATCACATAATGCAAATGAGTTCGGATTTAATAATCACCGAAAGGTTTAATTTAAACATTTAATTAAGGATACATCGACCATACAAGGATGACATTGGTAAAATATGAATGGCTAAATCACTAACTCCATGTGCCACTGCCAGGGATATAAATCCTACACACTAAACAACATGATCAAGTACAATTGCATATAATAACATAGCCAAAGCAATAAATGCATTAAATCACCTAATTTAGCCATTTAATTAATTATATTAAAATAATCTATTTACATCACTCACGTTCACATAAAGCATAACAACGTAGGAATGAAGTAAATAACCATAGCATTAAATCCATCACATAACATAATCAGAGGTATGTCCAAATACCAGATAACCAGATATCATCATAAAACACACTGTCATCTCAAAATGGCATCATCATGCAATATGATTAATTGAACAACATAGTAGTCTAATAGCTATGATACTAGAATCAAAGAGTAACATTTGACCCTCAGGTCATCTCAAATGTAAAACATCACATAAGAATAGATATCTCTTAGATCAAAATAAAACAAGGTAAATTTCCACAGTACATAACCAAATAATCCAACAAGAACAATCAATTCTAATTACTTAAGCATTTAATAATGATTGACTACTCTGCATTAAAAAGGCATTTAAAACACATAAGCAAACACAGTCATAAACATGACTAACCACTACTACAGGGACCTAGTCTAGTGTAGCATGGTGAAAAGTACATAGTGCAATCTCTGCACACATCTCAAGGTAATCACGAAACAACCTCATGATACCACATCGATCCTGGTAACCACTGGCACAAACCTCAGTGAACCAAAAATCACATCATAATCTCAAAGATCAGTCAAAATCATAATCAACGCAACTGATAAAGAAACATAAATCCAAACACCTCAACGGTGTAGACCACTCAGGGTCACAATCATGATCCATCGCAACAAAAGATCAGCAAGGGTGCATCCATCAGGATGAATTACAAAAGTCAAATGGGAGAGGCACTACAATGCATCAAATAAATGTTATACATCAAATATAAAATGTCATATATACATCAAATGTGTATCGAATATGTCCGCTGACATAAAATCCAACATATATGTGCACTGATGCCTATACATGTGTGTCTATCAATTATATATTCTCCTTCCCACCAGGGGAAGGAAACAAATATCTAGAGGTCTTTGATCACCGTGTGGAGGGAGATGATGGTGATGATAGGGTCATCCTAACATTAGAAATTTCTAATGATGAGGCTCTTCTCTAACTCGAACTGATACCAATAAAGTAGATATGAATCAATAATTATTATGTATTGAAATCAAATATATGTACACACAAAATTAATTATTTTCTTACCACCATCAAATAGTCACTTTACAAGTCCACCACAAAGGCTTGTAGATGATCAAGTGTAACAAGACCCTACAACAATTCAATCAATATAATCACTTATAAATAACATTAGAAATTTTGATACTAACTATTATAAACAACAACTAAAACCAATAAAATTCTTTCATACCTTAGTTAATGGCTATGAATTGGCCATAGCTACAGCCACTCCATGATCGATGGACTGTCGAAGATGAGGAGTCTCAGATGTCAAGAGTTGCATGTCATACAATACACATTACATGTAACATGAAACATAAATCAAATATAATCAAATGAATTAAATTAACATGAAACAAATGTACCTCTATGAACCTCATATTACGTCTAGGCTTGGAGTCTGTAGTAAATGTCGATGGTCCTATAGAGAATTGATGCACATGCAAAATAAAATTGTAAATCCTTCACATGATTAGTTAATAAATATATGTATTAATTTAAATGATTAAATTGATACATACCTCTAGACTCATCGATGAGACAAAAAATGGGGCCAAGGGATCACTACTAAGGCCACCAACACTTTGACCCTGAATTTTGAACAATGTCAATACATTCTAATTAATTAGTCATTCACTATACATATGAAATGTGATCAAATTAATTTATTATAATTGTAATTTACCTATGTGTGAATGCCAAATGTCTCATTCAGGAACTGATCAATGACTAGTCCATCATCAACACCATCTCTAGCATGATTGCCAAATGTGCATAAGGATCTGCATGATGTGCACATGTGACCATGATGCACATAAGGCTCCTCCTCAACTAATGGACTTGTGTAATGAATGAGGGTCTATGTCAAAGCATTAATAGTCCCTAGAGTGTTGGCCTCTACATGTTCCTTCACAACTAAAGGAATTGTCACATGCTCACCCTATGGCTTGACCATAGGTGTCCTAACTAAATTAGGGTCATGACATTCCTTCGACATCTGAAATGATGACTCTCCCACTTCTACCCTAAGATTCTCATATATCAAAAAAAATTGGGGATCTCCCCAAGGAGAAACTCGCAATACATTTTCTTTAAGAAATACATTGAGATATTGTGATTATTGCAAGGAGGGGCATCGAAAACCATCCACCATCTATCCCAAAAATTATTTCTAATACCATCATGTATGCACCAATGGATGGGAAACCATTTAGTTTTTTGTCTGACAATATTTTATTCACTGGGCTTTCTAAAAAAATGCAAAAATGCTACCTTTTGGGATATATATATATATATATATATATATATATAACATCTTGATATGATAATTTGTTTGCATAATATCTTTTTTGTTCATCCCTCTTAACCCACCAAATATCCAACTGACCACTAACGAAAGCTACATGGGTCATAATAGACATGAGGGAGAATGGAAATTGAGCTCTCATTGGATTGGTTTTTCCACAAGATTTTAACCTACCAATGAGTGCTTCTATTCATTTTTGCCTCTTTCTAGTTCATTTATTATATTTTCTTGTGTGCTAGGAGGAGGTCTTCCAATTGGTGTAGGTTATAGAATTTCTTGTTGTTATTGTGGACGGTTTTGATTCTCATCTTGTTGATGGTTTTGGTTTTGATCTTGTTGGGGACTTTTCGGTTCATTATTCACATTTTGTGGTAAGAAATTAATTTCAATCTAAATAAATAAATAAAATTAAGGAAAAATTGAAAAAAACCTAAAAAAAAATACAAAAACATATAAAACAATGCAAAAAGAAGGCTAGACAACATACGATGTGATCGCGATCTTGAACTTCGATGATGATGAGGTATATTGACAAGGTGGGTGGCAAAAATCTTCAATTTTCTGAATCTAGGTATGTGCTGTGAGTAGAGGAAGTTGCAAGTTGTAGTTTGCAGCCCATTTATAACATTTTGGGTTTTAAAAAGTGTGTACACACTATAGGCTTGGGATAGCCAAGCCATAGCATGTGTGCACTATAGCACGTATGCACTATTCAAAGTTAGAAACAAAATAGGTGTCATCTTTTTGGCACCACAACTTGGTGCACTTACCCATGTATGTTTAACCATGTTAAGTGAGAGGGAGGGAAGGAGGAAGAGAGAGAGAGAGAGGGAGGGAGGGATATGGGGAGGGCTATAAGTGCTTGGAATTTATCAGAAAGGGTTATAATGGGTTCTAGGTGGTCCTGCAATCCCTTTGGACACATTATGACTCCTTAGGACACATTAGGACCCATTAGGACACCTTAGGACAAATTAGCACCTCTTAGGACCCCTTACAACACATTAGTTATTGTAGTCCTAAAATAATCTCCTCTAATGTGTCCTAGTACATTCTAATGTTTCCAGGAGGTTTTGATGGGTCATATGTGGTCATAAGAAACCTTAGGACCCATTATGACTCCTTGCATTAACACACTTTATGAACGCTTAGAACACATTAATCACATAGGATACACTTTAGGGTTGTAATGTGTCCTATTCAATCCTATTTTTTCCTAAGGAGTTTTAGTGGGTTCTAAGTGGTTCTAGGAATCCTTGATACTAATTACAACCTCCTAGGAACCATTATGACCCATTATGAGCCTTTATAGAATATTAGTCATTGTAGGACATCGTTTAGAGGTCTAATGTGCCTTAATGAGTCATATGTTCTAAGGGGACATTAGGGATCTACACATTAGATCTCATTAGGACACATTAGGGTCCATTCGCACACATGAGGACCCACTAGACCCCATTAAAACCTTTTATAACACATTAACCATTGCAAGACATAGTAATGTGTCATAGATAGTCTTAATATCTCAGAATGGATCACGATTGATCCTATGTGGTTTGAAAACCCATTAATACCCTTTAGGTTGCACATTATGACCATTTAAAACATATTAAAATCCATTAATTCCTCTTAGATAATCTTAAGGGCTATAAGACACAGAAATGGGTTATAATATGCCCTAATGGGTCCTAATGTGTCTTGAGGGGTTCTAGTGTGTTTTAAGTGATCCCATGACATTTTAGGACCCGTTAGGAACCCTTATAATCCATTAGGGGCCATTAGGACACATTAGAACCAATTATAACCCCTCTAAACACATTCACCATCATATGATACACTACTATCTCCAAAGGCATTATAATAGTTCCTAAGTGGTTGTAATCATTTCTAATATTTCCTCTTGGATTTTAAGTGGTCTTAATATATCATGATGGGTCATAATGGATTCTTAGTTGTCCTAGGATATCTTAGGGCCTATTAGGACCCCTTAGAACACATTAACTATAGTAGGACAAAAAATAAGATGTTAAGGATTCTAATGTATTATAAGGGGTCATAATAGATTTTAAGTGGCCCCGTGACCCATTACAAAACCTTAGAATATAGTAGGAAAAATTAGGACACATTAAAACTACCTTAATCAATTATTTAATTACATAGGTAAATATATTTAAGAAAATGTAACAACTTGATAAGACATAAGGTGTCTTGTCTAGAAAAATAGGCATTCTAGCTAGAGTGACATTTGGGATGTAAGAAAACCTAAGTCAAAGTTACAAGGAATAATCTAGGTACATGACTTTCCTAGGTACATAATAATATTCATAAGTACATAGCCTTGATGAGAAAATGTGTGAAAGGAAGGGTATCATCCATCATTTCATGAAAAAATTCTTTAATCTTTACCTAAATTTTATAAATTTGAATTTTTAGGATGAAAAATATTTATAATAGTAGGTCAATTTTATTTGTATGAATCTCAATTCATAAATTTGATGTGATACTTATCCAATAATCTTTTTGATATCAGTACTAATGCTCTATAAATAGTCAAAATTATTGTTCATGTACCATATATACTTACGAAATGTGTAACATGTTCATGAATAAAATATGTTGCAATAAAAAAAATGGTTTGAATACTTAAAACATGATTTAACATAATAATATATACTACATACACTAGCATGATAAGAAGTCATAAAAAAATAGTATATGGTCTAACATGTCATAACATGATCTATGAAGTCAAAAAATACATATAATACAATTAATTTTCCTAATACAAAGTGTATCCAAATAAACAATATGTGTCATAAAAACAAAATCTAAAGGTTCCAACAAGACCTAATCTATCTGATCGAATGTCTTCTTTACTCCACATGAAGAGGACTCAAATGGATCATCCTGTGTAATATGAGTTGTCTCATCATGTGGGACACCCTATGAGGTAGATGGATCATCCTATGTAACATGAGGCACGTCTCGTCATGTACATGCTTAATTGAAATGGGTTTCAAAATCTAGCTTGTAAATAAATTAAATATTCACTACATAATAAAATTAATACCACATGAGATGGGTGTCCCTCTGTAATGGGAGGAGGTGCACCATGAAATCTACCAAATGTGGCAGTGGTGAGGTCCTATAATTTACAATACACACATTTTTAAAATTTGATAAAGAGAATAATGAACTATGTATGTACATAAATCACAATACTAACTTCAAAGGATGATGTAGGTACCTCCATCTAGCTTAATCCCATACTCTTAGCAACACTCATGGTGACATAGTCCTAAAATTATGGATACATAAATGATGAGTCAAAATTATATATACATGAATAATTACAAAGTACGTAAACTAAAAAGTACATAATTTGTAACCTATATTTTTTATACACTATAAGAACATGCATACATATATATATATATATATATATATATATATATATATATATATATATATATATATATATATATATATATATATATATATATATATATATATATCATACCTAAGTAGTAGCCAATGTCACAGATCTGTCTAAAGGTATGCTAGCACAATGATCAAAAGATGGAGTCAAAAATAAACTATATCGAGGCTTGTATGGATGAGTACGATCTATCTCTTTTTCATAAAATCAAAACACATAAAATATATACATGAGTCAAAATTTTTTAGATTATAAGTTAATAACAATGTACATACATAAAAATAGTACAAACTATTTGTTTTCAGTCAAAAGTTCATACCATTTGTATTTGAGGTTGTGCCTTAGTGGTAACTAGATCAGGACCTATACTGACATCAAACTATGCAGTAGCTAACAATCCCTACAAAATTAGATAAAAAGAACATATAAGCACATGTTATTAAATTCAAGTTCAAATGTGCATTTTTACAGTGTAATTTAAAGTGCATACTATATGAGGGATGCCAATGTTTGTAGGTCTTGAAAAAAGACTATACTACCTCCTAGGAGGAACATTATCATCCATCCTCTATTATTTCAAAAGTACAAATTAATATGGTTAATAAAATTACACATGTATGTAGAAAGTAAATAATTATGTACTTTATATTTAAATTTTAATTAAAATTTTACCTGTTGCTCTTGACTGTCTTCGGGCTCTCCCTACATGAGGTCAACAAATGATGAAACATCAATCTCATCACTACCATCACCATGGGTAGCATATACATCATCATCAAAATCAACACCCTTAGCATAATGGTCATTGTGTGCTACATCAACATCGCTCAAGGGGCCTCTACATATGCCTCCATAGCTAGTACAAATATGTTCAAGTGGACAAACATGTGTTGCTTGTGTCTATTATACTAAATTTCTTGAAAGGGCACTCAAAGAGGTAAGAGTGGATGCAACTACTTGATGATGGTGTGGAGTTGGTACAATGGGTGCAAGAAGAGGTACAAGGGGCTAAGGTCACCTGCAGTTTCTCATTCTATCACTCAACTTTTCCCTAGGCCTATCCTAAGGCATCCCTCCACCAACCCCTTGAAATGATTTCATATCAAAATAATTGGGTTTCAAACCCAATTCAAACTCATCCCATAGCTTCCTAAGGAAGTACATGGCCACCTCATGATTAGTGTGTGGTGGATGGTCAAATGCCATCCGCCACCACTCCCAAAAGTATGCTACTATGTGTGGATGTGTGCATCATCTAATAGAAATATGAGGCTTCCTCTCATTAATCTCCTCACCCATCTTAGGGTTTACAAAATAGCTTTTAAAATTTCCTTTACCTATTTTGAGGTTATGGACCTCTCTATATGATAGGTCATTAGAATAGAAGGCACACATGTTTTTCTTCCATAATCTAAATGAATCAATATCATAATCCAAATATTGTATAGACTGAATGATGCCTTGCATGCTATCTGCAAGTTGTAGTAGGTGAGAAGGGGGGTGGGCCTTATGCTTGATAGCCTCAATATCTTTCTTGAGTTCATTAAGATTACACCTCATGGTCTCTCGCAGATCATTTGGAGTGGGTGGTGGAGGAGGACTAGGTGGTCATAGAGGTGGGGGTGGACATGGAGATGGAGATGGAGGGGGTGGAGGTGGGGGTGGGGGAGGGGGAGGGGGTAGTAGCAGGTCCATCAAATATAATCTGCATATATGTTTAAACAACATAAAAAATGACAAAATTACTATTTAATAAAATTTAAATCTAAAATATCAATTATATAAATGTGCAGATCTTTGAAACCATATCAATTAAATAAATAAAGTTAAACACTTAAGTAAATTATAATGTTAAGGTTAATTGAACACTTTACCAATTTTAAGTCTAATCATAAAATAATACTTTATGAAATATTGTAGTGATTTTATTATTATCAATATTTTATATTGAATGCTAGAGTAGTTATAATCCTATTCTATTTAGTTTTTAAAGTCTTGTTGAAAAAAATATTGTAGTTATATGTTTCTATCCTAGACCCCTAACTAACCTTATAGAAAGGGAAAATATATTTTGATACTCCTATAAGGTTTGTTATTCAACACTATTTATGCATTTATTTGGCCTAGTAAACTTGTGAAGAAATGCACAAAATCATTTAGAAATATAAAGATAAGATGAGATAAAAATGAGAATAATTAAGATTCTAGAAGGAAAGTATGAAGAAATTGGCAGGGGGACTAAGAATGCAACTTCTAATGTGTTTATGGAAATAGATTATAAGGGCACATAAGTACCATAGTCTATGGGTGCAATAATTAAGGATGATTTAGACAAACCATGTGTGATTAAGGATAGAAAAAAGAACAATGATGATGATGATGATGAGTTTAATCAATTCTTTAGTATTGTATGGAAGAATGACTCCTTATGTTAGGAGTTACCATTTTATTGGATGCATCGAAGGAGAAATCAAGAACTCACTTCTAGGTAATTTCATCAATAATGAGCGAAGAAGAAGAGAAGGAACCAAATAAAGTTAAGGATTACAAATGTTGCAAAAGATATTATGACTAAGAAAGAGAATAGAAAGGTAATTAATGAAGGGTAAGCCTTCAATGATTTTTCTTAAAATCTTGTGATTGTGAGTGAACAATCTTTGTGATAAGAGAAGGTGATAGATAAAATGGAAAATATTATCTAGACTAACATTCCTTGTAGTGGTGAGAAATTAGGCATAATTTTATTGTTGGAAGGTGGTTTTGGTAAGACATTAGCAAAATTTGGAAAGGAAAAAGACTTAGAGACATATGGCAAGGATCAACTCATGAAACAATTACTGATCCTTTGTGAAGGAAAATGAGTGGTTAGAGAAGAAAATAGAAGAACATTTTTGGAAAGTATATTCCATGTGACCATATAGATGTTATCATTTCTAGAAGCATATCTCTCGGGTATGATTAGTAGTCATGATGAGTCAAATAAGAATAACATGTCTATGTCTAGCAAGGACACACAGTTTTGCTTGAAGAGATTAATATGATGATTTGAGTTCTAAGTTATAATGTGTTGATTAGAGACTAGTTTTTCTGGTGATGTTGGATCGATTATGTAATATTTTTTGGTGCTAACTATAATGCCCCAAAATTGGCACATTGCCATATTAACCAACTTTGGTTTATTCAACTATTCCTAAGTCCTATTTTACTAGGCAATTCTAATTCTAATAATCACTACTTGACCTAGGTGTCAAATGCAAAAAACCATAATTTGCATTAATCATATTATTTATTTAATTCTCAAATATTGACTCAAATTAGCTACACAAACCTATTGATTTAATTTAATTTATTTATAAGTGTTGTACTTTAATTAAATTAAAATTACCTCTTTAGCTAATAGAAAAAGGAATTAAATACATTTACTTTAATAAATATCTCTTTTTAATTATTGAATTTAATTATTCAATTAGTTAAAGTTATCCATTTTTAAGGTCATATTCTATTTTATTAAATTAAATATTCACTCAAAAAGGCAGTTAGTCAGCTCCTTCTATCACTCAAAAAGGACTCAATTAACTCCTTTTATCACTTAAAGGTAACCAGTTAACTCCTTTTTCATGAGGAAGTTACCTTTATGACTAGCTCTCCTCTTCAATCTTGACCGTCCATTTCAGTTAATCTTGACCTCAGATCACCTCTTGGATTCTATAAAAGAAGCTCTCCATTCCTCATTACAGAGGATGAATTTTGGAATTTGCATCAAATTTATGCTGAAATTCTTACTCACATTTCTCACATTTGCATAGCTTTATTTCTTTCATTGTAATAGCATACTATGTTTCTTCATTTTTTAGATTAATAATTGCATCTCTCATCTAGATTAATTGCACTTTAATTTAGCTACATACATCCTTCATTCTAGAGGTTTGGTTGCCTGCTTCTCATTGTGAGAGCAAAGGCATAATCCTTCTAGTTAGAAGGCAACAGGTCACTCTGTTAGACTTTTTGAATAAACAATACAATGTTTATTTCAGGATGATCTCATAGGTAATGACCATGTTGAATTGTATGTGACGATTGGAGGCCCCCAATTTCACATATACACTAACCAAGTGAAGTGTTGTGTACTCATATGTGTATCTCAAGATAGAAAGCTTCATGATTTTTATTTGTTCATGTTATTTTTATTTAAAGATAGATATTTCTATTTGATGTTCATGATGAGTAGTGTAGAGTTTCTTTTGGATTATGAGATAGAGATGTGTTCTTTGTTGATGTGGTATTTCACAATACTTATTTATGTTTCTTAATTGTATCATGTTATTAATATGGGAAAACAATGAGATTTTTTATTGGATTCAAAAGGTCTCTTGGAGTGTGTTGATGTATTATTACCCAACTCAGTTAGTTGTCATGTTGCATTAGATCATGAGTGTGATTGATAGACCGTGGCATACTAGAGATTATATGTGGGTCCTAACTATGTTTTATTTTACATATCTTGGGTAACATTGATTATTGTAGTTCATTTTTGTAATTAATATGATGGTTAAGATCAACCTTTTTTATGTTAATTGCATGTATATAAAGATGAAATTATGTTTTAATGTTACAAGAAAATGGCGATGTTATGAGTGTATGTGATATAAAGGTGTGTAAGAATATCATACTAAAGATTGATCTATAAGAGGTATGAATAGAATATACTAAAATTTAGAGAGTTGATAACTTATTTAGAGTTGTATTAGCAGATCATAGATGCTATCAGTCAATCCATTATTCAATGGATTTTTGTCCATAATGGATTATTGTTTGTTCTAAGGTTTTCTCCCTCAAAATTGTTTCCCTTTTGTATATTCAAGTAGCTAGATCAATTTTTATGTACACTTATTTTGTGACACTAGGGGATTGTATTCTTATTAAGGATTATATGTTCATCTCAAGATAAAACAAAGTTTAGTAATTTTGCTTCTATTGGCTCAAAATCTTAGTAATGAATGGGTTAAAAAGCTTATAAAATCTAATAGAATCATACAAACTCATAGCTAAAGTTGTAATGAATGTAGACTTCATCACAATGGACAATTATAAAATATACTTAATTTAATAGTTTGATAGAGGAAGTTTATAGTTGGTATAGTTTTAGTGTCTCAAAATATCAATGTACCAAGATCTAGTATTTAACTTAAGACAATTATATCTATTAAATAACTACATTAATAAATGGATTTTTATACACAATCCATTTCATTATTTAGAACTAATTATTAATAACATATATTCTCAAAATAATATTATTCATATTATCCATACTATTTTTTCAACCCAATTTAAAATCATTAAATATAGTTTTCAAACTTAGGATTAAGATTACTTTGCATTATACCTACTATTATGGTTACCTAGCTAGGGATCAAGTATTAGGTTTAAGATTTGAAGTTACCATTACAATTAGGGTTTAACATTTAGGATTAAGTTTATTAACATGATTAGGGTTAGGCTTACAATTAAGTTTGTCTATTTTAATTATATAATTTGGTTAAAATTTTAATCAGTGTTAGGGTTAGGTTAGAATTATGGTGAGAGTGAAATTTTACATCAAGATTAATACTATGTTTACAATTAGTGTGTAGTTTTATTAAAAATGATATGGTTTTAAGGTAAGGGAGCACATTATGTAATGCCCAGCCAAGGGATCTAGAGAACTAACCTAAAGTTTTACTAAGAAAAGAATAACATGTACAATAATTTACATAAAAAAACATAAGAGATTGCATTCCTTAACGAGCACATTTACATTTCATTTGTAAATAATTATACTAGAAGTAAAATAGATAACACATCTACATGAAAGAATAACTACAAGTTCAATCCATTTAAATAATATACATTTATTTTGAATGCCACTTGGCATTAATTTGGAATGCACAATCATCCGTTTTCGATCCATGAAACAAAGTACAATACAATAAGTAAAATCATTAAATACTAAGTTTTGTGTTTGGATCCCTTGGCGAGATTTTATGTGATTAAATACTTAGTTATATGTTTAGGGTTTTATTGTACAATTATGGTTAGGTCGAGGTTAAAAACTTACGAATATAGTTACTTTTACTTTCTTTGTTATATGGCTTACAAACTAATCTATAATTAATCACTATTTATTTGAAATAAATATAAAATATTGAATGTAATTACATGTTTAAATAATGAATTTACATCTATCTAATCATTCATCATTGTAATTTACATATTAAATACATTTCAAAACATCTAAAATAATAATTTTTAAATGAACATCTACGAAACTATTATTTTAATTAATAGATACAATAATCTAAACATAATATTGTTAACAATGAAAATTTACAATTTTATGTATATTAAAACTGAAAAAAAACAATAAATTGATGGTATATAAAATGTAAAACTGAAAACAATTAAATAAAATAGTAAAACACAAAATAAAATACCTAGTATGTCAGAAAATAGCAGCAGGGGGGTCGATAGAGATCAAAAATGGGCTCCTATATTTCTTTGAAATTAGGCTCACATTTTATAAATGATAAAAATGACACAAAAAAATGCCAAAAATAGGGGGATTTGTAGTTTTTCAAATCAGGTACCTGACATTTATAGAATCGGGCACCCGATTTTGAAATTGGGTACTTGATTTGTTCAAAATCTAGTGCCTGATTCTCAAGACGCTCGGGCACCCGAACTACATTTTAAAAATTGGGAGCCTAATTTTTTAAATGTGGATCAGGTGCCCAAAGTAGGATTTCAAAATTAGGTACCTGATTCTAAGAAAATCGGGTACCCGTTTCTGAGAGGTCCAATTCTATGAATTTGACTTCCGCAAAATTTTGACCCAACTTTGTGCTCTTACCCAAGAAGAAAAAGATTCAAAGAACTACAATTTATATACTTCACACACATTTTCATTTTAAATGTATGATCCTCAAATCTCTCCTCCAAGTTCAGATTTACCCGATTTTGGAAAAATATCTCCACTTATACCCCTTTTTGTACACATCTTAGTGCAGTCACCCTAAGGGAGATATACCAATATGAAAGTTATAATTATTTTCATGATCATTTTAATTTTTCATTATTTTCTCATAGTCATACATTTTAATTTGAAGAAGTTGTGAAATAAGAAAAATGGTGTGAGGGTATGAATATCAAATAGATGCTATAGAAAAATGAATGAAACTTGCGAGCTAACTAATTTGCCTCCCAACAAGAAAGGTAATGGTGTCAAATAGGTGTATAAGACCAGCTGTAATGTTGAAGGAAACATAGATAAGCATAATGAGCATTTGGTGGTCAAGGGAAATAGTAGTTTGGTAGAGATTATGTTGAAATATATGCACATGTTGCAAGGATGAAATTAGTGCATATGGCCATAACAATTGCATCCTAGCACAAGTGGACCTATTTCAAATGATGTGATGTCCACCTTCTTTTATGGTGTGTTGAAAGAATAATTTTATGTGGATCAACCACCTAGTTATGAAGTTTTGGGTGAAGAAGATAATGTTTATTGGTTGAAGAGAGCTCTTTATGGGTTGAAGAAAGTATTAGAGTAATTAGATATTTCCTAATTAACTCTAGCTTCTTAAGCTAAACTTTAGGCATCTAATAATTAATTCTTTTATTAATTATTTTGATGCAACCTAAGTTGGACCTTCTTATGGTTTCGATCTCATTTATAAGGATTATCACTCATTGTAAATATTAAATTGATATTAATTCACTTTTGATAATAAGAATTTCTCTTTTTGTTCATCAAGAATGTATCTTCTATAGATCTGGGAATTTTAGCCTCCATAGCTTTTTCTTTTCTCTTTTTGTGATAGGTGTTTAAATGTAGCTAATTCTTGGGAGGTGTCTAGTTGATCTTTCATCAACTTGAACATGGTATCGGAGGTCCAGATCTTCATGCCCCTATTCTAGTTGTGAGAAGTTTGGCTTAGCTTTCATATCTATATTTATTTTTTCCTTTAGAGGGTTTCATTTGTTAGAGATTTTTTGTATTGAATCTAGGGGGCACCATTTTTCAGTGCACTTTGAGCCTGAACAAACATCACCATTGAGCTTAAAGCACCCAAAAACCCCTATGATTCATATAAAAAATTTCCAATTTGGATATAATTAGAATTTAAGGCCAAAATATATTGCTCCCAAGTTGGATATGTTTTCCAAGGTGGCAATTTTTTGAATTTTTTCAAATGTTTCTTGAGATAGTGATTTTTTTATGATTTTTGCACACAAGTCAAGATTTTTTGGTTCAAAAATTAAGATTTTTTGGCACATTTCTCGAGATGGTGATTTTATGAATTGAGCACGAAAATCAAGATTTTTGGTTCAAAAAATGAGTTTTTTTGCACATTTCCTGTAGTAATAATTTTGTGATTTTTGGCACAAATCTCAAGAATTTTTGGCACACAAATTGAGATTTTTTGTTCATGCAAATTGAGATAGCTCTGATACCATAAAAGGATTTAAGAAATACAAATCTACAAAGCTCAAAGAATACTTGCATGTAAAAAATTGTGACAAAGAAGAAAAAGACAAGAGGCAAGAGTTTTTCTCTAAAAATATGCAAATTGCATTCTTAGAAATAAAAAAGATGGAAGGAAGGACTCATCACTAAGACCCCTTAAGGATAAATTCTTTCACCCCAAGCATAGAATGCAGTTCAAAATATTGTACAGATGCAAAAGGTTTAGGGAAGATGTCTACAACCTACTAAGTTGTAGGAATGTACTCCAAGCTCAAATCATCATCTTGAATCAGGTGCCTAATGAAGTGTATTTGAAGCTTGATGTGCTTGGTTTGTTGATGCTCAACTAGGTTCCATAAAAATTTTATAGCACTATAGTTATCACACCATAGAAAGGTGGGACTATTAGGAGGAAATCCAAACTGTATCATTAACTATCAAAGCCACAAAACCTCCTAACTAGCCAATAAAGACAAGTTGTGGGTAGTTTTTTGTACCTAACACATACATGTCTTGATATTTTCTTTGTGGTTGGAATTGTCTCTCAATTCTTCTATAATCCTCATGAGAGTCATGAGAAAGCTTCAATTGATTTCCTTTGTGTGCCTCTTGATTTGGTGTAGATTATAGTCTTCTCTACTTGGTCAAGTTCTATTTCAGTGGAGGTTCTTCTGATTGACAATTACTTTTGACAGAGCTTTTTCTATTGTCAAAGTCAAGGGTAAAATTTTACATTCCTAGAGTATATCTTGAGTATCCAATCTCTGATTTGAAAATTCTTTATATCATTGGAAAGCTCTTTCTAAGCTCTTTCTAGTGATGGTGATTGTTTTTCCAGATTCTACTCTAGACACATTCTATTCAGTCTTTTCCATTTTTGCATTCTAGTATATATTGGTTGTTTCAAGTCTGAGGATCAATTTTGTTTCTTTAGATGATTCTTCATGACTTGTATTATCTAATGTATTAGTCTTATGTCTCTTCTAGTCTATTTAGACATCATTTTTATGCATTCTTGTAAACACACTAAGATAAAGTATCATATTACATTTGTATTTTTATTTTAGTTATTTTTCCTTATTTTTCCTTCTGATTTGAGCAGTTTCATTTGAGGTCACTCATGCAGATTATTATATTCTTGGAATTCACCATATCTTATGCTTTATTGTACATGCACTACTCATGATTAAAATACCATGGAGGGTTGAAGTTTTGCCTTCATTTTCCATCTTCCTTTGTCCAGTGAGTGTCCCTTCTGTGACATTAGCCTCATGTTGTGTCTGAGATTGATCACTTTAGTACACACATACATACTATTTTGTGCATCTTGATTATGGTTTCTTGATATGTAGTTCTTTTGGCCTACTTTTCTAGTTGCCTGTCACCTCACCCTTGACTGCATTAAAGGGTTTCTTTTGTTGTTTCTCATACTTCATTAGTTTGATTAATCATCTGTTTAGGATTTAATGTTTCATTTCATTTGTATCTTTGAGTTCAATTATTTACCTTTGTGTGCCTCCTAATTTGATGCAAATTATAGTCTTCTCTACCTAGTCAGGTTCAATTTTAGTAGAGGTTCTTGTTAGCCAAAAGTTGTACTTCTGCCAAAAATCAAATTCAAATAATGATCTATTGTGATGATCACCTAAGGTTCTTGTGAAATATTTCAATGTTGGCCATATTCATTATTTCATGTTATTATGCCTTGTAATATTTTAAGTCATGATCATGTAATTCACATGGTCACAATTGATTAACTACTGACTAAGGTCAAGATGGTGAAGGTGCACTTTGCTTTGATTTCACCAGATCATATGGTTATATTGACATGTTATGGTTTAATTTGCGATGATTTAAAAAAATTAATACCTTCTCATATTTCAAAAGACATCCTACACCATTAGATCACCAAGATCTATGGCTAGTGTATGATCTCTGCAAGTCAAGAAATGGTTAAGGTTTAAGTTGCAAAGTAGCTGTTTCTTTTCCTTTGCTTGATTTCAACGGTTAGACAATAACATCAATCTAAGAAGGGAACACTGTGGATGTGGTAAAACCTCAACTTTCATAGGGTTGTAGTGATTAGTATAGAATGAAAAATGCAAGTTTTAAGGTAGTGATGATCAATGGATTATAGTTTTACAAGCAGTAATAGTTATTAAGGAAAGGTGATGCCAAGACTGCGATCATGTGTGGTTGAATGCAAGCATAAGGATTGGACCACTAATAGGGTGGCATAATGGTGAAAAATGTTTGGCCCACATAGTAGGATTTAATGGTTAAACCTCAATTGACCAAGGGTCATGATCAAGTTGGAGGTTGATGGCAGTAGGAGTAGTTCCTTGAATGATGAATCGAATCCTTTTGATCTCTTATAACTACTCTCATCGATCCCTAGGCCTAACAAATCAAAAATAAATACTCCACCACCATTTGGTTTATCCACTCATTTAGTCAAAGATTAAATAACCATCACTTATAACCTCTCAGATATTTGTTTGGTGCAGAAGTGATCCTATCATGTGTGGAATTATTTAATGGCTAGATCTTTTCAGCTTTGTAGTAACTATTCTCTAGAGATTCAATTGTAGTGGTTGTTTCTATCTTATGAGGGAAGTCATCCAAGTTATGCTTGCACTATAAAGGAAAATATTGTACTTGTTCTTAGAATAAAATCTTCTCTATTTTCTCTATTATTTTCTATTGTTTTTCATCTAACCCCTTTTGGAAGGCCTGCCGCCAAAGGGTTTTCTTATCTTGATATCAATGTTTGTTAAAAATTGTGATTCATTTTAAAAAATTTATCTTAAGAATGTTTCAGTCTTATCGGGCGGCCTCTTTGTTTATGCACTCTTCTTTCCTACATATGGAGCTGTTATTGGTGCATGGTTTGGAGCTTGGCCAATGCCCCTTGATTGGGAAAGGCCATGGCCAATCATCCAAGGAATGCTGCAACGGCCATTCCTCCTGCCCACTCCCACCCAAAATGTATGTTGGTGCTGCTTTGAATCAAAATTCTTAGCCTTGTTTCCTTCACCCAGAACCCCATATTGCTGACCCATTAGGATTTTCAACTATGGAGAAGACCCATGATTATTTTTGGCCACCACCCCCATCCGCCATTCATGGCTACTCGAATCCTTCTTATCATCCTCCCCTTTGTTTCCATTCAAGTACTTGATATCTTTCATTTCATTTAGTGGGGCAGATGGCCCACAATGGCCACCACCAGCATGTTGCACTGAAAAGTGCTGAAATTATTGGTCTCAAAGCAGTCTCCTCACTTTCACTTCAACAAAGTGATAAGAATATACCCTTTGATGTAATTACCCCAAGTAAAGATTAAAGGGGGGTGTTAGAAGTTGTAATCTTTCCTTGGTATATTTATAAACCAAGGTTAGACCTTCATTATTTATTGTTGTAATATATTAGGATATAAGCCAAGGTATCCTAATATATTTCTTTTTTGTCCTTTTTCCACTACATCTTATTTTGTCATCTAGTGGAATATGTGAGGACAAATATATATTGTAATTTCTAATTTTAGACTATTCCTCCTTAAGAGGAATCTCACACTTGGCCTCACACACATATGAATGGTGGCATTCATAGACATGGGAGTTACATTCTAACTCCTCTCTCTCATCTCTATTTAAGAGATGACCCTCCTCTCTCATTCAACAACAATGAGGTTTCTTCCTCTTCTCAATTATTGTATGAGCATTGCTCTCTATCTCTCTCTCTCTTCCTTCTTAGGCTTTTGATGCCTCATTCATAATGTCACAAGGGGTTTTCTTTGCTTTCCCCTTTCCAAATATCTTGTCTCATAAATTATTAGATATCAGGTAGAAAACCCCATTGAAGGTAAACAGGAGTACTTAATTTATTTTGTGAAGGTAAGTATCAATTAAAGAATCATAATAGTCATAAATAAAATTATATATTGATCTAAGTATATATGTGTGCACCCATATATACTTAAATAAATATATGACAATTCACAATATTTTCCTTTAATAAAAAGCATTGAGAGGATATATCTCAAGTAGAATGAATATTTTGAATAAAGACAAAATGTTGCTAAGAATGGTTTGTTACAAATGTTCCATATGGCTTCAAGACAATCAAATTACTTCATATGGAAGATTAAGTTGCAGATTTTTGTAAAAATTATGGATCTAATACCCTTTGATGTAATTACCCCAAGTAAAGATTAAAGGGGGGTGTTAGAAGTTGTAATCTTTCCTTGGTATGTTTATAAACCAAGGTTAGACTTCCTTTCTTTATTGTTGTAATATATTAGGATATAAGCCAAGGTATCCTAATATATTTCTTTTTTGTCCTTTTTCCACTACATCTTATTTTGTCATCTAGTGGAATATGTGAGGATAAATATGTATTGTAATTTCTAATTTTAGATTATTCCTCCTTAAGAGGAATCTCACACTTGGCCTCACACACTTATGAATGGTGGCATTCATAGACATGGGAGTTACATTATAACTCCTCTCTCTCATCTCTATTTAAGAGATGACCCTCTTCTCTCATTCAACAATGAAGAAAGGAAGTCTAACCTTGGTTTATAAACATACCAAGGAAAGATTACAACTTCTAACACCCCCCTTTAATCTTTACTTGGGGTAATTACATCAAAGGGTATTAGACCCATAATTTTTACAAAAATTTGCAACTTAATCTTCCATATGAAGTAATTTGATTGTCTTGAAGCCATATGGAACATTTGTAGATCCAAGAGAAGTACATGAGTCCTTTGAATGTGATCAAGTGGAAGTATAGACACATCTTCGAGAAGGTTCCTTGATGGATCACCTGAAAAAAAGAACAAAAAACAAGACAAATATCCACGAGTAGAATACCATTATATATGCAAATTCGAAATCCTTTTGAATAAGGATAATAAAAATCTCATAGAGAAATAGAGGAAAATAAAACATGTTACCACAAAACAATGGAGATAACCTGATATCAAGATAAAGTATATGCTAAAAAAAAATTGTCAACAAGGACAAATTGAGTAAAAAGCTTGATCAATGCTCTCATGAAAAGAATATTATATTAATGCACAAATGACCACAGACAAGGCCAACTAATGATACTTGCATCAATCTTGCATCAATCACGTGGATATAGACAGTCCACTTAATGAATCATCCCACTGCAAGCTAATGGGGGCGTCCCTCCATAACATGCATGACTCATGATCTAAGCAATAATGTATGCAGATCATTATCACATTAATATATGAAAATAAAGTAAAAGAGAGACATGCTGATCAAATTAGTATTAGCATGATTTGCTAGGATACTCAAACGAATGGATTATGAGGGCGTAACAACATATTGCCTTCAAAATTGGATCAAATCATCTGAATTTGGAGGGAAGACTCCAATAATAGCATCCTCTTAATTGAGGAACAAGATGGAACAACATGGAGGGAAACTCCATAAATATCAACCTTTCAAAGTGGAACCAATAGATCATGGGTCAAAAAAAACTTCTCAAATAGAGTCTCCAATATTGGAGTGTTCCAAGAGATGGTAGCCTCGTCACTTATACACTCAAAAATGAGCAAAGTGTAGGAAGTCATACCATGACTAAATCAAAACTAGGAGCATACACCAAGGAGAAAAATAGATTGAAATGGGAAATCCCCATAAAATATCATCCTCGCATTGAGGAACAAAGTAGAACAAATGGAGGGAAACTCCATTGAAGTAAGTGCACACTAATTATAGGTTGGAGTGATACTCCACGGGTCAGATAAGGCAACTATGAGTCAGTGTAAAACTGTCGAGTCCACCATAGTTAACCTTGATAAATTGGCTCTCGATGCAACTTACAAAAAATATCATATAAATCAATGGTATAAAACCATAAAGTGCCAACATGGGCATGGAATGATGCTATAAAAGCATAAAACTGCAACCATGTGCAGATAGATCAATTAACTCAAATCATTAAATAATGAAGGCAATAGTGTAAGATACTCATAAACCTGAATAATTGAGATAAAGAGAAGTATTTGGAAGAGCAATAAGCATAAATTATTAGATATCAGGTAGAAAACCCCATTGAAGGTAAACAAGAGTAATTAATTTATTTTGTGAAGGTAAGTATCAATTAAAGAATCATAATAGTCATAAATAAAATTATATATTGATCTAAGTATATATGTGTGCACCCATATATACTTAAATAAATATATGACAATTCACAATATTTTCCTTTAATAAAAAGCATTGAGAGGATATATCTCAAGTAGAATGAATATTTTGAATAAAGACAAAATGTCTTAAAGACAAAATGTTGCTAAGAATAAATTATTAGATATCAGGTAGAAAACCCCATTGAAGGTAAATAGGAGTACTTAATTTATTTTGTGAAGGTAAGTATCAATTAAAGAATCATAATAGTCATAAATAAAATTATATATTGATCTAAGTATATATGTGTGCACCCATATATACTTAAATAAATATATGACAATTCACAATATTTTCCTTTAATAAAAAGCATTGAGAGGATATATCTCAAGTAGAATGAATATTTTGAATAAAGACAAAATGTTGCTAAGAATGGTTTGCTACAAATGTTCCATATGGCTTCAAGACAATCAAATTACTTCATATGGAAGATTAAGTTGCAGATTTTTGTAAAAATTATGGGTCTAATACCCTTTGATGTAATTACCCCAAGTAAAGATTAAAGGGGGGTGTTAGAAGTTGTAATCTTTCCTTGGTATGTTTATAAACCAAGGTTAGACTTCCTTTCTTTATTGTTGTAATATATTAGGATATAAGCCAAGGTATCCTAATATATTTCTTTTTTGTCCTTTTTCCACTACATCTTATTTTGTCATCTAGTGGAATATGTGAGGATAAATATGTATTGTAATTTCTAATTTTAGATTATTCCTCCTTAAGAGGAATCTCACACTTGGCCTCACACACTTATGAATGGTGGCATTCATAGACATGGGAGTTACATTATAACTCCTCTCTCTCATCTCTATTTAAGAGATGACCCTCTTCTCTCATTCAACAATGAGGTTTCTTCCTCTTCTCAATTATTGTATGAGCATTGCTCTCTATCTCTCTCTCTCTTCCTTCTTAGACTTTTCATGCCTCATTCATAATGTCACAAGGGGTTTTCTTTTCTTTCCCCTTTCCAAATATCTTGTCTCATGGTGTTGGAGCTTGAGGCTTTCTCTCTCCTATTTTATGGTAATATCTTTTCATGCATTTACTCACTTAGATTCTTTCCTAGTATTGTTTATTTACAGATTTCTTTTTCCATTTCTAACAGTTGAATTGTACCAATAATGTGGCCAAATACAAGGCATTGATTCAAGGTTTCTTAATTGCTCAAAAATAGGGATCCAAGCATTAAGTATTTATGCAGATAGTAAGCTAGTGATCAATTAGATGAGAAATCAAAATGTTGCTAAGAATGGTTTGCTAAAATCTTACAAATATAGGGTATGGGATTTTCTTGAAGGTTTTAGTGCATTTAATATTTAAAGAATTCCTAGACAATAAAATAGAAATGCTAATAGAATTGTGGCAGTAGGTGCATCTTATGATGTTCCAAGGAGCCTTGAAGATGAGAAGAGATAGACAATTAAAATGGTGCTCATGCCCACTATCGCTAATTATGATATCAATTGGTAGGTCTTTGAATTTGATGCATAAATTGTTAGTTTCTTGTAAAATGCTCAAATAGAAATTAGTCAACATTACATGACTAATATAATCATCAAATCATTAACCTCGGCTCTAATAAATTACCTAAGGGTCTCATTACCTTAGAGAATATCTTTAAACCTAATGACCAAGTGATGGAAAGAGGCATGAACCTTGCTACAAACAAAGGAGACCATGTGCCAATCATACCTACTGATGGAAAGATGCTAAACTTGGGAAAGGTATGTTCTAAAATTGAGCAAGAAAGTTTTGTTCATTTGTGTCAAGAATTTAATGATATATTTCCTTGGACATATGATAATATGAGGGGATTTGACCCTAGTCTGTTTCAACATATTATAGTTTTGGTGGATAATGTCAATCTTGTTAGGCAAAAATAGAGGCTAGTAAACCCCAATATTGAGCCCCTAATTAGAAATGATCTGTCCAAATTAATTGAGTCCAATATTATTTTCTTGATCAAGGATCATCTTGGGTGGCAAACCCTGTCCCTATTTGGAAAAATAATGGAGAGATTAGATTGTGTGTAGATTTTAGGGATCTTAACCAATCCTCCCTTAAATATCATCCTCTCCCTTCTATGGAAAAAATATTATCTAAGGTTAGTGGTTTATAGAGATTCTCCTTCTTGGATGGATTCTTAAGTTATAATCAGGTGTTAGTCAAGGAAACTGATAGATATAAAACTAATTTCACTACCAAATGTGGTGCTAATGCCTATAGCAAGATGCCTTTTGGACTAAAAAATGCAGGTGTCATGTTTCAAGAAGAAATGGTGATGGATTTCAAAAATATTATTCAAAGGTTTGTGTTAGTCTACCTTGATGACATCATAGTATACTCAAAAGATGTAGTAGAGAATTTTTTTTCATCTTAGGTAGGTATTTGTAAGATGTAGAGAGTATGGGGTGTCCCTAAATCCAATAAAGAGTGTCTTTACCACTAATCAAGGGGAATTATTAGGATTTATTGTTTCTAAAGAGAGTATGCCTATTGATCTAGAAAGAACAAAGGCAATACTTGCCCTCCCTCTTCCTAGTCACAAGAAAGGTCTGCAAAGTTTTCTTGGTGGAATAATTTTTTTGAGAAGATTTATTCCTAACCTACCTACCATGGTGAAACCTCTTACAACCACACTTAAAATTAATATAGCCTTCTCATGGACCAAGGAAGGAAAAGAAAGTTTAAAGAGATCAAAGCAGCCATAGTTTTAGCTCCTACTCTCATTAATCTAAATTTGCTAAGGATTTCACCCTTTATACCTTGGGAGGTGATTAGAGTATTTCTACTATTTTGGCTTAGCTAAATCAAAAAAAAGAAGGGTGGCCTATTTCTTTATTTAGTGAAGGAGTCAAATAATATGAAAATAAGTATAGCTATGTGGAAAAGTAGGCCCTTATGGTCATAAGAGCCTTGTAGAAATTTAGACACCTATTGTCTCATAAAATCTACATGCTAGTTCCTCATGCTAGTGTAAAGGATTTCTTATTGAGCAAAGACATTAGTTAGAAGAAAGTTGGTTGGATCACCAAGGTAATGGAGTATGATGTGGATATTCAGATTACCAAGCTAGTAAGGGGAAGGGGATTGTGTGAACAAATGATCTCATCTCATGAACTTGAGAAAGAGGTTTCCTTGGTATTGACAGAATGGAAGGAGGCAAGAAATGAAAATCCAAGGAGTTGGATGAATGATATGAACACCTTCTTAGCTATAAATGGGTAGCCTCCAAGGTTGGATAAAGCTAAGAGAAGATAGTTCAAATTGTAGTCTATTCCTTATGCTATAATTTATGGTGTTCTTTTTAGGAAATATTTTTATGAAGCCCTATGAAGATGTGTCGATAAAAATCAAGTAGAGAGGATAGTTAAAGAACTACATGATGGTACTAATGGTAGCCATGTTTTAGCAAGAACTACTGCAATGAAAATTATGAGAGCAAGTTACTACTAGCCATCCTTGTTCCATGATTGCCACAAACATGTAAGGAAGTAAAAGAAGTGTTCTTTCTTATTTGGTAAGTAGAGACTTGTAGCTCTTCTACTTCATCCTATCTAGGTTGATCAACCTTTCGACCAATTGGGATTAGATTTTATTGGTCCCATCAATCCTCCTTCTAGATCTAGTCATAAATTGATTCTAGATACTACAAACTATTTTACAAGATGGATAGAGGAAATAGCACTAAAATATTCCATAGAACCTTCAATCATTGAATTCCTTGATGGAATTGTAACCAGTTTGGTGCCCCCTCAACTATTATTTCAAATAATGCTAAATCATTCATGGGAGCTCATATTTTTACATGGGCACTTAATCATGGTATTTACTTGAGCACATCTTTGAATTATTATCCTTAAGAGAATGACTTGGCCAAGTCATCCAATAAAAATTTGATCAGGATCATCAAGAGGACTATTGAAGATAACCAAAGGTGTTGGCACCAAAAGTTGAAGACTACACTTTGGTTTGATAGTATAATGCCCAAGAGAGACATAAGAAATTCTCCCTTTATGTTAGTCTATGGTAGGGTAGATAGGCTTCCTATCTCATTGGAGTTTTGTACTCTTGAGATAGCTCATCATCTAGAGTTGATTGAAAGTGATGCTATGTCTATGAGAATGACAGATCTAATGGAGCTAGAGGAGAAAAGTTCTCAAGAAATATAGACCTTATAAGTACATCTATAACAAATAAAGAGGAGCTTTGATAATAAGGCTAAGACTAAAATTTTTAGACAAGGTAATCTTGTGCCTAAATGGGATGCAGATAGAGTAAAGGTAGGGAGACACTCAAAGTTTGATGTCTTATAGAGTGGCCCCTATGTGATCATTAGTTGCAAATAGTCTGATGACTTCCAGTTGAGAAGGCCTAATGGTGAAGTCTTTCCTATTCTAGTTAATGGGATATATATTACACCTTGTTTTGGATGAAAATCAATGTCCATGTACATAGTTAGAGTAGTTTTTCTTTCCTATTCTTTCCTATTTTCAAATAAGTGCATGGGAACATGTTTTGTTTTCTAGGAAAGAGGTATGGTTCTAGGTTCTTGCAAGTTGTAGAGGAAGAAGGCATGTTATGGTTCAAAATGTAGTAGAGGTGGTAAATTGATGAGGTTTATAGTTTTAGAGACTCTATAGCCTAATGAATTTTTTGATGGTTATAGGTCATATGCTAAGTAGGCTTGCATCCCCCTTGAGTCACCAGAAATGTTAGCCCAAAGTTGCCCTCCTACCAAAAATCAAATTCAAATAATGATGTATTGTGATGGTCACCTAGGGTTCTCAATTTTAATATTTGTCATATTACTTATTTCATTTTATGCCTTGTAATATTTTAAGTTGTGATCATGTAGTTTGCATGGTCATGTTGAGTTAAGTATTGACTAAGGTCAAGATGGATCACATGGTTATATTAACATGATATGGTTTAAGTTGTAAGGACATGACAAAGGTAGACCCTTAGTATTTCAAAACACATACTACATGATTAGATCACCCAAATCTATGACCAAGGCATGATCTCTACAAGTCTATAAATGGTTAAGGATTGAATTGCAAAGTAGCAGTTTCCTTTGCTTCACTTGATCACAACGTTCAGATAGTAACATCAGTCTAAGAAGGTGATAGTGTAGATGTGGTCTAACCTTAACTTTTATAGGGTTACAATGGTTAGTAAATATTTCCAAGTGCAAGTTTTGAGGTAGCAATGATCAGTGGATTATGGTTCTACAAGTAGTAACAGCTATTAACGAAAGGTGATGGCAAGGTTGCAATAATGGGTGATTGAATGAAATGAATAAGGATTGGACCACTGAAAAGGTGGCATAATGGTGAGAAATGTTTGGTCTATGTAGCAAGATTTAATGGTTAAACCTTAGTTGACCAAGGGTCATGTTTGAGTTGGAAGTTGATGGTAGCAAGAGCTATTCCTTAAGATGAATCTGATGTTTTTGATCTCTTGCAACTACTCTCATCGACCCCTAGGCCTAATAAATGAAAAAGAAATACTCCACTACTATTTGGTTGATCCACTCATTTAGTCAGAGATTAAATAACAATCACTCTTGATCTTTCAAAGATTTTTTTGGTGTGAAAGTGATCCTCTCATGAGTGGATTTACTTAGTGGTTAGATCTTTTCAGCTTTGCAGTAACTATTCTCTAGAGATTTGATTATAGTGGTTGTTTTTCTCTTATGGGGGAAGTCATCCAAGTTATTCTTGCACTATAAAGGAAAATATTGTACTCTTTATTAGGGTTAGATCTTCTCTATTTTCTCTAGTACTATCTTGGCATGCTATTGTAAATTCCCTTTTTGCCTTTGAGTTTTATGACTTTTTGCCTTATCTCTTTTAACTTTCACCATACTATGTAAGCTTGTTTTCCTCTCTTCAATGTACTACAAATATTTGTAATCTTCATTCTATGTATCTCTTTGGCCTGTGAATGAAAAGAAGTGAATTTTTTCCTCATTTCACTCATATGATTTTCTAATCTATGTAGTTTATAGATTAAAAAAAAGTTTGAATCCATATATCTTTGGACTATCATATAAATAGCATTGTGCATGTATGGGTAGAGACTAGTATGGACATCCTATTTTGGTGCATCACCTTTTTAGAATAGACTAGGTAGTTTCTTTCATGTATTCCTTCTCCCTTTTCTCTTCAAGAATATTTTAATTGCATCTTAATAGTAGAGGAGGTTGACCTTCTCTAGAGACTCAACCTCGTAGTTCAAGTCCCACAGCTTAGAGGTTGTTTCCATGTTTCACAAGGTTGTCCTTAGGTAAGATTTTGGACATGGTGGAAGCTTTTATGAAAATAGTTCTTTAGATCAATAATTATTTTTGATAGACCTTTGCAACTTCTACATACTTATGTGGTGTTCTTCATGATTATCTTTTGTTCCTATCTTCTGGAAGATTCCCTATTGTGGAGGCTTCTTTAGTCCTTCACTAGTTCTTTTCAACATTATTTCTATCTCTTTTTGGGAGTAAGGTTTTTTTATAGGATTAAACTTTAGACAAAAATAAAAATTACATGCAAACATAAACAATATGATAAACTAATAGATCACATAGAAAAGAACACAAGACACCAAGATTTAACATGGTTCACCCAATCTCTAGGCTATGCCCACCAAACAGAAAGTCCAATATTATTATGATCCAGTGATTACAACTTGATTACAATCTATAATTCCTTACAACTAAATACCACCACAAGAACTATTTTTCACATCACACCTTATAAGACAATCCCTAACCCTAAGCCCTTTTATACAAGTATTTTTTCCATTTTAGGGTTACAATTAGTTACAACATGTAGGCCACAGATTGGCAAATAATTAATAGCCAATTAGAAAATATTAGCCATTGGTGAATAGTATGTATAATACTTCCCTAATCAGTCACCACAAACTAATAATCTCCCACTTGGGGACTAATCAGACTCCACACTAGAAAACAATCTTCCACTTAGAGACTAATCCTATAGCAATATTGCTAGCACATGGGGCTCCCACTATTATAATTACAAATGGGAAACATGTACTTTTGAGAGGGGGGTGAATCAAAAGTTCAAATTTCAGCAATTGAAAATTTCACCATTCATTAGATGCATTCAATATGTGAACTAAAATAAATGTAAAGTAAATGCATCTAAAACATGTAAGCAAACATACACACTTGACACCTAATATGATTACCCAAAAACCCTCCAAATGAGAAGGTAAAACTAGGGTGGAGAGGAAACCCATAAATCTTGACTCCTACAGCAATAAATTGTAGCCAATTAAGGTTACAATAGGATGATCATGAAAAATGATCTACTTTATGAAAGGCTTGCTCTGTTAAAGGATTATAGACATTGTTAAGTCCCACCTTGTTAGAGGATTTTAAAACCTTGTTAATAGTGTGCATGGTTAAAGGACTTTAGAACATCCACTTAGAATGTCACCCTATTTTAGGATTTATCTCAGCCTATTAGGACTACTCTACCTAGGAGATTTTATTGAAACCACTTGTTAAAATGTCTCAGCATAGATCTCATGAATGGCATTGGATTGCCTAATCAAAGATCAAATCTACATGTCATCCTTCTTTATCCTCTCTAATTTTCTATAGAAATGATGTATCCTTCTATTCTTTGTTCTCCTCTAACTGATTTTGCAATTCACTCTCACTACTAAGGCACCTTGAATGATTTGTAAACAATTAAATCATTGACCCCTTGATATCTTCCTTCTATTACTACTCTCTCTATACAAAATATTTGGGGCTTCATCTTCATTATAAATAATTTGGTGGCTTAGGGTTAGGTATGAATCTATGGCTGAGATTCATCCATTTTTCCTCTAAAATCTTTCTATTTTTTGATTGGTTACATGTAACTACATAGGGAATATGAATAGATTTGTCCTTATCTCCAAAATATCGAGATCTATCCATATGTTGGCATAAAAATGGTTTGTTAGGATAAACCACGAACATAAATAAAAACTACATGAAAATATAACCAATAACAGAAAATAATAGAACACACAGAAATGAACACAAGGCACCAAGATTTAACGTGGTTCACCCAATCCCTGGGCTACGTCCACCAAACAGCAAGTCCGATCTTATTACAATCTAGTGATTACAACCTGATTACAATCCGTAATCCCTTATAGCTCAATACCACTGCAAGAACCAATTTTGTATCACCACATATAAAAATACCCAACCCTAAGCCCTTTTTATACAAGTATTAAACCGCTTTAGGGTTATAACATGTTGGCCATATGTCGGCCATAATATGTCGGCTACTTCCCAAAAAAAAAAATTTGGGCCGATGCCTCGAACCCCACTATTTATGAAGTATGTACAGTACTTTCTTGATCAGTCACCACAATCTAACAATCTCCCACTTGGGGACTGATCAGGCTCCACACTAAACAACAATCTCCCACTTGGAGACTGATCCTGTAGTAATACAACTACCGCATGGGGCTCCCACTGGATCAAACCACCCTGGACTCTACTGTTCTTTTATTCACATTTAGTCTAAAAGACCAACTAAAGCTGAAGAGGAGTTCAGCTTCTCCTTGTTACAACCTTTGTCAACATATCTGCTAGATTTTTATTGGTATGTATCTTCTCCAGATTTAACTGTCCATCCTCCAAAACTGACCGAATGAAATCGTACCGCAACTGTATATGTTTGGTCTTAGAATGCAGAGCTGAATTCTTAGCAAGATGAATGGCACTCTAACTATCTGTGAACAAATAATTATCCTTCTGAGGATGTCCCAATTCTTCCAAGAAGAACTAAAGCCATATCATCTCTTTGGTTGCCTTTGTAGCAGCAACATACTCTGCCTCTGTAGTGGAGAGAGCATTAATCTTCTATAGCCTAGAAACCTAGCTCACGGCTGCCCCACCAACAGTAAAGACATAACCTGTAGTACTCCACCTGGTATCAATATCCCCAGCCAAATCTGAGTCAACATAGCCCTGTAAATCAGTAGTAGAGCCCCCAAAGTGTAAACACTTATTGGATGTTCCTATCAAATATCTGAGAATCCACTTGACAGCATTCCAACGCTCAAATCCTGGATGACTCATATACCTGCTAACGACTCCCAATGCATGTGCAATATCTGGCCTAGTGCATACCATAGCATACATCAAACTTCCTATAGCTGAAGCATAGGGTACCTTGGACATCTTATCCTCCTCTTCTTGTGTCTTGGGACACATCTCCTTAGTCAATTTCAAATGACCAGGTAAAGGTGTGCTGACAGCTTTAGCATTCTCCATAGAGAAACGTTGCAACACCTTCTCAACATAATCAGCTTGAGATAGCATCAATGTTCTGTTCTTCCTATCTCTGCAAATCTTCATACCAAGGATTTGTTTTGCTGCCCCCAAATCCTTCATAGCAAATGCATGTGCTAATTGGTATTTCAGCCCCTTAATATGATCCATGTTAGACCCAGCTATAAGAATATCATCAACATATAAACATAAAATAATGTAGCTATCATCATCCAACCTCTTAAAATAAACACAGTAATCTGAATGACACCTATTATATCCATGCTCATGCATAAAACTATCAAATTTCAGATACCATTTCCGAGGTGCTTGCTTCAAGCCATATAAACTTTTCTTCAATTTGCACACTAAGTTCTCCTTACCTTTGACCTCAAAACCCTATGGCTGAGCCATATATATTTCTTCATCCAAATCATCATGAAGAAAGGTTATTTTAACATCCATCTTCTCTAAATGCAAATCTTCAGTAGCCACAAGACTTAAAATAGTACGAATAGAAGTCATTTTAACAACAGGAGAAAATATCTCATCAAAATCAATTCCCTTTTTCTATGCAAATCCTTTTACAACTAACCTGGCCTTAAATCTTTTCTTACCTCCTTCCTCTTCTTTCAACCTGTAAACCCATTTATTCTGTAAAGCCTTTTTACCTACAGGCAACTTGCACAAACCCCAGGTCTTATTTTTTAGCAAAGAGTCCATTTCATCTTTCATTGTAGACTCCCACTGAATCTTAGTATCCACCTGCACAGCTTCATCATAACTTTCAGGTTCACCAGCATCAGTAAGTAAAATAGAATACAAAGAGGGAGAAAACCTTTGTGGAGGTCTGATTGGCCTTGTTGACCATCTAACATTCACTGGTGTGTGTGGTATTTGTTGTTGCAGTTGTTGCACATCATGAGGAATGGCTGGAGCATAAGCTTTTGGAGTATCATCCAGCACTACATAATCATCTTCTTTCTTCTCATGTTGCTGCAACAGATCTTTGTACAACACTTTTTCATTGAATATGACATCCCAGCTTCTTATAATTTTATGATTTTCAAAATCCCAAAGCCTATAGCCAAATTCATTAATGCCATATCCAACAAAGACACATTTCTTTGATTTAGCTTCTAGCTTGGTTCTATTTTCAGAGTCTATATGAGCAAAAGCTTCACAACCGAAGGTCTTGAGAAAAGAATAACGCACCTTCTTACCAGTCCATGCTTCCTCTAGAATACCATAGCCCAAAGGAGTAGAGGGACCTCTATTAATAAAATATATTGTAGTATTGACAGCCTCCGCCCACATGTGTAAGGGCAACCTAGCATGCAACCTCATGCTCCTTGCGCGCTCCATTATAGTCCTGTTCATGCGTTCAGCCACTCCATTTTCTTGTGGAGTCCTTGGAACAGTTTTTTTGTCTACAAATACCATTAGTGGAGCAATAATCTTCAAATTCATGACTGCAATACTCACCACCATTATCAGATCTGAGACATTTTAATTTCTTACCAGTCTCATTTTCAACCAAGCATTTCCATTTCTTAAAAGTTTGAAATACATCAGATTTCTGTCTAAGGAAATAAAACCATACTTTTCTAGTTGTGTCATCAATAAATGTAACATAATAATGAGAGACACCAAGGGAAGATACCTGAGCCGGTCCCCATACATCTGTATGCACAAGCTCTAATTTCTCCTTTTTGTTTTCTTTTCCTGTCTTTACAAAACTCACTCTCTTTTGTTTTCCATACACACAACTTTCACAGAAATCCATATTCACACATTTTAGACCTGGTAAAACTTTCCTTGAATGAAGTACTTTCATACCTTTCTCACTCATGTGCCTAGGTCTATTGTTCCATAGCACTGTATCAGAATCTACAGCAGCTATTTGTTCTCCCTGCTCAACTGCAGTAATTGTTCCTGAATATTCATTTTTCTCTGAAACAATCAAAGTAGAAGGAACAATATGACCTATACAAAGATATAAGGTGCCTACTTTCACACCTTTTGCTACTACAAGGGAACCTTTTGAAACCTTCCAATTTTTATCATTAAAAGCAACTACACAACCCTCATCACCGAGTTGCCCTGCTGAAATTAAATTTCTACTTAGTTTTGGAACATGTCTTACCTCATGTAGTAGCCAATGATTTCCATTCTGCAACTTAATCTTAATTTTTCCCTTTCCAACAATCTGACAGGGTTCATTATCCCCCAAATAAACAAGCCCAAAATCCCCTTGGACATAATCAATGAAATAACCTCTATGAGGTGTAGCATGAAAAGAAGCACCAGAATCTAAAACCAATGAATCATCAACACTCTCTAAAGACAAAAGCAAAGCATCCTCTTCGGATTTGTTACTTACCACATTTGCCTCTTTGTCTCCATCTGATTTATCTCCTTCATTTTTCTTTCAGGTCCAACAATCTTTCTTTTTGTGCCCTAGTTTCCCACAGTACCAACAATCATTTGGTCCTCTCGATTGAGACCTCCTCCCCTATGACTTTCCTCTTGATTTCCCACGATTTCTAGAGTTACTTCCTCTTTCAGTTATTTTGCCCCTGCTTTGTGCATTTAAAGCACTTCCTAATGTAGATCCACCTAAGGATTTTCTACAAGTTTCCTCACTTAAAATAACACCGATCACATCATCATATTTTAGGGTACTAGATCCAGGAATAGAATTACTCACCGCCATTACCAAGCCATTCCAGCTTTCAGGCAAAGAACACAAAATCAAGAGAGCCCTAATTTCTTCATCAAAATTGATACCCATAGAAGATAATTGACTAGTAATAGTATTAAACTCATTTAAATGATCTGCAACAAATGCACCTTCTGCCATTTTCATATTAAATAAACGCTTCATGAGAAATACCTTATTTGAAACGGAGGGCTTTTCATACAGTGTCGCTAGGGTTTTCATCAAATCTTTTTTCGTCTTTGCTTTTGTAATATTAAATGCCACCGATGGTGCCAAGCATAACTGAATGCTTTCAAGTGCCTTTCTGTCCAAAAGATCCCATTCAGCCTCTGACATAGTTCCCTGATTCTTGGCTTTTCCTTCCAACGGCTTCCATAAATCCTTCTGATATAAATAGTCTTCCATTTGCATCTTCCATAACTGGAAGTTCTACCCATTAAACCTGTCAACCCTCAACTTATCCTCATCTTCCATCGCTCCCACTCAATTGTGAGACTCCCACTTAACCGTGAGACTTTCCTGTAGAGGATAACTGAAAGACAACCTTGCTCTGATACCACTTGTTAGGATAAACCACAGACAGAAATAAAAACTACATGCAAATATAACCAATAACAGAAAATAATAGAACACACAGAAATGAACACAAGGCACCAAGATTTAACGTGGTTCACCAATCCTTGGGCTATGTCCACGAAACAGCAAGTCCGATCTTATTACAATCCAGTGATTACAACCTGATTACAATCCGTAATCCCTTACAACTCAATACCGCCGCAAGAACCAATTTCGTATCACCACATATAAAAATACCCAACCCTAAGCCATTTTTATACAAGTATTAAACCACTTTAGGGTTATAACATGTTGGCCATATGTCGGCCATAATATGTCAGCTACCATGTCAGCTACTTCCCAAAAAAAAAAATTTTGAGCCAATGCCCCGAACCCCACTATTTATGAAGTATGTACAGTACTTTCCTGATCAGTCACCACAATATAACATGGTTTACATAGTTATTTGTGCCATTACAAAAAATTATGTCCAATCTATGTTACTTGACACTTGGAGTCACTAATGCTTGGCAAATACTATAATTTTGCTTCTGGCTCAACACTTGAACTTCTTAGCATCAACTATCTTGCTCGACACTTAAATCACTTAGCATGGTCTAACTACATGATACTTGAGTGACTTGGCACTCATTGAAAATTGACAAAAATCTATATTCACATATTGTACTTGAAATGTATTACTTATTTGATATGAACTGAGTAAATGACTTAAGTGTGTTGACACTTGATTGTCAAAAACAATATGAGATCAATGATCTCCACCTTTGACATGAGTGTCAAAAACAATTAATTGTACATAATCAATCTAATCTTCTCTAGTATAACATATCTAAGATTTGTCTTATATTCAAAACTTCAAAATTTTCAAAATTTGGTAATAATCTTTATACCTCAAAATTTATAACTCCCCATAAGCTAATGTGTCTATTCTATATACAAAATGTGTTCTCCATTCTAAGTAGGTTTTCCTCTGAGTAATACTCTTTGAATTGAATGCACTTATACTCTTTAATTATTATCTCTTTTCTTTATCTACTTCTTTCTTTATCTCCCCCTTTCTTGCTATCTTACTCTTCCCCTTTGGTTTTGCATTTATCCCCCCCTTTCTTTTCTTTTCTTTCTCTCCTCCTTTTTGACACTTATGTCAAATGGGTTATATATTGACTTTATATTTTTCCAAAAGAGTTTTGTGGACTTCCATTATTATTGTTAGAGTTTCATCCTAGTTGTCACATGCAACATCTAGTGACTTGAGTTGGATTGCAAGCTTGGCTGCTAGGTGCACTAGGCCATCTAACGTAGAAAGATTAGGATCTTTCTTCAACAAAGTTTCTACATATCCTAAATCTTTATGGAGTAATTCCATATGGGGGGTAATGGAGGCTTGAATGTTTGTCAATTTGGCTCTTATATTATCCTCTTCTATTGTTAACATAGCTAGTTGACTCCATTATTGAAGCAATGTGTGAAAATGCTTCTCACTCTGTTCTGCGTTCTAAGGTAGTTGCATACTTGATACATTGAGATTTCTCTCCAAACTTAGAATTCTATGTCTTGTGTCTTGAGTGAAGAGTGTGGGATCACAAAACTTAGTCTACAATGAGAATATGTTCTCAAGTACCTTGTTCACTTCCTCAACCTTAGTTTCCAATGCAACTTGTGTAATTTCTATCTCACTAGATATATTTTCATTGACTTTTCCTTGAAACTTTCTTTCAGATCATTCTAATAGTTTAGCATTCACATCTAGGTCTTTTCTATTTACCTTTTCCAAAATATATGTCAACTATTCCAATAGATGCTTTGTCTCTTTTGGTGTTGGCAAGCTGAAAGTATATAAGAATATGTCTTTAATTTCTTACAATGCCTACCTTTTTCTATACTCCTTGAGTATTTCTTGAATTTTCTTTTTCTCTAAGGTTTATTGCATAATTCCTATCTATTCTAATGTTATGGTTGCATAATCATACTTAGGTATCATTATCTCTTCATATAAAGTGGCATCTCCATAGCAAGTTACCTTAGCAACCTTAGAAGAACTTGAGCTTGGTGCTAAGATTTGCAAGGGTACACCTTCATTACTTAGCTTCTAATGGATCTTTATAGGAGTGTCTGATGTTGGTAATGTTACCAATCCTTGAATGGCTTCTTGTTCTTTTTCCTTTGGTGTCTCCTTTCTCTCTTCAAATCTACTCTTATCAATCGCACTAATTTGAGTTGCACCTTTCTCTTGTTTTTGTTGATTTTTTTTTTGTTCTTTCTCTTTTGTTGTATTTTATTTTTGTTCAACTATATCAACTCTAACACTTGTGTCAACCTTAGTAGATGTGTCTACTATTGTTTGAATTAAAGGTTGATCAATAGTAGCTAAAGGGATGCTAGAATATGATTCTTGTGTGTTCACCTTATCTCTTGTGATGTCAGCTACTACTTTTTGAAGTGCATTTACATTGACCAATACTAGATTTTCACACAATCTAGCTTGTAGTGTGGATTGGTCAAGTATCTTCTTTAGATCTTTTGCAGTTAAAGGATTAATGTTCTAAGTTGAAATGTTAGGAACATTCTTAATAGTTATGGTGTCTATAGGTACATTGGTGTTATGTGGAGGGCTCATGCTCAACATTTGTGTGTCTTGCACACTCTGTTCTTCTTGTTGTTCTTCAACTATAGCCATGTCATCAATTTTATTTTGTGTCTCCTCCATAGTAGTATCCTTTTCTTTATCATCCTCCTTTTCATCATCTTCATCTCCATTGTTGCTTCCCTCAAAGGGATCTTCCTCTCCTTCTTTGATAGTTGTTAATCCATAAATCAATTTCCACATTAGAGTGGATTTCTCTACAACATCTTCAATATTATTCTATAAAATGTTGAGTGCCATGTATTTTGGTGCAAATATTCCACCATATTTCTTGTTGGCCTTGGTAATCTACCCTTTTTTCAACTCTAGCATTACCTAGGCTAGTGTAGATTCTTTGATTTGTTGCTATAGGTTTAAACAATAATGCCATTTTTGTTCAACAATGTCATATAAGTTCTTTGGCATAGTGTTATCTAATTCAAGTGGGGTTTTCTTGAATTTAGACATCATTGTATATATTGATCCTTCAACTAAATTCTTTTCTTGTCTACTAAGTTTTTCAAAATCAATATTTTTTAGTCTAGATAGATCTACATTATTTCTAACATTTTCGTAGATGTTCTGAAGATCAAATTTTGGTGTATGACTTACCACTCTAAATTGACTTGTATCTTTTGATTTTTTCCTCTCACCATTTGTATCTAGTTGTGTAATGCACTTTCTTCTTTATTTCTTCTATACTGGGCCTTTGCTCTATAGCCTTGGTTTTTCTTTAGCTTGCTACTTGGATTTGTGTGTGGTAGCTCATGTGCTTGCCTTGGTTGTTGGTGCTATTTGCTTTGTTGGGCTTGGCTTGATGACTTTCTTTGCCCTTGTCTTTGACACAGGTTGTGCCTTGGTCTTTCTCTTCTTTGGCTATGCTTGTACTAGTGCTTCCTTGACTTCTTCTTCCTTGGTATCTTCTACCTCTTCTTCATCCTTATCTTCATCCTTATCTTCTCCCAATCCTTGGGTTAATGCAAGAGTATCTTGACCTTGTCCTTGGTCTTCCTCTTCATCTTCTCCTTCTTCATCATCTTCTTCTTCTCTTGTATCTTCACCAAATTTGGCCTTAAGTTTGTTCACTATCTTATCCTTTCTCTTTAATGTGGAAGTAGTATTTAGTTTCTTCACAACTTTGGATTTCATTACATCATATTTTCTAAACATTTTAGCACTTTTATCAACTTTTTCAACTAGAAGTGTTGTTATTTCTATGGATGCTTCATCAATATTGATTTCATAGCCCAAGGGTCTTAACCATCTTACGCTAGGTGTAGAATCTTCTATGTATGTGTAATCAATATCTACAAGAAAGCATATGTTATTGTAATATTGTTCAACGAAAGAAATTGGTATCCTCATCCTATGTTTCATAGACTTCTTGAATTCTTCAAAATAGCTAATCGTGATAGTTTCAAAGTTCTCTCCCATTTGCTCAATGTATTCATTGATCTATATAGCCACTGATCTATTTGTCTTCAAACCAACTATACCAAATTATGGGAATGTGTTTTGAACATAGTGTGTGCTAGAAATTGTGACCTATTGAGAGCATGAATCAACAAGCAAACATTAGTTCAAATCAAAACATGTAACAAGAATTCATCAAAATGAAGGAAAACTAAACTAATGCTTTCTTGAGTTTTGTAACTCAAACAAACCAAAAAATCAAGTCTTCCAGCCACCTCTACAGCTCAATAAAGGCACCCATGAGATGCATTGTTGGTGTGTTAAGATGGAGGGTATGTTTGGTGTGCTCTCCCAAACACAACAATGGAGTGAATCTCTTGAGTGAATGTGAAAATGTGAGTGATGATGCAATATGATCCTAAACTACATGAAATGAAGAATACTTCAAGAAATGGCTATGGAGAAAGCCATACTTAAAGCATTCAATGGTGAAAATATGAAATGCAACAAAGAAACTAACTAGATATGCAAGCTAAACTAATATGTGAATGAAATGGGGATGAGAAAATGCATATAAACTAGACCAATAATGCAAATAAAAAGCTAAAACAGCTACCAAATGATTAGTATTCACATAGAAATCTCTATGAAAACTCAAACTACAATGAAAACCCTAGCATGAAAACTCAATACTCAAAATGGCATGGTAACAATGCAATAATGGGAGATGCAAATGCTTGAGACAAGGCCTCTATTTATAGGCTTGAGAGAGGGCTTGGTGAGGTGGCATCCATGTAGATGCCACATAAGGTGACATGCAAGCCATGCAAATGGTTAAGAATTCAAAGTTTGCTCACACATGTGTGAGCCAACTTGAGAAGAAGAGTGGGAGACAAGAGTGCAAAGGGGAGTGTGTATGCATGCCATCTCACACATGTGTGAGTACACTCTTAGGATAATGAGGGGCATTAGGGAGAAGATTAGGAATGATTAAGTGGGATTAGAGAAGAAGTAGGCTTAAGAGGATGAAAATGATGGTTATAGGCTAGGCTCTAGGTTAGGCTTAAGATTAAATTAAATTAAATATAATTTAATCATGGGTTTAGAAGAATTAATAGGATGTGAGGATTTAAATAAATAAAATTTATTTTAAAATGTGATGGTGGAGGATCATGTGTTAAATTAATTTAACACATTAAGGCTAGGAGTATTTAAATTAAATTTAAATACTTAGGAGAATGAACTTATTTAATTAAAATAATTTAATTAAATAAGTAGAAGAATGTGAGTAATATAATTAATTACAATATCACGGGCAATATTAAAATTAATTAATATAGTCTTTAGGGACTATTTTAAGCATCTACATGTAGAAAGATATGTGAACAAGTATTGATCCAAACTTACATTGTGCACTTTTGGTTTTCTGATTGCTCCAAGATATTCAATCAACTATTAATTGAGGCTCGACAAGATCATGGGTATGATCCTTCTTTATAATTTTATAGCCCATATCAACTAAAATTTAGGGTACACTATTTAACCTACTACATTGATAAAATTTATGAGAAATTACCCTAATAGCAAAGTCAAGTAGTGGGTTTCAGATGGTGTCTATATTCATTCCTCTTTTGTCCCACTTAGCTTTGGTGTTCATATTCATAACCTCCTTTGAATCACTCCATAGAGTCTTTGGCTGATCTAGGGTTGGGTATCTAGTCATCCTATGAACTATTCTCTTTGAGATCTTGATTTTTCCTCCTTCTAACCATAAGGATCCATTATAAATTTTTCTCAACACTATCCTTATCCATTCCATTTTGAACAATGTGAGAAAATCTAGGGCACAGGTCAAACCCATTCTTTCAACAATATATTATTCTTCTTTCAAAATCTCATTCTTGCATATTATATCATATGCTTGTCTTATTTCCATATAACTGATTCCTCCCATTTTTTAGTTATAACACTTTCTAACATCTTAGACCACTATGACATTCAGGGGAATCATGGAAAGTGCACCTGATGGGTCTTATTTGTAAGCTATGTCTAGATAGCTTTGAAATTTGGTTTCTTGAACTCGTTACTAACTAGTTGGACATCTAAAACCTTTTTCTCTTTTACATTCTTCAAAATGGAACCCATTTTGTACATATAGTGTTTACACAAATTTCAAACTATGTAACTCATCTTGTGAAGAATAGCTTGGAAATTTAGTGAACTAGTGTTAAATAATCACTGTGATCTTTTGAAAATGCTTTTAACAGATTTCTATGTCATCTTCAGCTCTACTTGCTCTTTCTTGAATTTTTTATGACGAAAAATGAGTGAAAATCGATCATATACCATTCAAAACTCGACATTTAATGCTTTATGCTTGCATAACTGTAAACTTGGCATCAACATGATTTCTAGTTTACTTGACATCCATTGACATTACCCTTACTTAGTAATTACTATGGACTCAACAACAAGTGATTTAGCCTAGTAGCTTGACATTAACTAGTATTTCACTTGGCATCTATAGTAGACTTTCCATACTTGGCAACAACATGAAAAATTAAAAATTTAACCTTGAACTTTTTACATCATCTAGAATCTTTATTCATGCTAATCTATTCTTTTCAGTGCTATTTTCTTTTAGAACTGATGTAAGATATAATATTTCAATATGAATCCGTTATACCTCTTATTTACTTAGTTTGATGAGGTGTGACCACTTGACCTATTAGGTGAAGTGATCTCTCCATTTGATGTACTGGATCCATCTTTCTTCTTCCATGTCTTGTTCATTTCTCCTCTAATGTTTTCAACATTTGATTTTTATTTTCCTTTGTTGAACTCACAATTAGGTGCCTTTGAACTAGTTGGACAATGCTTGTTGATATGAGTAGTATTTAAATAGCTAAAGCATGTAGTTTAACTTAGCCATCTGTTATAGTTACCTCTAAAGTGTGTCCTAATGCAATTCTCAAGGATATGTCCATATTCTTGACAATAATGATAGCTTTGTCTTGTGTTGTAATTCCAATTATAAAAGTTTCCATGGCTTCTTTCTTTTGCTAACTTGTATGGTGACCATATGGATTTGGATCTGCATTCAAAAGCTCTATGTCCATATTTCTGATAGTTGTAGCTGTAATACCCCAAAATTGGCTCATTGCTATTAAACCAATTCTAGTTTATTTTGACCAATTCTAAGACATATTCTAATAGGCATTTCTTATTCTACTACTTGCTACTTGACTTAATTGTCAAATGCTTAAAACCCTAATCTGCATTAATCAGACTCTTTATTTAATTCCTATAGTATTGACTCCTATTAGTCACATTAAACCTATTGATTAAGATTTAATTTAATTATTAAGTATTTATACTTTAATTAAATTAAAATCATCACCTAAGGCTAATGTACTAAGGAATTAAAAATATTTAATTTAATAATTATGCTCACTTTAATTAATTTAATGTGATTATTCAATTAAATGGAAAAGGCATTTATGAGGTCATATCTCACTATTAAATTAAATAATATCTTCAAAATTTTCTCTTAAGTTTCAAAATGGAAACTCTGAGTGAACTATCTCTCAAAAAGAAATTAAATCAGATAACTCCTTATTACACTCATGAAAAGCTCAGTTAACTCTCCTTTCTTAAGAAAGTTTCCATTTTAACTAAATCTTGCTTCAATCCTAACCATTGATCCAAGTTGATCTCAGCCGTTGATGGATTCTAGGAATTCTATTTAAGAGACTCATAATTCCTTATCAAAAGGGTTGAATTTTCATGCTATTGAATTGCTGTCGAATTGAGTACTCACCTTATTTTCTAGTTTCCACATTGCTATCATTTTAGATTCTCATCTAGCTTAATAATGCATACATCTAGTTTAATGTCTTTTATTGTTTAATAGAATAAATTGCATCTCTCACATAGAATACTTTGCACATTCATTTAGATCAATTGCAATTCTTTAAATCCTTCATTCTTAGAGGGTTTGGTTGCTTACACCTTGAATCTGAGGATATCTAATAAGAAAAAACCCTTTAGATAGGAGGCAATAGGTCAAACTATCGAGTTTCTTGGGTAAACAATACCATGTTTATCCCAAGATGACTTCGTAGGTAATGACCACGTTGAAGTGTCTATGAGGTTCAAAGGCCCACAATTCACAGGTACAGTAGCAATATCCTTCAAATCTTGGTGCATACATGGTTCTGGTCCTGCATTTGTGTGCTTGATGACCTTTCTTATTGCACTTATGATAGTGAATTATGTTCTTAGGTTTGACATGTTGATTTACATTCTTACTCCTACACACATTAGCGGTATGTCCTTTCTTACCACAATAATGACAAGTGGGTTTTGAGTTCTTACATTTTATGTTCTTTTCTTTAGTAGCCTTTGATGATTCTCCTTCTTTAGTGCTTGTGTAGCCTAATCCATATGTATCATTGTTGGATCCATGGGATTTCAGTAATTACTCAAAGTACTTTATGGCTTCATTGGGCTTATTGAAACTTTTAGCAATCTCTCTTTCTCTTCTTAGGTCATTTTGTAGTTGATCATTCTGCAACTTCAATGTAGTTATTTCAATTTCTTTGACATTCAACTCATGATGAGCATTCCTCATCTAACTTTGGGTATTCAATTGCCTATTGGAGAATCTGGTTAGCTTTTTTGACTTCTCTTCTAATCTATTTGCTAGAGTTCTCTTGTCTTTTTCAATAATGGTCTTGTATTCTATGGCTCTCTTCTTTTTTTTAGTTACTTCACATAGCATCATGGCTTGAGATTCTTGTTCCAACTTGAGATTTCTAATTTCTTCACCTTGTACTCTGTTCTTTCCATTAAATCTATAATTGCTACATCAAATTCATTGGAGCTTCCATTGGCAAATAGCTTGGTGGTGTTAATCTCTTTGTATTGTGTGTCATTCTCTGCAATGGAAATCTTTTTCCTCCTCTTTAGGGATTTCCTTAACTCCTCTCTAGCCTCATCTAGTGAATGTAGAATGATTTGTATCTCAATTCTTTGGTTCTCAATAATCTTTCCTAGTTTGTAGACTTCCATTTCAAGATCTTTTCTCTAAGTTGTAAAGCTTCTTCTTTTGAGAACTCAGCTTTGGTACCAATTATTGGAATTACAAATGGGAAACATGTAGTTCTAGAGGGGGGGGGTGGTTGAATCGAATGTTCAAACTTCAACAATTAAAACTTTCACCATTCATTAGATGCATTTAGTATATGAACTAAAATAAATGTAAAGCAAATGCATCTAAAATGTGTAAGAAAACATACACACTTGACACTTGATATGATTACCTAGAAACCCTTCAAATGAGAAGGCAAAACTAGGGTGGGGGTGACAGCCACAAATCTTTACTCCTATAGCAATAAAGTGTAGCTAATTAAGGTTGCAATTGGTTGACCATGAAACATGATCTATCCTCTGAAAGGCCTACCCTATTAAGGGCTTACATAGACTATTAAGTCCCACCTTGTTAAAGGATTTTAACACCCTATCAAAAGTGTGTCTTCTTAAAGGACTTTACAACATCCACTTGGAATGTCACCCTGTTAAAGGATTTGGCTTAGCCTGTTAAGACTACTCCACCTAGGATATTTTACTAAAATCACCTGTTAAAATGTTGTAGCATAGACCTTATGAATAACACTAGATTGCCTAATTAAAGATCAAATCCACACACTATCCTTCTTGATCCTCATTGATCGGATATAACAATTTTGTATCCTTTTGTTCGCTATTCTCCTCTAACTAATTCTACAATTTTCTCTCACTGTTAAGTCACCTTGAATGCTCTCTAAACAATTTGATCATTCACCCCTTGATTTCTTCCTTCTATTACTTCTCTCTCTATAAAAAATGTTTGGGGCTTCATCTTCATTATAAAGACTTTGGTGGCTTAGGGTTAGGTATGAATCTATGTCTAAGATTCATCCATTTTTCCACTTAACTCTTCCTATTTTCTAATTGGTTGCATGTTGTTGGTGCAAATAAGTATTTACTATTTATACTTACTTAACTCTACGTAGGTTAATGCATATTTTTATTATCTATTTATTAGCCACCTAGGAGGATATGTACTCTTGTGAGTTGTCAGGTTAAAAACATAGGAGTTCGCACCTCTTTTATGCACATGGTGTTTACAACATCTCCACTTGAGATGCACCTTTTCATTCTTATTCTATTATCTAAAATGATGGATACAATGTGTGCTTAGTTGATATGCTTATTTTATCTCTTGGTTCTTTCTAGAAATATTCTGGGTGCTTCTTAAAAGGCCTTTATATACAAGCACTCCTAGTGTGCTTACACATAGAGTGATGTATGAGGACATGCCTTGATATATTGATCATACTCTTTTTGGTCTACAATTGTGCTTGTGTTTGAGTTCTTCGATCTTGGGTGAACTTTTTCCTAAGGTAAATTCGTACATGGTATTAGAGCTCTTGGAGATTTTCTCTTCACATAGGGATTTGAGAACATCTTATTGCTTCCACACCTCAACCTGAATTTGGAGTATCACTATTATTGGGAGCATCTAGAGCTAGATTTGACCCCACCATTGCATCCAGAATGTCAATTCAATGAAAATCAACTATAAATTTGACTACCCTAGGCCAAAGTTGATTGTGAGGCAAATGTTTTTTGCAAATCAACACTTGGAGGCCCCAATTTGCAACACGGGTATGGTCATTTTGTAGATTTAAGTAATTATTTTTGGGATCTATTAATTTATATTCTCTACATTTTCAAAATATTTTTGAATTTTTTTTAGGTGAGGTGGCCTTGCAGAGACTTTTTTTGCAAAAGTGGATAGTCACTTCCCAGCCCTACACTTGCACAACATATTCTCTTAGAATTCTAGAATATTCCAAATATTGGGCATATTCCATTGGCAACATTTGCAAATTTTGGCACACACAAGTTGACCATACAACTCTCCACCAACGGCTCCATGCCTTTTATTTTCCATTTGCAGCAAAGCCTTTTTGAACTCATTCAAGTCCTCTCCTACAGACGATGTGGAACTAATGTCCCTATTTGGGAATTAATCCCAGTGGTTTTTCTTTTCTCTAGTGCCCAACACTTACTATTTTGATTAACTATTGTTTCTCCAGTAGTCATTTCTGCAACTCTAGCCTATGGTGAAGGAACTCCAGTGGTCGTGACTGTAATCTCTGGTGTCAACAATAGGTTAACATCTTTGGCCCCATCCTGACTATGCCATGTATCTTGTATATGTGATAGCTACATCGACATGGGAAGCTTGTTGTAAATAGCATGCAGACCCATCTTCTATCTACCATGCAGACCCCCAAGCAAGCTACCACATGACCCTATATGAACCTGCCATGTGGCACTCATAGGCTCTCTCCCATCGACCTCCACATCACTTGATGTATGACACCCAACTTGGATTTTGTACTGCACATGTGTAAGCCTAGTCAGTAGACTTTTTCATACATTATACGATCTAGTTAGCCTATCACGTCACCTAGGTTGGCTATTTTTTTTGCTGACATCAACCAGACATGAGATTACATTTGACGACCATCTAACTATCATTTCCAAGAATTTTATAACTACTGCTACTACTGTTTGAACATCAAAGTTAAGCTAGCAATTTCTTGCCCAGACCCCTCTTCAGATGCATTTTTGAATTGGCAGGCTGACTTTGCAAGGTCATAACTATGTCATCCAAACTCTAAATTAGGTGTATTTTTTAATTTTGGGTAGAATTTTTTGAACTTTTTAGTGGTGGTTTTCTTTTCTAGATTTGGTGTAGGGATTTGTCAAAAATTGCATCTTTTGGTGACTGTACCTATCCAATGTTGCATTTTACAACTTGAAATGCTCCATACAGGCTCATTTGGACTCAAAAATAAGTTCCATTTTTTTGAAAATGCATTATTTTTCATTTACTTTCTAGATTTTTAGTCAAATTTTAGGGTTGTGTGGACAAAAATATCACTTTAAGAGCTAGGGCTTTTTCTACATTGTGTTGCTTTCATTTCTTTTCAAAATTATTGTATATCTCAGCTACAGTGCTTAGTTCCAAATTTTGGCCTCAAAAGGTAGTTGTAACAAGAAAAATTAGAAGTCCACTTTGTACATTTTGACAAGTGGCCTATTGCACATGCACTACATATAAAGTGCCAAAAGCATCCTTTTGGCGGGGGGGGGTTCTTTTGATTGAGTGAATAAGGGGGTGTGTATTGTGTTTTTGTGTTTCTCTTGTGTGCTTTGTTATTTTTTGCATCATGGGTTCACCTAAATGTCCACCTCTAACTTCACACAATTATTCTACATGGAAAGATATTGCATGGTGTAGATTAATGGAAAAAGGTTACATTCTTTATGTTCATGGTACAATTCCAAAACCCACTGATGCGAAAGAACTCATTAATTTGCAACAATAGGATGAAAAGGCTTTAGGAATTATCAGGACTTGTGTATAGAGAGATCTCTTCTTTCACATTGCCAATTGCAAGGAATCCAAACTAGCTTGGGACAAACTTACACCATTGTATGGTAAGGTGGATGAGTAAAAGGGATTTTAGATTAAGGACAATCCGCTACTACTAAATTCAAAGAACTTTGATACAATTTAGGATTATATCAACTAAGCCAATGAGTATAGGACACTACTTAAAGATTGTGGAAATCCCATGAAGGATGAAAAGTTATTCATCACATCCTAAAGAGACTACCTTTAGAGTATGCTTCATTTGTTTCAAGTTATAATACTCATAGGTTAACCATGGGAAGTGCTTACTATAAGCCTACTTTTGACACTTTTATAGAGATCTTGATTGTTGAATAATCTCACTTGATGGATTTGGGACTTCTCACGACATCAAAGACCAAAGCACTGGTGGCTAGTGATGAGAACCAATTAAGTCAAGGAGGAAAAAGTTCTAGCAATAGCAAGAAGAAGAAGTGGAAGCAAAAATCATAGTATGAGACATAGCAATCCTCCTCACAACAAGGAAGTTCTTCTTCCAACAAGAAGGCAAACCATGAAAAGAAGGACAAATTTTTTTGTCCATATTGCAAAATGCCAAATCATGATGAGCATCATTGAGAGATTAAGTGAATTGATGAGTTAGAAAATCTACTTAGGAAGAACAAAATTCAAGTGCTAGGTAATTCCAATGATTCAACTCCACCCACTTCAAAGGGAAAAAGGGTAAGTACTTATGGAAAACCCAAGTTCTTCTACAAAATGGATTCCTGACTCCGGTGCCTCTTATCATATGGGTTCTTCAAAAGGAATTTTTTCTTCATTGAAGCAATCAAAGGTACTACACATCTTCATGGAAGATGATAGTAAAATGAAAGTTAAAGTGAAAGGACATCTGGAAATGGAAAATGGGGAACTCAAATATGTTCTCTATGTTTCAAACCTTAGCTCCAATCTCCTCTCAGTTTACCAAATCACTCACCTTGGAGATGGCCACAAAGTTGAGCTCCTTCAAGATTCAGTGATGGTGCATAGTCTTAGAGATGATTTATTGTTTGTCGTGAGCAAATTCAATCATGAGAAGAGGTTTTATTCCTTCTCCCACTTTGTTCCTAAGTCTCCTTCTTAAGCCTTGTTGACTCACTCTACTTCACAAACCAAATTATGGTATGAGTGGTTTGGTCATCTTGCCTTTTGCTACCTTCAGCAACTTTTCTTCAAAAAAAAGGTCAAAGGTCTACCTAACATCAACTTTTCTAAGGCTAAATATTCATCATGTTGAGAAGATATGCATCTTAAGGAGAAGTAAGATAAAGGAAAGTCTTCACGAGCACTAGTTGTTCTCTAGTTGGTCCACATGGTTTTAGAAGGACCTTTTGCAGTGACATCAGTCAGCCAAGGCTACTACATCCTTACTTTTTTTATGACATTTCACAATTAAAATGGGTCTACTTTCTTCATAACAAGAGTGAAGTGGTTCATAAGTATCAAGCCTTTAAGACTCATGTTGAACATAAATCAAGGAAAGCCATCAAGGTACTATGGATGAACAATGAGAACATATATGTGGATAGAAGACTTAGAGACTTTTGCAAAATTGAGGGAATTGATCTTTAGAATCCACCAGCATTCTATCCATACAAGATGGATGTTGCAACATTGAGGATTAGGACTCTCAAATCCATGGCAAGATGCATGATAAAGGCCAAGTCTCTTGATCCTACATTAGAAGTCGACATTATCAGTAGTGCCACTCACATACTTAACAGATCTCCTCATATTTCCTCATATGAGAAGACTCCTTTTGAGGCATGGTGTGGTAGAAAATTAGTTGTGAGTCACTTCAAAGTCTTGGGTTGTCTAGCATGGGCAAACATATCATCCAGGAGATGCAAGGCACTGATAGTTAGGCCTTATACTTTCATATGATATGAAGAAAATGTAAAGGAATATCAACTTATGGATCTAGATACATACAAGATCTTTGGGGAGAAGGATGTGCACTTTGAGGAAACTTCACCCAGCTTATCCTCTAATCCTCTCTGCACTTCATACACTATAGAAATTGACAGTGACACTAGTAATAGTGCTGCAAAAGATTTAGACATGTGGGTTCTATTGACAATTTTAGTGAGAGGTCATGACATCAGTCTAGTCCACATGCATACATTACCATAGTGAAAGGTCAAACATAGTAGGGTACATGTTGTCTTATAGCTCTAGCTTCAATTGATGACTTCTTGGTAGACATTGCAGCTTTGTCCCTAGAGTCAGACACCATAGACTTGGGAGGCAACCTTGATGATTTAAATCTTCTCTTTAATGAAGATGATCCCTCTATAGTTGTTGTGAGGGATTACTTTGACCCTCATGTCCATTCCCTACATGATCAATCTTCACAGGTTGGCATGATTTTTGATACTTATGTACAATAGTTGGAGGACGTCTCTGCATCATTTGAGGAGATAGTTATAGAATAGGTTCTACAAACATTTGAGTAGGTTTCAAGGCCACCATATATCTTTAGGATTGTACCTTTTCCTTTGTTTCTTCCTAAGGGGAGGAACATTATTTAGCATTCTTGGACTAGCTTCTACCTTTGAGTGGCTTTCATTGATCGACATTCTTCTTGGGGAGACTACCTTGTCTCTCTTCCTCTTCTTTCTTATGGGGGAAATTTTTGGTAGACATTGGTACATGTGATTGCATAGAGAATACAAATAGATTCATCCTTAGGAAAAAATTCACACATGAAAGAATCTATTAGTCACCTAGGAGTATTCACCCAATTTCTCATCCACCTTACTTGTAAGAATTTTCCTTAGGAAAAATTTCACCCAAGATCAAAGAACTCAAACACAAGCACAACTATAGACCAAAAAGAGTATGATCAATATATCACAGCATGTCCTCATACATCACTCTATTTTTAAACACACTAGGAGTGCCTTTACATAAAGGCCTCTTAGGAAGCACTTAGAATGGGTCTAGAAAGAACCAAGAGATAAGATAAACATGAAAAATAAGTACACATCTTATCTATCATTCTAAATGAGAGGATAATCATGATGAGGTGTATCTTATCTTATCTCCTAGTTCTTTCTAAACTCATTCTAGGTGCTTCTTAAGAGGCCTTTATATACAAGCACTCCTAGTGTGTTTAAAAAAATAATGATATATGAGGACATGCTTTGATATATTGATCAAACTCTTTTTTGTCTACAGTTGTGCTTATGTTCAAGTTCTTCAATCTTGGGTGAATTTTTCCTAAGGAAAATTCTTACATGGTATCAATAGCAATTCGAGACCACTGTTGCTTCAGTACCTCAACCCAAATCTAGAGAATCCACAAATATTGGGAGTGTCTAGAGCCATAGACCTCACCATTGCTTTTAGAATGTCAATTCAATAAAAATTGACTATAAATTTGCCTATATTGGGCCATAGTCAAAATTGAGGCAAAATATTTTTTGCAAATCGGCAACCTGAAGGCCCAATTTGCAAAATTGGTATGATCATTTAGATCTATACATTTAATTTTTAGATCTTCATATTTTTCATCTGCCTCTCTACAATTTTTTTTGGATTTACATTATTTTGTAGAAAAATTGGCCATCAAGCTTGTAGGAGAGATATTTTGCAGGTGAAGACTAGTGCTTGCTAGTGCAAACCAGATATTTGTATCACATTCAAAAGGTCAAAAAACCCCCAAATTCGATTTTTTTAATCCAAACCAAACATCTAAGAAAAAATCTAGAGCCATTTGATTTTTGGAGGCACAACGATGATTTAGGGAAAATGATATCTCCCTCATACAGACTCCTTTTCGCGAGCATTTATTTTTTGTTTTGTGGTAGAATTTCGTGATCTACACATTAGTGCAAGTGATTTTAGATCTATGTTTATAAATTTTTTTGCAACTTGAAAATCCTAATTTTTGCCACTCCAACTACTTAGTATAGGCTCATTTAGACTCCAAATCAGGTTCCATTTTTTTTGAAAGTGCATTTTTTGTCTACTTTCTAGATCTACAACCAGATTATAGTTTCTATGTATAGAAATATTGCTTTTAGAAATAGGCCCTAAATTGGTATGTGGCCAATTTGCAGAATTGGTATGATCATATTAGATCTATACATTTAATTTTTACATCTACATTTTTTTCATTTTCCTTTCTACAATTTTTTTGGATTTGCATTATTTTTCAGAAAAATTGGCCATTGGGCCTATAGGAGAGATATTTTTTAGGTGAAGTTTGGTGCTTGTTGGTGCAAATAAGATATTTGCATCACATTTAGTGTAAGGAAACTTGGCAAGAAATAATATAACCATTTCCAAATAACCCATAATAGATCTAAAATAAACATGGAATTAAAATTCACATGTAAGAGAATAAATAACATACCCACAAAAAATGTGACACAAGATATACCCTAGAAAATCATCATTGAGGGAAAAAACCAGCCACCAAAAGCATCCATCACCATGTATTATTCAGCAAAAAAACCCATTGTCATACAACCATGGAAGCTTTCAAAGCCATAGCCGCCACCAAGAAATCCATGTGAACAAGCATAAATCCACACATCCCATGCCATGCTTCTAACCTTCACAAATGCTCCCTTGGCTAACCTGTCAAGCCTTGTCCCAGTGGACTCTTTCCTTTTTTCCTTCTCACTCACTACAACAACATAGTAGAAAGTCCCACAAAACCACTAAGTGGTATTACATAAACTATTTTCTAAAACCATGTGCTACCTAATCCACTAACCCCACATTTAATATTGGGCATTTAATTCTTTTCCCCAATATTAAATAGTTACATAAAATATTATCACAATGTTACAATACAACTCATCAAGAATATTCTATGGGAATCTTTTCATGTTGCACGTCCATCTAGGTGCAAAATTACATAATAAAATAATACAATAAAACAATATTATGCAATGTGTGCAATACCCATTATCTCAACTATCTCCAACTTGTATACATTGCATAGGGTCAATCCATAGCCACATAAATGAACAAGGAAACAATCCCTCCTAGAACATCCACCATCATCAATAAAAGTACACCACATTGGCCTAGTTTTTCACCATCCTTATTTTTGTGCATTTAGTAGTGAAAAACCCTAACTGTGTAAAATTCATTAAAAACCCTAATGCTAAATTATCTTGTTTTAACCTAGTTAAAAAAAAACTTTTGAAAAAAATTTCAAAATAACTTTAAGCCGAACATTTTACCCTAAGTTTTAAAACTACACAAGGATGACTTCATAAATTTTGGTTAAACCTTTATATCCTTTCTTTTGATTATAGTTATTGCAAATATTCCAATTGAAACACTTTACTGCAGCACTTTTTTGACCCACCATCGATCTTAGTCAAATCGACCAAGGGTGCTTTCCTACATCATTGAAATGCAAGGATTTTAAATATTGTGGGCAAGTGCCTTTGCTCCACATAGCCCTTGCTTGTGTTAGAATATCAGTGCAATGTAAATATTATGACTTGTCAGAGTTGGTCATTGGTTGATGTTTTAAGTGAAGGTATTATTTTATGCTCAAGATTTATGCACCATTGATCTTGTTTAGATAAAAGGCCATTGGTTGCCCACAATAAGAAAATACATGAGAATTAAACAATGTGGGGAAGTGAAAATAGGACATAGAGCACAATGTGACATCACATGCCTACCCTTTTAGAGGTTAATAATGACATATCTTCTGTGGCAACTATTAGGTGAGCTAGATTAAGGAGAAGTGTCTCATTGGTCATCCACTTGATTCGATGTGGTCAACATGCAAGATTTTTAATCGTTGATTTATGTAAGATCTATGGTTAGCACATGCCCACATTATGAAGTTGCATGAATGTTAAGAAATGCAAGGAAGCAAAAATCTAATGCATGGTGAAGGTGGAACTTGTTGTGCAAGGTATTATATTGAGTTGTGCCAAGCCATTAAAAGTATGTTGATGTGTACTCCTAACTGGGCCATTTAGATGCATTGTTTGCCAAATATGCATTGAACATTCATGATCGAGATCTTTTAAAGATGAGTGGCTAGTACTTACTTGCAATAAGAAACCTTTAAATAATGTGGGAAAGTGCCTTTGCACCATGTGGCCAAGTGGGGCCAGGTTTTGGGGACATTGTAGGGTCATGCCATGCTATAAGTCCATAAAGATTCAAGCAAATTTATTACTTGAATATCAAACGTATGCCTAGCTAGAAATGATGATATCATGGGTGCAAAAAATCTAACAATTAATGTGACAGTTAGATGTGTTAGAGCACGATGGCTAAAAAGGTATTATTTTATTGGTCAATACAACTGACTGGGCATTATAAGACTAGATATTTGTATGATCATTGATCTTGTATTGATCAATGGATAGTGCTTTCCCACTTGGTGAAGTTGCATGATAGATAAATAATGTAAGAAAGCGTCCTGATGATATATGTCCCAAGTGATGTCATCATCTTCATTGCAAGCTATTAATAGGATATTAATCAACCCACCATTGATCTTTCATATATTAATGGCTAACGCTTTCCAAAGTAGGTCAATGTATGCTAGGGTGGAAGATTTATTGTGCCAATTGTGTTACACCTTGTACTTATTGCTGCATAAATGTTTTATTTCTCTCGATCGTAGATCTAGAGAAAGATCAAAAGCTAGTGCATCCTTGCATTTTCAAAATGCAAGAAACTTAAGTAGTGTAGGGAAGCACCTGATTGACATGTCACCTTTTTCTTTTAAAGTCATAAACTTTTTCTTTTTGAAATAAGGTCGTTCAATCTGATGAAATTGATGGATAAGATTCAAATCTAATTACAACTTGGAAATAACAACTACTAGAAGTTAATATGGTTTAGAGTTCATTCATGGGATTTTAGTGCCTTGATATAATTCATGATATCACCATTATTGAACCATAAAATTGCAAAAGGTTATCAGAGTGCAGAGAACTTCCAGAGCAATGGCATAGAATTTTGTAGAGAAATTCAGTCAAATTACGGTGAAAATTACATAGAAGGAAGTATGATTTTGCAGGTAAGTGTTTTGTAACTTTTAAATAGCAAGAATTTGGTGTTGTAGAAATTTAAAAAATCTTAGAAAATGCCTCCACAAAAGGAATTCTCAAGAAAAATTGATTATCTTAAAAGGGATGTGCATGATGATTCCCTTAAACAATTTCTACTGTCAATAAATGAAATAACTAAGGGGAGAGAGCTCATCCCAAAGATCCCTAGTGTAGCTATAGCAAAGGGTTTTTATGATAGGGCTAATTGGGTAAGAGATGCCTAGGTCTCTATGGGAGGATTAGAATTGTTTAAGTAATGGTTTTCAGAATGAAAACTAGATACCCCTATGAGCAATATCTAGGAATTTGACATTGGGAAATTAATATTCCTTGTAGTTTTCTTTGATAGTGACCTACTAACTAATTTGGCTCAAAAGTATGATCCTAGTACAGGGTCTTTAAGGTTTTCCCTGAATTGATTAGTGAAGTCTTCAATTTAAACCCTAACCATGTTGTGCATGAGATAATTGATACGGATGACCTTAAATTGAGGTATGATGGATAGAGGATATACTTAAGGACAAGGCAATTGTAAGAGCATGCTACCAAGATTGGTACATTATCTGTGATTATTGCCAATACCCCAGAGCCATTAATGAGGAGACATTTTAATCTTAGGGCTCAAACACTATATTTTTCTCTCTAGAACATTTTCAGGATGGATGAAGTAGAACAAATCCATGGCTCAATTGTTCTCATTATGGCTCAAACTCTACAATTTGGGATGAGTACTATTCTTGATTTTGCCACTTTCTTTGCATGAGAAATTCACAATGGTTTGGTGGGGATAACCTTTTTGTTGGTACTCATTGCTCATGCATGTATGTCTATTTAAGGGAGTTACTTATTTCTCTCATGGTATGGAGCTAGAAGTAACAAAGGATGGTGAAAGAAATCCAATCCAATTATGGAGTGTTGACATGACTTCAGAAGCCAGAGATGCTAGTTTTGTGAGATTTGATAAATATTTTTCATCCAAGCTAAGATTGCTTTTAAGAGGAGATAGCCCTAGGATTCCACAATCATGGCTAGAGTTGGTCAGACCTAAGGACCATGCAAAAGGGCTTTTGGTTAGTCATAACTGGGGGGATATAATCCTATATAATGTCTCAACAATGATCAAAGTGTATGGTTTCCTTGGGAAGCCTCATGTGCTACCATTCCATGTGCCTCTACAGATAGGGATAGTAGAATTATTATGGAAAATTGGGACCATTGATGAAAGAGATTCTCCCAAGAAAGGTACTTTCTTCCCAATTATTACTATAGCACATGATTTATTTTTTTTTGAGAAAGGGGTGGAAACACCTCAACTTATTTCTAGATAGGTACAACATGGCAGAGTCTCATGCAAGATTTATTGATCCAGAAGGATTTTATGATCTTTTAAGAGAAAGGACAAAAGCTATCTGCATGGTGCAATAGGTATATTTCCCTGAAGAAATTATCAAAAGCTTTTTCTCTTTATAGGAATAGGAATTAAGGAAAGAAAAATAGATAGTGTTTAGTAAAAATTTTGAATTCATCAATGCTTTTAACTCTTCCTATGATCCCTTGAAAGATAAAAGATACCGGGGAGCCAAAATGTAGGTCTTGATGAATAATTTTTCTATAATCATGCAAATAATGAATGAGAAAAAAGCTACATATGTTAAAACCTATCCAGACAGGGCTGCAGAAGTACAAAGAAGAATAAATGATAGAAATATAGTAGCTCTTGGTCAATATACTTTGTAAAAGAGGGCAGGATATGTGATGGTGCAACATGTACAACAAGCTCCTCCTCAGGAAAGACCAAGGCCAGATAGCCCATCTGTAGCTAGTGCCCTAAAGAGACAGAAATTGGAGCAAGGATCTTCCTCCCATGTAGAACAATACTCCCCAAGCCAAACCCTAATTCAAATAGATGATGAAGCATCTTTAAGTGAGTAGCTGAGATAGATTGGTGGAGAATGGCATGTTATTGTTACTACCATAGATTTGGAGAGTGGAGTACCTCAAGAGCCTCGTGTACCCTCCCTGGACCTTATAATTGCTGACTATCAAGGTAGGGAGATAGATCCAATTGTTGCTCAAGCTTCTAAGAAATTTATTAATAATCAAAATTTTGTCAAATCTAGAGCTTTTGCACAGTTTTTATGGAGATTAAATATAGGAAATTTTGAAAAAACATGTGAGAAAATAAAGGTAGAGTAACCTATTAAACTAGACTTTGAAATCAAGGAAGAGGTAAATTCTAAGTTTTTGAGTGATTTTACCCAATTTACACTAGGGGCTGGGAGGCAATTAGTTAACCAATCAAGGGTCCTCATTTTTCTAGAGTAGGACATAGTCAATGCAATAATTTTTGATTCAATAAGAAAAGAAAAGGATGTATAGTATAAAACTAAGGAAGAGATATTGTAGGCCCATAGGGGAGTCAAATTTAGTGATGACCACCAAACCTTGGTAATCTAGTCAATTGAAAAGAGAGACAAAACCAAAATGTAGGAAATCTCTACTACAGAGCATATTGGTGCACTTTGCAGAAAATAGGTTTTTGGAATGGAAACAAAAATGATGAAATTCAGCAATGTAGTGTCTAGGTAGGAAGAAGATAGGTTTGTGTAACTCAATGCTAGATTTGAGGAAGTTTTGAAAGCATATGAGGATAATGGTAAACAGATACAATCACTGGAAAACCAAGTATCTCAAATGGAGAAGCAACTTGGGAAAAGAAAATTAGGAGAGTCTAGTAGACCCAAGATTGTATACCCCCTAGGCTGCCTATTGAACCCTTTAAGTCAACCCCAATTAGTGAGATACTAGACACCCCTAAGAGGCCACAATTCTAAACTACAGAAGATTTTGAAGAAGAAAAAAATAAATTGTATGCATTACATGTAGAGTTAAACAATCAATATGAAGAAAAGATAAGGTAGGGTGTACTATATTTGATAGATAGAATTGAGTTGCCAACATTTTTTGATTAGTTGGTAAGGATTGTAGAAATAAGAGATGAATTAAAAAGAGATGAAGTTAAATTTGGACCTCTTGTACAGAAGTGCACAAAAAGAAATAATAATATCATTGTTATGTGCATATCTATCATCCAATTGCCTTTTCATCAAATAGAGAAGATTTTTGATTTATTGAGTAATTTAGAGGGTTTTAATGGCAAACGAGACTCTTTTCAGAAAAGAGTGGCAATTTCTTTTTCCAAGTACATAGTTAAAAATTTTGATTTATTTCCTAGTGCTCTAATTTTTTTTGATAAAAATAAAGGAAAAGGATGAGTGAAAAAAAGAGTTGAATGAGATCTTTTGTCAAAGGATGAATATTGTCATAAATGAAACTAGGCACTTATTATGGGCAATGACTAATGGGGAGTTAGTTAAAGTGCAATTATTCTATAGTACCATTAGAAAAGACTTCATTGATATAGAGGTAGTTAGAAATTCTTTAATAATTATACAAAGAGAGGTCCTAAATTTTGATTGGCTTGATGAAATTGCCAACGATAAATGGAAGGAAAAATTCATGTCTATAGAACAGGTGGCAGAAGGTAATAGGGAAAAAGATGATGTAGAAGTAACTGTTACCTTTATAGTTGATGATGAAGACAAGGAGAACCCCTAGGTTAAGGTGAGTTTGTAGGTAATTGAATATGACTCATCACTTCAAGCTTGATAGCCACTTACTCCAAGGAATTAGAATGATAGAAGAATCAAATCATGGTGCTTTTTTCATTCCAAGAATTGTAACAGAAAAGGGGCCTACCAAAGGAATGTTTGATGTATAAGTTTTTCTGTTGCACACATTTTTGTCTTTTTGGGACAGCTGCTTGTAACTATCCTTTTTTTAGGATAGTTGTCATTCCTCTTTGCCTGAAGCTTGTTGCATCTCACATTATATAAGTGCGATTCCAGGGCTAGAGAAGGCTCTAATTTCTAATGCATTTTTAGTTGTATACTTAGGATGTTTTTGGTCTAGTTCTTTTTTGAGCAAACCTTATGATGTATCTTCTCCACAATTTTTCTAAGAATACATTGATGTGGAGTGATTTTTGTGTTTATTTCTAAGGTCATTTTCAGTTTACTACAATTGTATACAATTTTCAAGGAAAATTAATAAAAATTTTGAGTTGTCCCCATATTAGTTTTTATTGAATTTTGTCTCCTTTGCTATTACCTAGTTATTGTGAGATTGTATGAGTAAAGCTTGTTCAATTGAATGCAATTCATTTAGGTTGTATGTCAATTCATTACCACTATTAATTCAATGAATTAAATAAAGGCTTTGATGAATTTGATGGGATTGCTATGGTAATAGAAAGGATGTCTATAAGTATGAATTCCAGTAAGAATTGCTGATAATATTTGTTGTAATGCAACAAATTAGATCTATAAATTGGAGTAAACCCTAAATCCCAATAGAATATGCACTAATCAAATTAATTTAGTTTGTACATAGGTTTACCATGAAGAAGCATCAAATCTAAAATCATAATCAAATTTATTTTAATTTTCTTGAATATTTTCAAAGGTGGTTAGCACTTGTTTGCATGAAATGTTTAAGCCTTAGTTAGCCACTATTGCTGGGAATGCTTGCAAATCTATGGAAGAGTTGTGATAAATCTGCTATATGAGATGTGTTTTATCAAAAATTTCAAAATCATATATGTGTCTAAGGGTGTAAGATGAGAATCAAAATAAAACTAAAATAATTCTCATATAGTAGCATCCAGCCTAAATCATCCCCTGGGTATACACAACCTAGTTTTGCAGAGCCTAAAGAGTAGAAAATAATCCTTGGTTTTGTTGAAGTTGGGTCCGAATGGTTTACACATGTAATTGTTAATAGGAAATGGCTAATCCTTAGGTTGTGTCAGTAATATCAATTTGGAATTGAGCATTTTGTTGTTTAGTAGTTTTAAAACACCAACACACCAAGTGCTTCATCCTGGTACTCGCAAAAAATAAAAATCAAGGTATCCAACACCTCAAACATGAATGAAGCCACCTCCTGTTATGCCACTGCCATTGGACATACATAGAAGCCATCCAAAGAGAAAACCACCCAACTTGTCACATCATAAAATCTTGTACCAACTGAAATGCCAAGCACAAAAACCTGATCCAAAGGTAATCACATGTATCCGTAGTTGTCAAAAATATCCATATCTAAAATAACACCCACAGCAAGTGCCAAACCCATCCAACTATCCATACTTCCAAAGGTACATACCAAGTGAATCTCAATTCATCAACATATCCAATCTATAACCTGCAATCACAAGCCTCAAGAGCAATACTTGCTGCATATATACCAAGAAGCTCCCACTATAAAAGATAATGTCAAATCTATAACCAATCCACTTACAAAATCTCAAAGAAGTAAATCCATGTAGTCTCAAGGACATCTACAATACATAAACTAATATCCTGCAAGAACAAGTCTCATAACAGATCTCCAATAGTCTCCCAAGTTTTCCACAACCAATAGAGGAAAGAGATAAAGGAATAACCATGTCATCTCTCACATGAAATACATGAACACAAACTAGTGATCATAATCTTTAACCAATCTCAAATCCAATGTAGGAAAAATTGAACATATAGGAAGATAACCAAGACTAGAGAAACCATGGAAATCATAACCTATATCATCTCCTTCTATACACACCTCTGGATGTAAATTGTGCAAGTATGATCTCCTCCATAAAACCCCAACCAAGAAGCCTCAACAACACCCAAACCATACCATATAACTAATCATAGATGTAAGCCTCTCACAAGAAGATCAAACTCATAAACCATTCCTAACTCAAGGAATAACCATTTCTAAACCAAGGAATATGCCCAATATAAAAATCATCTCCCAAACTTAACCAACATAAAAAGGTATGCAAATGGAGATAACCAATGCTAAGCTATCTCTCAAATGAAATCTCCAGAACTAACCCATGTACTATAGCTCAAGATCCATATCCATGAAATACAATCATAAATATAATACAACTAAGAGAAACAATGGGCTATACTTCTCAAGTAGCAAATTGCCAAGTAGACCAAGAGTGGGGAATGAGAATGCTCATCAAGATACCCAAGTCTCCAACCAAGACTCCCAATCAAGACTCATATAAGAACAATCTCCTCTCAAGTCCATATTAGGTGACTGCCCCTTGGACCTCCTGTTGAAACCATTAATTGTTCCAACAAATACTTCTCTAATCCAAGAGAAATTAGCATCACCACCATCTCTAAGTATCCATGACCACCTGTAACCAATCAATCCATGCCAAATCCAAATGCAACATACCAGTATCATGAAGTATCTAGCTTATGATCAATGTACTCAATACCAAGAAAATAAAACAAGATCAATGTCAAAGTTCCAACCATGGCCTCAAGAACATAAACATGACAACATGATCTAAACCATCTCAACTAAAGAGATAACATGCTCCATAAGAACATACCATAACATGTCACAACTCTAAACACATATCAAGAGTATACCATGACATAATAATGAAAACCATCCTCACACCAAGGATAACATGCCAAATGAAAGCATAAACCACTCATTTACCAAGAACTTTTTGAGTCCTCAAGATGCAACCATCTCCATACACCATGAAGAAAACCATTTCCACATGCCATAAAGAACCATCTCCACACACCATGAAGATAACCAATAACTCCATGAGTCATCAAGATCTAACCATCTTCATATAGCATGAAGACAACTAAGTGTACCATGCAAATGTCAAAGACTCTTTTGTAGCAATAGGATCTAAAAAAAACCTCCAACATCTACAAACACTCAATAAATATATCAATACCAAAAACTCTAACTCAACCATGGTACTAAGTCACCTATGGCATCATAAAATCCATATCCTACATGAAGATCCTCCAGTTCTACACACACAACCAAAGTGTCAACACCAAGTGAAACCATGATCTCCAAACAAAGAAGATACAAACCAAACTAGGAACTAATCCTTCATTGTCACCTCATCACTATCACAAGCTCCTACTAAACCATGTATCCAAGCTATCCATGACACATGATGAAAAATCATCCTCTAACCATGAGAATAAACCAAGGTATCAAACCATCAAAGAAATCAAAGTGCACATCATGAGCTCCTCAAAAGAAATCAAATGACCATGATCCTTAACCAAGAAGATATACCACCATAATTGAATCAAAAATTGAAGCTAATGAATATCAAGGATGTATCTATATATTCAATCATGTCATGCCAAAAATCTATGGCACCATGATCACATCCATGAATTGAGCATTTAACTCTCAATATGCCCAACCTATTAGCATAAAATAGTCAACCATAATCCTCCACCATGAATGTACCTGGTAGCAACACCTCATCCCTTCTAGATGAAGAAAATTTGAAAAACTATGTGACTTAGGGCATAAACAACCCAAATCCAAGCCACCAATTAGAATATGCATCAATAATGAAAGATCAATGGACAAAGACAACCCATATCCAAGCCATAAATGCAACTTGTAAGTATAGACCACTTACAATACTACACAACTTGTAGATCCAATAAGTCATCATACATATCCAAACCAAATACTAATAACCTTATCATTATGAAACCAATCTGAATAATGAACTGAGTATACAATAACATCAAATCTTAAATCTCGAATGCCATAAACTCACAATGTTATCATAGTCAAAATATATCTATAAATTGTTTAGATTAATATATCACCAAATAAATTATGTCAAACCTACACAAAATCTGAACCAATGTGTAGAGCTCTCCAAGAGCTTTTCGTTGACTACTCGAAGTCCAAAAATTTGACTTTGTATGCCCAAGTTATGCCCTAATCTATGCTCAAAATAAATAACATCTGACTTTAGGGCTCTTAGAGCCTAGCAAAATATCAAAATCATAGAACCAAACTTACTTGTGCTTTGAATTAGCTTTCTAACGCCTATAAGGAATTTGAAATCCAATATCCTGAGAGAAAGTTATGGTCATTTTACTAGGACAGTCTTTTTACCATTTTCATTGCGATTTTTTCTCCTTTTTTTGTGACAAAAATTCCAATGGGATTAAATTTGATGGTCATCATGGGCCAAAACTAAAAAAATCTTTCATTTCCTTTGAAAATGGCTAAACTAGGGCATATTATATATCAAAATTTATAGAAATATCAACCCAAATCAAATTTTGAGGTTTGTTTTTATCCAGGAGGTCATTTAGTTAAGCTACCCCCTAAAACCTCATTTAAATGAAACATCTGAAAAAACCCTTTTGTCAAAAAAATTTCACATGCCCAAAATCTTTAACATCCCATCATAACAATAAACTCAAAATTCTAGATCTGCAATAAATAACTCATATATATTGTCATTTCTTTTAACCTCTCATGCATTCCTATGAATTCAATCTAGGGTTACAATAATAAAACCATAGCTTTGAAAGCACTTGTTAGGAAATTTGGCAAGAAATAATATAAATATTTCCACATAACCCATAATAGATCTAAAATAAACATGAAATTAAAATCCACATGCAAGAGAATAAACAACATACCCACAAAAAGTATGACACAAGATATACCCTAGGAAACACTCATTGAGGGAAAAACCCAGCCTCCAAAAGCATCCATCATCATGTATTATTCAACAAAAAATACCATTGCCATACAACCATGGAAGCCTTCAAAACCATAGCCACCACCAAGCAATCCATGTTAACAAGCATGAGTCCACACATCCCATGCCATGCTTCCAACCTTCACAAATGCTCCCTTGGCTAACTTGTCAAGCCTTGTCCCACTTGACTCTTTCATTTTTTCCTTCTCACTCATTACAACAACTACCCTTGTGGCTTCTTATATAGTAGAAAGTCCCACAAAACTACTAAGTGGTATTACATAAACCATGTGCTACCTAACCCACTAACCCCACATTTAATATTGGGCATTTAATTATTTTTCCCAATATTAAATAATTACATAAAATATTATCACAATGTCATAATACAACTCATCAAGAATATTCTATGGGAATCTTTCTATGTTGCACATCCATCTAGATGCAACATTACATAATAAAATAAAATAATACAATATAACAATATACCTCAACATTCAAAAGGTCAAAAAACCCCCAAATTGGATGTTGTTTCATCCAAATTGGACATCTAAGGCAAAATCTAGAGCCATTTAATTTTTGGAGGCATGGTGACGATTCAGAAAAAATAGTAACATCGTTGATTTTCAAAAAATGATATCTCCTTCATACAGACTCCTTTTTGCGAGAAATTTTTTTTTTTGGATAGAGTTTTGTGATCTGCACATTGGTGCAGGTGGTTTGAGATCTCTATTCCTAAATTTTTCGGCAAATCAAAAATCTCAATTTTTGCCACTACAAATGTTTAGTACGGGCTCATCTGGACTCCAAATCAAGTTTTGATTTTTTTTAAAGTGCATATTTTTTTGTCTACTTTCTAGATCTACAATTATATTATAGGCTCTATGGATAGAAATACTACTTTCAAAAATAGGCCCTAAATTGGCATGTGGTTATCGCACTAAGTGTCAAATCATACATTGGAGGGGCCAATTTTTCTAGAAAATAATGTAAATCTGAAAAAAAATTGTAGACAGGTAGATGAAAAATTGTAGATCTAAAAATTAAATGTACAGATCTAAAATGATCATATCAATTCTGCAAATCGAGCCTTTGGTTTACCAGTTTGCAAAAATGATTTTGCCTCAATTTTGACTATGGCCCAATATAGGTGAATTTATAGTCAATTTTTACCAAATCAACATTTTGGATGCAATGGTAAGGTCCACTTTGGCTCTAGACACTCTCAATATCTATAGATTCTCCTCATGATGTTTGGATGGCTCTTTGGGAACCATATGGAGATCCACGAGTCCCTCCATTTCCTGATGACATTCTATCTCCAGTTACTCTAGTTATGGTACCTTCAACTCCAAATGAGATCACACCTCCTAATACTCCTATTGATTCTAATAATTTAGTTCTAGCCTCAAATGCTTTTGATTCAGTGTAGCAGGAAACATTATGTCTTCCTACTTTAGCTTCATGGGATGACTTCCTTCCAAATATTGAAGGTTTGTTCGTGGAGTCTCACATTAAAGATGTGGGAGACATCATCGATCACATTTGTCTTCTCTTTGTTGAGTAGACTACTTCATGTATTGTGGAAACTAATTGTGACACTAGTAATAGCACTTCAACAAAGTCAAATATGTGGGATCTTATTGATAGATACAGGGAGAGGTCACAACATCAACACATTCCACATGCACACATTGCCACAGTGATAGGTCCAACACATTAGGGTACACTTTGTCTTCGAGCTCCAAGATTAGTGGATGAGTTCCTGGTAGGCATTACAGGTTTGTTCATGGAATCACACATGGCAGATTTGGGAGACTTCTTTGATGATATCCAACTTCTCTTTGCTGAAGATGATCCTTCTACAATTGTTGCAAGGGATCATTTTGAGCCTCTTGTCCATTCTCTACATAATTAATCTTTACAAGTTGACATCATTGTGGATCCTTATGTACAATATTTATAGGAGGTCTCTTTGTCATTTTAGGAGATAGCTTGTTCTTTGAAACATATTCTACATTAGTCCTTGCTCGATCTGTACTTCTTCTTAGTAATTTTGGAAGGAGCCACCATTAGTATTGACATAGGGATAGTTGAGTGGGTTTCAGAGACACCTTTCATCATCAAAATTTTTTCCACACATAGGGGAAGCATCTCACTTGTACCTCTACCATTATTTCTTCCAAAGGGAAGGAATGTTATACAATGGTCATGGATCAACTTCTACATTGGAGCATTTCACACTGATTGACACACTACCTTTAGGGAGGACTACCTTGTCTCCTTCTTCTTCTCTTCTATGGGGGGGACTTTTTCCTCTTATGGAGTTTTTTCCTTCTCCTAATTCTCTATTTTATATACTTGATGTATTTCATAATGGAGGGTTCTTGATTGCTACATCCATCCATACATCTTTCATCTCTCTTTTTGGCAGAGGGTTTTTTCTATGAGGTTTTTCCTCTTTCTCTTCTTTATGAGAGATTACATTTTTATTATGTACATGGGTACCTAACATGGCCTAGTAGTCAAAACCCATCATATATTTCATCCTAGATTTTGTGAACTTAAGTGCATTCCCCTATGTTTCACTTAAGGAGGGGTATTGGTGTAAATAAGTATTTACTATTTACACTTACTTAAGTTTACTTAAGTTATTGGATCTTTTTATTATTTATTAGTTAGTCGCCTAGGAGTATGCATACTCTTGTGAGATTTCATGTTGACAACACAAGAGTTAGCACTCTAAATATGCACATGGTGTCTACAACATCTACACAAGTGAGACAACCCATCATGCTTATCCTCTCATTATGGAGGATATGTGCTTAGTTGTCATACTTATCTCCTAGTACATTCTAGACACATTCTAGATGCATCTTCAAGGCCTTTATATACATACAATAGAGAAATTAAAGAAGAAAAAAACCCCATAAGAGGAAAAAGTAAAGTGTCAATCAGTGAGAAATGCTCCAATGTAGAAGTTGATCCATGACCATTGAATGATGTTCCTCCCCTTTGAATGAAACAATGACAGAGGTATAGGTTAGATGCTTCCTTGGTGTGTGGAAATAATCTCAATGATGAATGGTGTCTCTAAAACTTACTCAACTATCCCTATGTTGATACTGATGATGGCTCCTTCTAATACTACTAAGAAGAAGTGAAGATATAGCAAGGATTGATGTAGAACTTGTTTCAAAGAACCATCTATCACCTCAAGTGATAAAGAAACTTTCTACAACTACTATACATAAGAATCCACAATCACATCAACTTGTGAAGACTGATCATATAGAGAATGGATAGGAGGGTCAAAATGGGCCCTCGTGACAACTGAAGAAGTATCTACTTCATCAAAGAGAAGATGTATATGATCAATGTTGTCTCCCAAATATGCTATGTGTCACTCCATGAAAAAACTTGAAATTTCTGTCAAGAAGTCATCCACTAATGCTAGAGCTAGAAGACTAGGTGTACCCTACTGTGCTAGACCTATCACTATGGCTATGGATGAAGTATTTACCTCAACAAAGAGAAGATGAATATCATCGATGATGTCTCATAAATCTTCAATGTGACACTCCATGAATAGCTCTGCAATGTTTGGAAGGAATTTTTCCCATGAAGCTAAAGTAGGAAGACATGATAATTCTTGCTGCATTGAATCAGAAGTATCTATGGTTTAAAATAGACTAGGAGTATCAATAGGAGTATTAGGAGGTGAGATCTCAAGTGGAATTGGAGGAAGCAATACTAAAGCTGCTAAAGATATAATTTCCTATGGAAATAGAGGGACTTATGGATCTCCATATGCTTCCTAAAAAGCCATCCAAACATCATGAGGAAAACTTTCCATAAGAAGAGGAGCAAAAGATTCCTTACTCTTACTATTATATATAAAGTGAAGAAGAAGACGAAGATATTCAAATGAAGGCAATATCTTCAAGTAGAGAGAAGGAATCACTTCTTGATATTCTCTTAGATTAGCAATGATTAAGGCACTCCATTTCTAATAGTTCCTCGGTGTCAAATTTGGTCTTATATCAGATTGGCATATGTGATAAGACTCCATGAGATCAATGTATGTATGCACCCCCCAAAATGAAAAGAGATCAATTAACCCCCCCTAATGTATGATTTGAGCACCTGATACTTAGTGTGATTACAATAGCCAATTTAGGGCATTTTTCTAAAAGCATTATTTCTATCCATAGAAGCTTATATTTGATTGTAGATCTAGAAAGTAGACAAACAATATAAACTTTCAAAAAAAATAGAACCTAATTATGTGTCTAGATGAGCCCATACCAAGCATTTGAAGTGGCAACAATTGGGATTTGTGAGTTGCATAAAAATTTAGGAAAAAAGATCACAATCCACCTACACCAATGTGTAGATCACAAAATTCTACTCCATACAAAAAATTGCTCGAAAAAATGAGTCTGTACGAGGAAGATATTGTTGTTTGAAAATTGTTGTTGTAATTATTTTTCCTGAATTGCAAATGTCGTGCCTCCAAAAATCAAATGACTCTAGATTTTCCTTAGATATTTTATTTGGATGAAACAAAATCCAATTTCGAGGTTTTTTGACCTTCTAAATGTGATGCAAATATTTGATTTGCACTTGCAAACTTCAATATTCACTTGCAAAATATCTCTCCTATAGGCCTGATGGCCAAATTTTCTAGAAAAAATCATACAAATCCAAAAGAAATTGTAGAGGAGCATAAAAAATTGTAGATCTAAAAATTAAATGTATATATCTAAGATGATCATGCCAATTTCACAAATTGGGCCTTCGGGTTGCCAGTTTGCAAAAGAAATGGCCTCAAATTTGGCTATGGCCCAACATTGATGAATTTATAGTCAATTAACCAAATCAACATTCTAGACATAATGATGAGGTCCACTTTGGCTCTAGATGCTCCTAATATCTACAAATTCTCAGGATTTAGGTTGAGGTGCAGAAGCAACAATGGTCTCAAATGTCTATGTGTAAAGAATCTCCCCGAGCTTTGATACCATGTCTATTACCCAGCATAGGCAAATTTATAGTCAATTCACCAAATTGACATTTTGGATGCAATGGAAAGGTCTAATTTGGCTCTAGACATTCCCAATTTCTACAAATTCTCTACATTTGGGTCAAGGTGCTGAAGCAAGAAAGGTCTCAAACAACTATGTGAAGAGAATCTCCTCGAGAGCTCTGATACCATGTAATAATTTTCCTTGGGGAAAAATTCATCCAAGATCAAAAAAATTGAACATAGGCACAAATGTAGACCAAAAAGAGTATAATCAATATGAGAATGCTCTCTATTATGTCAAAAGCATGTACATATACACTAGGAGAGCTCGTATATAAAGGCCTCTAAGATGCATCTAGAATGTGTATAGAATGTACTAGGAGATAAGCATAACAACTAAGCACATATCCTCCATAATGAGAGGATAAACATGATGAGGTGTCTCACATATATAAATCTTATAGACAACATGTACTCAAATAAATTACTTACTCCTATGTCGTAGGCATGATGTGCATAATTAGAGTGCTAACTCCTGTGTTGTTAACATGACAACTCATGTAAGAATTTGGTATAGCTCTGATACTGTGTAAGAATTTTTTTTAGAGAAAAATTCACCCAAGATCAAGGAACTCAAGCACAAGCACAACAATAGACCAACAAGAGTATGATCAATATGATAATATATTATCTCAAGCATATAAGCATGTGTACACACACACACACACACACACACACACACAAACTAGAAGTGCTTGTACATAAAGGCCTCTAAGATGTACCTACAATGCATTTAGAAAGATCTAGGAGATAAGCATGAAAACTAAGCACATATCCTCCACAATAAGAGGATAAGCATGATGAGGTGTCTCAACTATGTAGATGTTGTAGATACCATGTGCTCAAATAAAGTGCTTACTCCTATGTTGTAGACACCATGTGCATAATTAAAGTGCTAACTCCTATGTTATCAACATGACAACTCACAAGAGAATGCATACTCCTAGATGACTGATAAATAAATAATAAAATATGCATTAACCTAAGTAAACTTAAGTAAAGTGTAAATAGTAAATACTTATTTACACCAACAACCCCCCTTTCACTCAATCAAGAAACCCTCCTAAAAAATATGCTTTTGGAATTTTATATGTAGTGCATTTATAATGGCCAATTTATGGCCTATTTTTGAAAGTAGTATTTCTATGATAGAACCTATAATCTATTTGTAGATCTAGAAACTAGGTGAAAAATTATGCACTTTCAAAAAAAATAAGAACTTTATTTGGAGTCCAAATGAGCCTGAATTAAGCATTTGAAGTGGAAAAATTTGGGATTTGTGAGTTGCAAAAAAATTTAGGAATAGATATTTGAAGCCACCTATACCAATGTGTAGATCACAAAATTCTACCTCAAAACAAAAAAATTGCTCACAAAAAAGAATTTGTATGAGTGAGATATTGTTGTTTGAAAATCGCCACTATAATTATTTTTCTTGAATTACCACCATCATACCTCCAAAAATAAAATGGCTCTAGCTTTTGCTTCAGATGTTTGATTTGGATAAAACAAAATCTGATTTGCACTAGCAAGCTCCAATATTCACCTACAAAAATCTCTCCTACTGGCTGGATGGCCCAAAAAAATTGAAAAACAATGCAGATCCGAGAAAAATATGTAAAGATGTAGATGAAAAAAAATGCAGATCTAAAAATTAAATGTATAGATTTGAAATGATCATACCAATTTTGTAAATCAAGGCTTCAAGTTGCCAGTTTGCAAAAAAAAATTGCCTCAATTTTGACTATTACCCAACAGAGGTAAATTTATAGTCAATTCACCAAATTGACATTTTGGATGCAATGGTGAGGTCCAATTTGGCTCTAGATGCTTCCAATTTCTATAGATTCTTCATATTTGGGTTGAGGTGCTGAAGCAACAATGGTCTCAAATGGCTATGTGAAAAGAATCTCCCCAAGCTCTAATACCATTGTTGCCGCAATACCTTGACTCAAATTTGGAGAATCTGCAAATATTGAAAGTTTCCAAAGCCAAAGTAGACCTCACCATTGTGTCCATAACGTCAAATCGGTAAAAATTGACTATAAATTTTCCTATATTAGGCCATATTCAAAATTGAAACAATCTTTTTTTACAAACTAATAACCTGAAGGCCTAATTTCCAAAATTGGTACGATCATTTTACATTTGTATTTTTAATTTTTAGATCTGCATTTTTTTCATCTACCTCTCTACAAAAAAGAAACTCAAATTTGCATTATTTTTTGAAAAAAATGGCCATCAGGCTTGTAGGAGAGATATTTTGCAGGTGAATATTGGTGTTTATTAGTGCAAATCAGATATTTGCATCACATTCAGAAGGTCAACAAACCCCCAAATTGGATTTTTTTTCATCCAAATCGGACATTTGAGGCTAAATCTAGAGTCATTTGATTTTTGGAGGCACGACAAAAATTCAAGAAAAATAATAACAGTGATGATTTTCAAACAATGATATCTCCCTCCTATAGAATCCTTTTTGTGAGCAATTTTTTTTTTTTTTTTGGTAGAATTTCATGATCTACATTGGTGTAGGTGGTTTGAGATTTTTATTCTTGAATTTTTCTTCAACTCAAAAATCCCAATTTTTGCCACTTGAAATACTTAGTACGGGCTCATTTGGACTTCAAATCAAGTTCCATTTTTTAAAAAAGTGCATACTTTTTGTCTACTTTCCAAATCTACAATCAAGTTATAGGTTCTATGGATAGAAATACTACTTTTAGAAATAGACCCTAAATTAGCATATGGCTATCATAGTAAGTGCCAAATCATACATTATGGGGGCAAATTTTTTCAAAAAATAAAGCAAATCCAAAAAAAATTGTAGAGAGGCAGATAAAAGAAATAGATCTAAAAATCAAATGTACAGATCTAAAATGATCATACCAATTCCGCTAGGAGTATCAAGAGGTGGGATCTCATCTGGAGTTGGAGGTACCATAACAGGAGTGTGCAAAGATATATTGTCCTCTATAAAGGCTAAAATATTTGTACCTCTATATACTTCCCAAAGAGCCATCCAAACATCATGAGGAAAAATTTCCATAAGAAGAGGAGCAAAAGATTCCTTACTCATACTACTATACATAAATCCAAGAAGAAGAGAAATATGTTTCCAACTAAAATTAGGTGGCAATATCTATGAATAGAGATAAGGAAGGACTTCCTGATGCTGTTTGAGATGATCAAGCATTAAAGCACTCCATTTATGATAGTTTCTCGATGTCAACTTTAGTCTTAAACTAGACTGACATATATGACAAGACTCCATCAGATCAATGTATGTATGTACTCCCCCCCTCCCCCCCCCCCCCGGCAATATATGATTTGGCACTTAGTGTGATAGCCACATGCCAATTTAGGGCTTATTTCTAAAAGTAGTATTTCTATCGATAACACCTATAATCTAACTACAAATTTGGAAAGTAGACCAAAAAAATGGACTTTCAAAAAAATAGAATCTAATTTGGAGTCGAGATAAGCTCGTACTAAGCATTTGAAGTGGCAAAAATTAGGATTTTCAAGATGCAAAAAAATTCAAGAACAGAGATCTCAAACCACATACACCAATATGTAGATCATGAAATTCTACCCCAAAACAAAAAAAAATTGCTCGAAAAAAGGAGTCAATATGAGGGGGATATCGCTGTTTGAAATACGTTGCTATTATTATTTTTCCAGAATCGTTGTGATGCGTACAAAAATCAAATGGCTCTAGATTTTGCCTCAGATGTCCAATTTGGATGAAAAAATTGGATTTGAGGATTTTTTGACCTTCTAAATGTGATGCAAATATCTAATTTGCACCAGTAAGCACCAATCTTCACCTACAAAATATCTCTCCTACAGGCCTGATGGCCAATTTTTCCAAAAAATAATGCAAATTTGATTTTTTTTTACAAAGAGGTAGATGAGAAAAATGTAGATCTGAAAATTAAATGTATATATCTAAAATGATTATACCAATTCTTCAAATCAACCCTTTGGTTGCCAGTTTGGAAAAAAAAATGGCCTCAATTTTGATTATGGCCTAATATAGGTGAATTTATAGTCAATTTTCATCAAATTGACATTTTAGATGCAATGGTGAGGTCTGATTTGGCTCTAATCACTCCAAATATCTATGAATTCTTGTATGCCATAAAAAAATCAAAATGATCATATCAAATTACTTTTTCATAGTAACCCTATTAGCTCATAGTGCTAATGGCAATTTTGAATCCCAAGCCTTCTTGTTCTCTCCTAAGATCCTTTTGATAATTTTCAATATACTTTTATTGCTTGATTTTTCTTGACCATTCCCTTGGGGATGGTAAGGTGAGGATATGTATTCTTCTGTGGGCATCCAAACCTAATCATAATGTTGTTTAGAATGAAATTGATCACTACTTTACTTGTTGCATTCTTAGTAGGAATTGCTTCAACCCACTTAGTAAAGTAATCAGTAGCCACCAGGATTCAATAATGTCCACCACTGAACTTGTTTGAAATCTCACCAATGAAATCAATTCCCCATTGTTGATATGGTGCCTGCACTTCAATAGGTCTTAATGGTAAATTCTCAAAGAACTTTAACTTTCCACTAAACCTTTGGCAAGCATCACATGTGTTAACAAACTCATGAGCATCTCTGAAAAGTGTTGGCCATCAAAATCTAGCCCTAAGGATTTTATGACTGGTGGTTTTAGCCATATAATGACCCCCACAAACACCTTCATGCATATCTCTTAAGATTCTTTTAGACTCAATTTCATCTACACAATTCAAAAGGAACCCTTCCATACTCCACTACAATTGTCCCTACACTATAACATACCTTATAGCCTATAACTTTAGGGATCTTTTTTGGTTGTCTATTAATCTTTGTAGAGATTTCATGTTTTACAATTAATAAATCACATCTCTATACCAATTAGAAGTATCCATATCACAAATATTATCCCTATAGTTATCATCAATTTGATTGATTTGATTTGCTTCTAAATTGGCTTTTGTCATCAATTTGGCTAGGCCTTGACCTCTAACTAGTTTGGTGATCTGAATATCAATGTTAAACTCTTGTATTCTATTAATCCACCTACATCTCTTGCCAAATACCTCTTGTTGTGAAAAAATATCCTTTACAGTAGTAGTAGGGGAAAATGTAATGACAATGGATCCCATTAGGTAACATCTAAAAGCCTTCACCCCTTTCACTAGTGCATATGCATGTTTCTCATTTATATCATACTTGAGTTCTACTGCCTATAATGATTTGCTAAAAAATGCAATGGGATGTTTATAAGCTTCCTTATTTTTCTATAATAGTACTACAACAATAGTGTGAAATGAAGAAAAAGAAAATATATGCATTGGCTTATCACACTTTGGTGCCCTAAAAATAGGAGCATCTTTAATAGCTTGCTTGAATTTCTAGAATACAATGCTACGCTCCCCATCCCATTTTATCTTAGATCCTTTCTTTAACATATTTGATATAGGCCTACTAACCTCTATAAAATTAGTCAGAAACCTTCTAAGAAAGTTAATTTTCCCAAAAAATGACTAAATTCCCTTAACACTCTTAGGATTTTGAATTTTTTCTATTGCTTCTACCCTTTAAGTGTCAATCCTCACTCTATGCTTGCCAAGTAAATGCCCTAACAACATTCCTATAGTAACACCAAAGTTGCACTTTCTCATATTCAAAGAAATGCCATACTTGAGGGCTTTGATAAATACCCTTTCTAGATGCATGCACTGATCATTCTCATCCTTAGAATAAGTAGTTAGATCATCCTGATATATACAACCAAGAATTTATCAATAATATCAGCAAAAGTCATATCCATAGCATGTTGAAAAGTAGCCCTAACATTAGTAAGCTCAAAAGGCATCCTGAAATAAACATAAGTACCCCATGGAGTAGTAAAAGAAGTCTTAAACTATTCTAATTCCTTAACAACCAATTGACTATAGCCTAAAAATCCATCCAGAATGGACATAAGTTTAGAGCCAGTGACCTTTTGCAACATAGCTTCCATGTTTGGTAAACCATAATTATCCTTTAATGAAGATATATTAAGATTCCTAAAGTCAACACACAATCCTATATCTCTATTTTTCTTCCTAATAGGGATTAAATTAGACACTCAAGATGAATGTCTAATAGGCTTTATGATTCTTGCATCTCTTAACTTGATTAGTTCCTCTTGCATTTTGGGAACCAGAGTTAAATTTATTGGCCTCTATTTCTACCTAAAAGGTTTAGCATCTGATTTCAAAGAGATTTCATGCTAAAAAAGATGTTCTCTATAAGCCTTTAGGTCATCATATGACCATGCAAACACATCTCTATATTTTCTTAATAAAACCTATCAAACCCTACCTTATTTTAGGAGATAACTTATTGCCAATATATAACTTCTTAGGTATTTCTTCAATTCCTAAATTTTTCTCATCTAGGTCCTTAGCATTATACTCATTGGTATCCATTTGGATCCTATTTTGGTTATCAAAAATAGTTTCTAGAACAACTAAACCCCTCAAGATTTTATTTGTTTTTAATTGTACAACTTCTTGCCCAAAAATAGTATATTTCCCTTTTATGTTTTCTACATAGGCTGCACAATCAATTTCTTGTCCTAACAATATATTTTCACAATTTAAAAATCTCAAAATGTCTTTATCATCCTCAAATTCTTGCCAATTCTGGACATTATTAGAAATAGAAGGCCTAGTTTAAATTTCAACTTTGGATATACTAGCAATTGTAATGTCATCATGTTTTATTACTATGTTTTCTAACAAATCTTCCATCTTGTTGTTAGTCCTATCTTTCCAAACTATCCCAAATGCATCAAAATGTTTAATCATATCCCATACAAAATTTATGTATTGTTTTAACCTTTTTTTTTTTGACACATAAAAATTTCTTACTTGGGATACAACTAATTCAGAATTCCCTATAACATGTAAACATTTTATCCCATGCTTGTGAGCTAATCTGAGTCCTAACAACAAGGCCTCATATTATGATATATTGTTAGTACAAGGGAAACTCAATGTAAAAGAGAATTTGTATGTTGCCCCAATAGGAGATATCAATACAATACCTACACCAGATCCATCCTTGCAGCAAGCACCATAAAAAAAATAGCCCATAGATCACATTTGTCTGTCTTTGTGTTAGCTTCTATTTCCGTCTGAGATTTATGCTTGCCTTTCTTCAAAGTCAAAACCTCATCTCGAAATGCATTGGCATCTATATCCACAAAAATTTTCATATCATCCTCTATCTCCTCTTCTATCATATATATACTTTTAGGTTCACTATTTATTTTTACCAAATTCCAATCAATGTTGAAAGTAGCAAATGGTAGATCACATTATAAACTTCCTCCCATGGTAAAAATCCACTTTCTAGATAATAACATACCATATTGAGGTGGAATATCAACAACAAACACACTTATAGTAAGCTCTTTAGCTGGATAGGCTATCAGTCTATATGGTAAAGAATTAATAGTGCCTATGACTGTCACTTCTTTTTTATCCATGGCTCAACATCTTCCCTAAGTAGTATCAACCTTCAGGCCTAATTCCTTCATTATTTCAAAAGGCATAATAGTATTGGAAGTACCAAAATCAATCATGCAATTTTTCAATGTTTTACCATTCACTAAGATACTCAAGAAAAATGGCTCAGCACTTCCTAAACATTGATTTATAGAGCTATCCAAAAACATCTAAGGAATTTGAGACACAACTACTTCAGCTTCTTTGTCTTTCACTTTTTCTTTATCTCTTTCCTTAGGATTATGATTTTCATTACAATCATGTCTTACCTTTGTATCAGTATCTCCCAACCATGCTATGGCTCTATTTTGGTGTTCGGGGATTCTTAATAATTTAGACAAAGGGACCTTGATAATGATTTTTAATAACACAATAGTCATATCTATAGAAGAATCAAAGGGGCCATCAATTACCATACTCCTTTTCTCATGATATTTATCCAAAATGTTTATAGCACCTTGATTATTCTTGTCATTTATAGTGATCACTTTTGGTACCTTCTCATCTAACTTATGGGGAACATTATTTGGGAGCTCAAAAACCTTTGGACTATCCACCTTCTTTGGTTCCCATTTCTTACTAGTAACTTTAACCTTCACATCAGGGATTTCTTTAGGCTTCACAACTTCCTCTTTTTAAAGATCAATGCCTTTTATAAACATACTAGCCACCTTGGCATTACCATCTTTCTAAGCCATGTTTCTAGTCTACACCTGAGCTATCATGTTGGTAGTAATTTGATCAATCTCTTCCCTAAAAGACTTCCTTATTGTCACTTCTTCTTTGGTAGTTACCATATTACACACATTATCTTCACCATCACTCTCATCAGAAAATACCTACTACTATATGTCATTCTGAAACTCCCTTTACTCATTTACATCTCTATCATAATCTTCATAGTTAGAATAATCTTAATGTGACTCAAACACATTACATCCTACATCATCATTGTTTTCTTCATGTTCTAGACATTTTTCTACTATAGTTTGATTTCTAGGAAATGACAAGGCTACGCACAAGATTTAGGAACATGGGGTAATTGACAAACAAAGCACCATGTAGGCTCAGTAGAGAATTCAAGATCATCCACTAGATTTAGAAAATTTTTGGATAAGGGATCAAGGGTCACCTTGTTATTAGTGTTCTAGGAAGGAGGAACACTAAGCTAACCATCCTTCCAAGTAGTGTTGTAAGGGAAATTTTGCAACCTATTCTATCTATTGAAATTTGATTAATAAGCGACCCTTATTTTAGTGGGATTTTTATCATTCTTTACTTGAGGAAAATATAGGCCCTTTATAGCATTTAGAACTTGACGTATCTCACTAGGCTCTTGTTTTTTTCCACCTACAATTTTGTGATCTTCCCTTTTGTTTCCCTTACTCCCAAACAACCTAGGATCATCTCTATTGCTTTCTAACCTTCCTAAAATTCTCAAATTATTCTCTACATTTATAGCAATTCTAAAAGCATCTCTTAAAGTCTTGCATTCTTTATCCCTAAGCTGGTATGGCATTTTACCATCAAAAGCATTCAAGTAAGTGATTAGACATATCTTGTCATCAACTTGCATGGCTTGCATAAGATTATACATCTTTTTCCTAAAATCTATTATTGGATTCAATGACAGACTCATTAGATAGCCTCTTAATGTTATTGAATTCACTTAGGATATACTTGTATGTTTTTATAATTAAGTTATTATGTGTTTTAATCTAATATCATGGAGTATGTACAATGATTTTGCATACATACCACACATAAAGTAGTGGTAAGGAATTAAAAAATATGCAATGATTTTGATGAATGGATCATGTAAAAATTTTCTTTTATGTAATTTGTAGCATAAATATAATATATTATTTTGCTAACTTAAGATAAATGATTTACATATACAAGAAATTTGATGCCTTTGACCAAGATCATGCATAATGACATGGATTGATAGGTATAAGTCAATAGAACCTATAGATACAATTTATTATTTGCATGTTAACTCTTTACCATCCACATCAACTTTTGTCCTAGTATGTCTCTCATTTGATGAAATATAGGTATCACCAAATAGTTATTTTTCTAATCTATCTTCCTCAAGTGAGAAAAATGCAGAAATAGAAGACAAGAGTGAGACATCTAGTAGGTCTAAAATAGGGAGATCAACTAGAGGTCAAAAGATTAGAAAAAAATTCAATAAATGAATGCAATTTTACCTTGCTAAGGGGGATCATGTTCTTATGATAATGAGACCAAAGGTGGCATGAATATTCCCTTAAGGTACACACATCTTCAAAAATAATGGGTACCCAAGGAACTAACTCCAACTAACAGTGATTTTTCTATTAATGAAATGAGCTATCACATAGCTCCATCTTCATTATATGGTTTGGGCTTATTTTCCATGGATGACATACAGGTCAGTTGTAATAAATTTTTTTAATTAATGGAATATGTAGGACCTTGTTACAATTACAATAATTGGATGTGGATTGTGCAATAAATGAAAAAAGTATATGTAGGTATGCATTGTCAGCAAATCATATACAATGTAAAAAAATGATCAAACTAAAAGACTCGTTATATATATTGGTGGAAGGCCAAACAAAATAGGGAATATTGTAGGTTTTATAAATATTTCTCAACTTGTGTCAACTAATAAACATTGAATTGTATATTTGAGATGATGGAAATGATGTTTTTGCATGAGCAATAAAATCAATAAGTGTAGGGGAAGAACTTTTGATAGATTACATTTGAATCATGTAGATTAAAAAAAGTTCTCTATCATGGGACTGGTAAGTACAACATATTTAAAACCAATTGCCTCCAATTAATATTGACTCCAACATACAATCTATTATTTTACTAATAATTTTTTTTGGTAAGTTTGTTACTTTCGTTTTGCTACTAATTGCTAAGAATTACTAATATTTTTCACAAGGTGACGTGGATCCACCACAAGGCATGGTAGGGGATGTTCCTCACACACCTTCTTCAGTAAAAGGTAAAACTTAATTAGTGTAATTATAGAAATTATATAGAAAAAATGTCATATTATTATGTTATTTTCTTTATGGCTTTGTAGTTATTTTGGTAGAACTTTACTGATAGTTATGTCACAACTTGATACTTATTGTGATGGGGACACAACCCAAAAATAGAATGGACACAACAGAAAAGGGAAATTGTATTAACTGAAAAATAAGCTAGTACATTCAGTACAGAGAAAATAAACTTCAAAACATGCCCTAAGGGCTTACAATAGCATAAATGTGGAAATAATTTCTCCTTTCAGTACCTCCTCTCAAACTCCACTCTGAACTACCTTTTACAATGCTAGAAATCTCCTTAAATAGACCCCGGAGGGTTAAGGACTAGGACTACATTCTAGAAAGTGCTAGTAGGCATCCACTAACCAAATAGAAGGCTCCAAAAGTGGCGTTAGAAGTCGGCGCAAATCTAGAAGAATCAAAAAACGGTAATCAAACTTCCGGGAGGCATAACTTTTGAACCGTAGCTCTGATTGACAAACTGTTTAGATTTTTGGAAAGCTCTCAAAAGTGCTCTATAGCCGTATGGACTAGATCCACTCATCCCCCATTTTTTGGCCCTTTTTGAGGTCGTTTAATGCCCTTAGCCTGAATTTGAAGCATTCTTAGGAGGTCTCCAAAACCCAAAAAACTGTAATAACTTTCAAATCGTGGGGCCTTTTGACCTGATTCTTTTTCTAGAATGCTCCAAATCACAATTACATTCATTTGGCCAATTCACACCTTCTAGTTTACCAAAATGATGGCCCAATTACATACTCCTATTTTTTTGGGATTTACTGCACATTGATAGTGGAACCGTGAGAGTTGGAACCTTTATTTGACCCAAATGGGTGTCCAAAAATGAAAACATATGAAACGAAAACTAAGTCTAAGTACATTTTTTTTGGTTGACATAGGATTGCCCTTATACCTTTGGATGCTCCTGCATCAGACATCCAGGGTAGATTGAAAAGTGACCCTATCACTTTATGAATGGTAGAGGAAATCCCAAATGGGAAACCTCAGCTGCTGAAATCCAAGTTGAGTCCTCGATTAGTCGTCCTTTCCATTTGACCAAATACTCTTCATACTGCCTATTTTTGGTACTCCTACCCACACGATGATCTAGAATGTCTTCTATCTCCTCCTTCTTAGAATCAGGAATCGAACATGACTCTAACACCAGCTCCTCATCTGCACTATCATCATGATACTCTGTTAAATCTGCAATGTTGAAAATGGAAGAAATATGAATACCATTTGGCAGCTCCACCCCATATGCATTTCTTGAGTCATGTTTCTTCAAAACTTTGCAGGGGCCAAATTTTTTCATTTTCAGCTTATTGTAAGTACTGGCTGGAAATCTTTCTTTACATAAGTGCACCATGACTAGATCCCCTACTTGGAATTCTTTATGTCTTCTCCTTTGATCAGCCCTAGCTTTATACTCTTGATTCATCTTGGTAATGTGTGCTTGAACCTCCTCATGTAGATGCTTGATATGTTCAGCAAATTCTTCCGCTTCAGCACTTGTCCTCTCCCCTTGCTCTATCTTCCTTAATTCTGGTGCAGTCCTTGGGCTATTCCCATATACAATTTGGAATGGTGATTTTCTAGTACTCCTACTTATAGAGTTATTGTAAGCAAACTCTGCTTGTGGTAGAATCAAATCCCATCCCTTGGGCTTATCCCCAACTAAACATCTCAGCAAATTGTCCAGACTTCTATTTACCACTTCTGTTTGGCCATCAGTTTGTGGGTGATGCGTGGAACTGAATTTCAAGTTAGTTCTTAACTTTTTCCACAATGTCCTCTAGAAATACCCCACAAATTTGGTATCTCTATCAGAAACTATGCTCCTTGGAAGACCATGTAGTCTTACCACCTCTTTGAAAAACAACTCTGCAATATGGACAGCATCATGATTTTTGTGGCATGGAATGAAATGTGCCATTTTGGAGAACCTATCAACCACCATGAATACTGAGTCATTACCCCTTTGTGTCCTTGGAAATCCAAGAACAAAATCCATACTTATGTCCTCCCATGGCCTTGATGGAATAGGCAATGGCTGATATAGGCCAGTATTGTGACTAAACCCCTTGGCAACTTGACAAACCTGGCAACTCTATACAAACTTCTTCACATCCTGTGAAATTTGAGGCCAAAAATAATGTTCTCTAAGAATGGAAATGGTCTTATCTTGACCAAAATGTCCTGCCATCCCTCCACTGTGTTTCTCCTTAATCAGATTTTCCCTCATGGAACTCCTTGGAATGCACAATTGACTACCTTTGAACAACATGCCATCCTGAATCAAATAGTCTAACCACTTGGTTCTATCTATAGCAATAGGTTCTTTACAAGCTTTCCATGCTTTAGCAAAATCAGGATCCTCGGGGTACAAATTCTTAAGTTCATCAAACCCAACTACTTCAACCTGCATTACTATAAGCAACAACTGTCTCCTACTTAGTGCATCTACAACTGTGTTAGATTTTCCACTTCTATCCTTCAACACAAATGTATAACTTTGCAAGAACTCTACCCACTTCATATGCCTCTGATTCAATTTACCTTGGCTATTTAGGTACTGTAATGCCTGATGATCAGTATACAAAAAAAATTCCTTTGGCAATAAATAATGCCTCCATTTCTTTAAGGCCTGAACTATTGCATAGAATTCTTGATCATAAACAAAATACTTCTTCTTTGCATCATTCAATTTTTTACTAGAATGTGAAATAGGCTTACCTTCTTGGCTTAATATAGTCCTAATAGAGTTGCCACTGGCATCACAATCCACCTGGAAAACCTTTCTAAAATCTGGAAGTGTCAACACAGGTTGTTCTGTTACCTTCTTCTTCAGCAATTCAAAACTTCTCGTAGCTGCTGCAGTCCATTTGAACTCTTTTCTATCCCCTCTTATTGTATCAGTTAGGGGTGCACATATGCCACTGAAATTCTTAATAAACTTCCTGTAAAAACTAACCAGACCATGAAATGATCTTACCTTAGTAGCAGACCTTGGAGTAGGCCATTCCAAGATGACTTTTACCTTCTCCGGGTCTATTTTGAGACCTTCAGGTGATATAACAAACCCCAAATAGACTAACTCCCTTTTTGCAAAGATACACTTCTTTTGATTAATTAATAGTTTCTCTTCCCTTAGCCTTTCAAGGACACTACAAATATGCAATAAATGTTCTTCCAAAGTCTTTCTGAAAATTAAAATATCATCCAAATAAACAATAACAAATTTTCCCAAGAACTTCTTAAGTACCTCATTCATGAGCCACATGAAGGTTCTTGGGGCGTTCGTCAATCCAAAGGGCATGCCTAACCACTCATAAAGACCCTCCTTGGTCTTGAAGGTTATTTTCCACTCATCTCCATCTCGAATCCATATCTGATCATAGCCACTCTTGATATCTTTCTTTGTGAAGTACTGAGATCCACTCAAGCAGTCCATAAGATCATCCATCTTTGGCAAAGGAAATTGATACTTGATGGTTATCCTATTTATAGCTCAAGAATCTGTACACATCCTCCACTCTCCATCCTTCTTTAGTGTGAGTACTACAGGTACTGCACATGGACTTAGGTTCTCTCGAATCAAGCCCTTCCTCAATAGCTCCTGACCCTGTCTATTTAGCTCCTCTATTTTAGCAAGAGTCATCCTGTGAGCAGCCTTGTTAGGAAAACTAGCTCTTGGAATCAGATCTATCTGATGACTAATTTTCCTTACTGGTGGAAATCCATCTGGAACATTATTAGAGATAATATCTCCAAATTCCCCTAGTAAATCTGAAACTTCAAGTGGTATTTCACTACTACCTTCATTATCTTTCCTAGGAATCAAAGAATAGCACATATGCTGATGTTTCATGCCATCTAAAAACTTCCTTTCATCAACAAGAAAAATCCTAGCACTACTACATACCTTTTCACCTTCCTTTTTCATGGGCTTCAATTTGTGGTGAACTCCATCCTTTGTCAGAGAGTATGTGTTTGCATGCCCATCATGTACTGAATGTCTATCAAACTGCCATGGTCTACCCAACAATAGATGGAAAGCATCCATCGGAATAACATCACAGAGAACTTCATCATGGTAATTACCAATTTTGAATTTCACTAAACATTGTTCACTTACCAGGACCTGATGATCATCTTTTACCCAAGCAATCCGATAGGGCTGGGGATGTTTCTCCCTCTTGAGCTTTAGCTTAGAGACCATCTCTCCTGATACCAAGTTATCAGTGCTACCACCATCAATGATCACATCACAACATTTATCCTCAAACTTGCATCTAGTACGAAAAAAACTCCTGCGTTGTCCTGGTTCAATCTCACCACTTAGTAGGACTCTTTCATTTACAAAGGTCTCTCATCTTTCTACATCATCTGAATGTGATGATTGTGCATCCTCATCTACATGAGCAACCCTAGCTTGGCCCTCAGCTCTCCTATCTATCCTTCCTTGTCATTGAGGGCATTCAATGGCATGATGACCTTCTTCATTACAATGGAAATAGGTACCACGGAAGCCTCCTCTTCCTTTTCCACGTCCTCTACCTCTTCGTCTCTAATTTCTAAAGTCTTGATCATGGGAGCAGTTGAAACCCTCATTCCATTTTTCTTTTGGGTTTCATTGTAGCCTCCAGATGATCTACCGCTTCCCCTTCCTCCTTGACCGCACCCTCTTTGTCTTCCTTCAAACCTTTTATTCAACTTCTCTTCAACTCATAGGGCAAACTAGTATGCCTCTTCAACGCTAGTCATTCTTACTAGACTTAATTCCTCCTAGATGCTAGGTCGCAACCCACTGATATAATGAGAAATCTTCTCCTTATTTTCTTCTACATGCCCTGCTCTAATCAAGAGTCGGTAAAATTCCTCTGTATATTCTTGGACTGATCTTCCTACTTGCTTTAACCCATGCATCTTCTTAAACAAATCAAGCTCGTAGTCCACAGGAATGAACTGCTTCTTCAATTTGTCCACAATGCGATCCCATATTGTGATCTTCTCCTTTCCTCTTCTGTTTCTTTCCAATTGAACCTTTTGCCACCATATTTTGGCATGGCCTTTCAGTTTGGCCTTTGCAACCTTAACCCTATCTGGGTCCCTAATATCCTCATACTCAAAGTATTCTTCCAGTTCATTGATCTAATCGATCAACTCATCTGGTTTCAGATTTCTTGAAAATACACCCACTTCAATTGTGGGTCTTTTCCCAAACTTTGTAATGGCCCTTAAAAGCCTTTCCTCTGCATGATTTAGAACTTCCTCATCAAATTCCCCTTCTAGTCCCATTTCTTCTTCTTTGTTGTCATCTTCACTTTCATCACCTGTGGCCATAGTTCCTCCTCTACGGAGCTCCTCCTGCAATGTTTGTACCTGCCTTTAGAGGGCTCTAACCTCCTTAGGATTAATAGCTCTGGCCCTTTTGCCATGCTCTCTTCATGGAGGCATCTTCTTAACTCAAACCCACAACCACACAGTCCTGGTGCAAACAGCCTCATAGTCGGCGCTCTATCTACACACTTAGGAAAACTAGCTTTGATACCACTTGATGGGGACACAACCCAAAAATAGAATGGACACAACAGAAAAGGAAAATTTTATTAACTAAAAAATAAGCTAGCACATTCAGTACAGAGAAAATAAACTTCAAAACATGCCCTAAGGGCTTACAATAGCATAAATGTGGAGATAATTTCTCCTTTCAGTACCTCCTCTCAAACTCCACTCCGAACTGCCTTTTACAATGCCAGAAATCTTCTTAAATAGACCCTGGAGGGTTAAGGACTAGGATTAAATTCTAGAAAGTGCTAGTAGGCATCCACTGACCAAATAGAAGGCTCCAAAAGTTGCGTTAGAAGTCGACGCAAATCTAGAAGAATCCAGAAAGGGTAACCGAACTTTTGGGAGGCATAACTTTTGAGCCGTAGCTCCAATTGATGAACCGTTTACATTTCCAGAAAGCTCTTGAAGTGCTCTATAGCCTTGTGGACAAGATTTTCTCATCCCCCATTTTTTGGCTCTTTTTGAGGTCATTTAATGCCCCTAACCTGACTTTGAAGCATTCTTAGGAGGTCTCCAAAACCCAAAAAACTGCAATAACTTTCAAACCGTGGGGCCTTTTAACCTGATTCTTTTTCTGGAATGCTCTAAATAAAAATTACATTCATTTGGAAAATTCACACCTTCTAGTTTACCAAAATTATGGCCCAATTACATACTCCTATTTTTTTAGGATTTACTAGCACACTGATAGTGGAACTGTGAGAGTTGGAACCTTTATTTGACCCAAATGGGTGTCCAAAAATGAAAACACATGAAACATAAATTAAGTCTAAGTACATTTTTTTTGGGTGACATGGGATTGCCCTTATACCTCTGGATGCTCCTGCATCATATTGATAGGGAAAAGAAAAAATGACATCAGATCAAATGTGATATAAAATTGACGTGACATTTTTAAATGACATGGCATGTAGCATTGATCCTGACTTCATGGCTACTCAGATGAAAAATAGATATAGTAAAGAGATTCTTACCTTTTTCATGCAAAAAAACAAAACTAAGGAGATAGAGACACTCAAAGATGAATTGAAAGGTAGAGTCAATTGTATCATGGTAACAAATAGTTAATCTTAAACAATAATAAAATGTCAATAGATGTTTATATTTTATACTCTCTTATGAATCATGATCTAAAATATGATGCATACTTCTTATAGGAATTTTTGAAACCTCTGAGATGTGCTCAACATGGTGAGGGTTGTAGTGTACAACCTTCATGTAAATAATCCTTAAACCTTTAATCATTCATTTAACCTTTGCATGCATTATTGACTCAAATTATGTTTGGGATGCTTCTAGTACCACATTTTAACATTATCCATTGAAAATGTCTTTGATAAAAATATATTCTTCATCTTGTGATAAAGTATGGGTGCCTCCTTCAATCACCATCACACTACCATCAATTGTAATGTCAGAAACAAGGAGCTTGCAGACATCTTCATCTATACCAACTACAATTTGTAAAACATTGTTTTGTTATATTTTATTATGTGCTAATAATACATTAATTTTTTTGTTGGGTGCATTTTATACTCATGGACCTATTTTTTCCACTAATATATACACCTACAACTAATACAAGAATTGAGACCACTACTACTAAAGTTGAACCATTTCTTGGATTAGTTGTGTTATAAGCACTAGTTCATTTGTGGGGTCATTGTTGTTGAACATGAAAACTATATTTTCATTAAAAGTACCAAAGCTTCCAAGTTATTTAAAATTATAATTATTTAGATTTTAATTGTATTTTACTTATATATAACTCATTTAGACTGAGAATCCTATGATATTTTTGTAGGAAATGACGTTTTAATGATAACCTTTTTGAAATAATATTGAATCTATTTGGGCCCACCATAGTAAAAGGTATGTAGCTTCATATGATTGGTACAATATCTATCTTTTCTTCCATTTATTGTACTATGTTAAAGTTATGTTTCCAACATTTTTTTTCAAAAGATATGGAATGAATAGGGTCCTGGATTAAAAAATCAGCTCATTACATCTTTAGAGGACCTATTTGGAAAAATACATTTTTGATAGTGCCCTACTTCTTAAAGGAGCATCCAAACATATAAAGATCATAAGGGACCAATATAGAAGGGATCTAAATGATAACATAAAGTATGAGTATCCTCCTATTATTCTACTAATGGACTGGAATTAAATAATAGAAGATGAAAAAGACAAAATGCTACAAAGTAAAGGAATTGGCCAAAATAGTGAAAAAGAAGGTATGTCATGATAGTATTAAGTAGAATGTAATCATTTACTAATTAGTGATCATTGTAAATATATAATCTAACATATTTAAAACTTTTCATAGACTATAGGACATATCGAAAGCTACAAAAGCCAGAGTACAAAATGTTGGCCAACACAATCTTGGCTCTAGTGGCTATATGAAATGTCACGCTTGATTTGTAAGTAGAAGAAATAAAATTTCATGTCATCTTTTTTAATATAAGATTGCAAACAAATTTGTTTAATCAAATCATAGATGCAAAACTTACAATATTAAGCAAGAACTATTTAAGGGAAAAAAATTCAGTGTAGAGTCCATAGATGAAGACAAAAAGAAATTGTGAATTAAATGAAAAATTATTTAGGATGAGCTTTGAGTAATGGTGTTGGCAAATTTTTTCATTTTGAGCTAGGGCACATGTGCCCTACCTCCATCTACTCTCTGTTTCGCTAGGTGTTGTGCTTGGGTTTTTAGTTATTGTGGGATTGGGTGTTGGGTAGCTCATCTTCCTACACTTGGGATCAGGCTGAGTGGTGGGAAGGTAAGATCTTGGTGGGTGCATGGGTTACAGCTTGCACCTAGTGCAATCTTCTCACTGTGTATGGGGGGAGAGGGGTCTCTGCTGGTGGTGGCTTTTTGGCTTGTTGTTTCTTGTCTTCTTTGTTGTGTGGGAAGGAAGGATTGCTAGTGAGGGTTTTTTTGGATTTCAACTTAGGGTGAGGGGTAGATTGCCTCTTTATCTTCTTAGTATGGGTTTATTGCCCTAACATAATGGCAGATTCCAAGGATGAGGGGTCGGTGAGGAGCTCTTAGTTGGATTTTCAAGTAGCAATAGGCCTAAAGTCTTCGAATCAAGGGATGAATAGCTTTGATAATAGTTTTCTTGTGCCAAATTTTGGGAATTCTAATTTGGGGCCATCTAATGGATCAAGGATTACAAAGACTAATGGATGTCTCGAGAAGTGCAAGGAGAGGCCAAAATTGGTTATCCCAGTTGCAATGATTATTGAAGAGGTTGAGTATTTTTTGCATCACTCATTATACTACAAGTTTTTGGGGATGAGGGTATCATTGCAATTTTTGGAGGTTTCATCTTGGAGGACTTGGGAGCCAGAGGGGGAAATGGAGATCATGTTATTGGCAAACAATTATTTCATGGTTGCCTTTAATTGCATTACTAATCACAATCAGGTATTTGAGGAGGGGCCTTATTTTCATAATAAGGTAGGGCTATTTATCAAGCCATGGCGTGATGGATTTAACCCTATAGAGGAGCTTCTAAACCATTTCATAGTGTGGGTTGATTTACCATGTCTCCCAATGGAATGTTGTCAAGAGGATGTGTTACATCTTTTAGCCTCTGTGCTTGGCAATCCTATAGGAACATCATCATAGACCATGGACAAAAAGGTAATGAATTTTGCATGCATTTGTGTTGAAATTTATCTAAGTAGGCCTTTACCAAATAGAATAGAAATGTGTGCAGGTTCTTATTCTTGGGTGCAACAATTGGACTATGAAACCCTTCCTTTTTGATGTCAGCTCTATCGAGAATATGGCCATTTGCAGTGGAGGTGCCCAAGATTCAAGACTAGGGAGACCCAACGTTCATAGCCCATGAGTAATCCCCCTATAATAGATAAGGGAAAGAGTATTTCTTCAGAAGAGGTTGGGCCTTCTGATGATTTTGTACTGGTCAAGTCTTGAAATTAGAATAGGTGTTGAAAGAGGCCTTTTAATGAGAAGCATGATGATGGTACATTCAATAGGTTTGAGGTTTTGGATGAGCTTAGCCAACAAGAGGTGAACTTGGGTTTGATCAACTTGGATCAAAGGCTTGTGGATTTAGTTCAGGAGGATCCTATTCTTGAGGCATCTATGGACCCACATGGGGAGGACTATTGGCACTTGGAAATATATTAGCAAAGAGGAATCCCTAAGATGTAGGAAATCTTGGCCATTGTTACTATAGCAAGAGTGGATTATTCATCTATGGGTGGGAAAAATGGCTCAGACTTAGCAAAAAATCTTAAGCCTCTACCTAAATTGGACATTTTGCATAAAGACATTAAGAAGGATGGGGTAGAGAAATTTGCTAAACCCAACAAAAAAAAGGATATGGAAAAGATTAAACTTGTTGGTGAGAATTTGGTAAAGTTAGGAGAAGTTAAGCCTTTGGATTCTATTTTTTCAAGCCCCTTGAAATGATTGTTCTCTCATGGAATGTAAGGGGCTTGAACAACAGTCCTAGAGAAAAAGCAATTCATGAGTTCATCAGAAGGCAAGGCTTTGATATTGTTTTTTTGTAGGAAAATAAGTTATCTATTGAGAATATGTAAGGTTTTATGCCTAAGTTTTGGAGAAATGGGGAGAGTCAAAGCATTGGAGCTCATGGAGCTTCTGGGGGTCTGGTTTGTTTATGGAATCCTAGAAGAATCCAGCCTCTTTGGTGGATTTCTTCTAGGTCCTCTATGTCTATGATTGCCACTAGACTAGAGACAAGGGAAGTCATAATATTTTCCAATATTTATGCTCCTACTAATTTCTAGGGTAAACAAGGTTTGTGGTCTCACATTAGATTGGTTCATAGTATGATTCCTTTCCATCCTTGGATTATGGCAAGAGATTTCAATGCTATTTGTGAGTTGGCTAAGAAGTATGGTGGTACTGGAAGGTTGGAGCCCTTTGCATTACTACTTAGAGACAATATCAATACCTTGAATCTTGTTGATATCAAACCAAAAAATGGATGGTTTACCTGGAACAACTATCAAGTTGGTGAGTCTTGGATTACAAAAAGGTTAGATTAGTTTTTGGTTTCTTGTTATTGGGTTGGAGGGATGTGGTCCTCTTGCTCCGAGATCTTGGATTGGAGAGGATCGGACCATTGGCCTATTAAGCTGACTACATAATCAACTCAAGCACTTTGTAAGACTTCTTTTAAGTTCCAACTCATGTGGTTATGAGATCCACCACTGAATGATTTGGTTTCTGACTGGTGGAGGAGGGGGAGACTAGCATATGGCACATCAATGTATGTCTTTGCTAAACTCCTTCCATATGTTAAATTTGAGCTCAAATGATGGAATCATATGTATTTTGGGAATGTGTTCCAAGAAAAGGTGTTGGCCCAAGTAGATCTGGATGAAATTACAAGGAGAATTAGGGAGGAGGGGCTCACAGCTGATCTACTTTAGGATGAGGCTTGGGCTATGAAAATGCTAAAAGAATGGGAACTGCAAGAGGAATTGTACTAGAAACAAAAGGCTAGGATTGAGTGGCTCTAGGAAGGGGACAAAAATATTTCTTTTTTCTTCAATTCTATGAAAGCTAAGTTCTAGGGAAATTCTATTATTGGATTGGTAAATGATAGGGGTGACCATCTTTCTTCCTTCCTAGAAATCTCTAGTGAGGTAGTGTAGTATTTTGATTCTCTCTTTCGAGAGGACTCGCAAGGGGGGTCTCCTAAGGAGGAGCAAATTCTTTCTTATATCCCCTCTTATTTTTGAAGATATGAATCAATAGCTCATGAGGGATATCTAACTAGAAGAGCTTGAAGGGATTTTGTTTAATATGAAGAGGGGGAAGGCACTAGGTCTAGATGGTTTCTTGATTGAGTTTTTTCAAGAATTTTGGAAAATCATCAAATTTGACCTCTTGGTGGCAGTTCATGAGTCTCAACACAATAAGTAGAAGTTAAGGGCTCTCAATGCCACTTTTCTTGCTCTTATCCCCAAAATAGAGGGGGCTGATAGGTTGAGCCAATTTTGACCCATCTCTTTATGCAATGTTATCTATAAAATTATTTCTAAACTTATGGTTGATAGGTTGAAGAAGGGGCTTGTAGATTTGATCTCTAAAGAGCAAGGTGGTTTTTTTGTTGATAGGTAAATTCTAGATGGACTTTTCATTGCAATTGAAGTTATCCACTCTATGGCTAGGTCAAAAGAAAAAGTGATGTTTATCAAACTAGACATGGCTAAGGCTTATGGTAGAGTTAGGTGGTCCTTCCTTTGGCAGGTTCTTAGTGCTCTTGGCTTTGTGGAAGATTGGATTCAATGGATCAAAAGTTGTGTTACCTTAGTTTTGTTCTTAATGCTTATCAATGGAGTCATTTTGAGCTATTTGGGGCTTCAAGGGGACTTCAGCAGGGAGACCCTCTCTCTCCTTATTTGTTCATTATTTTGGTTAAAGGTTTGGGGAGATGGATTAAATGAAATGTGGAATTGGGTCTTATTTAGGGTTGGAAGTGGGGAGGTGCCTTACATCTACAAACTCACTTGCAATTTGTGGATGATATTTCTTTGATGGGGATGGCCACTATGAAGGAGGCCTCTAATCTTTGAAGGGTCTTAGACATGTACCTAGTTGCCTTTGGTTAATAGATTAATGAAGGAAAATCTTCTATCTTCTTCTTCAACACTCCAGGCCCTATTTAGTAAAGGATTACTTAAACTTTGAGATTTTAGATCGAGAGTCTTCCATTGATGTATCTTGGTATTCCCATCTTAGTGAGTAGACTACCTAGAGAGTCTTGGTAGATTATTTTGGATAAATTTTAGGTGAAAGTTAATCACTAGACTCATTTCTAGCTATCCTTTTCTAATTGTGTCTAGTTGATTGATTGAGTCTATTGTATAGGCTCTACCCATTTATAGATGTATGCTCTAGGTTGCTCTTATGGGCTTTCTGAAGGATCTTGATTCTGTGATGTGCCAATTTTTTTGGGTTGGTTGCTTGGAGTCCTCCAAATGGAGTTTTGTTAGATGGGAAGTGGTGTGTAGGTTGAAACAATATGGTGGATTAGGTTTGAGGTAGTCATCTTTGACTAGGGAAGCTTTGGATGTTAAACTTTATTGATGGTGGTGTAATGAGCACGATAAGAGCTGGGCCAAGATTCTTTCTCAGAAGTATCTCCCAAGAATCCCTCCACTTGATATCTCTAGGTACCCCCTTATGGGGAAGGAATCTACAATTTGGGACACCCTTAAGAAAGGGGCCATGCTTATTAAGGATGGATTATTTTGGATCTACAAGAGAGGGGAGGAAGCCTAGTTTTGGTCAGATTCTTGGGATGGTTATTCTCCCATCACTTCTTAGTTCCCCAATTTGCAGATTCTTTGTCAATGGTTTCAAGAGGTGGGTTGGTCATGGGTGAGGGACTTTAAGTCCTTATTTCTCTATGGTCAGATGGAGATGGTGAAATGGAAGTCCCTAGATGAATGGCTAGTTGCTGGGTTACAGGAGGAGTGTGATGTGCTACAAAATATCCTCTCCAATCGAAGATGCTACTATCTCTAGGAAGATGATGTGCTTGCTTGGTCTTCCAATTCTAAGGGGATCTATATTGTAGCTTTTGGTTACAACAAGTTGTTGTCTCATAAGTTGGCTGGACCTGAGATGCAGTGGTGGAAAAAGGTTTGGAACAAGCTTTCTTGGCCAAAATGTAATTGTTTTGTTTGGATGTTGGCTTGGAATAAGTGTTTGACTTGGGATAATATTGGAAGAGAGGATTTCTTGGCCCTTCTATTTTTATTATGTGTGGGGTTAATGAGGAGGATTCAACCCACTTATTCTTTCATTTCTCTTTTGCCATTAAACTTTGGCACTTTTGGTGGGGTGTTTGGACTACTCCTTGTGTCCATGCTTCTTCCTTGATTGAGTTTTGGTAGGGAATGGGTCCTTTTTTGTAGGAGGTATCATTTGTGGGGCCTATCTTCTTATTGTGTCAAATTTGGCTGGAGCACAATCAGAGGATATTTTGTGGGGAGCAAAGGCTAGTGCAACAAATTTGGCAAAGGATATTGGGCATGGTTCAAGAGATAGTTGTGGCTAAGTTTGAAGTGGAATTCCCTTTGGGGAAGAGAGATACAGAGTTGGTTGAAAGATTGGGGATTCTAGGGTCTTCTATGGCCTTAACCAAGGCTAAGAGATGATATCGTGAGAAGCAAAAAATTGACATGGTTGGAAAATGGTAGATTCCTCCCTTTGGAGTGTTGAAGATCAATACTAGTGGATCTTTGAGGGGTAATGTGGGTCTAGCTAGTATTGGTGGGATTGGTAGAGACTCTCAGGGCTCTGTGGTCTTTATTTTTTTGATCAATGAAGGGGTATAGACCATCAACCTAGTGGAAGGCCTGGCTATTCTTGTTGCTCTTGAGAGAGCTCATGCTTTAGGGTGGAGAAGGATAGTTTGTGAATTTGATTCCCAAGTTTTGATCAATCTGCTTATTGAACAAAAAGTGGTTGATGTTAGCTGGTAGTTGGCTAGGATTGTGCAAAAAATTTTATAGATTATCTCTTTGATGGTAATAGTGACTTTTGTCCATATTCCAAGGGAGTGGAATAGTGCTACTAATTATTTGGCAAAGTGGGCTTCTGTGCATGTTGAGGGATGGAGAATTGAGGAGTGGGAGTGAGTATCTCAGGAGAGCTGTTTGAACTTAATGAATATTCTATATATGGATGGGGTTGAGAATGGTGATGAATGATGGTGAGGGTTGTCTTATCTCTATGTGGGGAGGTGCTTTGGCTTTCTTGGGACCTTAGGTCCTTGCTTTCTTTGTAATTATGCTTTTTGATCTTTAATAAAGTTTATACCCCTTTTTTCTAGAAGAAAAAAATAGAGACAAAAAAATTGCATTGAAGGATGGCTATAAATTCATGGTTGCAAACCTACACCAAGAATTTGAAATCCATACTGAAGAATCAAGTGCACCAGATGAGACATAGGTAAATTGGTCAAATGAAAAGTAAATCAAACTGAATGGTTGAGAAATTTCATGTTTGGTATTAATTTCCAACATATGTTGATTATTTCTATTTTGTATATCAAACACTGATACTAATGCACATGAAATTTCACTATAGCCTTCAAATCCTATCATAGAACCTATGTGTGATAGAGGCCATGATGTGCATCATAGTGCTAGTGGTATTAATTTTTTATTGAAAATAAATTATGTAAATATTAGTTGAATTAAATATCTTCAATTGCAATTGGCCATACATGTAATATTCATTTGAATATTTTACAATATGTTGAACATCACAGTGAATGAGTGGAGCATGTTCAAAGTGTTTAACATGTTGAGGTGGCAGCCAATAAAAATGTTACTGTACATCATGTGAAATTTTTACGTAGGGAAAAATACATGTTATGTTCTACTGGTTAATTAAATACTTGTAATAATACAAAAAAAAGTATGTGAATTTAACCCATTTACTTGTTATTGTAGGAGATCCCCCCTTTAGTCTAGTAGCCTCGTGCTCCTCAATTAAGGAGGGAGCATTATAATTTGACATTATAGACACAATAGGAGGAGAATGAGGAAGATATTGATGCTCCTATCAGCCTTTTCCTTAAATAATATAATAAAAGTTAAAAAAAGGAAAGGTTTTTTAAAAAATTCTCTTTGGTAAATGTTGTTTGAAAAACTTCATTGGATAATGAACTAAAGTTTTTTTAAAGTAACTATCGATCAATTTTTCATATTAATATTGAGTTTTATATCATGTAAATAAATATTGTTAAGTGTTAATGAGTTCTTGATTAGTTTTTAGTATTAATGAATTTTATATCATATTAATGAACACTATGTGATTGTATTGATTGAATGTTGTAGTTCGTAAATGGATGAATGAATGAATGAATACAGTACATAATTATATGTTAATATTTAGATTGATCTTACAAGGAGGGGGGTGAGGCCAAATGAGCTTCCACCTTCATGTTCTTGGCCTTGTTAAGTATATAATATTAAAGTATTCTTGAAACCATGTGAAGCTCAAATTAACATACTTTCATTATGTAATCAATTTCATTCATTCTAGGTCTTTTCTGATAACTGCATTTTGAATGTGTCATTGTTAGTCAACTATCAAATAAAAAATTGGAAGGGTCAATACTTAACTTGTCTTCCATAATTTGGCTTCATTTTGTGTAAGTATTCTCTTCTTCAATGCATCAAATCTACATGGTTTATGAACTATTTGTTATCTTAAATTAGTTTATTTCATTTTTAAAAACTCACTTTGCTTCTAAAAAAATAACATTAAAATCATATTCTATTTCATATATGAATAAATTGGTATGTGGACACATTGATAAGGATTGCATATTGGGTTACTCTATGTTTAATCTTGATCTAATTTGTGCTTAGTGATAGTGCTTTACTTATTTAATCTAAAATTGACTATAAATACTCTATTCACACTTATGTTGTATTGAACTAATTTTATTAGCAAATCATATACATGATGCAAAAACCAATGTAATTTAATAGATTTTTAGATTAGCATAGATTAGTTTAGTAGCTATTTTGATGGTATGTTTAGACAAAATGTGGACATGTTTTTAAAAGCAATTGGTATCTGAAGACAAAAAATAATGCATCCTTAAAACTTTTGCTTCATTTAAACGGGTGTGCATGTCATTAGAAAATAAATGAGATTGGATCTAAATCATTCATTTTCTAATTGATCTAACTAGATTTGTATGTTGGATTCTATCATTATTTTCAAATCATTTTTTTTAATCTAACTAATTTAACTATCTTTATATGTGGGATTCTATTGTTATTTATTAATGTATTATTGGTCCCAACTTGTATGTGGGATTTTATGGTCATTGGCATCCTTTCTCACCCCATGGGCTTCTGGTCACTTAGTAGGGATGCTCCTTGTCATCTATGCACTATTTGGAGCTGCTAAAAGTGTAGCCTTGCCCTATATGAACACCACAATTTTAAGGTAAGACTTCGAAAAAAACACTTTCATGAATTAATTTTTCCTTTTCATTATCATTTTAAAATAGTCTTCATCATATAATTAAAGCACTTTTACCGATGGTATGAATATTCAAAGTGTCCTTGCTCTTTGTTTTCACTATTCAACTATAGATGCTCAAAATAACTTCAATATGTTAACTTTTTTCTTGTTATTCAAGGTTGTTTCCTAGTACATAAATTGGCTACAATAGTAGGGCTATCACTGGCTAAATTTCTGTCATGCCATACTTGTCACAAAGGAAAATATAACCATAATAATTTTTCTTTGAATCTTTTCTACAGAAGAAGACAATGATAACCTGGTCATATTTTGAATTGCTATTCATGGTGTAATGTAATGAGCTTTCCATCCTTTGGACTAAACACGAACTATGGGTTATACAAGTGGGGCTTAACAAAGTGACATCCTCAAGGTAGAGGTCTAAGGAAAATGTCGAGAATTTTTTCAATAACAATTTATTGGTTTTCAAGTGCCAAATTATTCTTCAGATTGACATTGTCGTTACTAGCATTATTACATTTGCTAGACGCTACCATAATTTTTTTATTTTTTTTATTTTTAAAAATCTACACATCTTCTATATTGCTACTACCAATATGTTATAGTCACCCTAATATTATAATCATTACCTATAAGATTATTATAAAAATCATATTAAATAATAATTTAACTATATTCACTCTAATATTATAATCATTATCTGTATTATTATTATATAAATAATATTATATAACAATGGTCTAATAATTGTTGGTATTTTATAAATATTAACAACACATGATTGTATTTTAACTATATTCCTTGACTACTTTATTCAAGTAATTCTCCCACTAAATATTTTCCTATAAAATTGGTCCTAACCTTAACTAATGAAATATAAATGTCCATATTACAACTTCCCCCTTTATCTTAAATATTTCTCTTTACTTTCTTTACACTAAAATTTATATCTAAATCCAACTAACCATCCTTATAGATTTATTAAATCCCCTTACGTTACTCAGCCTATTTAATAATTGCCTATAGGTGCAGGTCAATGTACTAATTGTTCTTCCTAGGTCCTAGCTAGGAAGCTAGTCATAATCCCCATGACTTTTAAATTGTTTCAGTTTCCTTGCAGCACATGCAGGGCTTTTTCCAATGGCGTGAGTGGGGAAAGAAGTCTTCAATATATCTCATCCCCCATGCCTATGATTAGGCACCTATAGGATAGGATATGATTAAGATGGGACTTCAGTTGTTTTTGTTTCTAACTTTTTAAAACACCCTTACTTACCTTTTTAATGGTTGCCTCCCCTTAAAGTTAGCTGCCACGTACTTGTCATGAGTTAAGACCTTAGGACAAGGAGAATTTCAATTTGAAATGCACCCACCATCATTAATATGTTAGGTGAAGAAGGAGGCACCCAATATGTGATAGGATTGCATTATGATTTAGTGTGAATAAATTTTGTTGACTTACAACATAAATCTGATTTGGATATTGCCTCCATTCGACCTAGGGAGAAGAGAGGGGGATGTGACCACCCTCTTGGTCATAAGATATATATATTTTTAATTTGTTTTAAATTATATTATCTAAGTGAATCTATAAACAATGTTTAAAGTTTCCTTTCACATTTATGATGTCAGAGCCTTGAGTTGCTGATATTAATTTATATATATATATATATAGTGTAATTTTTATTCACAAGGAATATGAGGTCACATCTTAAAGTATATTTGACTAACCATATATTATTATTTTATTGTAGGTGCATTATTTTATTGATCTATAATAGCATGAACTGTATTTTTGTGTTTACCATACAATTTCCAGAATGTAATATGTGCTTCTACATGGCTATTATATATATCTCTATGTTTAGAACCTACTTGTTAGTTAAGGGAACTTTCTCAATAATATCAGCTTTACATTATATTATGAACCATGCTTAACATAACATGATCAACTATTGTAATTGCATCAAATCTACATGAATTTCTTGTGAATATCTAGTTTATTAATTCTCATGAACGTAATAAAGAGCTATCAACTCTTGTACGCATGTCTTAAACCCTTAGTATTCAAAAGCAAAAAAATTCTTTCTATGATATGTGGCAAGGCTTGAGCAATATTCCTATCTATCAATGTAATTGCTCTACACTATATAAGATTTATAATTGATCACAAGGTCCTTAATCAATCTAATAACATAGAGATCATTACTGCAATGGATAATATGTTACAACCTTTCATACAATATTTTCTTACAAAAATTTGAGAAAAGAACAAGATATCAAGATGAAAGAATGCAGTGTATGAGTCAAGTCATAGTATGTTCCTACTTCCTTTCTCATCACATATCAATATAAGTAATGATAAACATATCAACACCACTCCAATAACCACAAGGTGAGGAAGACTTTACTCACAATACATAATGGAGAATTATACAACACAATACATGATGGAGAATTATACATAGAATAACTTGAAATCTCTCTACAAGAAACCACTAACAACATATTGCCATACAAGAATGTTCATCTTTGGAAGGAGTTCATTCCTCCATGTCAACACTGGGTAAATAATGAACTTCTTGTCCATCAAATTTCCAAATTGCTCAAGTGAAAACCTGCAAGAGAAAGACAAATTTGGGAACCATGGAGGCTCACCTCCCAACCTAGGCCTCAAGGAGGCCACCCACCGAGCTCGGGGAAACAAGACATAAACGGTTGCATTTATCACATCCTCATGCCATGCAAATATACTACAATAAAATCAGATTTACAGAAGACATCACAACACATCCCTCCCAAGGTTATGCACAAAGATTCATCACATGAATCAAGAAACGGGTGAAGGTGGGCTCTCATCATGAGGAGGATTACATAACCTTTATTCACAATCTGCAGATTTTCTCAATATCACAATTCCCATTCGAGGCAATTCTCATCATCCCTTCTTCATACCACCTTATACCTCCCAAGGTGCAAAAGAGCAATACAATTTTCATACCATGAAACATATATAACCATCTCCACACAAAGGAGAATTCCTCAACTCCATGTGTGAGCCCAACTAAACCCTTCACCCCAGGCATCTCTTCCCTCCCAAGGGTGAGTGATGCCTCACACCCAATTCACAACACATATAACATGAACCACAACACAAGAAGATTCACACAACACCAACCACATACAAAATAACACAAGATCCCTTCACAAATACACCACAAGACACCATGAATCCACAATGAAATGAAACACCATTTCTATTCTACATGCAAAATAAGGAGACTTCATGGATCATATTACCAACCTTCCTCCAAGCAAGGCAATGACTACTTGTAGTAGAGCTCCCTTCCCTTCCTCCAATTCCTATTAATCTCTAAAGTAGAGAGTTGCCAAGTAAGTTTCAATGTTTAGCCAAACCTCTATTTATAACCCTCTAATTTTCGAATTCAATCAAGAATGTCATTTTCATGGGGTCTCCTAAGTCCACTAGACACCATTAAGGTCATTAATAACCCCCTAACCTATAGTACTAGCATGGGTAAGGTTAATTTTAATCACATTGGGCCTTAGAATTACTTCATGACCTTCCTAAAGCTAGATAATACAAATTTCAATTTTCTTTTCCAAAGGTAATCTAGTTCCTTAATTGTGGTAAATAACACGGAGCAAGGTGGCCATATGATCCATTGACAATTAACATGTCGTTTCCAATGACAAATATAAGTGTCAAGTGACACACACAAAAGCACTAAAACAATTTCCATCACACATTCAAATCTTTACATGAAAACCATACCACACACATGCATCACACGTTCACAAAATAAACACATCACAACGAGGTTTATGAATCTTACAAAGATTCACCTTGGCAGAGTCATTAAACATGTGTCTATGCCTTGTTTCCCCATAAAGTTTCCATGGTTCCACTTCCTGCACATCAAACTTGAGCATCAGTAGTCCAAGGAATCAAATAAGTATATGTAATATAAATGCAATTAACAATAACCTATATCAACATAATTCAGGTTAAACATCCTTTCCTAATCTACCAATATTTTCACTAGAAGTATTAAGATATCAAAAGTTGCATGTCATAAGCATCATAATCAAACTAGTATTCTTCCATACACTAGAAATTAACATTTTACATTGCATCAAAATCTAATAGTATCATATCATAAAACTACTCCAAACATGTTCGAGTACTTCCCATGCAATAATAGGTTCTTTATACACATAATAAAGTAGAACACTATGATAGTATCAATTCCTTAGATGAGACAAATCTACTATCTATCTAAATCTATCAGCATATCGAGGTCTCGGATAACAAAATGTACACAAAACATCTAAGCTATAACAGATTGGGGTGAGGCCTCACAATTTCATCTAAGTAATGTGATAAACTCACTTGCTTCTCCAATACTAATATCACAAGCTAGAGTTTATGGACCTTTCCTTATATTTGGAGTCTTATGTTTTCTTTATCTCTCAACATATATGGGTTCCAAATATTTGTAATGATCCTGATTAGTTTCATCTTAGAATATCAAAATTAGAACTTTTTTCTTATTCATGATGGAATTGAGTATTCTCTAATGTCTACTAAAAAGTCCACTATTCAAAATACTCAAAGAATGCCTCCTTTGCATTTGTTATTTTCTAAGTTACCAACATGGGTGGTAATAGTTGAAAATGATACAAATAATTGGATAAGATGTATAGAAAAGAATATCTTTACTTGTTCTTCTCTCTTGGATGCCAATATTTTTCAAAACTATTAGCTTTCTTCTAATTGCAATGCATAATTTTTTTTAAAAATAATTTTAATTAAGGAATATGTCAAACCAAAATCAAAAGAGTCATGAATATAGTTTTAGTTCATTCATATTGAAATTTTCAATACATTTAAATTCAATAAAACATATGTTAAAGTCACTTTCATCTTTGCATATAGCTATGTAATGTTAATTTGAAGCAAGTTGCATGGTTTAGTATTATTCCATGGGGACAATGACAATAGTAGGATATGGTGTTGGTGTTGTTTTGAATGTTTTGGTTCAATTTTAGTCACTACGGTACATAAAATCATTTAGGTCAGTTAAAGATTAATCTAGTTACAGCTAAATTGATTATGCAATCATAAGATTTTTAAGTAAAAACCTTGAATTGTGACATTTTTAAATAATGCTTTTGTTGCCAAATTCTATCTTAGCTCCCAATACCATGTTTATCTTGAGTCTTCTACTTTTGTAATGGGTTTGGTTGATTTACATTGGTTTAAAAAAATAGATTAGGTGATTTGTTGGAATTCATGAAAAACATTGGCAAACATTTTATTGATTAGATTCTCACAAAATTTTGAATATTCATAAAACTACATGCCTTCAGATCTTATGACTATTTTTAGTTTTCTCAAATAGAGAGCTCCACTAATTTTTTTATACATTTAAAAGTACTTCACAAGGCCATATCACCATATCAAAAGTTCTAACTAAAATTTGACTATTTAAAAGTACTCCATTTGAATTTTGTGTTTGTCAATAGCTTTAAGAAACTTGAGCAATGATATTATAATTTTATCTACTTAGAAAAATCACTTTCTAAATATTTGATTTTTTGTGTTTGTTGTTGTTGTTGTTGTATAATTAGGATACAACACCATAGTATGTAGGGGATCTTCATGGTATGGTGGTTGATCCTTTTTTATACTTAGGTTTTAAGACAATGGATTGATTTCTTATTAATTGGATTCATTAATGACAAAAATATTATCCTTCATATCTATAAAGGAAAAGTATCCCAAATTCAATTGGAACATTTGCAGCCATTGTGAGCACAAGTGGAAAAAGGTATTTTGTTAAGTAGTTGGGTTCATTATAGTGTTTCTTGACACTTATTGCCCTTTTGGGTATACTAAAATAATGGGTTGACATTAGAAGGCTCGAGCTTCATAATATGATTTTACTCTGAAGCATTCTAATAAATGTTCTAGTAAATCATAACAGAAAATGCCAAAGCCATAACTAGTTGAATTGGTCTAGTTGTTGATTAGTTGGGTTGATTACAAATTCCTATAGAACTATCATCAAAATAGGTACAATAAAATCAACAATCACCTATTCCCATCTAGTAGGATCAAATACATTTTTCCAAGGTGGTAAAATTGCATATGCAAATGCATCACTTTCATGTTGAGCATGAAGGAAATTCTAAAACTTATAAAGAATGTTTGGATATAAAGGTTCCATACACTAGCCCAAAAATTAAGCCAAGGATGTAACCATGTATGTATTAGCATAGTCTCCCTGTGAGGATCCTAATTATCTACTACTACTATTAATTTGGGCATCACTATATGATCCAAAATATTATTAAGTACTAAAGCTAGTAGTAACTTCTCCCACATCTCTAGAAAATTTAGCATAATTTTGGGGTCCCTTGGCTCCTAGGAATTTGTAGTGACTATTCTCACTATAGGAAGAATAACTTCAGTGAAGAGTTGAGTGTAAGGAGAAGATGCAAGTTATGCTTCTATATAAATACCATAATCACAAGACTCATTCCCTTGTAGAAGCCTCTTCCACAATGACATTACCTCTAAACCATGCAAAGGATGTTGAAGTGATTCCCAACCTTGAAATATTGTTGTAAGCAAAGGAAAATAAAATAAAGATGCAATAAATGAAAAATTGTGCAACTTGGATTCCTCCTGATATTTAGGTTGTAAATTCTCAAAGACACTTGCAAGTGATTCTAATGTCATAGTACCTACTGCAATAGTTTCCTAGATTCTATGAAGTGCTCCCATAATATCTTCTATGTTTTCTAGCTATTATTTCCATCATGTAGTCTCTTTCTGAAGCCACTCCTTCTCCTTTTGGTATATTTCCATAGACTCAATCTGGATGCCTTAAATTCTGACAAAACTTCTCAATATTTGACTCTACCATATCTAAAATCAATTTCAAGTTATGTTGTAACTCTAGATCCATCACCTTATGATAGCTTTCATTCTCTCTATGTAACGCCCCATTAGGGAACCCAAAATAAACTAACCTAAAGTTTTGCTAAGTTTTCCATCCATATTTTTTTAAAGATTAAACAACAAGAGATAACATAGTAGAAGCAATAAATCACAAACATATAACCATCCATAAATAGATTACATATCTTAAGGGTTCCATGATGTTGAATCACATACAAGTTTTATTAATACTAAATATCATACATTACAAATATTCACAATAGTTAAAAAAAATCTATGAATCCAATTAAATAATATACAATTACATGGGATGCCACTTAGTATAACCAAAATGCATAATCATCCACTTTATAAGCCATAAGGTATGAAAAGCCCAAAGAATATACATCATGAATAAATACATCATCTCGTAAGATCTTTGATAATTAAATATTGTACAACAAAATATAACCATCCATTAGAACACAAGATCAAAATGAAAAGAACAACTGAATAAGTACATCTAGCAATGACATCCAATTGTTGGATCTCAATGGTATAAGAAAAATTACCTCCTAACCTTGTGGAACCTAAATAGCCCACTCCCACCATGTTGAGGAGATAATATCAAGTCACACATGGATACCAATCCCAAAAGTCAAAACCAACATCTAGGTCAAGGAAAACTTGATAGAAATCTATCTCAAAGGTACAAAGACACAAATGACATCTAGTCCCACAGGTAACAAAGACACATAGGAAGTCTACTATGTAACTAGGCAATTGTCATTATATAAGTCAACTCTATGGTTACCCTAGTAGCCTCTCTAGACTCCGGCCTCCTAGTGAATCTATGTGGCATTAGTATCCTTTTTTATAGAAAATACATACTAATAAGGCAAGGTCACAACCAAGAATCTTCTTTACTCCCATCCTAAAACATGTGAAAGGAAAAACTACTAATGAGGCAAGGTCACAACTTGAGACATGGGAAAGGCAAAACTACTAAATCTTTTAAATAATTCATTTAAAACTCATTTAATGATATGTTAACACTTATTAAAACAACTTACAATGGTTATCTAGGGAGCCTCTTCAGGGCTCTAACCTCCATTGTAAGCCACTTCCCAACATACATAAAGAAAACCTACCCTAAGCACAAAATAACATAAATTCTCATAAGATCACAATAACACACATTGGTTCTTATACAAGAAACTTGAAAGCACCAAAAGATAACTAATTGAAAGTCATAGATTTTACCTATGAAATCACCATATAACTACTAATCCATACCTCAAAGATCTCATCACAAAACTATGACATCACATGACAACATAAAATAATAACTCCCAAGCCTTGGTAGACATCCAAAACCAGTCAACACACTAAGTCAAACCCAAACCTCACACAAAGTAAAACATGCATCACAACAAGTGTAGTTTCATATTTTGTTTAGTTTTGAAAACATATAATTTTGGTTTAAAAAATAGAGTTCTAGTTTTCATTTTTCAAGTATCAGATTTACTAAGGTTTTTTAGACCACAAGAACCTCAAACACTCAACAAATTCCTTAAAATCATTTAAATATAAAAGCCATTTTTTATAGAAAGATGAACTATCCATAATAAAATCCAAACTTATGTTAAAAAAATTTCTTATAATTAAAATTCATTTATGTTGCATATTTACTAAAACTATACAATCAATTATCTTAATAAATATTATCAAATTCAAATAATAATTATTAAATTGTAATATTAATAATTATTTAATTATTAATAAATAATATTAATTTATTTAAAAATAATTATAATTTTAAAACTAACAATCTAATAAATATTATTTAATATTAATATTAATATTAAATAAAAACTATACTAAAAAAATTATTAAAATGAAAATTAAGTAATATTAAAAAAATTGAAGTGCAATTGTTTTTCAAGTGTTTAAGGTTCATCGATTGGCATGGTACTACCACAACACATCCACTATTGTAGTAGTAGGAACATATTGCCTTATGATAGAACCTTCTACTATGACAACAACAAGCTTTTGTATGGCCTATAGTAGTAGCCAAAAGATGGGTGAGGAGTTGGTGGTCTCGCCCCCCTTCAAACCATTTTTTTAATTAATTTATTTTCTGAATAAAAATAAATAAAAATATAGCCCCACAAAAACATAAATCGCCATCTATAATATGATAATACAATTATCATAGTAATTATTAATTATTGTGGTAATTATATTATTATATGTATAATAATTTTTAAAAATAAATTTTAACATAGATCTGATAGGAAAACTACATGCAACCAATCGAGTTCGATATATATAAAATCCTAATTTTATTTTCCAAACCCTATCCAAATTAGAATTTCTTAAATTCATCCCATTTTCCAAAATGAGTATATTCTAACAAGGATTTCATTTTTAATTTAATTCACAAACAATCTAATGATGAAATCCAACTTTTCTCAAACAAGGGTTTTAACCTAAATTAAAATTTGAAAACAAATCTATTCAAACATAGAGAAGATCGAGAGATTTCAAAGAGAAAATTACTATGCAAAACTCAACAAGATCCTACCTTGATCTAATCGAATGCTTAGAACTCACAAGAAATTACCATCCTTTTGAAAACCCGCTTTCTCAAAAAAAAATCTCCTCCAAACTTGTTGTTAGAAATGGAAAAAGAAATCTGTAAATAAACAATACCAGGAAAGAATCTAAGTGAGTAAATGCATGAAAAGATATTACCATAAAATAGGAGAGAGAAAGCTTCAAGCTCCAACACCATGAGAAAAGATATTTGGAAAGGGGAAAGCAAAGAAAACCCCTTTTGATATTATGAATGAGGCATCAAAAGCCTAAGAAGGAGGAGAGAGAGAGAGATAGAGAGCAATGCTCATACAATAATTGAGAAAAGGAAGAAACCTCATTGTTGTTGAATGAGAGAGGAGGGTCATCTCTTAAATAGAGATGAGAGAGAGGAGTTAGAATGTAACTCCCATATCTATGAATGCCACCATTCATATGTGTGTGAGGCCAAGTGTGAGATTCCTCTTAAGGAGGAATAATCTAAAATTAGAAATTACAATATATATTTGTCCTCACATATTCCACTAGATGACAAAATAAGATGTAGTGGAAAAAGGACAAAAAAGAAATATATTAGGATACCTTGGCTTATATCCTAATATATTGTCTAACCTTGGTTTATAAATACACCAAGAAAAGATTACAACTTCTAACACCCCCCTTTAATCTTTACTTGGGGTAATTACATTAAAGGGTATTAAACCCAAATTTACAAAAATTTGCAACTTAATCTTCAATATGAAGTAATTTGATTGTCTTCAAGACATATGGAAGATTTTTAGATTCAAGAGAAGTACATGAGTCCTTTGAATGTGATCAAGTGGAAGCATAGACACCTCTTCATATGTGTAAAACCAAGAAGGTTTCTTGATCGATCACCTGAAAAAAAAGAACAACAAGACGAATATCCACAAGTAGAATGCCATCATATATGCAAATTCAAAATCCTTTTGAATAAGGATAATAAAACTCGGATAGAGAAACAATGAGTAAAACATGTTACCACAAAACAATGGAGATAACCTGATATCAAGATAAAGTATATGCTCAAAAAATTGTCAACAAGGACAAATTGAGTAAAAAGCTTGATCAATGCTCTCATGAAAAGTATATTATACTAATGCACAAATGACCACAAACAAGGTCAACTAATGATATTTGCATCAATCTTCCATCAATCACATGGATATAGACAGTCCACTTAATGAGTCATCCCACTATAGGTGAATGGGTCATGACTCCATCACCTGCATGACCCACGATATAGGCAATAAAGTATGCAGATCATTATCACATTAATATATGGAAAGTAAAGTAAAAAGAGAGACATGCAGATCAAATTAGAATTATCATGATTTGTTAGGAAACTCAAACGAATGGATTATGATGATTTAACAACATATTGCCTTCAAATTGGATCAAATCATCTGAATTTGGAGAGAAAACTCCAATAATAACATCCTCTTCATGAGGAACAGAAAATGGAACAACATGGAGGGAAACTCCATAAAAATATTATCCTATCAAAATGGAACAGATAGGATCAAAAAATGAGTGCATACCAATATAGGATGGAGGGATACTCCATGGGCCAGATAAGGAAACTATGTATCAGTTATACTGAGGGGACCTACATAGTTAACCTTGAAAAATATTAAGCTCCCTATGCAACTCAAAATATCATATAAATCATGTATATCAATGGTATAAAACCATAAAGTGCCAACATGGGCATAGAATGATGCGATAAAAGCATAAAAGTGCAGCTATGGGCACATTAAAATATCAAAATGAAGGCAAATGTGTAAGATTACTCATAATCCAATTAAGTAAAATGATTTAAAGAAGATCAACTAAATATAGATATCAGGTATAAAACTCCATTAAGGGTAAACATGGGTACTCAATTGATTTGTAAATTTGAACAAGTTCATTTGAAATAAGCATATAAGAGACTTTAATAATCATTGTAGTCATAATTTTTTGTATATTTATCTAGGTATATATGTGTGCACCCATATATACTTGAATAAATATATCTAAAAAATCATAGAATGAAATCACACCGGTACAATTATTAAATCATAGCTTAATGCTAGAAAAATGATTTCCCCCTTTTTCTTTTTTAAGAGTAATTACCTTCATGTAAAATTTGTTATAACTAACCCTGCAAAAAAGGTTAGTAAATAATGATAGAGTTCAGATCTGGCAGATAAGAGGATACTAAAAAAAGTTAAAAAAACTTTTCTAAAAAAAGCTTGAGAGATAGAATATTACACTTGTCTAATAGTGATTGATTACCTGCCAAAAATAGGTTGACAAGAGGCAATAATAAAATAAATGATACCTCTATCAAGAGCTAAAAAAAGGAAAAGGAATCTTGCATGACAAGACAAGAAATCATTACTAAAAATAACAGATTTTAGGAATAGACTGATGAATTCAAATAAAATCATAGCTACCCATGTGGCTCTTTCATCAATCACTCCATTTCTATTAATTTTACTCAGCCATGGTCACAAATTAAATTCGTGTTAGACTAGGCCCTCTTTACGCGTCTATTGCCACACATTTCCAATATAGGTGGCTCGAAAACATTCATTTCATTCCACATTTTTTGTCTTCTGTCTGAGCGGTTTGGGATCTCCTGTAGTAGGTATTTTGTTTCATCCAGCTTATTTTGATTTCCTACAATCAAAATATCTACAGTGGATGGAGGAACGAGATAGGTGAGAAAAATAGTGTTTTATTTTGCCAAAACGTGCAGAAAGCACAAGCGTCGCCTAGGTCGGGTCGGCTAGGCTAGCTCAGCCAGAATGGCTTGCCTAGAGTCTACTTCGTATGAACATGGATATTGAGTTGGGTTCAAAGCTAGCTTCCAATGCCAAACATGAGTACAAACAACCCTAGGTTGAGGAGAATCCCCAATTAACCACATACAACCCAAGCACCAAATGCCATGTTTTCCTTATACGTTTTCTCCTTGGGTTGTTGTCTGCAGAGATCCTAGATGGGGGCGCTGCTTTGAAGGCTACAGCGAGGATCCAACCAACATGAAAGGCATGACTGATATCATCGTTGGTCTACAGGGCACACCTCTCGCTAATGCTAAAGAGGTGGTTTGTTCTCCAATGGAGAAGAACATAGAATGAGAATCGGTGGAAGTGGTCTTCCTGTCTTCAATGAAGAAGAACAAAAAAGGGCCAAGTTTAGTGGTGCTCCCTGTAATGGAGAACAATAATAGCACAGGGCGAAGTCTCATAGAAAAAAAAATGATGATAATAATAACAATAATGAACATCACCATGATAATATTAGTGAAAACAATGGTGAAGGAGAAGAAGGTAATGACAATGGTGAGTCTAATGTTACAATGTTAGATCTAAATGTTACAATTTTGATGGTGGCAGGAGGGAGTGAATATCCTTGTTTTCACTCTAGTTTTTGCTGACTTGGGCCGATTCTCCCATTTTTACCCTGCTTACCAGATCGGATCTCACTAAGGGGCGATGGCGTCCTCATATTCTACTCCAATAACTGCTGTGCAGGTGGGAACTTATTTCGTTAACCAGTATTACCAAGTTCTACAACAGCAGCCAGAATGTGCGTATCAGTTTTACAGAGATAAGCACCATGTCTCGCGTGGATGGGGACAAACAAGAAACGGCTTCTAGGATGATGGAAATTCATAGCCGAGTAATGTCTTTGAACCACACTGGCTGTCTCATTGACCTTAAATCAGCAGATGCTCAAGATTCATTAAATGGAGGTGTACTTGTAATGGTCACTGGCTCTATCGAAAGAAGGGACAGAGAGGTCAAAAAGAATTTTGTTCAGACATTTTTCCTTGCACCTCAGGAGAATGGTTGCTATGTACTAAATGATATTTTTAGATTCTGTGAGGATGATTCTTATGTAGAGAAGCATTCCAATGCACTTACAAATGGTGAGTCTGATGAACAAAACGATGATGCATCCAATACGTTGCCCCACAGAAAACCCCTTGAGGAGAGTGATGAAACTGGCATGCCCAAAAGAAAATCAACCCATTTGCAGGCTGCGGTTGTTGGTAGAGGTATTAACAAATCTTATTATCAAGCACAAGAAATATCTGAGCAAGAAGGTGACTCAGAAATATCTGCATAATTATTTATTTATTTTTTTGGAAGAAATTGTTCGTCGACATTTTGAAGAAAGGAGGAAGGAAATGCTTAACACCGCATCTGATGGCGACGGGGGAGCCAAAGGCACAAAGTGCCAAACACTGACACGAAGAGCAGCAAGGGCTACCAAAAAGAAGCCCAAAGGGAAAAAAAAAAAAAATGACGCCCGGGCCTCCAAAACAAACCTTGAAATAACAACATGATCGCAGGAAGGATGGAGGAGGAAGAACCAGTCTCCATCAAAACCGATCAAAGAATAGTATGGGGATAAAATTCAAGATCCAACATAGTGGGATACAAATTTTCTCAAAAATTTAGATAAAGTTTAAAAAACTTAAAGCATGCATGCAGAGACAATCTAATAAACCTGATTGCATAAAGAAAACTGATCTTTGTCAGAGCATAATAATAAATAAATGATATGAAGTAATATTTTGTTGTTTTGGTGGCACGCCTTCCAAAACAAAAAAAATTGAAGCTTTTATAGGAAAATCTTTTGGCGGCAAGCCTTCCAAAGGGGGTTAGATGAAAATTACTAGAAAATAAGAAGTAACCTGCACAAATTAGAGCAAACAAAAGTTAAACGGGTTTGGCGGTAAACCAGCCAAATCCAAAAAAAATTCAATTTCTTCCATCTTAAAAAGACTAAAGAAGAAAGTAGTGAAATCTCTCTCAAGAGTCTCCTTTGAATTGTACCTTCATGCAGACACTCAAAACAAAGATTAAACTGCTCTGATACCATGTTAGAAATGGAAAAAGAAATCTATAAATAAACAATACCAGGAAAGAATCTAAGTGAGTAAATACATGAAAAGATATTACCATAAAATAGGAGAGAGAAAGCTTCAAGCTCCAACACCATGAGACAAGATATTTGGAAAGGGGAAAGCAAAGAAAACCCCTTGTGATATTATGAATGAGACATCAAAAGCCTAAGAAGGAGGAGAGAGAGAGATAGAGAGCAATGCTCATACAATAATTGAGAAAAGGAAGAAACCTCATTGTTGTTGAATGAGAGAGGAGGGTCATCTCTTAAATAGAGATGAGAGAGAGGAGTTAGAATGTAACTCCCATGTCTATGAATGCCACCATTCATATGTGTGTGAGGCCAAGTGTGAGATTCCTCTTAAGGAGGAATAATCTAAAATTAGAAATTACAATATATATTTGTCCTCACATATTCCACTAGATGACAAAATAAGATGTAGTGGAAAAAGGAAAAAAAAGAAATATATTAGGATACCTTGGCTTATATCCTAATATATTGTCTAAACTTGGTTTATAAATACACCAAGAAAAGATTACAACTTCTAACACTTGTGTATGGATAAATGAACTCTGATTTCTTAATAAAGAGTCTTCTCCCTTTAGGGTTTCAGTTTTGAAATTATATGTGTTGGTTTAAATAAGTATTTACTATTTACATTTACTTAAATCTACTTAGGTTAATGCATTTTCATATTAGTTGTCATGTAGACACCTAGGAGTTTGCATATTCACATGAGTTGTCATGTAGGCAACACAATAGTTTGCACTCCAATTGAGCACATGTTGTCTACTACATCTCTTTATGAGATACACCTTTGTATTCTTATCCTTTCATTATTACACATACATTTATGCACAATGGAGGATTATCCACTCTTGGTGGACATGTGCTTAGTTGTTACTCTTATCTCTTTGCTGACTCCTAGCCATATCAATTGCCTTTATATACAAGGCACTCCTATAGTGTATTCATCCAATTATCTGGTATCCAATCATTTGATATCCTTCTCATTTGATCATCATTTGTCTCCCTTTTTCTATCTACAAAGATTCTTGATCTTGGTATTAAATTATTGCCTTAGGAAAATTATTAAAAGGTGAAAAAAATCCCCAAATCAGCTTTTGTTTCATCAAAATTAGACATCTAAGGTGAAATCTATATTCATTTTATTTTTGGAGGTGGAATGGCAGTGATTCAGGAAAAATAATTACAGAGGTTATTTTCAAACAACAATATCTTCCTCATACAAACTTTTTTGTTTGAGCATTTTTTTTTTGTTTTGGGGTAGAATTTTGTAATCTACACATTGGTGCAGGTTGTTTGTGATCTTTGTTCCTAATTTTTTTTGAAAACTACCAATCCCAATTTTTACAACTTAAAAGGCTTCGTCTAGGCTCATATGGACACATATTCAAGTGCTATTATTTTTGAAAGTGCATAATTTTTGTCTACTTTCTAGATCTGGTATCAATTTGGAGTAATTTTGAGTGGACATATTACATTTAGAATTTGGTCACTAATTAATTAGATACTTGAGAGATCTTGTGTCTTATCTTGTTGAGTCATATATAGTTTCATATTTTCAGTTGTAAATATCAAAAATTAGAGTTCCACTTTGGCCCAAAATTGGCAAGTGACTATTATACCCACACTAAATATAAAGTGCCAAATAATCTCTTTTGTGGGGGTTCTCTGATTGAGTAATTTGGGGGGGGGGGGGGGTGTCTTGTGTTCTTGTCCTCTTTCTTTCTTGTGCTTATTTAATTTTGCATCATGGGTTTGCCTAAAACTCCACTATTAACTTCACACAATTATGATACATGGAAAGATAGTGTATGGAGTAGACTAATAGAAAAAGGTTTAAATCTATATATTGATGGTACCATTGTAAAACCCACTAATGCTGATGTAAAAGTTGATTGGAAAGTTAAAGACAACCAAGATTTAGGAATTATTAGTAGTGTTCATGGAGATCTATTCTTCCACATTTTCAGCTTTAAGGATGCCAAGGGTGCTTGGGAGAAACTTGAAGGGTTGTATGGTAAGGTGGATGAGGAAAAGGGATTACAAATTGAGGATGATCTACTTCTCTTGTATCCTAAGAATTTTGACACAATTCAAGACTATGTCAACAAAGCCAATGAGATAAGAGCACTACTTAAGGATTGTGGTAATCCCATGAAGGATGATATATTGATTCATCACATCTTGAAGAGGCTACCTTTAAGGTATGCATCTTTTCTTTCGAGTTACAACACTCACAAGCTAACCATGGGAAGTGCCTCCACTAAGCTTTGATTTTATGCATTTGCAGAAATGTTGATGTTGGAGCAATCCAAGTTGATAGATATGTGAATTCTCAAGTCATCAAAGTCTAAAGAATTGGTGGCTAGAAATGAGAATCAAAAAAATCAAGGTGGAAAAGGTTTCATCAACAATGAGAAAAAGAAGTGGAAGCCAAAATCACAATTAGAGACACAACAATCTTCCTCCTCACAACAACGCAATTGTTTTTCCAACAAGAATGGAACAATAACAAGAAGGATAAACTATTTTGTGCATATTGCAAGAAATCAAATCATGATGAGCATCATTACAAGACCAAGAGAATAGATGAGTTGGAAAACTTAATTAGGAAGAACAAAATCAATGTGCCAAATGCTTTCAAGGATTCAAATCCATCCACTTTAAAGGGAAAAGGGAAAGCACTTATGGCAAGTTCAAGTTCTTCAAGGGAATAGATTCTTGACTCGAGTACCTCATGTTATATGGGTTCTCTAAAAGGACATATTTCTTCATTGGAGCAATCTAAGGTACCTCACATCTTTGTAGGGAATGATACACAAGTGGAAGTTGAAGGGAAAGGACAAATTGAGATGGAAAATGGAGAGTTCAAAGATGTTCTCTATATTCCTCACCTTATCACTAATCTCCTTTCAATTTACCAAATCAATCACTATGAAGGTGGAAATAAAGTTGAGTTCCTTCTTGATTTAGTAATGGTATGAAATCTTAAGGATGATTCATTGGTTGCAGTGGGTAAAGTTAATCATGACACAAGGCTTTATTCTTTTTCCCACTTTGTGCATAAATCTCCTTCACATGCCTTATTGACACATTCATAATCACAAAGTAAATTATGGCATGAGCGGTATAGACATCTTAAATTCCACTTCATTATCTTAGGTCAAAAAATATGGTCAAAGATATACCTCCAATCAACTTTTCTAAAGGTGAATGTTCAACTTGTTCAATGGAAATGCATCTCAAAAATAAGTTTGACAAAGAAAAGTCTTGGAGAGCATCAATTATTCTTAAGTTGGTTCACATGATTCTAGGAAGCCCTTTTTCAATGACATAAGTTAGCAAGGGTTGCTATGTTATTACTTTCATTGATAACTTTTCAAGCTACACATGGGTCTACTTTATTGATCACAAGAATGAAGTGTTTGATAATTTTCTATCCTTTAAGAGTCATGTTGAGAAGCATTCAAGTAAAGTCATCAAGGATTTTTGTATGAACAATGAAAGTATATATATGAACTCAAGACTCAGAGACATTTATGAACTTGAGGGTATTGAGCTTCAAAATCCTATACCATTTAATCCACAAAAGACAAGTGTTGCAACAATGAAGATTAGAACTCTTAATTCAATCACATGTTGCATGATTCAAGCTAAATCTCTTGATCCATCACTTGAGGTAGAAGCTACAAGTAGTGCCAATCACATCCTTAATAGGTCTCCTCATAATTTCTTAGATGGAATGCCTCCTTTTGAGGCATGGCACAGAAGAAAATTAGTTGTGAAACACTTCAGAGTTTTTGGTTATCTAGCATGGGCACACATAGCTTCAAGGGAATGCAAGACACCATCACCAAGGCCTTGTACTTTCATTGGATATGAAGAAAGTGTTAAGTAATATATACTTATGGATCCTGAGACTCATGAGATATTCATAGAGAGTAATGTTCACTTTGAGGAAAGTCCACCTAGCTTATCCTCTAATCCTTTCCATACCTCATACATCATGGAAACTAATAGTTATTCAATAGGATCACTTGTGGGGGATCCTTTTGACCAATGAAGAACAAGGTCATAGCACTAGCACATTCCACATGCATACATTACTATAGTGATAAGTCCATGTAATTCAGTATAGTTGGGTACACCTTGTCTTCCAATTCCAACATCAGGGGATGACTACTTGAAAAAAAAATTAGGTTTGTTTGTGGAGTCCTACATAGTAGATTTGGGAAATATTATTGATGATATACATCTTCTCTTTGATGAAGAAGATCCTTCTTCAGTTGAACACTCTAACCCTTTTTTCCATTCTCTACATGATTAGTCTTACAAGGTTGATGTGATTGTGGATCCTTATGTACAATAGTTTTAGGGGCTTTCTTTATCATCTGTGGAGATAGTTGGATCTTTGAGATATGTTCTATATCCATCCTTGCTAGATTTGAACTTGTTATTTTCAGTAGTGTTGGAAGGGGTGACCATTAGTATCAACATAGGGATAGTTGAGAAATTTTTAGAGACACAATTCATCTTCAAGATTTCTTCTACACATTGGGGAAGCATCTCATATGTACCTATGACATTATTTCTTTCCGAGGAACATTATTTAGTAGTCATGGATCAACTTCTACATTCATCTTTGAGCAACTATCACTAATGGGCATTCTACATTGATGGGGGACTACTTTCTCTCCTTTCTACTTCTTCTTCTTCCTCTCTCTTATGGGGGGGGCTTTTCCTCTTTTGGTCTTTTATTCTTCTCAATCTTCTCTATTGTATATACATAATGTATGTCATAATGGGTGGGTCTTAATTACTCCATCCATCCATACATCTTGTTTTTTCATCTCTCTTTTTGGGGAAGGGTTTTTCCCATAAGGTCTTCTCTCTTTCTCCACTTTTTGAGAGCTTTCATTCTTTTTTGCATTTTGTATATGGGTACCTAACATGACCTAGTAGCTGGGACCCATATTGCATTATCATCTAACATCTATGAGCTTAAGTGCATTTCCCTAAATTGCACTAAAGGGCGGGTGTTGGTATGAATAAGTATTTACTATTTACACTTTACTTAAATTTACTTAGGTTAATGCATTTTCATATTAATTTTCATGTAGACACCTAGGATTTTTCATATTCACATGAGTTGTCATGTAGACAACAAAGTAGTTTGCATTCCAATTGAGCACATATTGTCTACTACATCTCTTTACAAGATACACCTTTGAATTCTTATCCTCTCATTGTTGCACATACATTTATTCACAATGGAGGATAATCCACTCTTGGTGGACATGTGCTTAGTTGTTGTGCTTATCTCTTTGTTGACTCCCAGCCATATCTATTGCCTTTATATACATGACACTTCTATAGTGTATTCATCCAATTATCTAATGTCCAATCATTTGATATCCATTCTCATTTGATCATCATCTATCTCTCTTGTGCTATCTATTGAGCTTCTTGATCTTGGTATTGAATTATTTCCTTAGGAAATTTCTTACATGGTATCAAAGCTATACCAAATTCTTACAATGCGTTCAACCTTTTCTTTATTATTTTATTTTATTTAAAATTTCATGTGCAATTTTTTTACATTTTATATAAAATAATCTTTATTAAATTCTCTCTCTCTCTCTCTCTCCCTCCCTCCCTCCCTCCCTCCCTTATTAAATCATATGATGTCTTTTAATATATTTATTAATTCAACTAATAGTAATATTTAGAGTTTACTATTAAAATGAAACTCCTAAGTAAATTATTATTAAATTGAATAAATATAATTATGTCAAAATTAGAACTTTAATTAAATCAACTAAATTTTATTAATTTTTTAATTAATTAAATATAATTAAAAATTGATTTTTCTTTATAATTTTTCTATTAAATTAAATCATTTAATAGTATTTTTATTGATTTAATTATATGTGAAAACCACAACAGATCCACAAACTAAAAAAGAACACCCATTATAAAGATAACATAGTAAATCAAACTCAGGCATCAAAATCATGAATTCACGTCACTTGATAAATTTAGAAGGGTAAATAACTTAGATAGCTGTCCTAGATTCTAGAACACTAGGATTTGGACTCAAGAACTATCTCTATTGGTGTAAATAAGTATTTACTATTTATACTTTACTTAAGTTTACTTAGGTTAATGCATTATTTAATTATTTATTAGTTAGTCAACAAGGATTATGTGTACTCTTATGAGTTGTCATGTTGACAACATAGGAGTAAGGAACTCTAATTTAACACATGGTGTTTACATCACGGGAGTTAGCATCTAATTTAAGCATATGGTGTCTACTACATCTCTATATGTGGGACACCTTGTCATACTTATCCTCTCATCTGTATATGTATATTCATGCATAATGGAGGATGTGTGCTATGTTGTCATGCTTATCTCCTAGTTCATTCTAGAACCATTCTAGATGCATCTTAGAGGCCTTTATATATAGGCTCCCCTAGTGTGTATGTACATGCTTTGACACATGCTTGAGATAATATATTCTCATATTGATCATACTCTCTTGGTCTACTATTCTGCTTGTGCTTGAGTTCCTTGATCTTGGGTGAGTTCTGCCCTAAGGCAAATTCTTACATGGTATCAAAAATATACCAAATTCTTACATAGTATTAGAGCTTGGGGAGATTCTCTTCACATAGTCATTCGAGACCATTCTTGCTTCATCACCTCGACCCAAATTCAAAGAATTCATAGATATTGGGAGCATCTAGAGCCAATGTGGACCTCCTCATTATTTCCAAAACATTGATTGAGTGGATTGACTATAAATTCACTTATGTTGGCCAATAGTAAAAATTGAGACAATTTTTATTTTGCAAATTGGTAACCCAAAGGCCTAATTTGCGAAATTGGTATTGATCATTTCAGATCTATACATTTAATTTTTAGATCTACATTTTATTTTTCATCTATATCTCAATTTGTTTTGGATCTACATTATTTTCCAATTTTTTTTTGCTATTAGGCCAGTTGGAGATATTTTTGCAAGTGAAGATTGAAGCTTCTTGGTGTAAATTAGATATTTCCATCACATTTAGAAGGTCAAAAAAACTCCAAATCAGATTTTGTTTCATCCAAATTGGACATCTAAGGAAAAATCTAGAGCCATTTGATTTTTGGAGGCACAATGATGGTGATTTAGGAAAAATAATTACAGCAATAATTTTCAAACAACGATATCTCCCTCATACAGACTCCTTTTTAAGAGCAATTTTTTTGTTTTGGGGTAAAATTTTGTGATCTACACATTGGCGAAGGTGGTTTGACATATCTATTCTTAAATTTTTTTGTAACTCACAAATCCCAATTTTTTCCACTTTAAATGCTTAGTACGGGCTCATCTGGACTCCAAATCAGGTTCTATTTTTTTGAAAGTGAATAATCTTTTGTCTACTTTCTAGATCTGCAATTAGATTATAGGTTATGTGGATAGAAATATTGCTTTTAGAAAAAGACCCTAAATTAGCATGTGGCTATCGCACTAAGTCCCAAATCATATATTCGGGGGTGGATTGATTATTTTTGTATTTTGGGGGGTGCATACATATATTGATCTCATGGAGTCTTGTCACATATGCCATTTTGGTTTAAGACACAAGTTGACACTGATGAACTATCACAAATGGAGTGCTTTGATTCTTGGTCATCTAAGAGAACATTAGGAAGTGATTCTTTATCTTTGCTTGAAGATATTGCCACCTTGTCTAAATTGGACATATCATCTTCATCATCTTATTCACTTTATATATAGAAGTAAGGAATATTTTTCTCCTCTTCTTATAGAAAGTCTTCTTCATGATGTTTGGATGGCTCTTTGGGAAGCATATGGAGATCCAAATATTCCTCCCTTTCTAGAAGACATTATATCTTTGGTCACTTCATCCATGGTTCCCTCAAATCTAGATGAGATCTAACCTCTTGATACTCTTGTTGATTTTACTAATCTAGTTCTAGCCAGAGATGCTTTGGATTTAGTGAAGTAGGACACTCCATGTCTTCCTACTTCAGCTTCATGGGATGACTTCCTTCTAGACATTGCAGAGTTGTTCATGGAGTCTCACATTAAAGATGTGGGAGACATCATTGATCAAATCTATCTTCTCTTTGTCGAGGAGACTACTTCATTCATTATGGAAATTGATCATGACACCAACAATAGTGCTTCAATAGATTTAGATATGTGGGGTCCTATTAATAGATATAGGAAGACGTCATAGCATCAATAAATTCTACATGCACATATTGCCACAATGATAGATCCAGCATAGCAAGGTACACCTAATCTTCTAGTTCCAGTATTTACAAATGCCTTCTTGACAGATATTTTAGGTTTGTTTGTGTAGTCACACATAGCAGATTTGGGAGACATCTTTGATGATCTACACCTTCTCTTTGATGAAGTAGATACTTCTCCAGTTGTGGCAAGGGTTCATTTTGACCTTCCTATCCATTCTCTACATGATTAGTCTTCACAAGTTGATGTGATTGTGGATCCTTATGTACAGTAGTTGTAAGAGGTCATTTTATCATTTGAAGAGACATTTTGTTCTTTGGAACATGTTCTACATGCATCCTTGCTAGATTTATACTTCTTCTCAATAGTATTGGAAGGAACAATCATCAACATTCACACAGGGACAATTGAGTAGGTTTTACAGACACATTTTATCATCAAACTTCTTTTTACACATAAGGGAAGCATCTTACATGTACCTCAACTATTTTATCTTCCAAAGGGGAGGAACATTATTTAACACTCATGGATTAGCTTCTACATTGGAGCACCTATCACTGATCGAGACACTACATTTCGGTGGGGGGGCGGGGGGGGGGGGATTTTTTCCTCCAATGGAGTTTTTTCCTTCTCCCATTTATCCATTGTACATATCTCTCTTTTTGTGGGACAATTTTTCCCTTATGGTTTTCCTTCTTTTCCCATTTGTAGAGAGATTGCATTTCATTATGTACATGGGTACCTAACATGGCCTAGTAGCTAGGATGCATTATGCATTTCATCCTAGATTTTGTGAGCTTAAGTGCATTCCCCTAAGTTGCACTTAAGGGGGGGTGTTGATATAAATAAGTATTTTCTATTTATGCTTTACTTAATTTTACTTAAGTTAATGCATTATTTAATTATTTATTAGTTAGTCACCTAGAAGTATGTGTACTCTTATGAGTTGTCATGTTGATAACATAGGAGCAAGGAACTCTAATTTAGCACATGGTATCTACAACACAAGAGTTAGCATCTAATTTAAGCATATAGTGTCTACAACATCTCTACACATGGGACACTTTGTCATACTTATCTTGTCATTTGTGCACATATATTCATGCACAATGGAGGATGTGTGCTTAGTTGTCATGCTTATCTCCTAGTTCATTCTAGAACCATTCTAGCTACATCTTAGAGGCCTTTATATATACGATATCCTAGTGTGTATGTACATACTTTGTCACATACTTGAGATAATATATTCTCATATTGATCATACTCTCTTGGTCTACTATTGTGCTTGTGCTTAAGTTGATCTTGGGTGAATTCTATCCAAGTCAAATTCTTACAATCTCCCCTCTTCTACCATTGAGATATTGTGATAGGGCATGTTGATTCTAGAAATTCAAGAAATTTGATGTCTGATGCCTATAATATGCATAAAATTTGAGCATCTGCATACACTTATAAATATAAACTAAATAGAAAATGACAGGGAGTGGTGCATAATGTAGATCCCAACTAGCAAGTGACTATGACTCCCTTCCTCAACCATATTAAAAACATCAAAATAAAGTAAAACTTACAAGTACGCCATACACAAGAGATTATGGGGTAAGTAACTATTAGGATTAACCTCAGATAGAAATAACAATTGCATGCAAATATAAACAATATCAAGAAATAATAAATCACATAGAGAAGAACAAAAGAAACCAAGACTTAACATGGTTCACCTAAACCCTAGGCTATGTCCACTAAATAGCAAGTCCAATATTATTATGATCTAGTGATTACAACTTGATTACAATATGTAATCCCTTACAACTCAATACCATCGCAAATAATAATTTTTGTATCACACCTTATCAAAGATACATAACCCTAAGCCATTTTATACTAGTAATTTTATATTGCTTTAGGGTTACAACGTGTCAACCATATGTTGGCCACAACATCACCTCAAAACCCAAAGAATTATGAAGTATGTATAGTACTTCCCTAATTAGTCACCATAAACTAATAGTAACCATAAAAACTACATATAAATCATCCATCTAACTATCATCATGAAATAACTAAAATCATTGTATAAACATACATGTATCATCATCAAAATAATAATCATGAGCACAAAAAATAATTGAGTATCAAGTAGCTCATCAAATATCTAAACTGAGTAAGAAATAACATCCAATCAAATCTAGTAAGAAAGTACAACTAATAATAAAAAAACATAACCATAAAAATGGCCTAAAAGAGTTTGACAACATAACATAAAAAGTAAGCTAGGGGTAAGTAGTACACTCTAGCCCCATGTTGTTGTACTATCATACATGGACTAGGTTCTCATGGATTAGGTATTAAGAATACAAAGTAACACCTAAAGATAAATATCCAGATTAATAACCAACTAGGATGTCATTGGTGATTAGTTTGGATATTTATCTTCTGGTGTTTTTTGTAGACCTTCTATATTCATCAAACTCTTGACCAATATTGGTCAAAAGTATGACCAACCATAGTCAAAATTCCAACCAACTCACCAACAAGGGCATCATAGTGGGTTTTTCATCCTCATATGATAGGTCAACCTTTTTTACCAAAATTGATCGAAGTTTGAATGACCACATATAGAGAAATGTAAATGCCAATTTATAAAGCTAGAACATGGATGGTGGAAAGCTCGACCAATCTCTGTCAAAATTTTGATGAAGGTTGGTTGGATGAGGCACACATTTTTACCAATGATGGTCAAATCTTTGATGACCACAATGGCCAAATGTTGGTGCCAATTCCAATGAGGATTTGTGTGGAATGTTTGAATTGAACAAGGATTTGTCAAAATTTTGATGGAAAAAATATTGAAAAGGTCCTTTGTGGATCATTCAAACAATTTTTTGATCTCATATTGGTTTTGAAAAATGAGTATCTATACACTTATGTAATTTACTTATTTCATACCAACTAAGTAATATATGTCAATTATAACATATAAGATAGTGCATGTTGAGTAAATAGTGAGTGTTGAACCACTCAAATGTTGAGTCACTCAGATGCTAAGAAGATTGTATATGCCGAGTGATTCAAGTATCAAGAAAGCAATACATGCTAAGTCATTTAGATGCTAAGTGACAAGATTGAAGTTACAATTAATGCCAATCACTAGGGACTTCATATGTTGAGTAATATAGTTTTAACATAGTTATTTGTATTGGCACAAACTACTATGTAAACCATTTTTTATCTAACTTAAGTATTGTTTTATGATAATTTTTGATAAGGATGAATCTTAATTGTCAATCCATATGCATGACATGCATCTAATTAGAAAAAGGGAAGGTTTTAGCGGTAATATGGGTGAATCACTACCATTGATTCATATCTAACCCTAAATCACATAGGTCTTCTTATGGAAGCTGAATCCTAAACTTTAAAAAGATGGCAAAAAGGAATGCTAAGAAAAATTGAAGAGAGTTTCCATGTGCAAACTAAGCATTCATGGTGATTAAGGTGTTATGCATTGAGTTATATTATAGAATTAGTTAGAAGAAGAATAAATGAAAAGAAATAGAGGACAATAGAGGTACATCTAATAAAAAAGGATCAAGTACACATTTTTTGAGAGGTGAACTGACATCAAGAAATAGAGTTCTAACTGAAGGATCATTACTAAGATATTTAACAGGTGAATTAGTTAAATCTCTTAATAGAGTAGTCTTAGTAGGCTCTTGTAAATCCTTTAACAGGGTGCTTACTTCATTGTAAGTTAAAATTATCTTACTAGGAATAATTTTAGTAGGGTGTTTTAAATCTTTAGTAGGGTAAGATCTAACAATATTGTAAGCCTATAATAGGGTAGATCTTTTATAGGGTATATCATGTTTCATGGTCAAACATTATAACCATTACTATAGTAGTGAATATTTTTGGGTGTCATCATCCCCACCTCAATTTTTCCTTCACCTTGGAGGGTTTTTGGGTAACCAAATATCTTATTTCATACATGTTTTGAATACTTACTTTTTTTACTATGAATGTATATGCTTAAATTGGCATTTTAGTTTATATGCATAGACTATGAGATAGATGTGTGGTGATCTTGGAGATGGAAGTATACAAATCAGTAAAGACTATTGAGAACCAGACAATTGAAATACAAATTTCCCTAAATCAATGGAATGATGAAAGAGATGAGTTAAAGATATCATTGAAGAGAAGGAAGGAAATTTATATTCAAGAGAATGACACACAATATCAAGAGATTGACACTACTAAATTATTTGCAAATGGAAACTCCAATGAATTTGATGCAATAGTCATAGATCTGATGTAAAAGAATGGAACCCTATCTGAAGAGGTCAAAAATATAAAGAGAGAATAAGAGATTGTATCAGTATTTCTATGTGAAGTGACTGAGTAGAAAAAGAAAGATGAAGAGGAAAAATTCATGATTGAAGATGACAAAAGGATTTTGACCAATAGACTAGAAGAAAAAACATCAGAGCTAACTAGGATTGCTAACATGCAATTGGAAACCTTGAGCCAATTGATGACCACAAATCATGAACTAAATGCAAAGGATATTGAGATCACAACACTAAAGTTGTAGAATGAACAACTAATAAATGTCCTGAAAAGAGAAAAGGAGTTTGTTGATAGTTTCAACAAACATAGTGAAGCCATCAAATAGTTTGAAAATTTGATGAGATCTCCTAGATCCAATAGTGATACTTTTGGAATGGGATACACTAGTACTAAAGAAGGAGAAACATACAAAAGTGGAAAAGAGAGAAGTAAAAAAGGTAACAACTCCAAAACTACTTTTCATAATTGTGGTAAGATAGGTCATACTACTACATGAGCAAGACTAAAAATCAAAATCCTAAGAAAAAATTAATGGATCATTACCATAAATGTAACAAAAAAAGACATTAGGCACATGAATGTAGAACCAAGACCAAAATCCCACAAAGATTTGAAGTATACTATTATAACTTTCAGAACTAAAAACATAGAGCATATGAGTCCAAATCCAAACCTAAATGGTCATAAAACAAGAAGGAAAAGGTAAGGCATAATGGAAACTCTTATAATTGGGGTTATAATACAAGGTATAGTTGTCATTACTATCAAGAATATGGACATGTTGCTGAAAATTGCATAAGAACACATTTCAAAACTGACTATAGTAGATGGTTTTGTCAAACCACATATTTTAGCTATTTGAAGACTAGTCACATAAGAAAGAATTGTCCGACAAGGTCAAAGGCATTAGATAGTAAGTTCAAAAAAGGAAAAAAAAAGGCAGATATTGAGAATATTAGAGATGAAATGAATAAGACATGGAAGAGAAAGGAATATTGCAACACATAAAGTGTAGAAAGGATCATCTCACCCAATGGGTCAGGTGATCACACCTTCTCCAATTAAGAAATCAAGAGGTAAGTGGGACTGATATCTAAAATGATATACTTTACATTAATTCCAAGGATTTATTACTAAAAGTGTTATATATGCATGAAGGAAGATGCAAAGTGTTGTTAAGAATCAAGAAGAAATCTTTTAGTTTGGTTAGTTTTCATGTTGCAGCTGAGCACAAAAAGTTTCACTATACTTTCCGAGTGAAATATTAGTTGATGTTGAGCTATCACAATTATTATTGTTAACTAAGATCATAGTGGTTTTTAATGGAAATGAAACCTCATAGAAATTGAGTGAGTTAAAATCTTTATTGAAGTTGAGCTTATAGCTGTGTAAGCACTAAGCATTAATTTCAAGGTTTTAAGGTCTATATGATCAATTTCTACTCATTTGACATTATTCAAATTTGAAGGAGAACATGAACAGCTAAAGAAGAACTAGAGAAATTTTTCTAAGCATTTGAAAATGGATCCAATAGTCACTTGACACCATCACTATAGAATTGTAAAGGTATATATTGAGTGCCATGTTACACAGTTTGAATTTTTGCAAAACCTAGTTTAATGAAATGGTGTCTAGTTCTTTAGTAGCCAAGGTTATAGAGGGAAAGGAAGTTTTGAATGTTTAATTGATATGTAATGAGATTAAACAACCTATTTTTATAGCCATTCTAGAAATAGCTTATAAACAAGATCCATCTAGTGCAATGTCAATGATACCACCACAAGTCTTAATGATCCAAGATGTTAGATGTTGCTATACATGTAAAGTTGAAAGAATAGGAGACATGGAAATTAGGGAGACATATGGTAAATTGTGTGTAAATAGAGTGTTAAAGGAGGGATTCAAAATTGTTGAGAACAAAGGGTTAACCAGTACCCTAGATTTCCACAAAGTCTTCAAGATAGAATGGATAAAGATAGTTTTGAGTAGGATACATGGTAATTTTGCATGGTTAGCTAATGGACCAGTGAAAATTACCAAGAAAATTGTGCATAGAGTTATAGGGTATCCAACCCTAGATCAGCCAAAGATATTGAGAAGTGAAGCAAAAGAGGTAATTGTAAGGAATATAAGGTCTATGTGGAATAAATGAGGCATGGAAATAGATACAATTACACATCCATTAATTTCTTTTGTAGTGAGGATAATAGCACATAAATTCTATCAATCCAATAGGCTTAACAGTGTTCCATGTATTTTAGTGGATGTGGGAAAAAAAATAGTAAAGAAAGATCATACTTATGATCTTGATGAGTTTTACTTGCAATAATTAAATGAGAATTTGGGAGCGATAAGAAAGACCAAAAGTGCACAATGTGAATTTGGATCTATTCTTGTATGTATATTCTTTTATGTATAGAATACATTTCCTATGTTTGTTAAAGTTGCATGGAAGGTAAACAGATCTATTGTAGTGCAAATAGGTGAATTCATTAAGTAATTAGGGGATAATTTCAAGTCAGCCATGACAACCTACTTTGAAGAATTCAAGAAGATAATGAAGAAAATACTAAGGATACTAGTTTTACTAGTGGAGAAACATTTGATGATGTTTGGTTCATAGTTGACACTGACTATACATATATCCAAGAAATAGTTCATAGAGTTAGATGGTTAAGAACATCAGGATATGAAATCAACATTGATGAAGCCTCTACAATAATAATAGAATTACTTGCATAATAATTGGACTAGGAGGCTACAAATTTTTGGAACTATGATATGGCCAAGTCAAAAATCATAATGGACTTGAAGACTACTTCAGTCATTAGAAAGAAGAACAAGATGGTAAAGAAACTATAGGAGAAATTTGGTGAAGGGGTAGAAGAAGAAGATGAAGATGATGATGATGATGAAGATGAAGAGAATGCAACTACCTAAGCACCACTTTCCATTACCCAAGGTCAAGGAGAGGACCAAAAAGAAGAGGAAGTAGAAATTGTAGAAGGTGTTGAGGGAGAAGAAGCTAGTGATGCACCCACACTAAATAGAAGAAAGGAAAAGCTAAAGAACTTGTAGTAAACAAAACAAAGAAGATTACAAAAACTACTCATCCTATAGTACCTAAAACTAGAGCTAGCACAAGGGCACTACAAAAAAGGCTAATGAAGTAGCCAAGCTAAAGGAGAAAAGAGCTAGTCAAGTTATCAAGGGTGAAGAATCTCAGAAGAGACTAAGGAGGAAATATGTTGCTCCAGCTGAATTTGATGAAGAGAAGACTAAATCTAATGACAATAGCTAGTTTCAAGTGGTAAGTCACAATTCTTCTTTAGATTTAGATAATCTATGTGAGAATATTATAAATCATGATGATTTATCTAAGTTATCTCACATTGAGTTTGACAATCTTGTGAAGATTGGAAAGAATCAAGTTGAAGAGGTAGTATATGCCATGATGGAAATATTTAAAAAGACTTCTCTTGAACTTTCCAACTCCATCCCAAGATTTTTTATGAGAGAGTTGAGAAAAAGTGGCACTATTGTCTAAATACTAAAAAACAAATAAAAGAAACAATACTTGCCCAGGTAATGCCAGAACTAAGTAAAGGTGCAATGGCAAAAGCCATTAAGGAACATATTGGAAAATATGCACCAAAATATAGCACATTCAGTATATTGGAGAATAACATTGAGGATGTTGTACAAAAGACCACTTTGATGTGGAAATCACTATATGGTATGACATCCCAGGTAATATTGCAAGAACCTATTGAGGTAGGTGAAGAAAAAGAAATTGAAAAAGAATATGGCACTAAAAAAGATATATTTGAGGGAGGCATAAACATGAACATAGACATACATGCAGTAGTTAAGGATGAGTAACCAACATAATAGAGTGTACAAGATACACTAGTGTTGAGTGTTTGTCCTTCATATGAGGTGAACAAAGAAGATGACACTATAAAGATAAAGGATTTTTTTGATACTGCTACTTAGAACATCAAGACCCTCATAGACGACGAGTTGAAAAATATACTGGTGGAACCCATCACATAGGCAAAACTTTGTTAGAATCCTGTACTAGTGATTATTGATGAGATTGAGAAGGTAGATAATATATCTACAAGGGAGGTAGTACAGAAACAGATTACAACTTTAGCCCCTCCTCAATTCACAATTATACAACCAACACTGGCCCTTGTAGTGTATCAAAGGAAGGATACAACTAATCCTACCATCACTACAATGGCATAGAGAACTCCAGTTTTAGTCACTATAGAGGATAGTGCACATGAAAAGGTGAGATAGATGGAAAGTAGAAAGATGAGATAGAAAAGAATGAAGAAACTCAAATTCAAACAAGTCAGGCAGATACTCCTACACCTACAACACATAATCAAGGTGTTATGAATAATATAGAGGAAGATAAGGACACACCTAAAGAATCAAGTTTGACACCAAAGCCAGAGGAGAAAATAGCAATTCAAACATTAGTAACATTACAAAAATATGCCACTCCTCCTAGTCAAACTCTTCAAAGGTCAAGCATAGATGCTACACCATTAAAATCCTCAAGTCCAAGTCCAAGTCCAAGTACATAGAAAGGAGCAGAAGTTACATAATTTGTTGATGTAAACATGGATGAAGCAATTGAGTTTCCCAAATTTGATTATGCAACTATTACTATTGAGATAATGGGTATACTCTAGGAAGCTCTAACAAAGAAGAAGCATCGAGAATTGCTCAGATAGGAACATAGGAAGAAGAAAGCTTTCATTGATATCAAAGAAATTTTTATTGATGCATTTAGTCTATTGTCTCTAGAGGAAGACAAGCCAATAATTGAATAGTTAACTAGCTTAGTGGAGAAGTTAAATAACACCGACCTAGATTTTAGTGTCAATTTACTTGAATGGTCTGAGAAAAAATTCCAACATAAGGTTGATGAAAAGATATCAAGTTTTATTGCACTAATATAGGTTGAATTAGCAACCAAAATAAAAAGTGTGAAGAAGATACTAGAGAATATTTTCTCTTCATATACCAAACTAAATAATATACACTCTTTACAAGGGAGGTTAGGAGTCATATCCTAAACTTGGAGAGAATTATGCACACATCTGGCATAACTCTACCAAAGTCTCTAGCCCAAAGTGAGAAACACTTCAACACTATCCTACATTCCCAAAGTCAGTTAGCAATACTACATGTCAATAAATCCAACATCAAGGCTAAACTGATATGCATCCAATCTACATTGACTCCACACATAGAGATACTACACAAGGAACTAGCCTACACTAAAAATATCATGAAGAAAGATAGTCATCTTTCTACACATGAAAGCTTAGTACACTTTGCTATTGAGTTGGCCATCCAAATTGATTCATTGGAGGTAGCTTGTGATAATTGAGATGCATCCCTAAAGATTATCCTTGAGATCCATAAAATTTTTTTGGACAAACACACTATTAGTGTATAACTAATTGTCATAAGTGTCAAAAAGGGGGAGTAAGGATAAAGGTGGAGTAAGGAAAAAGGGGGAGTAATAATGAGAAAGAGTATGGGGGAGATGGAGATGGAGCTAAGAAAAAAGATTTTGTATCAGATACAGAGTATAACACATAACAATCAACTTAGAGGGAGTTATGAAAGTTTGAGGTATGATTGATAAGTCATGAATTTCTAAATTTTGATATTTTGAAATTTTTGTATAGAAGCTCAATAGATACTAGTTATCTATGTTATGCTCATAAGGATAAGATCATTAATGTATGATCAAGTGTTTTTGACACTTGTGTCAAAGTGGGAGATTGTTGATCTTAGGTTGGTTTTGACTAATGAGTGTCTACACACTTAAATCATCTACTTAGTTCATACCAAATAAGTAACATATGTCAAGCATAACATATAAGATAGTGTATACCAACTAAATAGTGAGTGCTAAGCCATTCAAGTGCAAAGTCACTCAGATGTCAAGAAAATAGTATGTGTTGAGTGATTCAAGTGCTGAGAAATTAGTTCATGCTGAATCATTCAAACACCGAGTGAAAGAATTGAAGTTACAATTAGTACCAAGCACCAAAGACTTCATATTTGACATAGTGTTTTTTATTGGCACCAACTACTATGTAAATCATTTTTTAGCCAACTTAAGTATTGTGTTATGATTGTTGTTGATAAGGAAAAAACTTAATTGTGAATCCCTATGCATGATATACATACAATCAAAAAAAGGGAAGGTTTAAGAAATAATATGGGAAAATCACTACTATTGATTCATACCTAGCCCTAAATCACCTAGGTCTTTTTAAGAAATATGAACCCAAAACTTTATAGAGATGGAAAAAAGGAATGCTAAGAAGAAATAAAGAGAGTTTGCATACAAAAATAGAGCATTCATGGTCATTAAGTTGTTATGCATTTAGTTACATTACATAATCAGTTAGAAGAAGAATAGAAGAAAGGAAACAGAAGAAAAAAGAGGTATATCTGATAAAAAGGATCAAGTACACATCACTATAGAGGTGATCCGACATCAAGCAATAGAGTGCTAATTGAACGATCATTTTTGAGACATTTTAATAGGTGAATAGGTTAAATATCTTAACATAGTAGTCCTAATAGGCTCTTCTGAATCTTTTAATAGGGTCCTTACTTCATTGTAAGTTAAAGTCCTCCTACCAGACACACTTTTAGCAAGGAGTTTTAAATCCTTTAACATGTCAAGATCTAAAAATATTGTAAGCCTTTAACAAGGTAGACCTTTCACAAGGTAGATCATGTTTCATGGTCAAACATTGTAACCTTCATTGGGTACACTTTATTACTGTAGTAGTGAGTATTTGTGGTTGTCATCCCCTCCCCAATTTTACCTTCTCCTTGGAGGGTTTTCTATGTAACCAAATATCTTGTGTCATACATGTGTTGAATACTTATTTTTATGCTATGAATGTATATGCTTAATTTGATATTTTAGTTTATATGATAGAGTATGAGATAGAGACGTGGTGAATAGTTTTACAAGTTGAAATTTTTAAGTGTTGATTCACCCCCCACCCCCCACATCCTCCCCCTAGAGTTTACTTTCCTATTGTATTTCCAACATAATTCTGGTAGAGAATTCAACCAATTTTCATTGAAAATAGAGGCCAATTCTACTAGTGGATCTATAGACTTGGTCCCAAGAGAGGAGGGGTAACTTTCTTTTCTTTGCACACTCTTGCCAGAAAAAAAGACCTAAGGAAAACATTAATGATACTTAGTTTACTACTAGGAAGATCCATATTGGAGAGTTGGTAAATGGGTTGAGCTGACAAGACTGGAGAAAGCATGGTCTTCCTCCTTGTCGAGGATATCCACTTACCTTTCCAACCATCCATTCTCTCATTGAGTTTCTATATGAGAGAGTCCCAAATCTTTGATTTATTAATTCCAAAGTTTAGAGGAAGGTTTAAAAATTTATAGTGAATAGTACCCATTTTAAAATCAAGGGTAGTACATATTCATTGTTCTGTGTTAGGATTAGTATTAAAGAAAAAAAAATTTGATTTGTCTTTTTTAATTGTCTGCCCTGATGTCTCAATGTATTTTCTAAGATACTTTTAAAAGATAAAGCCTCATTTATTGAGATTTCCCCATATAACATGGTATCATCTACAAAATACTGATGAGTAGTAGGATCATCGTCACTAGTTATTGAAATCCCGTTAATTTCCCCCAAGGCTCTAGCCCAAGAAATTGACCTTCCTAACACATCTATCATTAGAATAAAGAGGAATGGAGAGATTGGGTACCCCTATCTAAGCCCTTGAGAAATAATAGAAAAACATACCGAGGTGCTATTTGCTAGAACAGTCATCTTCAGGGTTGAGATACATTCAAGGAAAAAAATTATCCACTATTTTGATAATCCATATTCTTTTATATATTTACATAAGAAACACCAATCTATCCTATCATATGCCTTACTAATACCTAACTTTATGAGAATACTAGGGAATTTGTTATTCTAAATAGAATTAATCACTTTTTGAGCTATAATGATACCATCATATATTGATCTACTAGGGACAAAACATGTTTGATCCTCACTAATGAGGTTGGATAGAATCTTATGAAGCCTATAGTCTAAAATCTTGGTAAAGAGCTTATAAAGAGTATTGTATAGGGGAATAGGTCTAAAATTATTAAATGAATCCACATTTTCCTTTTTAGGAATAAGGGCAATAAAAGTGTTATTATCTCCTTCTAGATCCTTAGTAATATGATGCCCAATGAAGTTACAACATTTCTAAAAGAAGGTAGGGAATCTATCTGGTCCTAGTGATTTACCTAAATGCATTTGTTTAAGAGCTAACACAACTTATGATTTAGATATCTTCTATAGAAGAAAATTATTTTTTCTCTTGATACTAATTTTGGGATGTTGGATAGAAGATTTTTTTGTGAAAGAAAGTTAGAACTAATGCCACTATTGTAGATATCTTTGAAGTAATATACTGCCTTCAATCTTATCTCCTTTGGATTATTCTTAATGTTTCCATCCCTCTCTTTGATATATGTAATTCAATTAATTATCCTTCTCTATTCAAAATTTTTATGAAAAACTTAGTATTTTTGTCCCCATCCTCCAACCACACCTCTCTCAATTTTTGGCTCCAGAAAAACTCTTCTTTGGAGAGTTTCTTTATATAATTGCATAAGATTATTTTCTTCTAGGTACTAGTTTTCCCCCATTCCATGCTTCATAACTTCATTATTAAGGGATGCCAATTTTTCCTCCAAAGTTAACTTGTCCTCAAATATGCTCCTAAAGAATTCAGAGTTCCACTACTTCAATTTTTGCTTGATTATTTTCAGCTTATAAGCACTACTTGAAATGATCTAGAGCTTGAGACCTCTATTTCCTCCTACCATTGTTTTATTTGTTCAAGTCAATTTTCATTTTTAATCCACATTTTCTCAAATTTGAAAGGGGAATTACTAGGATGTTTATCCTATATAACCTTCAACTTGATAGGGTAATGATCTACTCCTGATATTGGTTTAACTTTAGAGTGGAATGAAATAGGTACCGAAGATAAGTCCCCATAAAAGAGAAACCTATCTAATCTTTCTACAATATTGCTAAATCATTTACTTTTATTATTCTAGGTAAATTTATTATTTGAATATGCTACTTCCATCAAACCTAGCCTATTAACCCAATCTAAAAACTCCTTTGATGCCAAAGAAAGAGAATTGTTGCCACCTCATTTCTCTAAGGGATGAAGAATAGCATAGAAATTTCCTCCAGTAATGGATAGACCATCTTGTTCTATAGTGAGACTTTATTCCAATTTCATCCATAGCCTTGACTTCTCTATATTTTTATTTGGACCATAGATATTAAAAATCTTATATAAAAAATCAGATCTTATACCCTTTACTAACTTGCTAATCCAATTTCTATGAAATTCAAAAGATGAGATATCTAGATGTTACTTGGATCCTATAACAAAAAAAACCCACCTAATTCTCTTTCTAATGGGGAGTCTCTTACCTCTCTCCAACCTATAGATCTCTTAAATTTACCCATTTCTTCAATATTTAGTTTAGTTTCTTGAAGAAGAATTATGTCAGCCTTAGTATTAGAGATGCAACACTTTATGAGTCGTTGTTTGTTAGGGGTGTTGAGGCCCCTAACATTCTATGTAATGATATTCTTGGTGATATGTGAAGGATCTTCCCTTCCCTACTTTAAGAATATTGGTAAGTTTACCCTAACTTTCTAGTACCCCATCTTTAGATCTCAACTCTTGCAAGAATTTCTAACCACACTTCTTCAATACTTTTTCCCAATATGGAGCTCCTTTTCTTGGGAGGGAAAGTCCTAAACCTAAAGGTCCCAAGTTATCTTCCCTTATTTCCTCATTGATCTCAAAATATGTTATTTCCTCATTAACTTTAGAAACTATTTCTTCTTCCTTGAGGTCCATTTCCATAATTTTAGAGATTAAAATAGATTTTTGAAACTTCAATCCTGCTCATCACAAATATCATCCAAAAAATGATTCATTAGATCATCCACTACCATATTGTTTAGAGCCTATAAATAAAATGTTGAATTCTTCTTCTTTATATTTTGGGTTTTCACTTGGATCTTCCTCTGTTTGGGCCAAATTTTTGGAAACAAATTACTCTTCCTCTACTTCTTGACCAGATCGGACTACTTCCTTGGAAGGAGTGAGTTGAAGAGTAGTTTTTAGTAGAAGGAAATCTTCCTCAACATTACTTGGACTAATAATTATTGATTTGGGGACAAAAGGGAAATCCTTGATCTCTCCTTGTTCCATCTCTTCCCTTGAGTGGATCAAAAAATTTCCATCTTTCTCATTTAGGGAGATCTAAATGTTTGGAGAATCTCCTGTAATGCCTACACCTAGTTTAGTTTTATCTTTCTTGTAGGCTTCCAAGAGTAAGCCTAAGTATCATGGAAGTGGATGTAATGCCTACCCCTACTTGAATTTTCTATTGTATTGCTAGATTCTTTTAGGCTAGTTTTGTGATTATATTTATGATTATCAGTACTTGGTTACCAAATTAGATTAAATGTATTTCACACTCAGTTGATTTATGTGATGAGTTACTAAGTTATTTCAATTTTTTGGGATTATTTTGATGATGATATATATGTTCATTTAATTAATTTTAGTTATTTTATGATGTTAGTCAGATGAATGAATTATATGTAGTGTTATGGATACTTACCCCATGCTTGCATGTGTGCGGTTTACGTATATTTTTTACTTTATGATTGGCATTCCTAATGTGGTTGAGGGATGGCTTCATAGTCACGTGCTAGTTAGGATCTACACAATGTACCACTTCCCACCATTATCTATTTAGTTTACATGATATGCATATGTACATGCTCAAATTTTATATAGACTATAGGCATCGAGTATCGACTTCCCTGAATTGCTAGGATGAGTGTACCCTATCGTAGTATCTTAATGGCATAAGTGTAGAGATAACTCTTGAGCCCAAATCCTAACCCTATGCCAATTTTCCTAAAAAATAGGACAAGTATCTGAGTTAGTTTCACCTTTCTAAAATTTTCAAGTGATGTGAATTCATGATTTTGACCCTGGAGTTTCATTATGTTCTTTGTCTTTAGTTGAGTTTTTGTATTTCAGTCTTGTGGTTCTATGATGTTTTTCTTTTATAATTAAATCAATTTTAAAAAATAATTAATGATTTAATTTAATGGATATTTTATAAAGAAAATTTGATATTTAATTATACTTAATTAATTGATAAATTAATTAAATAAAAGAATTAAAATTAAAAGATTGTATTAAAGTCTAATTTAGGTGAATTTATATTTATTTAATCTAACAATAATTATTTAGGATTTTTATTTTAATAATAAAATGTAATTAATATTATTAGTTAAAATTAGTAAATATTATATTTAAAAACTCTTGTAATTAATTAAAGAGATAGAAAATTATTTAATAAAGATATTTGAATTAAATTGCACAAAGGTTGTGCATGAAAATTAAGATTTCATTAAAATATAATAACAAATAAAGCTCAATGGGTCTTCTTGTGTGATTACACAATCAAAGCCCCAAATTTTTGGAGAGAAGTCTTAATAAAAGATCTAGAGCTCATTTTACAAGGATCAAGGTATTTGGAGGAGGATTTTTTAAAAAGAGTGTTCTGAAAGGAAAGGGAATTGTTCATGACTTTTTTGTGTGTCTATCATTTAGTATCAAATATAGGTAGGATCTTGTGGTTTTGTATAGTAGTTGCTCACTTTTTGATTGTCATGTCTTCTTCATGTCTAGATAAATCTATTTTTCAAAATTTTAGATTTGGTTGAAACACTCGTGTTGAAACTTGTATTCTATGTTCTTGAATACATCATTGTATGAACTAATTAGATTGAAACCTGTGTATGCGAACTATCGTTCTTCATTTTAGAAATATATGTATACGAATTGGAAATTATAAAACCTTGTTTTATAAGTCAAGATTTGTATTTTGGTTTTGATAAGATTTCCAAAAGAAATCAGAATGTAATATACAAATTCATTTGGTTGTTCATAATCTTCCTAGTAGATCTATTATGTAATTTTGGTTTAACAAAAATACATATATTATATCAGAATTTTGCAAAATTGTTGGGAGGGTATTATTATTTTATTTGTTTTAATACAAAATAAATTTATAATATATATATCATGATTCTATGATTTTTGTGCAAAAACAGGGGAGAGGGCGAGCTAGTTTTGATTTTTTTTAAACGAAAAAGAAGAAGTAATAAATTGATTTAGTGGGTGGGGGCCACCACTCCACCCCACCCATCTCCCTGCTTTCTCCTTTTGCCAATGCCAATGTGGCTGCCTACGATAGGCTTGCTACTGATGCAGCAGGTACTACTTACAATAGTAGCAGGGCTATCATGATGTCCCTCCATCCTACTAGCTTTAAAATTTGTGATAGGGTTTTTTAATTTTTTTTAGTTTTTATTTTATATTATTAATAAGTTTTGATAATTTGATTAATTAATATTATTATTTGTAATATTAAGTTTTATTAAATATTTTATTAGTAATTAGTATATATTATGAACATTATTGTGGTTAATAATAATTATTTTATTAATAGATAAGGGAATATTTTATTAATAAAATTAATTTAAAATTATTTTATTAATAATAAATGATTACCATCTCTAAAAATTTAATTGATTTTTAGTGAATTTAAATAATATTTTAATTAAGGATTCCTAGTTTGTTAAAATATATTTGGAAAGTAAATCAATAATTGTAAAGTTTGGGAATAATGATTATATTCAAAGTAAACTCAAATTTTATGTGATGATGTAATTATGAAAATGATTTCTACTATTAAAGGAAATATATTACATTTTTTTGATAACTCAAAAAACCTTACCTTTTGTGACTCTTTGTATATGATAAAACTTGAACCTATTTTTGAAGGTCAAACTTGTGTGTTTTCAAACCAAACAAAATTATGATATATGATTCCCTTGGTGTTAGATTTGGGGTTGTAATTGAAAATTTATCAAGCTACAATAGTTTGAGAAAAATGAAAACGTGAACATGATTTAAAATTGAAAAATATATAAACAATAATACTTGGAAATGAAAATTGAAATCTTGATTGTTTATCGAACTTTTGTGTTTTAAAAACTAGATGATCTAGGAAAATAGTTGTTAAACTTCTGATGAAATGTATGATGTATCTCGTGTTGGGTTTCAGGTTTAACTTAGTATTTATGACACTTGGAAATAAGAATGAAAACTTGAAAGCCTATAAGTTAGAATTGAACATTTATGCTTTCAAACCTAGTGAATTATGATAATGACTTTTTGTATGTATTATATGCAATGTGTGATTTACTGATGTTGGGTTTTGGGGTTGACTTAGCTTTGGCCAGTTAGGATGTTTACTAGAGGCTTGGGAGTTTTGTTCTGTGAAGTCATGATAATGTTTTGATTACAATCTTTTATACTTGACCATGGTAATGTGTCATGTGTGCTAGGATGAGTTTGATAAGATGTTTTGATGTGCTTTCCAATTCTTTTGTAGAACTAAGGTGGATGATGTGCCTTTCCTTGTATAACCTTTGAGCCTTCGATCAATTATCTTTGGATTGCTTTCTAGTTGCTTTTATAGGACTACGGTGATTAAATGATTTGTTTTTGGTGTGGATTTTTTTATGTGTACCTAACTTTGGATCAGTCCTATTAGGAAGATCATATTAGTGAAATATGTGGTTATGATCATTAATGTTTCCAGTACTTTCCAGGTGCTTGTTTAAGAGTTGATGTGTGGTTTATAGTCATTTAAATTCTTTTTCTTTTATTGATTTTAGGGTAGGTTATATATATGTCATGTTGGGATGTGGCTTGCAATGGAGGTCGAGGCCCTAAAGAGGCTAGTGGGTAACCCATTGTAGGTTATATAATAAGTGATAACATTTCATTAAATAAATTCAAAATGAATTAATATGGTATTGGTACCAGGAAGTCACTAGGGGGTCCAGAGTATTAAAAAACTACAAGAGTAATCTTAGAGCTGACTTGTTAGTATGCCTTATCTATATGAAAGGATACTGATGTCACATAGAGACACTGGGGGGTCTAGAGTCCATAGTGGCTACTAGGGTAACCTTAGAGTTGGCTCATGTGATAACACTTGCCCACAGGCATAGTAAATTTCATAGTTTCCTCTGGGATAAGTTGATACTTATCTCTTGGCACCCTTTGAGATAGTTTACTTTTAGGTAATTCCTTGAACCTACATGTTATTTTTTGACTTTTGAGTTTGTTGTCTAGTTTGGGACTTGAGACTATCTCCTCAGTGTGGTGGGAGTTGTCCATTTAGGTTCCATAAGGTCAGATGGTAGGACATTTTCTTATACCATTGAGATTTGATTATTGGATGTCATTTCTGGATGTGTTTGTGTAGATGTTCCTTTTTATCTTATCTTGTATTTCTATAATGGATGGTTATACACTAAGTATAGTGTATCTAATTTCATAGATCTTAGGAGATGATGCAATCTTTTTTATGATTTATATTCTTTTAGCCTCTCATACCATGTGACTTGTATAGTGGATGATTGTGCATTATGTTTATTTCCAAGTGACATCCTATAATTGTATATTATTTAAATGGATTTATACTTGTGTGAAATTGTTTTTTATTAAGGATAATAGGCTTTAAAAGGGCCCTAAAACCCCAAACATAGATTAAAAAGTCAACAGTATAACATTAAAGGCTATCTAGAGCCAAAAAGCAACAGTAACTACATCTCCCTAAATAAATCAAAAACATAGGAAAAAGTTAGGGAGAAACTTCAAAAAATTAGGGTAGCCCTCAAAAGGCTAGGGAACATTAGATAATGTCTCTTAGCATCTTAGTAGCATTAATTTTTAGCTTAGACAGGTTGTGAACCTCCTCTTTCATCTTTGAAAGCTCCAAATTAGGGGATGAAGTTTCTTTTTTCCTAGTACTGGTTCTGGTTTGTTTCCTAGCTCCTTCATCTAGAGTCTCATCCTTAAGGGTGATGTCCTGATCCTACTTCCTACAAATATTCTGATCTTCCCCAAAGTGGATGAACTTTTTGATATTTTCATTGTTCTTGAGAATTTTAATGTTCTTCTCAGCTATGCCATGTGTAGTCTTGTCCATCTCAAGGGTTCTAGTGTTCATTGCATCCACTATTTTGTCCATACTCTGCTCGTCCTCACTAATCCTATTCTTAAGGCTATAAGTCTCTCTTTCTAGATTTCTCATCCTATGTTTGATCTTGAGGATTTCATGGAACAACCACTTAGTGGTTCTATAGCTATCCATCGCACTATTTTTTGCATTGTTCAAAACATCCATTTTTGGATTCTCCCTGACTATGTCACTAAGGATAACTAGGGCCAGATTAATAAGCTCTTCTAGCTGGATCTTGCCTTCTTCATTTTCTCTAAGCTAGGTTTTGATAAGTTACCTTTTAATACCCAAATTAGCCAAGGCATGGTAAAATTTCCTCCATACCACCTTCTCATCCTTCCCTATAATTGAGCATTTGTAGGTAGGAGTTCCCACATCATCGTAGCCCTATTCTAGTTCTAGCTTCGACCTATTGGTGGGATCTATTGGCCTAGTTTTTATACATGCCTTATGATTTCCCATAAAAGAAAAACGAAGGCCCTTTGTGTTGATCTGGTGATCCTAAATCAAAAACCCAGTTCAAATTCCTAAAGGATAGGTCAAAACCCTCATTTTCTGCCCTAGTTTTCAAATAGGTTAGTGTTTTTGAATTGGTGCGAAAGTATATTTTATTCTAATTTTTTCTTTTTTCATAAAAGATGACTTTATTTTTTGTGATTAAACCTTTTATTTTATAAGTAGTTATTGAATAGGGTCATATTTCTTGTGCTTGAAAGGATGGTTTTTTTTTAGCTATCAATCTAAAATGAGATCAATGAATAGCGCTTGCCCGTATTATGGAAATACATAGGTTTTAGACAAAGTAGGGAAGCACCTTTGTGACACCTGTCCCTTGGTGACTCATAACTTTGTTTACACCATAGAGTCCTAACATCTTCCACTTTTATGCTTTCTCATTGGTTGTTCTCTGCAATGTGGGTGCTTCTTTTCATAGTTTTTCTACACCGTTGATCTGTTCCAGATTAATGATCAATGTTTTACTGCTTGATGAAGTTGATCAAATTTTAAACAAAGTGGAGAAGTGCCTTTGTGACACCTGTTCATGGTGACAACAAGTGAAGTACCACAAGTAGACTTTAATATGTTTCCTATCCATCGTAGATCTAAGGGAAGATCCATGGCTGGTATTTTCCTGCTTGATCAATATGGATGGGTTTTAAATAATGCAGGAAGTGCCTTGTGGGGACATGTCCACAATGATGTTAGCACTACACCTTGTGAAATAAATCATTGATGCTAATAGTTGTTCTCTTTCCATACCATAGGTGTCATAATTCTATTGGTTAAATATTCTAACATGGTCTTACATAACATCAAATTAATCCACCATTGAACTTGGATCAATCAATGGACAACATTTTCTTGCTTGATGAAGTTGTACGAGTTTTAGACAAAGCGAGGAAGTTCCTCATCAACATGTGTCCATGCTGACATAATTTATTCTATTTCATACTATCTAAACACTCATATTATTTTGTCATTGATCTTTCAAAGATCAACGGCTAGTGCTTACTCACATTGTGAAGATGATCAACAATTAAGTAAAGTGGGGAAGTGCTTATCTAACGCGTGGCAAAGGATGATGTTATGGAACCACTTTTTAGAAGGTAATAAGGAGGTTCCTTGCATGGTAGTTGTTAGAATGTACTATTTTACATGGAGATTTTCTATCAGCTAAAGAAGCTGACTGGGTGTTATGACAATACAAACTTTTGTAATCATTGATTTCACCAAGATCAAAGGTTAGTACTTGCTTGCATTATGAAGTTACAAGAAATTTAAACAATGTGGGGAAGCACTGATTTGACATGTGGAAAAGTGGGACCAACTACAATAGAGGTGCACTGATTCATACTAAGCTAGAAATAGATTTTGAGTTATTACACTAGTTGGATTTCATTTTTGAAGATATTACTACAAAGTGCTTTATTTTTGTGACCATAGATTTAGAGGGAGATTAGTGGCTAGTGCTTGCCCACATTGTCAAGATGCAAGAACTTTAAGTAATGCGGGGAAGTGCCTATTTGACACATGTCCATATTTGTAAAGCCATAAACTAGTTTTTTTTTTTGAAACAGAGTTGTCCGATGTTATGAGATCAACAAATAAGATTCAAATTTCAGTGCAACATGGAAATAATGGCTAATAGAAGTTAATGTCGCATAGAGCTTATTTGTGTGATCTTAATACCTGGGTATAATTTGCAAATCCAACATTATTAAATCACAATTTTGAAAGGTTATCAAAGTGCAAGGGTTTTTCAGAAGTGAATTACAACAAAATTTAATAGAAGAGAGACACAATTCAGTGAATAAGTGCTTTGTATCCTCCTAAAGGCAAGAAATTAGTGTTGTGTGAAATTTTAAAGTTTCAAAAAATGGCTCCATGAAAGGAATTCTTGGGACACAATGACTATCTCAAGAGGTCTATCCATGATGATTTTCTTGAGAAATATTCCCCATCTGTGCATTAAATAACAATAGGAAGATAGTTCATTCCAAAGAACCCTAGGTTGGTAGTTGTAGAGTGTTTCTATGATAAGGAAAATAATTTGAGAGATGCTCAGATTTTCATGGGAGATTTAGAACTGTTCAAGAAATGGTTTGCTGAAAGAAAATTAGATACCCCTTTAAGTAATGTCTGGGAGTTTGATATAGGAAAATTAGCAATCCCCAAGGTTTTCTTTGACAATGATCTACAAGTTGACCTAGCTAAGAAATATGATCAAATTACTAGGTTTTTGAAGAATTATGCTAGTGATAATTTATTTAGGGTTTCTCCTCAACTGATTCATGAGGTTTTCAACCTCAACCCTAACCATGTTGTGCATGAAACTATTGACATGGATGACCTTCAAGCAAGGTATGATGCACATAGAGCGTACCTAAGAGCAAGGCCTCTGCAACAACATTTCACCAGAATTGGTACATTACCTTTAGTTACACCCACTACCCTAGAGCCACTGATGAGGAAATTTTTCAATCCTAGGGCTCAAGCTTTGTACTTTTCCCTCTACCAAATATTTGGGATGAGATAAAAGGAGATGAAGATAAATTGAGACCCATTGTATAGAAGTGGAGTGAAAGAAATAATGACATTACTGCTATGTGCATATCTTTCATCCAGTTGCCATGTCATCAAATAGAAAAGATTTTTGATCTACTTAATAGGCTAGAGGATTTTGATAATAAATAGGTTTCTATTTAGAAAGGAATAAAAAATTTCAACTCCAAGTATATGGCTAAGAAGTTTGATCTTTTTCCTAGTGCTCTCAAAAAGGTTGATAGAATAAAAGAAAAGGAAGAATGGAAAAAGGAATTAGATGAACTATTGTGCCAATGAATAAACAATGTTGTAAATGAAAATGTTGGCATAAAGTTATTTACCATTAGTGACAACACTCATCTTACAGTTCTAACCGAGGAAAATAGTTCTAACCGAGTAATACAGTTCACACCGAGTAATACAGTGCAGACCGAATAATGGCAACACAGTTGAAACTGAGCACTAGAGGCACAGTTCAAACCGAACACTGGAGACATAGTTCAAATTGAGCACTGAAGGCATAGTTCAACAGAGCATCAGCACTTAGTGATGACCGAGTGAAGATGCACATAGTAATGACCGAGTGAGAAAGCACTCAGTGATGCTCGAGTAAAGATGCACTTAGAATTAATCGAGTGAGGAAACACTCAGTGATGACCGAGTGAGGAAGTACTCAGTGATAACCGAGCTCAGGAGGTTATCAAAGAAGCTAGTTTCTACCGAGTGACACTATATCTATCGAGTCACCAATGGTTACCAAGTTCCAAGCAATTTTGTATGACTAGTATGAACTGAGCCCCTACCTCTATCGAGTGCGTGATGATGCCGAGTAATGTAGTGGATGCCATGTATCGGAAGGTCATCAAGTCTGTCTGAAGAGCCCAAGTTTATTTTATCATTTGGCCGACTCAGTTATATTTTGTTTACTTGTGTTTGGCTAACCTTGCATAAATAATTATTGGAATGGTATATATATGTAATGTATTATAGTCATTCAAGTGTACATAGGTATTCAAGAAGACATAAAAGATATCTGGATGATAGTGTGAATTCATCAGCAAAAAAGAATACTCAGCAAGGTCTACCAGGAGTAGAAATGATTTCATTAATCATAGAAGGTGATCTACAATAAAGAACTCATTCAAATTGTAAGTTGATCTGTTGGTTCATCCTAACAGGTGAATCATTTTTGTAAATCCTTTAATAGGGTAGACTTAACCGTCTTTATTCAAAACTCCTAATAGAGTGCATACTTATAAAGTATGTTTGTGAATCCTCTAACAAGGTGGATCTAGCAATCCTCTGTGCTCCTAACAGGGCAGATCACCAGAAGTGATCATTGTAAGCCTTAACCAGCCAACTTCATAATGCAGTAACGAAGCTTTGTGGGTATCATCCCCACCCTAGTTTTACTTTCTATTTTGGAAGGTTTCTGGGTCACCAAATCTCTATGCATATATGGTTTTAATGTTTAACAATTTTTATGCAACATGATAGATAAGTAAATGTTGTGTATGGTTAACTTAAAAAAATTTTTGGTTACTGATTCACCCTTCCCCTCTCAGTAACCTATTATATCTTGAATATTTCCAACAATTGGTATCAGAGCTTTTTGGTTCTCAAGACAAAGTTTGATAGCTTGAGCAAAGATCTAAGTAATGGAGATATTCAGACTAGAGAAAGTCATTGAAAATGAAAAGCTAGATCTAGAAATGGCCATGGTTCAACTCAAAGAAGAAAAGGAGCATCTTTCTCAATCCCTAAAAAGAAGAAATGAACTTGAAAGACAAATGAATGACCATCACTATGTTGAAGAAAAGATTGAAGATTTGTTACCATCAAGTAGTTCAGAAGAAGCTGACAAGGCAATCAAAGAACTTCTAGAAAAGAATAGATCTCTACAAGAAGAGGTAAGAAAACTCAAAAGAGAACAAGAAGTCCAATCCATCAAGTTATGTGAGGTTTTGGAACAAAAAAACAAAGAAAATGAAGATTTAGAGGTAAGGAATAATCTATCCCTTCAGCATGAAAATCTTATAGGACAACTATCTAATGCAAATGAAGAAATCATGATTCTAAGATCTGAGAATGAAAGTTTGAGAAATGATTTAATCACTGAGAGACAAATCAATGTAAGTTTGCATAGTGATCTAAGAACTGAGAGACAAATCAATGAAAGCTTGGAAAATGATCTAATCTCTGAAAGACAAGTCAATGAAAGAATGATGAAATCCCAAGCAGATATGGATCAATTGAATTTGCAAAATAAGCAGAATCTTCATAGACAAAAAGGTAAAGCTGGTCTTTTATATAATGAAGAAGGTGAATCTTCAAAACAAAGTACCCAAAAGAATCAAAAACCTACTTGCAATCACTGTGGAAATTTAGGTCATAAATCAAACAAATGCTGGAGCAATGGAAAAGAAAAATTCAATGGTAAATGTTTCAATTGCAATCAGCATGGTCACAAAGCAAATGAGTACAAAGAAAAACCAAAATTTGAAGGCAACTATCACAAATGCAATAAACATGGTCACAAGGCATTCCAATGCAGATCCAAATCATTCAATCCAACTGAACAACTTGTCAAAGCCATATTTGGATGGGACTACAACACCTAGTGCTGATGTCACTATTGTGGAGAATATGGACATACTAGCATAAATTGTGCAAGACATCACCTAAGGAAGAAGGACACTACTGTAAGGTGCTATACATGTACAGAACTTGGTCATATAGCTAGAAATTGTATGAATATAGAAAGAATTGAAGATGAAAAGAAAATCAAAGCAGACAACATCCAGAAGCAAATGAAGCAACAATGGATTCCTAAATCTACTGAACAAGATAAGTCAAGCAATGACAATGTCACTCAAGAAATGAGTGACTCCATCATTTCCAATTAATATTCATAAAAGAAAGTATGGAACTACATCCTCCAAGAATCATCCTAAGCAGTTCCAAAGGAAGAAAAATGATCTGATCAGTATGCAAATACACTTTGATTCCAAATCGATTCAAGACTCAACCAAGTTCGGTTGGGTGCAACAAAGTTTGACTAACCGAGTTGTATCTACTGACCGAGGTCAGTTCATGACCTTACCGAGTTAGGTCGGTACATCAATATTTTGTTTTGATCGCCGAGTTGATAGTTTCTATTGAGAAAGTGGATGACAACCTATCATTTCATCTACCATCATACCAAGCATTTATGATAAATGTTTCATCAAATAGGGACAAATTTGATCTCATTCTTCACTACGAACTTTGAGCTAAGTTATCTTTTGCGATTCCAGAGCAAGTTTAAAGCAATTTCAAGCAATTTTTTTTTTTAGAGCGAAGAATCTATTCAAAATTTCTCTTCACCTACCAAGCAGCAATGGCATCTAGTAGCAGCAGCTCCAAAGAAAAAAGAAGCTCAGAAATGCTGGTTAAAGGTGTGGAATGGAAGGCACCAAACTTCAAATTGACACCAACAATTGCAGAATCACTTGACCCTAACGGTGCTCAGTCTCGAATTCCTTCAAAGGTATTCCTTATAAATGACATTCGCTCTCATTTCAAATGTTCCATTCAAGAGCTTGGAAACCTAGAAATTGATAATGCCCTAGGTGAAATGAGCGTAGATGGGAATTTGAAACCCAAGCATAAGCATCTTGAAACAAAAGGGTTAACCCACATTTCACATTTGCCAAGAAATTTTCAAATTAAATGGGTTAGGTATGTACTCAGTCGAGTTCACAACGAGAAATTGTGGTTAGAGCAACCAATGCTTATCACAAAGAAAATGATCAACAAGATTACTGGCCTTCCCATATTGAGAAAAGTTAAGACTACCAAAACCCTAGGTTGGGAAGAATTGCAAAGGCCAACCCAAGCAGAATGGGATGGTAGAGGACTTAAGCTCAGTATAGTAACTGATGCTGAATTAAGATTTGGTATTCATGTCATTACTCATAAAATTTACAGTTCCAGCCGTCCAAACAGTGTACCCTGCGAAGCAGTAGATTTAGCATATAAGACAGTAAAGAAGAATGTTGAGTTTGATCTGTCTGAATTGATTTTGTCTCAATTTAATAAAAATATGGAAAGAATAAGGAATTCAAAGAACAATTCCTACAAATTTGGTTCACTTTTGATCTATCTATTCTTCTATGTTCAAAAGTCTTTTCCATCAAAAGGATCAATAGTAAGGAGAAAGAATATTCTCATTCTCTATCAAATAAATGAGTTTATTGCATAGTTAGGAGAAAATTTTGATAGTATTTTGGATAATTAATTTGAAGATTTTAAGGAAAGAATGAACAATAGGTTCCAGATTCCACCTAAACTGGTTGAGGAATATAAAGAAGATGTATGCTTTATGCTAGATTGTGACAAAGTATACATATAGGCAGTCAGGCCCTGAGTTACATGGGTGAAACCTCTACCTTATGAGGTTAATATTGATGAAACCAAAGACATCATAGAAGCACTAGTGAATGAACCAGTAGACCCAAAGCAACCAGTCTTTGGAACTTATGATGAAGATAAAGCCAGAATTGAGCTTTCAATCAAAATCCCTTAGGTCATTAGCAAAGGAAAGAGGAAGATTGCAAAGCTAAAATTAGAACTTGGTCCTTTGATGATTACTAAAGGGAAAGGAGAAGATGATGAAGAAGAAGAGGAAACCAAGTCAAAAAAGAAAGAGGAGCCTCAATAGAAGAAAGGTAAGGTGATTATCACCAAACCTAAAAGAAAACAACTGTAGTCTTCTCCAAGAGAACAAGACAGGGGAAGAAGGAAACTGTATTTTTCAAGCTTCCACTCACATTTGAGGCAAGGTTGAAGCAACTAGAAGAAGGTACTAGCTTCACAAACTTCAAAGTATTGAAGTTTGAGACAAGAATAGAACAGGAGAAAATGTAGATTGAAGAATTGGTATTGAACAAAATGGGAAGATGGAAGTACTCTCCTGAAGAGATTACCTCTCAGATCCCTATAGAGCTATTGGAGAGGTTGCAACCAAGATGGGAAATTGCAACCAAAACTGTCAAAGATATCTTTGAACAAACTCTAAAAAATCTCTTGTCGAGTCTCACTGATGTAAAAGTGAAGAAATCACTGAAAGATCATGAAGGTAATATGATGATTAGATTTCACACTTGTTTGATACTTATCAAAGACATTGAGCATGTTGTCAATGATGCAACAAACATGTGGAAACATATCTATCATCTACATAAACCCAGTGAAGATAATGTTGAAATCAAGGACAATGACAACAGTGATGATGATATTGAAGATATTCCAGGGGATCTGCACTCAATGATGACAAATGTTGAGGAAGAATTCAAGGAAGATGAAATCGAGGAAGAAGACAAGGAAGATGAGGAAAAAGAAGAAAATCAAGCTAAGGAGGAAGATGATCCTATAAAAATTGCAGCGAAAGTCATTGCATCTCTTCCTCACTCTCCACCTAAAGCAACTACATCAACTGTGGAGATAGCCTCTACTAGTGAGATTGTGTGCACAACAGCTTCATCAATTGCTCAATCTTCACCTGTCTCCTCTTAGATCCAGGCACCATCTATGTAAGTGTCTACCACTTCATCAACTGAGCTACAACCATCTTCATTGACCGAGGCATCATCAGCTATAACAGTAAGTTCATCAGGCATATCAACTTCCACTGCAGAGTGTTTAGTAAGTGTACCCACTAGTACTTCAATTTTGACAACTTCATCTGCTCCAATTTTTGCATCTGTTAGTTCTCCCATTCCAACTTGTACATCAATCTTGGGAGGAACATCAATTTTTGATACTGTTAGCACTTCTCTTAGTTTTCCTCTAGCTAGTCCTATTCCAGTTTTGTTAGCCAGTCCAGCCTCATCAACTATTGTTTCAGTCTCAAAAGGAAAAGGTGAAGACACTGTAGGAAGAGCAAAAAGATACATGATTTCCAGCAAGGCAGTGGATGAGGAAATAGACTTGGATAAGGACATTATCATTCCTAATATAGATATGGATAATACATCAGTTGATGAAATGAGAATGGTCAGTCAGCTTTTAGATCAGAAGGCAAGACAAAAACAACCGAGGCATGAGAGAGACCAGGAATATAGTATTATTGAAAGTGCTAAGAATATTCTAATAGAGGCTATAGGTGTTGAAGTAGATTCTACTCAACACATTTTGATTTAGTCAGAAGAGGCTATATATAAACTCAATGAAGATACCTCCAACCAAGAAAAAATGATTGCAATGGCAGAGAAGAAATTTGACAATAAGGTGCTTAAGCACATTGCTCAGCATATTACATTAAAATAGGTAGAACTGTCTACAATTTTGAGTAATTTTGAACATTGTTTTAATAATGTAACTTCACTTTTTGGCAAACTTTGTGATGTTACCGAGTATACTAAGGAAATCAAAGAAAAGTTGAATAAAATTGATGAGGATATGAAGGTCAGTGCACAAATGTTGCAGCTTGACCACAGTTCAAGGTCATCCCATCATCTCAGAATAAGATTTTTGTCAGACAAACAAGCAGAATTGTTGAGAGAGGAAGCAAGGATCAGGTGTACCCTAATTGACATCCAAAATATGATCCTTCCTGTCATGGACACAATGCAGAAGCATATTGCCCATTCCAAAACATTGATTCATGACAAAAACTTCTCAATTGTAGATCATATGATTGAACTATCTACAGAAGTTCAAATAGCACTCTCCACCAGCAAACTTTTGCAAGAAAATTGGGATAAGACATTGGCTCTTATTCTCAAGGTACATTCTAAGTTTATCTCTCATTTTGGACTTTCTGTGTAAATATATATTGTTTAATTTGGCATTATTTTCAAAAAGGGGGAGATAGCACACTTCCATGAGATAATTGTGAAAGAGATATTTGTAATAACTTGTAAAAACTGTGCATATTGTATGGGGGAGATACATGTAAGAAAGATATGTGTAATAAGACTTGCAAAGATCAATTTTAAAAATTTAGAACTGTATGTCTATTATTTTTTCCCATAATTGTTTTTGTCACTAATGCCAAAGGTGGAGATTGTTGGCATAAAGTTATTTTCCATTAGTGACAACACTCATCTTACAGTTCTAACTAAGTAAAATAGTTCTAACCGAGTAATATAGTTCACACCAAGTAATACAGTGTAGACTGAATAATGGCAACACAGTTCAAACTGAGCACTGGAGACATAGTTCAAACCAAGCACTGGAGACATAGTTCAAACCAAGCACTGAAGGCACAGTTCAACCAAGCATCAGCACTCATTGATGACCAAGTGAAGATGCACATAGTAATGACCGAGTGAGGAAGCACTCAGTGATGACCGAGTAAAGATGCACTTAGAATTAACCGAGTGAGGAAGCACTCAGTGATGACCAAGTGTGGAAGCACTCAGTGATAACCGAGCTCAAGAGGTTATTGAAGAAGTTAGTTTCTACCAAGTAACACTATATCTATTGAGTCACCAATGGTTACCAAGTTCCAGGCAACATTTTATGACTAGTATGAACCGAGCCCCTACCTCTACTGAGTGCATGACAATGCTGAGTAACGTAGTGGATGCCACGTATCAGGAGGTCATCAAGTCTGTCTGAAGAGCTCGAGTTTGTTTTACCATTTGGCCGACTTAGTTATAATTTTTTTACTTGTGTTTTGCCGACCTTGCATAAATAATTATTGGAATGGTATATATATGTAATGTATTATAGTCATTCAAGTGTACATAGGTATTTAAGAAGACATAAAAGATATCTAGATGATAGTGCAAATTCATCAGTAGAAAAGAATACTCAGCAAGGTCTACTAGGAGTAGAAATGATTTCATCAATCATAGAAGGTGATCTAAAATAAAGAACTCATTCAAATTGTAAGTTGATCTGTTGGTTCATCCTAACAGGTGAATCATTTTTGTAAATCCTTTAACAGGGTAGACTTAACTGTCTTTATTCAAATCTCCTAATAGAGTGCGTACTTATAAAGTATGTTTGTAAATCCTCTAACAAGGTGGATCTAGCAATCCTATGTGCTCCTAACAGGGTAGATCACCAGAAGTGATCATTGTAAGCCTTAACTAGCCAACTTCATACTGCAGTAACAAAGCTTTATGGGTATCATCCCCACCCTAGTTTTACTTTCTATTTTGGAAGGTTTCTGGGTCACCAAATCTCTGTGCATATATGGTTTTAATGTTTAACAATTTTTATGCAGTAGGATAGATAAGTAAATGTTGTGTATGGTTAACTTAAAAAATTTTGTGGTTATTGATTCACCCCTCCCCTCTCAGTAACCTATTATATCTTGAATATTTCCAACAGAAAAGGGGCATACATTATGGCTAATGACCAATGACGAACTAGTCAAAGTGTAGCTATTTTATAAAGCCATTAGAAAGGAACTCATTGAAATAGAAGTAGATGGAAATTTCATGATAAAAGTGCAAAGGGAAATTCTAAATTTTGATTGGCCCGATGACACTACTTTCAATGAGTGGAAAGAACATTTTTTGTCTGTAGAATAGATGTCATAAAATGATGGTGTAGAGGAATATGTAGAGGTAACTATCACTTTAATAGTTAATGATGAAGACAATGAGAACCCCTAAGTTGAGGTGTGCTTACAGGTAATAGAACAAGACACATCACTCTCAATCCTAATAGCCATGTACTCCGAAGAATCAAAATAGCATGAGTACAAATCATTGATTTAATAGTTTTGATGTATAATAGAAAAGTAGCCCTCCTAAAAGGAATATTGTGATGTAACAAATTTTCTATTACACAAAATTTTATCCTTTTGTGGTTGTTTGCAAAGTGTAAATATCTTTGTCAAAAGGACAACTGTCAATTCTAACTTTTTTATGCTTGAAGCTTGTTGCATCTCATGCTATATAAGTGAGATCCTAGGGCTAGAGAAGGGGTCTAAAAGCTTGTATATTTTTTTTCTCTTTTCAAGAAAATTATAGTTGGTCCATTTGTGTCTAGTTTTTTTGAGTTGACTTTCATTTGTGTACTCTTTGATGTTTATATAGAAATGACAGGATCAATAAGATTTTTTGGGCTCTTTCATTGAGTTTCTATTGGTCATTGTATCAATATTTTAAAAGGGTAATACAAAGTGGTACTTACATTATATTTGGGTTACCAATTTATTTCCCCATTTTATGAGTTTGTTTCCTTTTAGATTAGTTAAATAAGGTTTAATTGATTGAATGCAATCTGGATATGTTGTATACTAGTTCTATTGTTGCTTTTAATTCAAGGAATTAAGGAAGTGCCTTAATAAACTAGTAGAGTTTATGAGTTTATGAAAGGGATATCTCATAAGAATGGGAATGGGTGATTACAATTGATAACTTCATCTACAAGTTATTTGAATTAGATCCCCTACTAATATTTGACTCTCTGCAATAATGGATAAGGCACTGGTCATACAAATCAAAAGTAAATAAGAGTAAATCCTACCACTACATATCAATTATAAAATCAAAATCAATTTTATTCCATTTTGTTTGAGGTTGTAAATGCTGGTTAGCAACTCATTTATATCTAATTTTTGAGTCTTAGTTTTCTACTATTTCCTAAAATATTTGTAAACCCAAGGAGAATTGTGACCAAATCTACTTATGAGGGATGTATATTAATCTAAAAATTTCAGGAAATGGGTAAACTATGTATATGTCAAGGATATAAGATGAGAATTAGAATGAAACTAATATAATTCTTATACAATAACATTCATTTTAATCATCCCCTAGCTATACTGACCTTGGTTTTGTAGAGCCTAAAGAGTAGAAAAACAATCTTGGTTTTGTTGAAGTTGGATCCAAATGGTATGCACACATAATTGTTAATGGGAAGTATCTAACCTCTAGATTTGTGAGTATTATTACTTTGGTATTGAGCTTTTGTTGTTCAGTAGTTTTTAAACACCAACAAAATGGTGACTCTATTGGGGAATAAACACTTAGTATTGTCATAAACTAGTATATCATCTAAGATCTATGTCTCCCTTGGGTAGAGTCTGAGGTAGGTGTTTCATGTGAAGTTTTTTGTGGTTTTGGGTGTTATTTTCATTTTTCTTGAGATTGTTAGTAAAGTGATTCTAATTTATTTAGAAATTATTCCCATTTTGATAGGGTGGGTGGAGACTCAAAAGGTTTTAACCAGTGTTAAGATTTAGGAATTTTTTGTCTCAATTTATGGAGAATAAGAGGAACACAAAGGAAAATGTGAGAAAAAAATTAGGAATTGAATTAAAAAATAATATCCCTCCTAAGGGAAGATAGAATTAGGTTGTGAAAAGGCCTTATATACAAAAATAAAACTACTCCCAAGAGTAAGTAATAAGGGGAGAGAATGTTCATTTTTTTGCTATGGAAAGGGAATCATCTTGCCAAAGTTCTAGATCCCATCTTAGATTATCTGGTGATGACTTCTTCAATACTCCCAAAGTAATATGTCAAGAGACTATTAGGTAGAAAAGTACACCCAATTTGGATAAAATAAATAGTAATAACATCTTTCAAAAAATTAGGAACCCTTTCCTATCTGATTATTCTCAAGAAGAAATAGGACTGAAACACTTAGATCCTGAGAGTTTCAATGACGAAAAGATCGCTAGTTCTGAGTTTACTATCCCTGATCCTAATGAGATTGAGATCCTGAGAATGTAGCTTGTTGAGAAAGAAGCCATAGATAAGAGATTGCAAAAGGAGAGGGAAGAAAGGATTATGAAAGATTTTGAAGAAAAATAGATAATACTTAGGTAGATTGCTACCTTAAAGAACAAAAATGAGATAGCAACCCATGCTTGGCAACTGAAAATTATAGGTCAAGTTGAATAGCTTAGGATACAAGAGAAAAGGTTGTTGGAAACTCAAAATATGAATCTAAAAGGCCCTATAATACAATAGATAAAAAACTATTGTGCTCTAGAAGTTGAAAACAATAAAGCAAACGATGTAGAGCATGTTGTTGATGCTAAGGATAAAGGAAAACAAAAGGAGATTGGTGTTAAGATTAAGGAACTTGAAAAGATTGTTTAGATTCATGATTCTGTGTCACATTTTGATATTGAGTTGGAGAAGAAAAGGAAAAAAAAAAATGCTTTGGCTAAGAAATTGGAAATTGTAGAAAATGAAGAAGCCATAGCTGAGATGAACAAGAAGATTAAATTTTTGGAAAATGCTAGGAAGAAGTTTGTGGTTATGCCTAAAGATGATATAAATAGTGGATCTAATGATACCAATCAAAATAATACTAAGGTACTTGCTTATTTCTTATCTTCATTTTCACAGAAAATAGATCTTAATAAATCAGTTGGTGATGCTAGTACTAGTAATACTTTAAATAACAATAAGAGAAATGTTGCCAGTCACCCCAAGATTGACTTACAAAGGAGACTTGTTCAGTTAGAGGGTTATAGGAAAATAATCATTGGGTTCCCTAACCCCCTCCCAAAAGAAATGAGAAAAAGGTTGCCTAAATGTTTTGAGAATAATGCTATCACTTGTGAGGACCATTTAAGGATTTTTCTTGATATGATGAGTCATTATGAGGTTGAAGCTGAAGATGTTATTATGAAGTTATTTGTTCAATCATTAACTAAAGATGCTAGATAATGGTTCAAGAGACTTCTTCAATTATCCATTGTTGATTGGAAAGATAATGAGTATTGCTTCGAAGAGTAGTATGGTGACAAGTAGAACCAAAGCTCATACAAATGTTAATGAATAAATCAATACATCATACGTGACATTGATCATACTTCAACATATATTTCATTTATCATGTCATTAATGATCCTGTTCATCGATTTCATCATCATGAATATCATTATCATCATCATCATCATTGTAATTTTCCCCTTCATCATCATCACTGATGTCATCATCATCATGACCAAAACCACCACCATCTTCATCGCTATAATCACCATCTTCATCACCATTATCATGACCATCATCATCATAACCATAATCATCTTGATCATCACCATCTTAGTCACCATGATCATGGTCATCATCATCATCACCATCACCAAAATCATCATCATCTTCTTCTTCATCATTATGTAATAGCCATTCATGATCATCATTTACTTCATCTTCTAATACTTTAGTATCTTCTTCTTACATCACATTATTCTTTACTAACATTCCTCTTGGATCATATCTAATGAAAAATGACCAACCCATGTTATGTAGAATGCCAAAGTAAAACACTTACTCACATTAGCTTGGAATGACATAGAGCTCGTCTCCAACTAGCTCAAATGACCTTGTATTAATCATTGAAATTCCACTATCATGTTTAATCAGTGTCCTATTAAGATCATTTTGATTTAGTTGTAGCTTGTACCATTTGATGACAAATAGAACTAATTTGAATGAGTTCTCAAGTATGTCATCCAAAATTTCATAGTATCTATTTTCAAATTTTTGAGGATGTATGTCATTTCTAGATGAAATATTAGTGACCTTGAAGATAACGCTTATTCTAGAATCACAATTTTTCTTCATTTTGTCTAATATTTTTATGTGAAATCTATCACCATTGTAGTACATAACTTTGTGGTGTTTTATCTACAATGATTCAAACATGTCAAGATTAGTGCATCAATCCATGAGTTGATATTAAACTTATTGGTCATGATTAGTAATCTTATACATACCTTTCTACCTCTCTAACCATATGCTACATCAAGTACCATTGGCATAACATTGGCATCTCCATTATGATGAACTTATTTAACTAATAATGCAACACCATCCCATGTTAATGAGTGACCATTTTCTTGAGATTGTTGAATCCATACCATCATCCAATTAAGATTATTTTCAATATACAAATGTAGTGCATCCCACTCATGACCAATTGTAAAGGAAGTTCAAATAAACCACTTAGAAATAACTTATATTGAATATTTATAAGAATTAATAAACTAAAATAACATCTTATAATTATCTCTCACTTTCCTCAATCTACCTTTTCTCATAAAGTACTCCCCTTTGAATTTGATAATAGATTTGGGATCCCAAATAAATATGAAAAAATATTCACTAATGTACACCATGACCTCTAGTATACCATATATCCCTCCACCATAGAACCCTTAGGAAGTTCTCTTTATCAAACCAAGCCCTTCATAAATTTTAAGTGTCTCTCAACCATCCATATTGACCTAGTTTGTATGGGCCCACACAATTCAATCTCCTCAACCTGATGTAAGAGGTAGTGTTCTTGAGCATTGAAAATTTTTGAAAGTAGACACTTTTTCATTTCATACATAAGCTAGAGAATTTTTATCTTCCAATATTTTATATCTTTTTTATCAATTTCTTTAGATGATAACCACCTAAAAGAGATTCAACACAAAAGAACATATAGAAGAGATTTTAGAAAGAAAAAAAAGAAAAAAAAGTAAAAAAAGTCATAAATATAATATATGTACAACAAATCTCAAAAATAAGATTTCTAACCTCATGTATTTTCCAAGATCACATATAACTTTTTTAACATTGTTGTCAAATTGGTGTGGAATGGGTAGAGGTAGGAAATAGTGAAATAATTAAAAAATTATTTTTTAATATATTATAAAATAATACAATAAAAAGTGCATTCAATTTCAAAAATATATTGTAAATAGAGAACATGACTAACCTTGCTGAAAGTATACCAATTATGTGTTTTCAACCCTGGCCTAAAATCACCTTTATTTGATACAAGACTATTTATATTTGCATCAAATCCTATGAGAAATTTTCTTTTCTTTATGACTTCTTTTAATGGATGACTTGTTAGAATTATTTTATAATAACTGAGAGTGGGGGGGGGGGGGGGGGGGTGAATCAATTATCCAAGGTCTAATGATGTCCAATACAACTTTTTTCTTGAAATATTTGATGACATATAACTAAAATTATCATGCATGCAATTAAACATTAAACAATCATGAAAAGTAAACATGCATCACACCATAACAAAAAGGATTTTGATGACCCAGAAATAAGAAGGTAAAATTGGAGTGGGGATGATACCCCAAAAATAACTATGCAATTGATTTCAACCACTTTTGATGGTTTTCCCTGTTAAAGGCTACAACACACTGTTAAATGTGACCCTATTAAAGGATTTCTACACCCTATTAGGAGTGTACCCTCTTAGAGGACTTAAGAACATTCAACTTAGAATGTCACCTTGTTAAAGGATTTAAATAGAGCTATTAGGCTCACCCAAGTCCATGAGATTTACAGTCACCTTCTCAAAAGAATCTTTTATCCCTCTCTAAGGATCTCCTATCCTCCTCCTAAGGATCTCTTATCTTTCTCTTAGGGATCTCTTTATCCTTTTCCTAAGGCTTATCCACCTAGCTATTAAGCTAACCTAGCAATGTAGGATTTCAATATCTAATACAATGGTAAGAGAGTATTAGAAGGGTTTTGACCTAATAAAGATTGCAACTCTAACCTTGCAGATTTCATATCACTCTTTAGTCTTTTTCTTTTCTTGGCTTTCCTCCCTTGCAATGTTGACAGCTTGTTCACCCTTCAAGATCTATCCCCTTGAGTTCTTCCACTTGTTATGCCAATTCATTCCATGATCACTTGATCAACTTAGAGTCTTGATGCTCTGTACTTACTCCTCACTATGTCCTCCTTCACATTAGCCTTCTCTTGGCTTCAACCACAGTTGTGACCAACTTCCCTCTTCTCACTCTTGATCTCTAACCTATAACTCTTTATATATAATTTTTGTTCTTCATTTCCTACTCAAATCTTGATTTGATCTTGAGAGAAATGGTATTATTTTCCCTCCAAATTGTTTCTTCTAGAAACTTCATGATAAGTCCACCAACATTCACCTTGAATTGGTTTGCATGATTTATATAAAATTTTGTGACATCTACTCATCATCCTTATCATCCAACTAATTCACAAAATTCATTGTAACAAACTTATCACTACTGATCTGGCGAATCTTTGACTTAACAAATAATGTAGCAACTGGACATCATTGGTTTGCTAATGCTTAACTCCTTTTGTGTTACTCAGCTTCTATTGTTATTTTACTAGTGCTCGACACCTATAGCATTTCTACTTTGCTTGGCACTTGAAGACTTTTCCTAAGTTACTCAGCACTTGATCTTTACTTGGCACCTAAAGATCACTTGGCACCTGAAGATCACTCGACACATGAAGGCTACTTGGCACACACTAAAGTTGAACTTTCTCGGCTTCAACTAAGAATTTTCTCAGCTTCAACTAGCTTGCTTGGCTCTCTCCAATGAACTTAGTTAAACCTTACATCTTTGATATGTCTTAGTGTGTCCATCCTCTATGTCTTAAAGTATGTCATCAATACACTATTTCATCAATGGCTTAGCTGATCCTTATACTTCTTTACAACATCATAACTTCAATCTTTCTCTAGGTTCTCTAGTTACATCTTATTGATTGTCACCTCCTTGTCAATCAACCAATTGATAGTACTTGGATCGCTTGAGCAATTTTCATTCTTGTAAGTAGCAAGTTTGACATAAATTACAAAACAATGATTGAAAATATTCTTTACTAGTTCCATTATTCTTCATTCATGATCTTTTCAATCATTTCCAACAATCTCCCTCTTTGGCATTGATGGCAAACCAAACTGATCAATTGATTGAGCTGATCAACTTAGTTACCACAAAAATTACATATGTTTTCTATTTGGTATGTAACTCCCTATTTTGTTGATACAAATTGAATCTTTTGTTCTGCTTCTCCCTCTAGACTGGTGCATCCTTACTTTGTATTCCTGATCCTTCATAGCTACTTGCTAATTCTTATCTCTTTTGAATCTCCATCTATCATCTCTCCTTTCATACATATAAATCTCCTTCTTACCTTTCTTTGATCAATTTCTCATATCTCCCTCTTTGACATAAATGCCAAAGATGTAGCATCTTCAACATGTTAAATATAAGCTTTGCATCTTCATGTTTTCTCCTTCTGTCACCATTCTTGTGATTGATATGGAATTGATGTTCCTATTCTCATCCACTGCATCATTCTTCTAATATTTCAATGATCTACTCTTGTTGATGCAGGGTAGCTTCTTTGTTGCTTTAGATTAATTGACTTAGGGGCATTACCCCCAATTTGCTTCTAAGATATTCATAAGGATCCGTGGGCAATGGTTTGGTGAAGATATCTGCAATTTGTTCTTTTGTGTGAATATACTCCATCTTTACTTGTTTATCTTCCACCAATTCTCTGACATAGTAATACTTGATTGCAATATGCTTGGTTTTTGCATGCATTACTAGATTCTTGGATATGTTTATAGCACTTGTATTATCACAATACAGTATCATAGGTTTGATTACCTCTTCTTTCATTCCTTTCAGTAGACTTTTGAGCAACACAATGTTTGTGAAATTGACTGTTGTTGTCACATATTATGCTTCTGTAGTGGACACTAATACATTTGGTACCAAATTGCAACGATAGTGCCATTGCAATTTTTCTGTCACATCCTTGTCATCGTCACAATTGCAATGGTAGACTATCACAATTGCGACGACGATAAGGTTCTGACAAAAAAACTACAATGGCACTGTCGTTGCAATTTGGTACCAAATGTATTAGTGGGACTAAGATGTGCATGTTTCTTTCTTACTAGTCCAAGTAACTAGCCTTTTACCTAAGAATAATGCTCCTCCACTTGTGCTTTTCCTGTCATCAATGTTGCCTCCCTAATCTATGTCTGTGTATGCATTGAGCTCAAACTTCTCATTCTTTTTGTAGTATAGGTCAAAATCATCAGTTCCTTTGAGATACCTCATTATGATTTCTACTACCATGAGATAATTTTCTCTAGGATTAACAAAGAATCTGGCCACTATTCCAACTACTAATGTTATGTCTGGTTTTCTATGTACAACATATTGTAGTTTTTCAATCATGGATCTATACATTGTTTGATTGACTTCAGCTTATTCATCATTTTTGGATAGCTTGTGTCCTGTTTCCATTGGTGTGCTGACAGGTTCGGAGTCTACTAATCCAAACTTCTTAAGTATCTCCTTGATGTATTTTGATTGTGTCACAAATATGCCATGTTTTAGTTGATGTACTTGCAATCCAAAAAAGAACTTGATTTCTCCAAACATAGACATTTCAAACTCATGTTTCATTTTGTCAGCAAAACTTTTGCAAAGTACTTCCTTTCCTCCAAAAACTATGTCATCCACAAAGATTTTAGATACAAAAATATCCTTACCTTCTTCTAATTTGATGTACATGTTGCTATTATCATCAGTTCTTTCAAATCCTATTTGCACTAGATACTTGTGAAGTCTCTCATACCAAGCTCTAGGGGCTTGCTTTAATCCATATAGAGCCTTATGCAATCTACATACCTTTTTTTTGTTATTTTCATCAACAAATCCTTCTAGTTGCTCTATTTAGACTTCCTCTTCAAGTATACCATTCAAAAATGTGGACTTAAGATCCATTTGATAGACTTTAAATCCTTTGAAGGCTACATATGCCAGTAAGGTCCTTACTCCTTCCATTCTAGCAACTGGAGCAAAAGTTTCTCCATAGTCTAGTCCTTCTTCTTGTGCATATCCTTTGCAGACTAATCTTGCCTCGTTCCTTGTGATTTCACCATTTTCATCTAACTTGTTTCTAAACACCCACTTGATTCCAATTACATTCTTATCATTTGGTCTTGAGACTAAGGTCCATGTCTTATTCTTCTCAATTTGTTCTATTTCTTCTTTCATAGCATTGTACTAATCATCATCTTTTATGGCTTCACTTACTATTTTTGGTTCCATTTTGTTGAGTAGACATGTCTCGCTTCTAATTCTATTCCTTGTCATTGGTCATGCCTCTTTATTTCCAATAATTTGATCTATACGATGATGTCTTTTCACATAGTTTGCCAATACTAGTTCTTTCCTTGTTTGCAGATTGTCTCTTTCAGAATCTAAACCCTCATGCATATTTTCATCAGGTGTTTTTTCATTTCCTTCATGTTTTCTATTCTCATAATCTAAATGAACATTCTCTACATTCTATAGCTCGGCTTTTGAATGTGTCTGCTATTCAGAATTCACTATCTATGACTCGGTAGATACTGGATTCTATTGCTGATTGTCATTCTGAGTTGCAAATTCACCATTATTAGGTATACCTTCATAAAAGTATATAAAGGTCTTGTATTCTTCTACTTTCTTGGTGTTCTCAACACTTTGAACTTCTACAAGCTCATCAAATTTCACATTTGTGCTTTCTACTACTTTGTTAGTGTTAACATTCAAGCACTTATAAGCTTTGCTTCTAGAAGAGTAACCAAGAAATGTGCCTTCCTCACTCTTTGCATCAAACTTTCCATTTCTAGACTCTTTTTATATATAGAATTTGCATCCAAATATTTTGAAATGTTTTACATTAGGAGAATGCCCATACCATAATTCAAAAGGTGTTGCATTTGTACCTTTCTTGACTTGAACTCTGTTGAGAGTGTAGACTGCAGTACTTATAGCTTCTCTCCAGTACTTGAGTGCAAAATTTTTATCCATCATTAAGGTCTTGGAATAGTCAATAACTAATCTATTCCTTCTCTCTGCTATACCATTCTAAGGTGGAGTTCTAGGTGCTGATGTATGCCTTTTGATTCCTCTTTCATTGTAGAATTCTTCAAATTCTCTTGATGTGAATTCACCTCCTCTATCAAATCTGAGACATTTTAGGCTCTTTCAAGTCTCTTTCTCAACTCTAGCCAAGTACCATTTGAACATTTGAAATGCATCTAATTTTAGTTTTAGGAACATGACTATCATCATCCTTGAATAGTCATCTACAAATAGCATTATGTATCTATCACCTTTGTAGCTTTGTACTTCAATAAGACCACACAAATCAGTATGAACTAGCTCTAATACTTCATTAGAAGTATAAGTCTTTCTTTTGAAAGTTGACTTGGTTATCTTCCCTAGTTGGCATTATTTGCACATGGTGTTATCAAGTTTCTTCAACTTTGGTAGACCTCTGACTTTCTTCATTTTGCTGATGCTTATCAGATTGTCAAAATTTACATGGCATAGCCTCTTGTGCCATAACCATACATCATTAGTTTGAACAATGAGACAAGAAGCATCTTCCATGTCTAGGTAGAACAAATTACTCCTATTCTAGTCACCTTTTCCTATTAGACTTCCTTGAAAATCATAAATCTTAGCAATTCCATTTCCAAATTCAACCTTACATCCTGTGTTGTCTAACTGTGAGACAATAAGTTATAATTTAGGCGTTCAACATAGTATGCATTATCACATGATATCCTTTCAATAAGCTTGATACTAGCTTTCCCTTTGATTTGACATGGTGCATTGTTACCAAATCTAACACTATTTCCTTCATATTGAGTAAAGGAAATGAACTTACTTTTATCTCCAATCATGTGATGAGAGCATCCGTTGTCTATGATCCATTTGTCATTCTTGTTCATGCAGGTTATTAGGGCAGTTTCTTCATCTTCATCTGATTCATCTTTTATAGCCACATAAACTACTTCATCATCATTCTCATCAGAGTCTTCTTCAACAATGTAGCATCTTTTTCCTTTACCTCTATAGTCCTTGTTGTCCTCTTTCTTCTTCTTGAAGTTGCCTCCATCCTTGTAATTTTTCTTGTGTGCATTTGGCTGCAATGTGACCAACTTCATTACAATTGAAACAAATGATTGGCAGCTTACCTTTGAATTTGCCTCTTCCTCTATGAAATCTTCTTGTTATTAATGCCTCCAATTGATCCACATCATCTTCATTAGTGCTACTGTCACTGGATACATACTTTCCTTTTCCACTCTTTTTCTTTGTTAGCACCTTCTCATTGTCTTTTATTGCATTCTTGGCATTGAATGTAGATTCAAACTTTTCTTGCTTGTAGTTGTCAAAGTTGGATAGCTCAAAGGTAGTGAGTCTTCCAATTATTCCTTCAAATGATAATGTGTTGCCTTGTACACACCATAACTCCTGGATGGCTGATACTCTTATAGCATAGATAGGAAGCAAAGTTCTCAAGTATTTGCTACATACTATTTCTTCTACTAACTATCCTCCTAGGCTTCTTATGGCACTTACCACTTCTTTCATCCTTGCTCTGTATTGAGCAACATTCTCTCCTTCTTCCATTTTCATATCATCAAACTTTCCTCTTAGGCTCTCTCTTTTGGCTCTCTTGATATTATCATCTCCTCCATAGATTATTGATAATGTTTCCCACATCTGATGTGCAGTACACCATTATTCGATGTCATCATACTCGACATAGCTTAGTGTTGAAGCAATATCTAACATCGCTTCATTATGCTCCTTATTTTTACTCATGTCATCTGTAGTGAGGTGTCCTGCAAGGTCTACATGATCAACTGTGATTGAGGTCTGTGCATATTCACCTATTGATCTGAGGTGTAGCTTCATTAGACTTTTCCATACAACAAAGTTGTCTTTGTTCAGCTTGGGAACTTCTCTCTTAGACATCTTGATCTTCCTGCTACTAGTACCTTGAAACAAATCAGCAATGTACTCTAATACAAATTGTTAGAATTATTTTAGAATAACTAAGAGGAGGGGGTGAATCAGTTATCCAAGGTCCAATGATGTCCAATACAACTTTTTTCTTCAAATCTTTGATGACATATAACTGAAATTATCATGCATGCAATTAAACATTAAACAATCATGAAACATAAATATGCATCACACCATAGCACAAAGGATTTTAATGACCTAGAAACCCTCAAGGAATAAGAAGGTAAATCTAGAGTGGTGATGATACCCACAAAATAATTACGTAATTGATTTCAACCACTTCTGATTGTTTGCCCTATTAAAGGCCTACCCTATTAAAGGCTACACCACACTGTTAAATGTGACCCTGTTAAAAGATTTCTACACCCTATTAGGAGTGTGCCCTGTTAGAGGACTTAAGAACATTCAACTTAGAATACCACCTTGTTAAAGGATTTACAAAGAGCTATTAGGCTCACCCAAGTCCATGGGATTTATAGTCACCTTCTCAAATGAATCTTTTATCCCTCTCTAAGGATCTCTTATCCTCCTCCTAAGGATCTCTTATCCTTCTCTTGGGGATCTCTTTATCCTTTTCCTAAGGCTTATCTACCTAGCTATTAAGCTAACCTAGCAATGTAGGATTTCAATATCTAATACAATGGTAAGAGAGTATTAGAAGGGTTTTGACCTGATAAAGATTGCAACTCTAACCTTGTAGATTTCATATCACTCTTTAGTCCTTTTCTTTGCTTGGCTTTCCTCCCTTGTAGTGCCGAAAACTTGTTCACCCTTCAAGATCTATCTCCTTGAGTTCTTCCACTTGTTATGCCAATGCATTCCATGATCACTTGATCAACTTAGAGTCTTGATGCTCTGCACTTATTCCTCACTATGTCCTCCTTCACATTAGCCTTCTCTTGGCTTTGACCACACTTGTGACCAACTTCCCCCTTCTCCCTCTTGATCTCTAAGCTATAACTCCTTATATAGAAGTTTTTTTCTTCATTTCCCACTCAAATCTTGATTTGATCTCTTGAAAAATGGTATTGTTTTCCCTCCAAATTTTTTCTTCTAGAAACTTCATGATAAGTCCACCAGCATTCACCTTGAATTGTTTGCATGATTTACATAAAATTTTGTGACATCTACTCATCATCCTTATCATCCAACTAATTCACAAAATTTGATGTAACAAACTTATCGCTATTGATTTGGCAAATCTTTGACTTAACAAATAATGCAGCAACTCAGCATCATTGATTTATTGATGCTTGGCTCCTTTTGTGTACTCAGCTTCTATTTTTATTTTACTGGTGCTCAACACCTACAGCATTTCTACTTTGCTCGACACTTGAATACTTTTTCTGAGTTACTCAGTACTTGATCTTCACTCGGCACTTGAAGATCACTCAACACCTGAAGATCACTCGACACTTGAAGATCACTTGTCACCTAAAGGTTGCTTGGCACACACTGAAGTTAAACTTTCTTAGCTTCAACTAAGAATTTGCTCGGCTTCAACTAGCTTGCTCGACTCTCTCCAATGAACTTAGTTAAACTTTACATCTTTGATATGTCTTAGTGTGTCCATCCTCTATGTCTTATACTATGTCATCAATACACTATTTCATCAATGGCTTACCTGATCCTTATACTTCTTTACAACATCATAACTTCAACCTTTCTCTAGGTGCTCTAGTTACATCTTATTGATTGCCACCTCCTTTTCAATCAACCAATTGATAGTACTTTGATCACTTAAGCAATTGTCATTCCTGCAAGTAGCAAGTTTGACATCAATGAAAAAAAAATGATTGAAAACACTCTTTACTAGTTCCATTATTCTTCATTCATGATCTTTTCAATCATTTCCAACATGACTTTTATGCTCCATTAATAACCAAGAAAGGGCACTTGTACTTATGTGGTCTCCATTGTTGTTTAATTCAACGCATGATTGGATTCATGAATATCATTACAAATTTTGGCAATTTTTCTTTGTCACAACTTCCATCCAATATTTTTTATAGTTTGTCTATTACATTCTTTTCAATATATATAGCATCAAACAAATGCACAATTGAGAGATTCATGTAGTATGGAAACCTACTAAATTGATTTGATTAACTTTTCATTCCTCTAGGAAGTTGGTCATTTATACCTTGACAATCTTCACAAGCATCAATTACATCAATACTAAATAAAAGACAATATCAAAATATAAGTTTCAAATAAAAATCATTAGATGGAATGATATTAGCTTGACAATTCAGACTATTCTACTCCAACTTCTATAGACAAGGTATCATTTTTCATGGCCTTGATGTTGTCTCTTCTTTCCCATTAAAATGATGTTTTTCATTAATTTGATACTTGTGATTATTGTGGAGAAAGTTCCTGAACTCATCGATCACCTTTCCTAAACTTCTTGAATGACAAGATTTCATCTTTGAACTATAAATTGGATATGAAAATTTTCACTTTGTCTGAGGACCTAAAAGATCATGTATAATTATCTTGTGCAACTTAAACATATAATAATGTAATGTTTAAAATATATAATAATTTAATGTGTAAGAACTATAACATACCAAAAATATGTAACCTTAATAATATAACACACCACAAAAATGAGTTAGCCTAGGGGCATCATGTATTTTTCATATAACCATTGCATGGAATTGAAATTTTCTTTGTCTTATTGGTCTAGAGATGTCATACATAGTGATTCCATTCACTAATTTCAATAACTCGTCAATAAGAAGCTCAATATACACATTCATATCTTTAACTTGGTACTTACTTAGTTCAATGAACAAAAACATTAAATAATTATTATGACCATTTTGATGCAGTATCTAAAAATTAATTTAGATAACTATTAAATGAAAAGATACCTATTACAATCATTGAAACTAGTATGTGCTCCTTCTTTATGGACATCCAAGGAGGAATGTTATTGTTAATAACAAAAATAGGCCACACTAAGTAAACATATCTCACATCTCCAAATATATTAACACTATCTTCTGCTAATGAAAACTTTAGATTACCAGGTTGTTCTTTAAATATTGGCCACCTATCTTTTATGTCTTTAAATATATAACTATCTTCTTGCATTCACATAATGTCATCTTGACTTCTATTGTGTGCATGATAATCTATAAAATTGTGCCAAGAGAGTGCACCTAAATAATCATTCAAGATGTGGAATAATGAGAATGTACCAAAGAACCTTGTGAGACACTTTTTTTAATTTTATTTGAACAATATCTACTAATATGACAATCAGGGCATTCTATTACAAATTCATTTTGTTTATAATACAGAGTGTGATAGTAGGTAATTCTCGATAAAAATGAGGTAGAATGTGCAATGGTGGTAACAAAACTCGCCTATCAACTTATAACAAAAAATATGATCTATTAATATAATGAATTGTAATGGCATGTTAACATTGAAGATGACAAAATTGGCATACATTATCATACATGACATTGCTACATTGGATAAACTATTCATAACCTTCAAGTTCACTAACAACACTATAGAAGAGAAAATAATTATTTGGAAGCCTTGGTATAGGGGCCCATATGTCTTCTCAAGTATACATATATCAAGATCATCTTCTTCCATGGGAGTGTTATCCTTGACTTGGATATTCATCCATCCATCTTCCTCTAGTTGGAAATTCACATTGACCAATCGATGAAAATTGTACCCCCCTTCAATGTGACCATGTTTCCTACAATGACTCTAGGATGTTGTGATTATAATTTTTTAATTCTTAAGCCTTACACTTTTTGCAAGGACAATTACATTTATCAACTTTCTTCAAAACTAATACCATAATCTAGCAATTGTCTCATTATTTTATTTAGGATTCATATTGGCACATGTGGTCTTTCTTCATAGGAAACTATTTGGCCTATAAATATACAAAATATAAACATACAAGCATTGGTAGTATCTTGTATATAATAAATAATAATAAAATATTACAAGATTTACAAATAAACACACAAATCATGCTCACAACATTAGGCCAACCAATTTTTACATTCTTTTCCAAATAATCTTTATTCCCCCTTTATTTCTAAAATGTATTTTCCACAATTTCCAAAGGTTACACATTTGTAAATTTAGTTTCATAAAACTCCTTATAGTGATATATTCTAGTGTTTATGTAGTCTCTTGAGCTATCCTCTTTTAGGCCCCATTGATCAACCATGTGACTACATGTATCCCTTAGAATGATTACTCTAGATATTTCTACATACAAAATCATTATTATTGAAACTGCAATGCATGTGCTATCATCCATTTGATAGTTTTTATCATCTAAGCATATAGAATCCCCCAAACTCATTCACTCCCACACATTAACCTAGGGCTTTCTCTAGCAATGACTTCTTGGAATAGTGATGCAGGAGCACCCTAACCATCACCATTGAATTTTGATTCATTTTAGTATATTTTAATTCATGATAGGATTATTTAAATAGTTCTTTAAATCTCATGTAAGTATGTGTTCAATTAAGGTCATGTAGACCAAGGTTATGTTTTAGTTAATGTTGGTCAAAGGAAGTAAATGACCCTAAAGGTGGAAAATTCCATGCAAGGCAACAAATGGATTAAAATTTAGTGTTAAAATGTTCATTGAAAGCCTTTAGACCTATTTTAGGTACCAAGTAGACATGTGGTAGCATAAAATGCCAAAATGCAAAAAAATGTTGTAAAATGTTGCTACGTTGTCAAAAATGTTGCTGACAACATGTTACAACATGACAGTTTTTAGAAGATGGAAGGTCAACCATCTTGGATGAAATCTTTGAGGATTTGAAAGATCATTTCATTACATAAGAAATGAAATCTCATCTCAAAGGGGGAGAATGAGATATACAGAGGATAAGTGAAGGGTATGGTGTGTGGTTGTAGATAATATAATCAGTTTTTTTGTGAAATCTGCTAGTATACTTGTATTTGAATATAGCATTGGTGCATCCCACCTTACCTCATGGATGTGATAGTCTTAAGATTTCTACCTAGTTGAATGAAATCTATAATAAATACTAATGTTAAATGCAGGCCTAGCCTAATTGGTTTATTGTCTAGATGTCTTTACCCACTAGTTGGATAGTAAGTTGTATATAATTTCAGGGTGAAGTACCATAGTGGCGACATGGTCTCATTGTGTGGATTTAGGGAAGGTTTAAAGTATTCCTTTGTTGTTTGATTTTTCCCTCTCATGGGTTTACACCATAACCCTGATCCCTATAAAGGAGATGGCTAAGGATCAATAAGTATTTGTTGTTGCATGAAGAACATAATGGACCAACACTCAAGAAAATGTGACAGAGGTTTGTCTAGAGTTTGTATGTGTGTTTGAAATTTTTTATTAATTCATGGGATGCTTAATAATCCATTGGAAGAGTCAAATATGTGAGATATTAGAGCTTTGAAGTTAGTTTCTTAAAATAGAAGTGAAACCCTCATTGAGACAAGGATTTGAAGGATCATCATTCTCCACATTGACTAGGAGCCCAAAATTTGGAAGTTTTAAAGCTTGTGATAAGATAAATGTGTTATCTAGTTCACTTTTGCAATTTCCTTGAGATTTTTGTGAGTTTGAAGTTTGAGTGTGTCTTTTAGGTCTATTAGCTTCAACTAGATCCTATAGTTTGAATGCCTTAATGAACAATTGGAAACCTAAGATTGTGAAGTTTAGTAGAACTTAATAGTTGGTATCTAAATCCTCATTTAGTTGTAGTGGTTGTTTTAAAATATTTTGATTTCTTTCCTTTAAAAGCCCCAAAATAGGGCTACAAGGAAGAGCCCCTTATTAGGTCGATCTGTTAGTTTGGTATATGGATCCCACTAAGGTTCATGAAACCTTATGAATGGTTGAAATCACATTATTTGTGATTAGTTAAGCCCATTGGAAGAATTTGGGGTGTAGAGTTTGTGAAAGATTCTGGAGGGTGTCCAAAGAATAACTCTTATGATCCTATAGTCATTATTCCATTTTTAGTAGCCATTTACTAGATGATATTATTTTTGTTTTTCTAAGTTCCCATAATTGGTTGAGTACCAAAAATAGTGTACTTACCTTTATATAATAATTTTTGAAGTCATAGTTATTATCTTACATCTGGTTTTGAGGGCACATTTTTTTGTGATGCAAACCTAGGCTCCATTAAATAAAAAGAAATACAAAATTTGTCTAGCATATTGATATCAAGCAAGCCATTATTCTAAACTAACACTATTAAAAATAAAGGCAATGGACAAGTCATATTTCTATTCAATAATTATTGAGGAGTTCAAGAATAATAGAAAGTGGGAGATAACCTATACACAAAATATATAACACCTTGAAAAACAAAAATTGTGAAAGATTGATAAGTAGCGTGACAAGAACAAAGGGTATGATCAATCAATAATTGAGTTTTATATAAAAAAATTTTACAAAGGTCAAAATAGAGGATGTTATCAAGCCCTCAAGTAGATTCATTTTGACAAGTCAAGGTTGGATGGTCTAGCTTGGGCTATCAAACCATTTAGCCAAACAACACAAAAATGCCATACATAAAATGAATGTAAATAACCACATGTTTATTTATGAAAAGAGAAACCCAACATGCATGTGGGCCTTCATATATCCATACTCATTGGCATCACATGAAGACAAAGTATATCGTGGGCTTATTACAATGATTTACAAAATTAAAATCTTTTATAACTATTTTCACCGAACTACTGTTGATGATTTTTTTATTCCTCTATGTGCTTAGATATTAAACCCCATCAATGGAGGTGATCCCTATTGAGCTCTTGGATCCTAAAATTAATATAGTGTGCATACAAGTTGCTAAATATTAAAGAGGTTCCACATCTTGGTACATATCGGTGTGAATCTATCTAGATGTTGTGTTTTCCTTCCAACATATAAAAATTTGTAGCTCTATAAGGCTTAGAAAGGTTTTGCATGCTTTTAGTATCAAGTCTAGTGTGATTTTTTCTTAGACAATCCCATGTTACCTTGATATACATCACACTATCCTATTCAAAATGAATAATGTGACCCCTAAACAAACTCTAGGGTAAAATAAAAATTCAATTCAAATATATGGATGAAAGAGAATAGACTTGACTTAATGATTGGTGAGTGTAGGAGAAAAAACCTAATTTATTTAATAATCAAATATTGAAGTTGTTAATAATGCCCACGAAAAGTCCTATAAACTAGGAAGGATTATCTCTTACAATAGTTTAGGTACAAACATCACTTTCTAGCATCATTTCTCCTTTCAAAGAAAGATAGATTATGGTGTACATAGTAATGGAGATATGCTAACCATCCTAGTTATTATGGTACAATTAAAATCATTAATTTTTAATGTTTACTTCTTTGGTATAGAAATTGATCTAAGTTGCGTCCTTTCAATGGTTGAAAATATAAAAAGAGTTTGCTACCATTGAGATTCCACAAATAAGGTTCATTCAAACACAAGAATACTTATTCTATGCATCGATTCATAGGTTCAGTACTCATGTTCAATAATTAGTTATTACAAGTTATTACAAATCATATTTTCTTTAAAAATCATGGGTAATAAATGAAGTGTTCATGGAAGCTTTTCTATGCACCTATACAAACCTACCCTCATGCTACTTCTGTGGGCCATAAATATCCACATTGTATGTAAGCTACTAGCTATAATACATTGTCAAAACCCTTCCTTTTCCATTCAAAACAAAATCAATCAATTAAAATTTATTAACTTCTTCTGATATTCTTAACAAAATTTACTAACACAATCAACCAAAATTTACCTTAAATAGCATTGATTAGAAGTGGTGCCCCTTCAACCCTCTTATGTGCTCATTATTTGTCATGCCAAAATAAAATGAAGTTTCACTTTTCTTTTATTCTTTTATATCCCAGCAATGTCAAAATTTTGATGAAAGTACTTAAGTGTCATCAAAATTTTGACAAAAAAATTACGTCGCATCAAAATTTTGACAAACATTTCAAGTATCATTGATAATTCAATATTTTTAGGGTCATATTAAAAAAATTGAATATGACAAGCCAACTTGTCTTTTCCTCAAAATTTTAGGTAAAAAATGGGACCCAAATATACTAGTGGTCTAAAGATGTAGGAGGGGCAGGCATTAAAATATCAAATTTCAAGGGATAGATTTGGGAGCAAGGTTAATTTAGTGAATGATTAGATTTCCCAACCTAAAATGGGTCAAAATTTTGACTCATAAATATGTTTAATCCCTAGATCTAGTTTATTTTTTTAGAGAGACTCATCCTCTAAAAGGATTGAGGTTCTAGAGTTTCCTATTGAAATGAAAACATATTATAGAGGAAAGTTTGTCATCGAATCTAGGGGATGGCAAAGATACTTTACTCTAGATAGGCTCATGGGGAGGATATAAGGCCCTTGATCTTTGTCCTTTCCTCCATCTATCCAAATCCTATTTGGAAACAAAATGGGGATCTAAGGTTAGGTATTATGTGACTTTTGAGGACAATAGGATAAGCTAGAAATGGAAAGATAAATAAATTATGAGGACATTCTACTGCTAGATAAAAATCTCCTCCAATAAATTTTTTGTTTAAGGAAAAATTTCTTTCAGAGGAGGGAAGAATTCCCTAATCTAGGCTAGAAGTAATAATGGGGAGTATACTCAAAACTAGTTTATATGTTTTTAGAATCTCATCAAGTTTTTTCTAAAAGCATTCTTCCTCTTAGATTATGTTTGGATAAGTTTTGTCTCCCTAAGGTAGGATTTTTTTCTTGGATAGTCCTTCACCAAAGGACCCTCATTGCAAAAAGATTAAGGAAGTTTTAATTTTAGGGTCCAACTAGATGTCTACTATGTGAAGCTAAGGAAGAAACTAGAGATCATATCTTCCTTCATTTTTCTTATTCACCTATTTGTTGGCAATGGATTTTCTCTCAATTATTTCTAGTGACAACTTTCCCTAACTCCATACTCAATATGCTGATGTTTTGAATAGTGCTTCCCATGTTTGCAATCTTTACCTTGTTTATTTTGGATCTAAGAGATACTTGTACTCATGTTATTATTTCTACATCTGAGATGACCTAAGGGTCAGACATTATACATTGATTTTAGTATCATAGATGTTATACTACTATATTGTGTAGTTGATCATATTTGCATGTTGATGCCATTTTGAGATGATAGTATGTGTTATGATGATATCTAGTTATCCAATATTTGGATATATCTCTAATTATGTTATATGTTGGATTAAATGCTATGGTGGTTTACTTCATTCTTACTTCATTATGTTGTATATGAATTTGAGTGATGTAAATGGATTATTTCTATATTATTGAATAAATGGTTAAATTAGGTATTTAATGCACTTATGCTTCAGCTATGTTATTAAATGCAATTGCACTTGATCATGTGTTTTAGTGAGTAAGATTTATATCCTTGGTAGTGATACATGAATTTAATGATTTAGCTATTCATATTTTACCAATGCCATCCCTGTTTGGTCAATGTATCTTATTTAAATGTTTAAATTAAACCTTCCAGTGATTTGATAAATATGGACTCCTCTACATTATGTGACTAGACCTATGAATGTGTTTGTGTATTTAGAGGTTCACATTGTCATGAAGGTTATTAAGGAAATTTCTATGATTTTATGTTTTTAGGGTTTAATTAATTGATTTTAAATTTCTAGCAGCTTTTCCATATATGAATTCCAATTACCTAGAATAGCATGTTTTCATTTGGGTTGATTCAGGGTCTACCTAGTTCTATTGTTTATTTACCCTAATTGATTATTCACTCAACAAGTGTATAAGTATTGAAAGAGGAAATTAATTCCTTACTTCTCACATTTGGAAATTGAGAATTTGAATTTCTTTTCTAAAATCCTCTTTTGGAGGATTATGTTTATGTTCAATGTGAGAGCTATGATCGTGGGATCTTCGTGAGACCAGTCTCATTAGATCTAGCTCATAGAGACCTTTCTTTTTCTTTATTTCTAGTAGCTTCTATGGGTTATTTATTTTTTTATGTTGACTCCTATTTCTTTCCCTTTTGTTGTTAGGTAGGGCTCTCCCATTTTTGTGTTTCAGCTCCATTTTTTATTTTTCTTTCGTAGTTGTTTGTTAAGAGGATAAAAATGAGTGTTACCCTCTATTTTTGTTTGTTTGTTCTACCCAGTTGGTTGGGTATGAATGTTTTCCCTATTTTGGGATGAGGTTTTGGGGTTTTATAGGATTATGTTGGTCATTATTGCATACGATGTCTAAACAAAAATTTATTGGATTTTATGAATTTTGTGCCCTTAGACCAAATGGGTTTTATTTTTAAAGTTTTGCAATTTTGGGGTTTTTACCTTGATTTGTGTGTTGTCATGTTTTCTCAAGTTTTCTTGGCATGATGTTGATCATAGACATGGACCATCCATTGGGATGCTAGTTAGATCATTGTTAAACTTTTATGTTCCATTGAGATCTGTACCACATGTAACACCCCACCAAGGGATCCAAAAGAATAAACTTAAAGTTTTACTAAGTTTTCCAAACATTATTTTTTAAACAAGAAGAAAGATTAATCACACACATTGAACACATAGTAGCGGAAGCAACAACATACAATCAACTATAAGCATACATAATAGGTTACATTCCTTGAGGATCCCAAGATGTTAAGTCACATTCAAATTTAATTCATTCTAAGTCTAACAAATACCACATCCACATGAAAGAATAATTAAAAGTCCAATGTTCATTTAAATAATATACATTTGTTCTAAATGCCTCTTGGCTAATGAAATTTGGAATGCTCAATCATCCACTGTACATGTCACAAGGTATGAATGGCTAAAAGAATATACATATGTGACAATAGAATTACATCATCCTCCTTGGATCTATGATACAATAAATGAAAGCATTGTTAGAGTAATTAATTAATTATTTATTCTATTTACTTAAGCTTACTTAGGTTAATGCATATTTAGTATTTAATGCATGTAGTGATGAGTTGTTGACAACATAGGAGTTTGTTCCCTTCTAGCATGTTCCACCTTTTTGTGGAAGAGTGCTTAGTTGTCAACCTTATCTTCCACCTCTTTCCAGCTTGTTCTACAAGCTTCTATGAGGCCTTTATATTCAGGCTCTCTCATTGTATCACACATCTCATTCCATTGTAAATACAATTTCATTGTTTTGCATTATTTCTCTCTCATGTCCATTTAGGGTTTTTCTCAAGCTCCATCTCTTCCTTCTTGATTTCCCTTCAACAGGTTATTTGCATGCAGGTGCTCTTGGTGAACTGTAGAGTTGGATTTCATCAACTCCTACAAGCATCCACCATAAAAGATATAAACCATCCATCATAAAATATAACCATCCATTATAATGGTACATAGATAGAATGAAAAGAAATGCAGATAATGAAGCTCCAGCCACAGTGACAATGAACAAACCTCAATGGTAAGAGTAAAAAGCACTACCACCTGATCGCATGAAACCTAAATGGATCACTCCCACCATGTTGAGGAGATAGTCTCAAGTCCCAAATAAAATATCAAACCAAATATGAAAAGTACTCTCTAAGTCTAGAAAATCCTAAAAGTATTCTAACTCAAGGGTTACAAGATAGATTAACATCTATACCCAAAGACATACAAGACACGTAGGAAACCTATTATGTAAATGGGCAAGTGTCATTGCACAAATCATGCTAGAGTTACCCTAGCAATCTCTTAGGACCTTGGCCCCCTAGTGATCCCTATGTGGCCACTAGTATTCGTTTGTATTGACAAGGCATACTACGGATGTAAGGTTACAAACAAACATTCTCTCTACTCCCATCCTAATCTATACTAGCACTTGAGGCATGGGCTAGAACATACAAAGACTCTTCTTAAGTTCATTTTACTCTTATTTAGTGTAGTGTTTTCACTTATTAAACAACTTACAATGGGTTACCCTAGGAACCATTTAGGGCCCCGACCCCCATTGCAAGCCACTTCCTAACATTACATATAGATTACTTACCCTAAGCTCATGAAATAACAAACCAAAGAATCATAGTAAAATCACCTTAGTCCTATACAAGTGATTGGAAAGCATCAAAAGATAATTCACAATAACACATAAGTTCTCTATGAGCAACTGGAAAGCATCCCAAAAATATTGATCGAAGAGTCAAAATGGTTAAGTCAATTATGTTATAACATTCACCAAGAACAAATCATACCAAACACCTCAATTCTATAAAAGCAACTAGAAAGAAATCCAAATACAATTGATTGAAGACTCAAAATGGTTATATCAGATAGGTTACACCTTTCACCTCAATTTCACAAGATAACACTAGAAAGCAATAATAATCAATAGATCAACACACATTATATAGCATGCAAGACACATTACCATGGTGAAGTATAAAAGATCGAAATCAAATCATCATAACCTCATAAACACAGAACTCCCAAGCCTTTGGTAACATCCTAAGACTGGTCAACACTCTAGTCAACCCAAACCCAAAATATAGACAACATACAGATAACAAAGTGTAGGTTTCATAGTTTGGTTTGATTTGAAAACACATTGTTGAGTTAATAGTAAGGTTTCAGTTTTCATTTTCTCAAATTATTATAATTACTATGATTTTTGAATAATAAATTTTCTCTATTGGGTATCTGCAGGATCATGGTCAACCAAACTATGCTCTTAAGTGGCAATAAAAAATCAAAAAATCAGGGTTATGTCAACTTGATGTGCAATTTTCTTTGTTATTAACTTTATATCAAAAATTTGAGAGAAAAGAATCTCTAGAAAATTGAATCTAGTTTCTAAACTACTAGGACTTATGTCAAAAAAAAAAATTGATTGATCAAAATTTTGAATTTTAATACAATATTACAAAAATTTTAGAACAAAAATAAGAAGTAGATGTATGTCTGACCACCTTAATCAAAATCAAATAATAATATTTTTTAATAACATTCTAGATATAAGTAGCAGACTCATGCCTAGATGTGACATATGTTTGGGTATTTTTATTCTAAATAAATAATAATAATTAATTTTTGAATTTAGTATTTTTGGAAATAAAAAATTCTCATGTTTGACCAACTTAACTAATTCAAAACTCTACAAAATTTAATTTTTCGTTTATTTTCCTTATAGTAGAAGAAACATAGAATGTGATGCATCTTTTGGATTTAAAAAATGTTGTACAATTTGAAAATTATAGTTGTTTTTCAAGTAGTGTGTCACTCAACACTTTATACATAAATCCATTAGAAAATAAGTAATAATTACTTACTAAACTCATAATTTGACAAATTTTATATTTATTGAAAGATAAAAACATTCTTTAAAAACCCTTTTCATTTCATCAAATTTTGGTGAAAAAAAATCATCAGGTACATGTTTGAAGTAAAAATCACATAAAAACAAGCCAAAAACACATTTTTAGGATGTTTTTAATATTGAGGATATAGGGTTGGTATCAAAAGATGTAGTAGATCTTATAAAGATAATAATTGTTTTCATTTAGTATTAGGGTGGGTAAGAAAAAAGTTGGAATATATTTTGAAATGGTTTGAGATATTTCAGAGCTACATATTTTTCAGATCACCACTTTTTGGCACACCATGATCCTGCACATATCGTAGTATTACATACCATTTTCATATATCTGAACTATATAAACACATTCAAGTTTATAAAAGAAAACATTAATTTTCCCAATTAATTTCTTTGATTTTTAATTTACTTTAGAATTATATTTAAATAATAAAATAATAAATAAAAATTTTAAATTTTAACAATACTCATTAAAATTATTAATGATTATTATTATCAATTATTACCATAATAATTTTAAATTTATCAAACTTTGGAAAAACTTTCCCAAAAACTAAACTTGTTAAAAATAGAAACCCACCAACAATATAAACTTTCCAAAATGGAAACATACTAAAAACATAAACTTTCAAAAAATAGAAACCTGCTAACAATAGAGACTTTCTAAAAGTAAAGACCTACTAAAAATAGAAACGTGCTAAAATAGAGACTTTTTAAAAATAGAAATATGTTAAAAATAGAGAATTTCTAAAAATAGAAACCTGCTAAAAATAGAGACTTTCTAAAAATAAAAACATGCTAAAAATAGACTTTCTAAAAATAGAAACCTACTAAAAATAGAGACTTTCTAAAAATAGAAACATGCTAAAAATAGAAACCTGCTAAAAATAGAGACTTTCTAAAAATAAAACATGCTAAAAATAGAGACTTCCTAAAAATAGAAACTTGCTAAAAATAGAGACTTTCTAAAAATAGAAACCTACTAAAAACACAAACTTTCCAAAATAGCCCTGATATAAAAATCCGAACCAACTAGTCAAATTCTATAAAACTAAATTTGTTTTCTTTTCAAAACCCAAAACTTGATTTAATAATTCCATATACGAAACCTCAATTTAACAATAAGGGTTTCAATTTAACTCTTTCACATATGTATTCAAGAACAGAGAACAATAAATCTTAAGAAAAGGGTTTTCTAGTTTCCAATTTGTATATAGATGTTTCCTAAGAACAATGAATAGCCAAATCCAACACAAAGTTTTCAATCATTAAATTGCTTACAGAAGTTCTCAAAAATGAAGAACAATAAATATGCAAAACAAAGGTCTCAACACAGAAGAATTCTAAAAACAAAAACACAACAAACATAGAGAAGATAGGGATTCAAAGGATGGAAAACCACTGTACAAATAAACCACAAGATCTTATCTCGATCTAATGCTAAAACAACAATCACATGAAACACGCAAAACAATCCCCTTTCTCTAAAAACTTCCTTCTTCAAAATTGCTACTCCAAAACTTGTGTAATTGTATAATGAGCTCTAGATCTTTGATAAAGAGTTCTCCCTTAATTTGGGGCCCTTATTGTGCAATCACACAATCTCTGATAAAGAATTCTCCCTTAATTTGGGGCTCTAATTGTACAATCATGTTAGAGAACTCACTAATCAATTAGCGTTTATTACTTGTTATCTTTTACCTCTTCATGCACAAACTTTTAGATATTAAAATATCTTTATTAAATTAGTTAGCTTTCTCGCTTTATTTAATTTATTATATTTTAATTTCATGCATACAGTTTATGAAATTTAATTAAAATAAATTTTATTAAATTATGTTTTATCTCTCTTATTAAATCATGAGACACTAATAATATATTTATTAATTCAACTAACATTATTACTTAGAGTTTATTAATTTAAAATAAAATTCCTAAATAAATTATTATTAAATTAAATAAATATAAAACACCAAAATTAGAACTATATATTTATCATTTTCATGCACATTTATTGAATTATGAAATAACTTTATTTAATTTCACTTGACTTCTCTTTTTAATTAATTTATTAAATTTTAATCTCATGCACAGTTTATGCAATCTTAAAACTTTTAATAAATTAATATCTTTTTCCACTTCTTAATTTATTTTCAAATATTTAATTTGATATTTATTATCTTAAATAATAATATTATTTAGCATTGATTTAAAAGTGAACTTTAAATATATTATTATTAAATTAAATAAATATTATCACGTTCTAAATTTATACTTATAACTTTTATCCTCAAATTTAATTATTTTTATTTAATTAATTTTCTAATTAATTAAATATAATTAAATATTAAAATATCATAATAATTTTTTATTAAATTAAATCATTAATTTAATATTTTAATTAGACTTAATTAATAGAAAATTCACCAAAGACTCAAAATAAAATATGAAATCCCATCATAGAAAAACACATACAAAATCAAACTAAAGAGTTATAATTACGAATTAACATCATTCGACACATTCGAAAGGTACACAACTCAGATAATTGTCCTAATTTTCTAAGACAAATGACTTAAAAGGTTTAGGATTTGGACTTAAGAATTTATCTCCCCTCTCTTACCATTGAGATAATGTGGTAGTGTACGCTCATCCCGGCAATTCAAGAAAGTTGATACTCGGTACCTATAACTTGCATAAAATTCATGCATGTACAAACACAATATTCTAAGCTAAATAGGCAATGGCAGGGAATGGTGCATTGTGTAGATCTCGACTAGCAGGTGACTACGACTCTCTTCCTTAACCACATCAGAAATGCTATACATAAAGAAAACATACACACACACCATACGCATGTAGTATGGGGTAAGTATTTATAAGAAAACACATATGATAATCCATCTAACTAATCATCATCAATTACTGAAAACATTCTAATAATCATCAAACATAAAACTAGCCTAAAAGAGTTCCGCAAGAATAATCAAAATGCAAACTAGGGGCAAGCACTACACCACATCTGTCCTCCTAAGTTGTGATTCAATTGAGTGTTACATTTTTCTCGTGTTCTCATCCAGCCTTTATGTTATGATCTTCATGATGGTGGTGTGCTACACATGAGTATGTGTGCATACATTGTTGGGTGACTTATGAGGCCTGATCTTCCATGGTTTTCTAGAAGTGTGATTATTGGAGGTTGGGTTGGGGATATGCATGTCTACAGGAACTCATTGTTGGATGAGCATGGGTGGGTAAAAGTATAAAGCTATGTCACCTTTTAGGATGGCTTATTAGAACAAATGAATTTGAGTATTTCTATCTAAAAATATATATTTTTCAAACATATATGACCTAGATAAAATCATTCTAGCTAAGTTATATATATTCTCACACTTTTCTAATTGGAAATGTCTATTAAATTCATGTGTTACACTAGATTGTATCCAATTACTAGAGAAATAAAATTATTTTAGAAAAGTTTTGCTTCAATAACTCTTACTATTTTTATGATATTATTTTAATAAGAAATAAATACCATTTTATAGACCTTGGAGTCAATAATATTCTCGTATACAATTTCTAGTGTTTTAATTAGATATAGTATATTGTATTTAAAAAATTCTACAAGCATGCATTTTAACACTAAAAAGATGTTGATTTTGAGAAAGAAAAATATATTAAAATATTTCTAGAAGAGAAAGTCATCATCAAGAATGTATAATTTTTCTCTTAGTTAGAATATATTTGTTTTGAAAAATATGGTGGGAGATGAAAACTATTGATTTCATGTGAGTTGAATTTGAATCATTATAAAAGAGAAAATATAGGTCTAAAGCCAATTTTTATTTTTAATTGTTCTAGCTATATATGTTAACTATAACATAGTCTGAGATCAAAGGGAAATGAGTTTATTTCCATATAGTTTTGTGGTGGGAGCTAGACCCCTTATTTTCAACATCTAAAAAATTATCTATAAAAATTTGAAAAATATATCAATTCCTATTCCAAATAATTATTAAAAATTATAATCCTAAACTTTATCCATTTGTACACATTTCATTAGTTTACTTCATTTTCAAATTCAAAATAATAATACCAATTTATGTCATTGAATGTGAACAATTATAGTTTTCTTAGCCTTTTCCTTTACAAAAGAGTGACACAGGTTTGTGCTTTTACATGGGTAGGGTAGGGTAGGGTAGGGTAGCACCATGGAGGGGCTTATATCTCACAGCCTAGTGATCATTGTGCCTTGAGGGTTGGAAGAGGATGTTTTAATCAAATGATAATTAAATAAAATACTGGGTGATAATAAAATTAAGATAATAAAAAGATTTTGAATTTTTCTCCTTCCGTTGGGAAGTGAGACCTGCCAATACTAGCTTGGTTATTCTATGCCAAGTGACTCTCCATGATGTCATATCCTACATAGTAACCCATTGAGTGTCTGACCAAGACTTGTAGTACTTGCATTATCTCATGACCTTAGTTTCAATCATCATTACTATCTAGTGTGAGTGTAAGCCATAGATGTTTACTTTATGTGTGTCTATGGGTGGTTCATTATCTCCTATCATGCCCAAAATTTAGAGCAAAATACAACTAAATTTTTTTAAATTTTTTTTGAAGGGAAAAGTTAGAAAACACATATTGTCACATGCATGTTGCAGCTAGGACAATGATTAGTTAGGTGTTTAATATACACCTACCTAGGGTCTATGAACAATGGTTTTATTCATAGGGGAGTACAAACTTCAACCACTATAATGGAAGTGAGCCTATAGGATGGTCGACATTAACAACATGGTTTAAATGCTTAACTCATATTGGTGCTATGAACATATTCTTCAATTGTTTGATAGTTTGGATTTTGATCATGATTAAATTGATAGGGAAACTATACTTGGGTGTTGACATTTGTTAGGGTTCCTTAGAGTTACAAGATGCACATACATCTATTGTGAGGGTGTAGTATAGTTGAATCTATATAGAAAATAACTTTTAATATAAGAGTTTGTATATATCAACCTAGAATTTTAATCTTAAGTATATGTGGCATTAGTGAGGTATAACCAATATATGATTAAATTATTTCTGTACTAGTCTCTAACTCATTAGATATCAAGTAAATTACACAATGCATCCACCACTAGTTCTATCTCATAGTTCCAAAACCTCTCTAACCATATCCCACATTTCACTTTCCCACCAATTAAGTTTTATGTGAATTAGACTAGCTAACTAACATTAACTACTAACAACCTATCCTCCATATTATTAATAATCTAGATTATTTACTTTTAAAATGTAGATACCCTACTTATCTATTAAATATTTAATTTCCTAGCATTTTGACAACCCACCAATGTGATCTCAAACTACCAATTAATGTTATTTGATGCCCCTCTTCTTGCATTCTCAGACCCCACTTCCATGCACAACTTAAAAATATCTACGTTCCTCATTTCCTTCAAATTAATAGATGTCATACTAATTAATTCTATAGAAGGTTTACTAACATATAATATTAATAAATATATATACTAAATACCCTATAATAATTACATTACCCAAAATATACTAACATGCACATCTTCCCTTCCCAAACTTAAATTTCCCCTTACTAAATTTTTGAACTATCCTACTCATATGAAATGTCCAATTAATTCAAACCCCTTAAATTGTTACTAAGATCATATTCATTTTAAGCAATAAATACTACATACTTCCGACTAAACACTAACTACTAATTCCTTATACTAACTACCTAATAACCTACTTACTAATCTTTTTATACCATTAAGTCTCGACTAATATAATTTACCACTAACCCACAAATATTTCTAACTTTAATGCTTCTATCCCAATTACTAACTATCCTTACATCCATAGGTATTAGCTTTTCCTAAACAATAATCATTTTAATGACCACTTTATTTATTGTTAGGAGTTCCATTTCACAAATTTTGTCAAAACTAGTTTTAAATTTACTAATTTCCTAATTTAAAAACTAAACTACTAAACCATAGTACATATGCTCACACTACTAACTAATTCCCTATATCCCTACTTACCTCTACTTCTATGTCCCACATGACTCATCCTCAAACTCTTCGCAATGTCCACGTGGCTAGCTAAGGTTGATTTCCAACAACCCTCACCTATCACTTCATTCCCAACATTTTAACTTCTTACCAACTCCTTATAACTCCCCATACACCATGTCACCAAGCCTCCCCTTTTCAAATCACATCACACTACTTTGGCCCATGTAATCCCTCCATCCACACATGTTGGGCCAACAATAAGAGCTCATGGTCCAAGTTGGGCAACTAGGTTAGAGTGTTAGGAAGGTCTCTCCAAAGCTAGAGATGTGATATATTGAATGGGAAAAGGGTCAAACCCCAAGTTGGTCCCCCTCCCACATCTTTTTTTTGGTGTATTTTATATAATATTTCAATGCTTTTGAGTCAAAGGTATATTATACATAGGTATTATGCAAATAAATATAGAGGGGTATTTTTTTGGAAAGTGATATATATATATATATATATATATATATATATATATATGTATGTATGTATGTATGTATGTATGTATGTATGTATGTATGTATGTATGTATGTATGTATGTATGTATGTATGTTGCTTAGACTCAAATCATAGGATTTTTGATTTCCAAACTTATTCAAATTTGAGGTCATTCTATATATATGAAGTCTTTATTATTAAATTACTATTAAGTAGATTCCTAAGAATATTCCTTTCATTATTATATTGGTCTATATTAGCTAGGATTTTTATTACTCTTATCTCACACAAAAGACAAGGAGTTGAATATGCATCTACATCATGTTTCTCTCATGATTTTTTGTTGTTGTCAAGATATCTATTAGTTCCATTTCCCCTAATCAACTATGGTATGGTAGGTCTTAATGTAGTAGCGACATGATAGTGATATATATTTAAATACAAATTCTAGAATAGTGAAGCCATTAAAATCATTTGAAAACAACATTATTATTCAAGCAATGCCATGAAGCATGTTCTAGGTAACTTTTATAGTTTTTCTTTCTTGTCATTAATGGAACATAAATGGTATTTCTTATTGAATGAATTCATAGTGCAATCTCTTTACATGACCATTTCTTGAATATATTTTCTTGTATTGATTTTTGAAATGAATGGATGACATGGAAACAAGATGTTTACATTCCTTAAGTAACAATAGAAATGGCTATTTGTATGAATCTCTTTTACATCTCACTTATGTCTACTATGATAAATCAATCCTACCTTTTCAATACAACTAGAAGAAGAATATTAAATCTTGTAATACAAATACATAAGATAATAACCAAATCCTTTCATGTCTTCCATGAAACCCATCCTTCACAATAATATACATAAAATGAGGATCTTGTCCTTACAACAAAAAAAACACACAACAATGGAAATTTTGTCTTTTCAAAAAAGTGTTCAATGACATGAATAAGGATTCATCCTTTTGCAATACATCACACAAGACATATGATTCTCTCCACCAGTACAAGGGAATAACCCTAGCTTCTTCTTGGATACCAAGAGCACTAAACTTGCAAGAAAAATAATAATCTACACATGAAACATGGAGTCTCACCTCCCATATTAGGCTTCTAAGAAGCCACCCACCAAGTTAGGGAAACAAGGCTGAAACAAGTTACACTCAAGCACCAACAATGCATACAACATATAGTTACAACGCATATAAACTTCCTTCAAACGCTTAGCACAATGATTCACCATTGGAATCATGAAGCAATGTGTGAATGCGACCTCTCCAAAGAGGAGAATTCCATATCCATATACACATATAAATTTGCAATTGCATAATGCCTCTTCAAGGCTATCAAAATGCATTCTCCTCATCACATCAATAAACTTATACCTCCCATAATACAAACAAGGCATATGGCTTCAATGGAGCCCATACTCCAGGAACAAACTAATCCCTCTCCAAGAGGAAAATATATCAACTTCAATGTTGAGCCCAACTAACCCCTCACCTAATTCTTCTCTTCCCTTGCAAGGGTAAGTGAAGCCTTCACACCCATTAATATTCATACACACAAAAATAAGGAAAAATCTACAAGAGATATTCATCACAAAAAATGGCACATGCTAACAATCTCAACACAAAAATATGACATAAATTTCAACATAATATGAATAAGAATAACTTCATTAAGAAAGTGAAATGAGAGTTATGGAATGGGCACCAACCTTGGTCCAAGCTAAAGGAAAAATGAAAGTTGTTGCAGAGCTTCCTTCTCCTTAGTCCTTCAATCTTCCAAACCCTAATTGTCTCTAAACTTGGAGAGTGGGTGAACATGCCATTAGTTTTTCCAAGTCCACTGAAAAGACTCTCACACTATCAATTTTTGGAAAAAACATCAAGCCACTATCTCTTACAACTTTTTCCCTACCAAATTTTCTACTTTTGACTAAGTGGAAAGATGGGGATGAACTCATGGGACAAATCAATTTTTGAATTGGTAGAAGAATACATTGGTTAAGGCCTCCCTAGGCTATCTAAGCACTAAAATGGTCAAATTTAGGTCCCTAACATGTTATGTTAACATAAGGGTAGCTTATTTTGCAAAAATGGCACTTTGGGACCACTCATTTCCCCTTAAAAATTCTTGTCAAGATTGAATTTGAATTTCCCTTGATGGCGACCCATCCTATCCTTTCTCCAAGTGGATTTACTTAATCTTATGAAAGGTAATTAGTTTAAGGTTAAGTGTAACCATGATCAAAACCCTAGGTGACATGTCATTGACACACAAATAATTACAAATGTCAAGTGAGACATTTAAAACATATTGCACATCACTGTGACATATCCCTAATATATTCATGACATTAAATTTACCACAAAAATGCAAGCTTACATTTACAAATAAATACATCACAATGAGGATTTTGAATCTTCCAAAGATTCCCCTTGGCTATACTATGTCCACATTAGTTTGGACCTTATTTCCTTGATTAAATTTCATAGTTCAATTGCCTACACACTAAACTTGAACATTAGTAGCCCAATGAAAATTCATATAAAATTCATGTATATAAGTGCATGAAAATTTCATATTAAATGATTCACCTTAACATCATAATTAATTTTTATTTTCTAATCATTTTCATATAAAGCATTTAAATAATTAAAATATTAGAATTTTCATATCAACATTAATATCTAATCAAATGATCCAACTAACATTCTAAATGACATCATAATCCATCACCTATAATGATGAAATGTTGAATCTATACTGTTAAATCAGCCAACATGAAAGTCAGTTCCAAATACATATCTTAAGTCAAAGTCAGCAAAATACAAACATCACAACTAGTATCCTTTGATTCAATTAAATATGGTTTGATTACTAAAAATATCTTGTTATCATTATGAGATAATACATTCTAAGGTGTATCAATCATGTCAGGTAATCAAGATGTTTGCATAGTCACATAGTTTCAAAATCAATCATAGATTAAATCTATTAAATTTTATTGGGCCATAAAATCTATCCTCGTGAATATTCACCTAATACTACTTCCACAATAATTAACGCATTACATTAAATCATATCAATTTCTACCATTTAGACCCTTATCTAATTTTGATAACAAATTTCATCTATGACTATTAGTAATATCATAAGGGTGGGTGTTGATTCATCTTCTATAATAACCATCTAGTTCAATTATCCTAATGGGCCATAAATTATCATGAACCCATCGATATAGTTTCTAAGTTATGATGCCTCGAGCCTTTATTCCATAGGGTCTTAGCTTATCAAACTAATATAATTCTAAATAGGATACTTAGCACAATAATAACTAAAATATATATAAGTCTTAATAAGATCTTAGGTTCATTATTGATAAGGAAAATGCCAATCATGACATACTTAGATCTTGGAGCCTTCTTACCATCAATTTATCATAATTTGTATGGTAAAAATATATAATTTATGTTCTATACACAAGAGACAAAAACATGACATCCCATTTCCTTATTCATCCTAGCTCTAATCATATTCATGTTATTAAGATTTATAATAGTGTACTAGGGAAGGGGCCTTACAACTCCATCAACATGGTGGGAGTAGACCTATGGGTTTCACATGATAGGTAGCTATTCCACTATTGGGGGCCAATGTATAGAGATATTCTATTGTCCTAGTGCGACTATTACTAGATGTTTTCACTTGGTACTTTGGGTTCCAAAGTATGCTTTCTTGTGAATTATACTTGTATTGGAATACTTGGATATCATGTTTACATGATGTTAGTTTATTTGATGCATTTCCTTATCATGATGTTTAGCATATGATTAGATGATGTGATCTACTTAGTTGGAGTATCTATTTCTTATTGGATTAGCATGTTAGATTTCCTATTTTTTATGATGTTATTATGCTTTAGTAGTGACATCCTTATAAGACAACTCTGACTATCTAGTTGGCAGTTTCAAATGTTATGTGTAGGTGATGGCTAGGATATTTGAGGTCTCATGATGCTATTATGATTGGGAGGAACTACACACTTAGTTCATTGTTTTAGTACATTGAGATGTTTCTTTTTGTCATGTTCCTTCATTGCTATTTTTAGATGGTTAGATGAAGTATCCATCTTGTTGTTATATTGTTCAAGTGTCTATGCCTCAATTGTGGATCTAGTACTTTCCAGTGTGGAGGTTCTAACTTCTTGTTTTACCCCTCTATTTTTCCTTGGAGCACTTCTTTCTTTTTTTGGGCAACGATGTGTCAACATTGGATGATACTTATAAAGTATCACATGCCCAAAGAAGAAGAATCATACAATACTAGAGAGTATCACATGCCCTTAGGAAAACTATCACATGATACTTGAAAGTATCACGCATCCTTTGAGAAACCATCATATGATACTTATGAAGTATCACATGGCCTTTTGAGAAGTGTCATCTAGAACTTGAAAGTATTGTACACTCATTGAAGGAATATCATATGATACTGGAATGTATTACACATTATTGTATTAAAGTATTGCATGGGTCTTGGGAAAATTTGTCAAAGTAGATAGCAAACACCTTTTAGTTTTTTCAGAAGTTTTTGGGAGGTTTTTTGGCTACCCTCTATGGTGTCTTTGAATCCCTTGGTTTGGATTTTGAATTTGCAAAGTTTTAGATTTTAAATCATTTGCATACTTTCATGTGTTATCATTTATGGTAAGTAGTGCTGCTTGGAGATCCATTGGTTATTGCATGTGTGTTTAGTCTTCCATTGTGATCTTTGTGATTCTCATATGTTGATTTTTGTGTGCATTCATACTTGTTTAAATTTTTTTTTATTATCTTGGCTTATATTTATCTTTGTTCCAAGGATCTCCAAGTGAGGCATTACATTTTGGCCTCTCCTAAGGCCAGATAGTATATTTCATAGCCTTTGGATCTCCTTCCCTTCTATAGTTCTTTGGGAACTATGGAAGGAGAGAAATAGAAGGATTTTTCAAGATAGCAAGATGTCATTTTACCAACTTATTAACAAAATAAAAATTTCATTTATGTCATTAACAATTAATAGATTTCTTAATTCTAACATCAAAGTAGCTAGGATGAGTTATTGGGATGAAAAAATGTGTGAACGATGGATTGGGTTAAATATTTCCACCCTTTCTAGGACTAGGGAATGATGAAGGTAAATCTTCAAGGAAAAAATGTAGATGGAAAATTCTAAAAAGTGGATGGTTCAAGCTAAATTTTGATCAAGCATCAAGAGGCAACCCAAGTAAAGTTTCCATAGGATGTTGCATTCACATTGATAAAGGAGAGGAAATTTCCAATATAGCAAGGTACATTGGAGAAGCTACTAATAATTGGGCAGAGATCTATGCTTTAGTAGATGGAGTCTTTTTATGCAAACATTTGGGAATAAATAAGTTAGGAATAGGAGGAGACTTGGCCATAATTATAAATTCTCTTAGGAAAGGAGCTCTTCCTAACTAGAAGCTAGATGCAAAGCTCTCGAAAACCTTAGATCTACGAAAAGCCTTCAACAAAATAATAATTAATGACATTTATCGAGAAGGGAATAAAAGAGTAGACGAGCTAGCTAAAATGAGGATTGATAAAAAAATTAAATGAAGTATCAATATTCACTTCAATTTATCTAAAATAGATTTAATATCCTCATAAGTATTTAAATTATTTTCCTTTTTTTAGTAATTGTTTCACTTTGAAAACTCTTAATTCACTTTCTTATGTTTATTTTTTGTTTCTTTCTATTTTTTTTTTTTTTATCTTTTGTTTCCTTGATGTCTATATTTTTATGATCTCAATATCTTTAGCAAATTTATGTCTTTCTTAGGATTCTCTAAGCTCCTAACAAGTAGCATAGATTTTTTCTCAATGTTTATCTGATGGGGACACAACCCAAGAACAAAATGGACACAACAGAAAGGGAAAATTATATTAACTGAGAAAATAAGCTATTACAAACACTACAGAGAAAATAAACTTCAAAACATGCCCTAAGGGCTTACAATAGCATAAATCTGGAGATAACTTCTCCTTTCAGTACCTCCTCTCAAACTCCACTCTGAACTGCCTTTTACAATGCTAGAAATCTCCTTAAATAGACCCCGAAGGGTTAAGGACTAGGAGTACATTCTAGAAAGTGCTAGTAGGCATCCACCGACAAAATAGAAGGTTCTAGAAGCTACGTTAGAAGTCGGTGCAAATCTAGAAGAATCTAGAAACGGTAACCGAACTTTCGGGAGGCATAACTTTTGAACCGTAGCTTCGATTGATGAATCGTTTACATTTTTGGAAATCTCTCGAAGCGCTCTATAGCCCTATGGACAAGCTTTGCTTTTCCCCCATTTTTTGACCCTTTTCGAGGTCTTTTAATGCCCCAAACCTGACTTTGAAGCATTCTTAGGAGGTCTCCAAAACCCAAAAAACTGTAATAACTTTCAAATCATGGGGCCTATTGACCTGATTCTTTTTTTGGAATGCTCTAAATCATGATTACATTCATCTTGCCAATTCAAACCTTCTAGTTTACCAAAATGATGGCCCAAATACATGCTCCTATTTTTTCAGAATTTTCAAATGCACTGATAGTGGAACTGTGAGAGTTAGAACCTTTATTTGACCCAAATGGGTATCCAAAAATGAAAACACATCAAACAGAAACTAAGTCTAAGTACATTTTTTTTTGGGTGATACAAGATTGCCCTTATACCTCTGGATGCTCCTGCATCATTATCTATGCTACTTAAGGTCACCCAAACAGAATGGATAACTAATTAATTAAGGATTTCCCAATGGTTTTGATGAAAAATGGTAATAATAACGGACTAATGTCCATCTTTTTCCTCTTGGTATCCCTTGAGTGGGGTTGTCTAAGTATTTTTATAGGGCTTCAACCTCTTGCTTGTCAATATATATTAATGTTATTTGATTTCCACAATCCATTAGCAATACATTAGAATTTTTTCTAGAATTTAATTGTGTCTAAATTTTTGGCATTAGTGTTTCAGATGACACATAGTGATCCATCATCATGATGAAGGAGAGTGCAATAGAATATAGATATAGATATATATCCCTTGAGTAGGGTTGTATAACTATTTCTCTATAACTTCATCTTCTTGTGCACACACACACACACACACACACACACACACACACACACACACACACACACACACACACACACACACTCTCTTTAAAAAAATTAAAATCAAATATCAATGAATTGAATTTAATTAGTTGATATATTTAAAACTAATTTAAATTTCATGTAGAGTGAAAATAATAGTATTGGTCTACTGCAAGTACACTAAGAGATTGTGAGAATCTTTGCTTTATATGCTGGTAGAACTATTGAGATAGAAACAAGAACTCACTAGCTTCCATTTTAGGGACATGTTTAATGTTGTAAAAAGGTTTTATGATATTTTATTATTATTTTAAGTATAAAATACTACTAACTTCTAATACAAGAGATAAAATAAACTTACTACAATCTTCTAATACTACTAAAGAGTTAAGAAAATCTTTGATACAATAACTAACTCATAGAATTTCAAGGAAGATGGATTTATATAGAGGTAGTCAATGCAATCAAAAATGAATTGGAAGAGTATTCTTTCAAATTATATGTTATGTCAATGGTCCATTGGTCTACTAGTGAAGTTGAATGGATCACAAACAACACACTAGAGATCAAGTCAATAAGGTTAGGATTGTGCCAAATAATTAATTTTTTTATATTATTATTATATTTATAAGATATCAGAGAAAGACTAATATAAGCTTTGGTAGATAGTAGAAGCAAAGAGTAATAGAGATTTTGGACAAGACTATTGAAATCTGATTGAAAAGATCATTGTTGAAAAAGGGAGATCATTGATAAAGAATGTTTTCAATTATTGTTTTGTCACTGATGTCAAACCTACTATTTGTTGGAATAAAAATTGCTTATAAGATCTAAGTACTATCACTTAGTTGATTGATGAAGGGAATTCAATCAATAAGATGTAACAAAATCACCTAAGGTAAAGGTTGAGTTATGATGTTATAATGAAGTACAAGGATTAGTTAAGACAATGGTAAAATGATGTATTGATAATACACTTAGAGATACAAAGGTTGGATACACTTACAAACATTAGAAGAATAAGTTGTAACAAGGATGTCTATAAAGCTTGACCAAATTCATTAGTGGATGTTGAGCAAGCTAGTTCATGCCTAGCATATTTTTAGTAAGTATGGAGCAAATGTAAAATCTAGTGTGTGCTGAGTGAAACAGTTCAAGTGTCGAGCAAAAGAAAATGTAATAGGTGTCAAGCATCTAGAAAAACCTAGTTGATGCTGAGTAAATCCATAGTAGGTTTCAAGTAACACAGTATGTTTTGAGCATCAATAATTCAATAATACCAAATTGCTACATTATTTGAAAAGTCAAAGATTTGTTAGATCTAAGCTTTTGTGAACCAGGTGGAAGATAATGATGTTGAGCTAGTGGTATAGAATTTTAGGTTAACTATTTTTAGGTGAATATAGGTGGATTCCACATAATGTTTCTCGAAGAAACAAGATAGAGGGAAGATACATCATATCTAATCTAATGCATTCAAACCAAAAGTAAGAGTAAGAAATAAGAGTGAGAAATGCATTCCAAACTTCTACTTAAGGAGTTACAAGTCAAGAATCAAAGTGTGGTGTCAAGAAGAAGGCATTGAGGGGGAAGAACAAAGTATAGAGACTCTTCTTTGATAAGTGACCACATAGGAGATTGCATTAGCACAATGAGCTTGGAGACTCAAGGAGACAAAGCTTGAAAGGAGGACAAGTTGTTAGAGCTGGAGAGATTGAAAGCCAGACAAATTTGTGAATTGAATAGGGATCTAAAATTTACAAGTTAATTTGTGAGTTATATTAGATCAAAAGCTCTTATTATTACTCTCTTGTAATTTTTTTAGTTAGGAAAAATCCTATGGACTTAGGTTAGTCTAACAACCATTGAGAAATCCTTTAATAGGGTGACATTCCAAGTGAATATTTTGAAATATTTTAACCAAGCACAATCCTAACTAGGTGTTTGAAATCTTTTATTTGGGTCACATTTAAAAATGGGTTGTAGCCTTTAATAGGGCAAGCCTTTCACAAGGCATCACTTTAGAAGATTGAGAAATAAGGTAGCATGTTACTGGTGGCTTTTTCCAAATTGCGTTTCCACATAAATCACTATGCATTACATTGATCTTTTGTGTTTCATTTCTGCATGTTGATATATCAGTAACTTGCTAAGGAGAATGTTTAGCTTAGATTCATGGTTAGTTTGAATGGGCTCACTATATCTAGTGAAAAAGTTTTATTAGCATATTTTGTAATGCCCTGCCAAGGGATCCAAAGAGTTTCACTAAGTTTGCCAAACAATTTTTTTTTTAAACATGAAACATTAAACCATTCATAACATTTGCGGAAGCAATAGTAACAATTCAAATGAAAATAAACATAACATATATACATAACAGGCTACATTCTTTAAAGATCCCTTAACGTTGTATCACATCTAAATTATCTATTCATCTAAAATTACATCCTTATGAAACATCTAATGTTCATAAACAATATACAAGTGTCCTTTTATAATTACATTTTAGTTTAGCTCAATCATCCACTGTACATATCACGGTGCATGAAAAGCATAAAAGAATAAACATCCAAGTAAATAAAGTACATCATCATCATCTAATATTAATCCATGATGCAATAATATAAATGAAACCACATATCATACATGATACATCATCACAAAAGATATAAACATCCATCACAAAAGATAATCATATATCACAAACATAAATAACTAAGTGCACGGTTCCTCCTAACCGTAAATAGCATCATTAGACGATCGTGGATCCTAGCCATTCCTCCGTGCATAACATTCCAAAGCATCGAAGAGATCATCGGTATTAATATAGTAGGAATGTCACTCCTAAAACATCCTACTAACATGCAAAGTAAAGCATAATAAATCATTAACTAACATATGCAAAGTAAAGAAAATCATCAATATAAGAAACATACTAGTAAATACATCCATCATAAGGTATATTATCTATCATAATGCTCCAAGAACATAATGAAGAATAAATACACTACCACCCGACTGCGTGGAACCTAAGTGGTCCACTCCCACTGTGCTGAGGAGATAATCTCAAGTCCCAAACAAGATATCAATTCACGAAGCACAAATCTCTATAAGTCCAAGAATCTTAAAAGTATACTAACTCAAAGGTTCCAATCACACACAAAATCAACATCTAATTTCCAGAAGCAGACAAAGACATGTAGGAAACCTACTCTGCAAGCAGGAAAGTGTCATCGCAATTATCACGTACAAGTTACCCTGGCAGTTAGCTAAACTCTATGTGTCCATATTGATCTCATGCGGCCACTAGTATTCTTTCATACTGACGAGACATACTACGAAATGCACAGTCGCAATCATGTGTTCTCACTACTCCCATCTTAGCCTGTATAAGAACTCAAGGCATGGACGAGAACATCAACAATTATCTTTTTAGATTCATTTAATCCCCATTTAGTGTGTAAATATTATCACTTATTAACCAAACTTACAATGAGTTACCTTGGCAGCCACTTAGGGCTCCGGCCCCCATTGCAAGCCACTTCCTGACACTACAAGTAGATTACCTACCCTAAGCTCATGGAATCATAAATCTCAAAATTATAAAAGATAATCCATAATAAAATCATTATATATGCATAAAAGCATGAAATATCCATAATAAGAATCATCAAATCTTCATGATAAGAATCATCAAATCTCCATGAGCATCTGAAAAAGCATCCATAGAAAATCATGACCACAACAGTTTTCTATTGGCAACTGAAGGCATCACTGATAATCATAAGTATCCATTGGTTTTTAATAACCAAAATATATCTCAAGATAAATCACAATATCCATTGGTTCTCAACAAGCAACCAAGAATATCTCAAAATCATACTGATCAAAGACTCCAAAATGGTTGAGTCAAACATGTCACAACATGATATCAAACATGTCAAACATGTCACAACTGATCGATGACTCAAAAATGATTAGCTCAAGTGTCTCATACACATACATCTCATCTTTACACATGAAGACTGATGCACAATAACAATCAGTAAGTACAAACATTTCATAGAGCATATGATCACATACCATGGTTGAGTTTATAAAGATCGAGACTAAACAAGATTAACATGCCATTATATCTCATAACTCCCGAGCCTCTGGTAACAACCTAGGACTGGTCAACACTAGTTAACTCAAAACCCAAAACAAGAATTATATAGAATATATGATGCAGACACATGTTTTGGTTTACTAAATTCACATAGTTGAATAATGTGTAGGGGTTTCATTTTCTATTTTCAAGTGTAGTGGTTTCAGTTTCCTGTATGCAAGTATATTTTCAAGTGTCCAAGTTTCATCATTTGACCTACATGTCAACCCAATTGTTCCTCGATAGCATTATTCTAAGAATAAATTAAGGATAATATTCACTAAACTGGTCATCATTGATATTTAATTAAATTGTTCTGTATTTAACCATGATCCATATTCTAACTGATTAACCTTTCAACTTTTCTAAGATTATTATTTGTTATAAATTATAAGAGAGCCAATTATCAATCTTTGAACAAGAAGATTATAATTTATTAAAATGATCAATTAACATTGATTCACAATCCTTGACCTTTTATTATTCTAATAATTCTCAATTATATATTACTAAGTCTTCACCATTAAAATATCTAAAGTCATTATTCAGTCATCATATTAAGACCTATCAACTTGATATCAATACTTTTAAAATCTCATTAAAAGAATTATATCAATTAAATCTCTATTACATAACTTAATTATTAATTAAATCTAATTAACTCTCATTAATTGATTTAATTAATAATTGCATAACCATAGCAACGTTCCAATTAATATCAGTTGACTAATAACTAACTAGAATTCTATAAGATAAAAGTCAACTATAATTCAATACTCAAATGTTCATATTAATAATTCAATAATAATAACTTGTCAATATTTATTAGCAAGCTATATTGAGAATAAATCTATAATGACCTCATTCATCTTCTTTCAAAGAATACCAACATTCCTTTGACAAATTCTTAATTATTAATATCATAGTTATAATATCAACTTAATGAATATCAATTGATTAAAAATCAATTATATTTCAAATCCGAAAACTAATATCTTTACAAAACTTTAATGATTAAATAATTTTTACTAGATTAAATCTAATCGAACTATTTATACCATTGTTTATTAATAGTTTGCTAGTCCTTACAAACATTAAGAAATAATAAACTCCTCAAACTATAAATACCCAATCTATAGAATCATTCCATAAACTCATTAGTTAATATTTGGCTAACTCTTAACTCCATTAAAGTATTCAAACGTATTAACCAATAACATAATAATTTAGTCTTAATCCAATATCATTCAGAGTTTCTAAATTTAAATCAAAATAATATAAATTATCATCTTACAATTATTTAATCAATATTGAAATAAATCATTAGACTCTATTTTTTAATTGTTCTAATAATATTTTGTCTATATAAACATTGTTTGAAAGAGATCCCTATCACAAACCAATAAGACTCATTGTAGATTTTAACATGAATAATCTCTAAATTCTTAACATTATCATCTTCATTAAATAACTCTAAAATTGTTTAATATATATTAAATAGTATTCAATATACATTATAAAAAGTCCACTATATAAACTATATTAAAATCTCTTTTCTTTTAATTTTCTCTCATTTAAAAATCTATTTACTTAGATTGACTAATAATTAATTACACTTCTTCTACTATTAACTAATCTTAATTAAATTAAATTTAATTAGATTAGATAATAAACCATATAAAACTAATGCATTTTAATGAGATTCTAATAAAGAAAGATTACAATAATATCTTTAATTCATTCCATGCTTTGATATATTATTTGGTGAAGTTTAAGCATAAAGAATTCTTGGTTATGGAAAATAGAGAAATATCTGTTCTTAAATAAAACAGTCTCAGTACGACGGTCATATCTCTCTAATGAACTGTTGGATCGGGCTGAAATTGAAATATGTTGGAGAGGGCCAAGTTGCACCAATTCTAACCAGAGCGAGCGAATAAATTTGATCTTGATAAAAAGTTATGAATGACTGAGTTCGGGTCTATCCAAGGGGCAATGATAGAAAAATTTGTGATGAATTAAGAATTTTCTCTTAAAATAATTTTTTTCCAAATTTAATTATGAAAGGGTTTGTTCATATAGATCTGAAAATATAATTGATAGAGAAATTACATTTAATTATTCGAATTTTCACCATAAAATTTCTATTTTAATTCCAAATCTTGTCTTTTTAATTTAATATAAATTCGAACCCAAACTCAATTAAAATCTAATTATTTCTCCTTAATTGGATCTAAGATTTTTTTATTATTTTCTTCTCATCTAAATAAAATATTTAGATTCCAATTTCAAATAGTAGATTAAATCACAGAGAGTATTCAGACACATAAAACAGATATGATGAAGATAGGAAGAGAAAGAGTGCAAAGGATATATGAGAATATCACGAGTGCACTTGGACACTGATGCTAATTTGCCATGCCTCAGAAGTCCATAGAAAATCCTTTCCTTCTCCATCATTCGCAATTCTTTCAAGAATTCAAGCCAATCAAATCTTTCAAATGATTAGAAATGCTAAAAAGAGCATAGAAGCAAGTAAAAAATATATCAGCGTATGAATCTTCTTCCATGTATGTAAGCTTTGAAGCTTCTATCTTTTTTTTAGCTTGTAGCTTGTGGCTTCCGTTAAGCTTGTAGCTTCCATTAAGCTTTTAATTTAAGCTTCTATGAATGCCTGAATATCAAGAGCTCTCAAGAAACCTTTGGAATGCTTCTTGAAACCGCTGAAAGGTGTCACCAACTAAGCATGGGTCTTTTTCAATTCTTTTTGATGAGTCATAGAATTGTAGACACCTTGTGCTTAATTGATGCACTAACCCCCATGTTGTTGACACATGTTAATTCGCATGCAAGCTTGTAACTCCTATTTACTTTACTCTTTCAAATTTAATTAATTAATTTATTAAGTCTCATGCACTAACTTTAATATCTTCACTTTTTTAATCTTAATTTATATATATTTTAATCATATGAGATTTAGAATCTTTTAATAATTTAAAATATATTTTTCACTTTTAAATTTCATTTTTTAAAACTTTATTGCTAAAATATTTATTAGCTTTAATAATAATATTGTTTAGTCATTTATTTAAAAATGAGCTCCAAATATATTATAAATATTGTCACATTCCAAATTTAATATTATAACTTTTATCTTTCAATTTAATTATTTTATTTTCAAATTTAATTATTTTATTTAATTAATTTTTCAATTAATTAAATAAAATAAATATTAAAATACCATATTAATTTTTCATTAAATTAAACCATTAATTAAATCTTTTAAATAGGCTTAATTAATAAAAAAAAATTCAAAGACTCACAAAGGTAAAAATATGAAAAACCCATCATAGCCAAAATATATACAAAATCAAACCAAGGGTTTAAATCACGAATTACGTCATCCACCGTATTCGAAGGGTACTCAACTCAGATATTTGTCCTAATTTTTCAATTAGAATAAATGGCTTAAAGGATTGAAATTTGGACTTGAAAATTTATCTCCCCTCTCTTATCATTGAGATAATGTGATAGGGTATGCTCATCTTGGCAATTCAAGGAAGTCAATACCCGATACCTGCAACCTACACAAAAATTATGCATGTACAAACACAATATATACTAAACTAAACAGACAATGGTAGGAACTGGTGCATCGTATAAATCCTGACTAACAGGTGACTACGACTCCCTTCCTTAACCACATCAGACACGCCATACAAAAGAAAACACGCACACCATACACATGCAAGTATGAGGTAAGTATCCATAAGAAAACATATATAATAATAAATCATCTTACTAATCATCATTAATAATTGCGAACACTAAAAATAATCATCATACATACATAAAATGTAGAGTTTAACTAATCTCATCACATAATAAACTGAATCCATAACTCAATATCTAATAATCTTAAAATAATGCTGCTAACCAACAACGTAAAACTAGCTCTAAAAGAGTTCAGCAATGATAACAAAATGCGAACTAGGGGCAGGCACTACATCCACCCCCCTGGGATTAGCCTTACTCCTGGAAGCCTACAAGAATGAAAAGCTAAGATACTCACTATGTGGGTCCCATTGAACCATTTCCCTCTGTAGGGAAACATGTTTCCACTGAAGATATTACAACACCCTTAGAGTAATATGATTCTGGTTTAATGGTAAACCGAAAATTATATTGATCCAACATTTATTCTTTTAACAACTACTAAAATAGATCCCTTAATTCATTCTAAACAAGAGCACCTTAATGATTGCAAAGATAATCAAAGGCATACTACCTCATATCATAGATGAAAGATACATGTTTTTGCAACTAGAATAAGTTTCAATTTTTAGTTTTTCCTTTGTTTAATTTTTCAGTAGAATTTTAAATTTTGAAAACTAAGTGTTGAAATATAAAAAAAATATGCAACTAACAGCTTTAAGTTCTATTTCAGTTCACCTAGTTTAAAGTTTTCAGTTTGAAAAAGATACACATGATAGTTTTAAGTTTTCATTTTATTCAACTAGTTAATAACTAGTGGCATTCAAATATACCTAGAGCTCCCAATGTTGAAACTCGGGCTCTGATACCAAATGTAATGCCCCGCCAAGGGATCTAAAGAGTTTCACTAACTTTGCCAAACAATTTTTTTTTAAACATGAAAAATTAAACCATTCACAACATTTGCGGAAGCAATAGTAACAATTCAAATGAAAATAAATATAACATATATATATATATATATATATATATATATATATATATATATATATATATATATAACAGGTTACATTCTTTAAAGATCTCTTTACATTGTATCACATATAAATTATCTATTCATCTAACATTACATCCTTATGAAACATCCAATGTTCATAAACAATATACAAGTGTCCTTTTATAATTACATTTTAATTTAGCTCAATCATCCACTGTACATATCACAGGGCATGAAAAGCTTAAAAGAATAAACATCTAAGTAAATAAAGTACATCATCATCATCTAATATTAATCCATGATGCAATAACATAAATGAAATCACATATCATACATGATACATAATCACAAAAGATATAAACATCCATCACAAAAGATAAACATATATCACAAACATAAATAATTAAGTGCACGGTTCCTCCCAACCGTAAATAGCATCATTAGACCATCATGCATCCTAGCCATCCCTCTGTGCATAACATTCCAAAGCACCGAAGAGATCATTGGTATTAACATAGTAGGAATGTCACTCGTAAAATATCCTACTAACATGCAAAGTAAAGCATAATAAATCATCAACTAACATATGCAAAGTAAAAGAAATCATCAATATAAGAAACATACTAGTAAATACATCCATCATAAGGTATATTATCTATCATAATGCTCTAAGAATATAATGAAGAATAAATATCAACCAAGGATACTCCAGCCACGGTGTCTCAGACGGATCTCAAATGATAAGAGTGAAAATACACTACCACCCGACCGCATAGAACCTAAGTGGTCTACTCCCACCGTGCTGAGGAGATAATCTCAAGTCCCAAACAGGATATCAATTCACGAAGCACAAATCTCTATAAGTCTAAGAATCTTAAAAGTATACTAACTCAAAGGTTCTAATGACATACAAAATCGACATATAATTCTCAGAGCCACACAAAGACATGTAGGAAACCTACTTTGCAAGCGAGAAAGTGTCATCGCAATTATCACGTACAAGTTACCCTGGTAGTTCGCTAAACTCCACGGGTCCATACTAATCTCATGCGGTCACTAGTATCCTCTCATACTGACAAGACATACTACGGAATGCACGGTCTCAACCATGCGTTCTCACTACTCCCATCCTAGCCTGTACAAACACTCAAGGCATGGGCGAAAAAATCAACAATTATTTTTTTAGGTTCATTTAACCTCCATTTAGTGTATAAATGTTATCACTTATTAACCAAACTTACAATGAGTTACCCTGGCAACCACTTAGGGCCTCGGCTCCCATTGTAAGCCACTTCCTAACACTACAAGTAGATTACCTACCCTAAGCTTATGGAATCATAAATCTCAAAATCATAAAAGATAATTCAAAATAAAATCATCAAATATGCATAAAAGCATCAAATATCCATAATAAGAATCATCAAATCTCCATGATAAGAATCATCAAATCTCCATGAGCATCTGAAAAAGCATCCATAGAAAATCATGACTACAATAGTTCTTTATTGGCAACTGAAGGCATCACTGATAATCATAAGTATCCATTGGTTTTCAATAACCAAAATACATCTCAAGATAAATCACAATATCAATTGGTTCTCAACAAGCAACCAAGAATATCTCAAAATCATACTGATCGAAGACTCCAAAATGGTTGAGTCAAACATGTCACAACATGACATCATCAAGAAATAAATTAACTTTTTAGTCCCATCGTGGCGACTACAAAGTAATTCGAGGATAACTGATTGACGACTCAAAATGATTAGCTCAAGTTTCTCATACACATACATCTCATCTTCACACATGAAGACTGATGCACAATAACAATCAGTAAGTACAAACATTTCATAGAGCATACGATCACATACCATAGTTGGATTTATAAATATCGAGACCAAATAAAATCAACATGCTATCACATCTCATAACCCCCGAGCCTCTAGTAACAACCTAGGACTGGTCAACTCTAGTTAACCCAAAATCCAAAACAAGAAGCATATAGAATACACGATGCAGACACATGTTTTGGTTTACTAAATTCACATAGTTGAATAATGTGTAGGGGTTTCATTTTCCATTTTCAAGTGTAGGGGTTTCAGTTTCCTGTATGCAAGTATATTTTCAAGTGTCCAAGTTTCATCATTTGACCTACATGTCAACCCAATTGTTCCCCGATAGCATTATTCTAAGAATAACTTAAGGATGATATTCACTAAACTGATCATCATTGACATTTAATTAAATTGTTCTGTATTTAACCATGATCTATATTCTAATTGATTAACCTTTCAACTTTTCTAAAATCATTATTCGTTATAAATTATAAGAGAGTCAATTATCAATCTTTGAACAAGAAGATTATAACTTATTAAAATGATCAATTAACATCGTTTCACAATCTTTGACCTTTTATTATTCTAATAATTCTCAATTATATATTACTAAGTCTTCACCATTAAAATATCTAAAGTCATTATTCAAGTCATCAGATTAAGACCTATCAACTTGATATCAATACTTTTAAAATCTCATTAAAAGAATTATATCAATTAAATTTCTATTACATAACTTAATTATTAATTAAATCTAATTAACTCTCATTAATTGATTTAATTAATAATTGTATAACCATAACAACGTTCCAATTAATATCAGTTGATTAATAACTAACTAGAATTTTGTAAGATAAAAGTCAACTATAATTCAATACTCAAATGTTCATATTAATAATTCAATAATAATAACTTGTCAATATTTATTAGCAAGCTATATTGAGAATAAATCTATAATGACCTGATTCTTCTTCTTTCAAAGAATACCAACATTCCCTTGACAAATTCATATTATCATTAATCTTTTCAAATAAGACTCTATCGCACAACTTAATTATTAATATCATAGTTATAATATCAACTCAATGAATATCAATTGATTAAAAATCAATTATACTTCAAATCTGAAAACTAATATCTTTACAAAACTTTAATCATTAAATAATCTTCACTAGATTAAATCTAATCGAACTATTTACACCATTATTTATTAATAGTTTGCTAGTCTTTACAAATATTAATAAATAATAAACTTCTCAAACTATAAATACCCAATCTATAGAATCTTTCCATAAATTTATTAATTAATATTTGGCTAACTCTTAACTCCATTAAAGTATTCAAATGTATTAACCAATAACATAATAATTCAGTCTTAATCCAATATCATTTAGAGTTTCTAAATTTAAATCAACATAATATAAATTATCATCTGACAATTATTTAATCAATTTTGAAATAAACCATCAGACTTCATTTTCTAATCTTTCTAATAATATTTTGTCTATATAAACGTTGTTTGAAAGAGATCCCTATCACAAACCAATAAGACTCATTATAGATTTTAACATGAATAATTTTCAAATTCTTAATATTATCATCTTCATTAAACAACTCTAAAATTATTTAATATATATTAAATAGTATTCAATATACATTATAAAAAGTCCACTATATAAATTATATTAAAATCTCTTTTCTTTTAATTTTATCTCATTTAAAAATCTATTTACTTAGATTGACTAATAATTAATTACACTTTTTCAACTCTTAACTAATCTTAATTAAATTTGATTTAATTAGATTAGATAATAAACCATATAAACCTAATGCATTTTAAAAAGATTCTAATAAAGAAAGATTACAATAATATCTTTAATTCATTCCATGCTTTGATATTGTATTTTGTGAAGTTTAAGCATAAAGAATTCTTGGTTATGAAAAATGGAGAAATATCTGTTCTTGAATAAAACAGTTCTAGTACGACGGCTATATCTCCCTGATGAACCGTTGGATTGGGCTGAAATTGAAATATGTTGGAGAGGGCCAAGTTGCGCCAATTTTAACTGGAGCGATCGAATAAATTCGATTTCAATAAAAAGTTATGAATGACTAAGTTCGAGTCTATCCAAGGGGCAGCGACAGAATAATTTGCGATGAATTAAAAATTCTCTTAAAATAATTTTTCTCTAAATTTAACCATAAAAGAGTTTGGTCATATGTATCTAAAAATATAATTGATAGAAAGATTACATCTAATTATTCAAATTTTCACAATAAAATTTTTATTTTAATTCCAAATCTTGTCTTTCTAATTTAATATAAATTCAAACCCAAATCTGATTAAAATTTAATTATTTCTCCTTAATTGAATTTAGGATTTTTCTATTGTTTTCTTCTCATCCAAATAAAATATCTAGATTCCAATTTCAAATAGTAGATTAAATCACAGAGAGTATTTAGACACATAAAACAGATATGATGAAGACAGGAAGAGAAAGAGTGCAAAGGGAATATGAGAATATCACAAGTGCACCTGGACACTAATGTTAATTTGCCATGTCTCAAAAGTCCATAGAAAATCTCTTCCTTCTCCATCATTTGCAATTCTTCCAAGAATCCAAGCCAATCAAATCCTCCAAGTGATTAGAAATGCTACAAGGAGCATAGGAGCAAGTAGAAAATATATGAGCATATGAATCTTCTCCCATGCATGTAAGCTTTGAAGCTTCTATCTTTTTTTTTTAGCTTATAGCTCATGGCTTCCCTTAAGCTTATAGCTTCCATTAAGCTTTTCATTTAAGCTTCTATGAATGCTTGAATATCAAGAGCTCTCAAAAAATGTTTGGAATGCTTCTTGAAACTGCTGAAAGGTGTCACCAACTAAGCATGGGTCTTTTCTAATTCTTTTTGATGAGTCATAGAATTGTAGACACTTTGTGCTTAATTGATGTACTAAACTCCGTGTTCTTCACAAATGTTAATTCCCATGCAAGCTTGTAACTCCAATTTACTTTACTCTTTCTAATTTAATTAATTAATTTATTAAGTCTCATGCACTAACTTTAATATCTCCACTTTTCAATCTTAATATATTTATATTTTAATCATATGAGATTTAGAATCTTTTAATAATTTAAAATATATTTTCCACTTTTAAATTTTATTTTTGAAAATTTTATTGCTAAAATATTTATAAGCTTTAATAATATTATTATTTAGTCATTTATTTAAAAATGAGTTCCAAATATATTATAAATATTGTCACATTCCAAATTTAATATTATAACTTTTATCTTCCAATTTAATTATTTTATTTTCAAATTTAATTATTTTATTTAATTAATTTTTCAATTAATTAAATAAAATAAATATTAAAATACCATATTAATTTTTCATTAAATTAAATCATTAATTAAATCTTTTAATTAGGCTTAATTAATAGAAAATACTCCAAAGACTCACAAAGGTAAAAATACGAAAAACTCATCATAGCCAAAATACATACAAAATCAAACCAAGGGTTTAAATCACGAATTATGTCATCCAACGTATTCGGAGGGTACTCAACTCAGATACTTGTCCTAATTTTTTAATTAGAACAAATGGCTTAAATGATTAAAATTTGGACTTGAAAATTTATCTCCCTTCTCTTATCATTGAGATAATGTGATAGGGTACACTCATCTTGGCAATTCAGGGAAGTCGATACCCAGTACCTGCAACTTGCATAAAAATCATACATGTACAAACATAATATATACTAAACTAAATAGACAATGGTAGGAAGTGGTGCATCGTGTAGATCCTAACTAGTAGGTGACTACGACTCCCTTCCTTAACCACATCAGACACGTCATACAAAAGCAAACACGCAAAGCAAACACGCACACCATACACATGCAAGTATGGGGTAAGTATCCATAAGAAAACACATGATGATAAATCATCTTACTAATCATCATTAATAATTGCAAACACTAAAAATAATCATCATACATACATAAAATGTAGAGTCTAAATAATCTCATCACATAATAAACTGAATCCATAGCTCAATATCTAATAATCTTAAAACAATGCTGCTAACCAACAACGTAAAACTAGCTCTAAAAGAGTTTAGCAATGATAACAAAATGTGAACTAGGGGCAGGCACTACATCCACCCCCCTAGGATTAAGCTTACTCTTGGAAGCCTACAAGAATGCAAAGCTAAGATACTCACTATGTGGGTCCCATTGAACCCTTTCCTTCTGTAGGAAAACATGTTTCCACTGAAGATATTACAACACCCTTGGAGCAATATGATTCTAGTTTAATGGTAACCAAAAACCATATCGATCCAACATTCATTCTTTTAACAACTACTAAAATAGATCCCTTAATTCATTCTAAACAAGGGCAACTTAATGATTGCAAAGATAATCAAAGGCATACTACCTTACATCATAGATGAAAGATGCATGTTTTCACAACTAGAATAAGTTTCAATTTTTAATTTTGCCTTCGTTTAAGTTTTCAATAAAATTTTCAATTTTGAAAGCTAAGTGTTGAAATATAAAAAAAATATGCAAGTAACAGCTTTAAGTTTTGTTTCAGTTCACCTAGTTTCAAGTTTTCAGTTTGAAAAATATACACATGATAGTTTTAAATTTTCATTTTATTCAACTAATTAATAACTAGGGGCATTCAAATATACCCAGAGCTCCCAATGTTGAAACTCGGGCTCTGATACCAAATGTAATGCCCCGCCAAAAGATCTAAAGAGTTTCACTAAGTTTGTCAAACAATTTTTTTTTAAACATGAAAGATTAAACCATTCATAACATTTGCGAAAGCAATAGTAATAATTCAAATGAAAATAAACATAACATATATACAAAACAGACTACATTCTTTAAAGATCCCTTTACGTTGTATCACATCTAAATTATCTATTCATCTAACATTACATCTTTATGAAACATCCAATGTTCATAAACAATAAACAAGTGTCCTTTTATAATTACATTTTAGTTTAGCTCAATCATCCACTGTACATATCACAGGGCATGAAAAGCTTAAAAGAATAAACATTCAAGTAAATAAAGTACATCATCATCATCTAATATTAATCTATGATGCAATAACATAAATGAAATCATATATCATACATGATACATCATCACAAAAAATATAAACATCCATCACTAAAGATAACCATATATCACAAACATAAATAACTAAGTGCACGGTTCCTCCCAACCATAAATAACATCATTAGACCATCGTGGATCCTAGCCATCCCTCCATGCATAACATTCCAAAGCACCGAAGAGATCATCGGTATTAACATAGTAGGAATGTCATTCCTAAAACATCCTACTAATATGCAAAGTAAAGCATAATAAATCATCAACTAACATATGAAAAGTAAAGTAAATCATCAATATAAGAAATATACCAATAAATACATCCATCATAAGGTATATTATCTATCATAATGCTCCAAGAACATAATGAAGAATAAATATCAACCAAGGATACTCCAGCCACGGTGTCTCAGACGGATCTCAAAGAATACTACCACCCGACCACGTGGAACCTAAGTGGTCCACTCTTACCGTGCTGAGGAAATAATCTCAAGTCCCAAATAAAATATCAATTAATGAAGCACAAATCTCTATAAGTTTGGGAATCTTAAAAGTATACTAACTCAAAGGTTCCAATCACACACAAAATTGACATCTAATTCCCAGAGGCACACAAAGACATGTAGGAAACCTACTCTGCAAGTGAAAAAGTGTCATCGTAATTATCACATACAAGTTGCCCTGGCAGTTAGCTAAACTCCACGGGTCCATACTGATCTCATGCGGCCACTAGTATTCTCTCATATTGACGAGGCATACTACGGAATGCACGGTCACAACCATGCGTTCTCACTACTCCCATCCTAGCCTGTACAAGCACTCAAGGCATGGACGAGAACATCAACAATTATCTTTTTAGGTTCATTTAATCTCCATTTAATGTGTAAATGTTATCACTTATTAACCAGACTTACAATGAGTTACCCTAGTAGCCACTTAGGGCCCCGACCCCCATTACAAGCCACTTCCTGATAGTACAAGTAGATTACCTACCCTAAGCTCATGAAATCATAAATCTCAAAATCATAAAAGATAATCCATAGTAAAATCATCAAATATGTATAAAAGCATCAAATATTCATAATAAGAATCATCAAATCTCCATGATAAGAATCATCAAATCTCCATGAGCATCTGAAAAAGCATTCATAAAAAATTATGACCACAACAATTCTCTATTGGCAACTGAAGGCATCACTAATAATCATAAGTATCCATTGGTTCTCAATAACCAAAATATATCTCAAGATAAATCACAATATCCATTGGTTCTCAACAAGCAACCAAGAATATCTCAAAATCATACTGATCGAAGACTCCAAAATGGTTGAGTCAAACATGTCACAACATGACATCATCAAGAAATAAATCAACATTTTAGTCCCACCATGGCGACTACAAAGTAATCCGAGAATAATTGATCGATGACTCAAAAATGATTAGCTCAAGTGTCTCATACACATACATCTCATCTTCACACATGAAGACTGATGCACAATAACAATCAGTAAGTACAAACATTTCATAGAGCATCCGATCACATACCATGGTTGGGTTTATAAAGATCGAGACCAAATAGGATCAACATGCAATTACATCTCATAACCCCTGAGCCTCTGGTAACAACTTAGGACTGGTCAACACTAATTAACCCAAAACCCAAAACAAGAAGCATATAGAATACACGATGCAGACACATGTTTTGGTTTACTAAATTCACATAGTTGAATAATGTGTAGAGGTTTCATTTTCTATTTTCAAGTGTAGTGGTTTCAGTATCCTGTATGCAAGTATATTTTCAAGTGTCCAAGTTTCATCATTTGACTTACATGTCAACCCAATTGTTCCCCGATAGCATTATTTTAAGAATAACTTAAGGATAATATTCACTAAACTGATCATCATTGATATTTAATTAAATTTTTCTGTATTTAACCATGATCTATATTCTAATTGATTAACCTTTCAACTTTTCTAAGATTATTATTCGTTATAAATTATAAGAGAGCCAATTATCAATCTTTGAACAAGAAGATTATAATTTATTAAAATGATCAATTAACATCAATTCACAATCCTTGACCTTTTATTATTCTAATAATTTTCAATTATATATTACTAAGTCTTCACCATTAAAATATCTAAAGTCATTATTCAAGTCATCAGATTAAGACCTATCAACTTGATATCAATACTTTTAAAATCTCATTAAAAGAATTATATCAATTAAATCTCTATTACATAACTTAATTATTAATTAAATCTAATTAACTCTCATTAATTTATTTAATTAATAATTGCATAACCATAGCAACGTTCTAATTAATATCAGTTGACTAATAACTAACTAGAATTCTGTAAGATAAAAGTAAACTATAATTCAATACTCAAATGTTGATATTAATAATTCAATAATAATAACTTGTCAATATTTATTAGCAAGTTATATTGAGAATAAATCTAAAATGACCTCATTCGTCTTCATTCAAAGAATACCAACATTCCCTTGACAAATTCATATTATTATTAATCTTTTCAAATAAGACTCTATCGCACAACTTAATTATTAATATCATAGTTATAATATCAACTCAATAAAAATCAATTGATTAAAAATCAATTATACTTCAAATCCGAAAACTAATATCTTTACAAAACTTTTAATCATTAAATAATCTTCACTAGATTAAATCTAATCGAACTATTTACACCATTATTTATTAATATTTTACTAGTCCTTACAAACATTAATAAATAATAAACTCCTCAAACTATAAATACCCAATCTATAAAATCCTTTCAGAAACTCATTAGTTAATATTTAGCTAACTCTTAACTCTATTAAAGTATTCAAACGTATTAACCAATAACGTAATAATTTAGTCTTAATCCAATATTATTTAGAGTTTCTAAATTTAAATCAACAAAATATAAATTATCATCTTATAATTATTTAATCAATATTGAAATAAATCATTAGACTCCATTTTTTAATTGTTCTAATAATATTTTGTCTATATAAACGTTGTTTGAAAGAGATCCCTATCACAAACCAATAAGACTCATTGTAAATTTTAACATGAATAATTTTTAAATTCTTAACATTATAATCTTCATTAAACAATTCTAAAATTGTTTAATATATATTAAATAGTATTCAATATACATTATAAAAAGTCCACTATATAAACTATATTAAAATCTCTTTTCGTTTAATTTTCTCTCATTTAAAAATCTATTTACTTAGATTGACTAATCATTAATTACACTTCTTCTACTATTAACTAATCTTAATTAAATTTGATTTAATTAGATTAGATAATAAACCATATAAAACTAATGCATTTTAATAAGATTTTAATAAAGAAAGATTACAATAATATCTTTAATTCATTTCATGCTTTGATATATTATTTTATGAAGTTTAAGCATAAAGAATTCTTGGTTATGGAAAATAGAGAAATGTATGTTCTTGAATAAAACAGTCCCAGTACGACGGCCATATCTCTCTAATGAATCATTGGATCGGGCTGAAACTGAAATATGTTGGAGAGGGCCAAGTTGCGCCAATTCTAGCTAGAGCGATCGAATAAATTTGATCTCGATAAAAAGTTATGAATGACTGAGTTCAGATCTATCCAAGGGGCAGGGATAGGACAATTTGTGATGAATTAAAAATTTTCTCTTAAAATAAATTTTCTCTAAATTTAACCATAAAAGAGTTTGTTCATACGCATTTAAAAATATAATTGATAGAAAGATTACATCTAATCATTCGAGTTTTCACTATAAAATTTCTATTTTAATTCCAAATCTTGTCTTTCTAATTTAATATAAATTCGAACCCAAACCCGATTAGAATCTAATTATTTCTCCTTAATTGAATCTAGAATTTTTCTATTGTTTTCTTCTCATCTAAATAAAATATCTAGATTCCAATTTCAAATAGTAAATTAAATCACAGAGAGTATTCAGAAACATAAAACATATATGATGAAGACAGGAAGAGAAAGAGTGCAAAAGGAATATGAGAATATCACGAGTGCACCTGGACACTGATGCTAATTTGCCATGCCTCAGAAGTTCATAAAAAATCCCTTCATTCTCCATCATTCGCAATTCTTCCAAGAATCCAAGTCAATCAAATCCTCCAAGTGATTAGAAATGCTAGAAGGAGCATAGAAGCAAGTAGAAAATATATGAGCATATGAATCTTCTCCAATGCATGTAAGCTTTGAAGCTTCTATCTTTTTTTTTAGCTTGTAATTCGTAGCTTCCCTTAAGCTTTTAGCTTCTATTAAGCTCATAGCTTCCATTAAGCTTTTCATTTAAACTTTTATGAATGCCTGAATATCAAGAGCTCTCAAGAAATCTTTGGAATGCTTCTTGAAACCACTGAAAGGTGTCACCAACTAAACATGAGTCTTTTTCAATTTTTTTTGATGAGTTATAGAATTGTAGACACCTTGTGCTTAATTGATATACTAACCCCCATGTTGTTGACACATGTTAATTCCCATGCAAGCTTGTAACTCCAATTTACTTTACTCTTTCTAATTTAATTAATTTATTTATTAAGTCTCATGCACTAACTTTAATATCTCTACTTTTCAATCTTAATATATTTATATTTTAATCATATGAGATTTAGAATCTTTTAATAATTTAAAATATATTTTTTACTTTTAAGTTTCATTTTTCAAAACTTTATTGATAAAATATTTATTAGCTTTAATAATAATATTATTTAGTCATTTATTTAAAAATGAGCTCCAAATATATTATAAATATTGTCACATTCCAAATTTAATATTATAATTTTATCTTCCAATTTAATTATTTTATTTTCAAATTTAATTATTTTATTTAATTAATTTTCTAATTAATTAATTAAAATAAATATTAAAATACCATATTAATTTTCTATTAAATTAAACCATTAATTAAATCTTTTAATTAGGCTTAATTAATAGAAAATACTCCAAAGACTCACAAAGGTAAAAATATGAAAAATCCATGATAGCTAAAATACATACAAAATCAAACCAAGGGTTTAAATCACAAATTACATCATCAAACGTATTCGGAGGGTACTCAACTCAGATACTTGTCCTAATTTTTCAATTAGAAAAAATGGCTTAGAAGGTTGAGATTTGGGCTTGAGAATTTATCTCCCCTCTCTTATCATTTAGATAATGTGATAGGGTACGCTCATCCTGGCAATTCAAGGAAGTCGATACCCGGTACCTGCAACTTGCATAAAAATCATGCATGTACAAACACAATATATACTAAACTAAATAGACAATGGTAGGAAGTGGTGCATCGTGTAGATTCCGACTAGCAGGTGACTATGACTCCTTTCCTTAACCACATCAAACATGCCATACAAAAGCAAACACACAACACCATACACATGCAAGTATGGGGTAAGTATCCATAAGAAAATATATATTATAATAAATCATCTTACTAATCATCATTAATAATTGCGAACACTAGAAATAATCATCATACATACATGAAATGTAGAGTCTAAGTAATCTCATCACATAATAAACTGAATCCATAACTCAATATCTAATAATCTCAAAATAATGCTGCTAACCAATAACATAAAACTACCTCTAAAAGAGTTCAACAACAATAACAAAATGTGAACTAGGGGCAGGCACTACATATTTGGACGTTGAATAACTGATTCACCTCACCCCCCCTCCATTTAGTTATTCTAAAACATTTCTAACAATTTGTATCAAAGCCATTTGTTGATTTGGTTTAAAGGTACTAGAAGCAAAACAATCAAGATGTCTAAGAGAGAAGTTCTCAAGCTCAATAGAAATAACTTCATTGCATGAAAAATTTTAATGAATATGCACCTTGGATCTATAGGTGGTCATGCAAAAAACTCAATCACAGTGGAACATGTTGATCCAATTAGTGTTCCTACTACAAAAGATATGAAGAAAAAGAAGGAGCACAATCAGGCTATGCTGGAGATTGCCTCTACTCTCAACTATGTTGAATTTGATGACATCAAAAGATATACCTTTGCATTCAAGATGTGGGAAGCCTTGTCAAATATTTATGGAGGAGATCAAAATGTCCAAAGAGAAAAAAGAGAAAGCCACAGAGGAAAGCTTGATGACATGAGAATGGAGGAAGGTGAGAACATTGCTCAATATGCCTCTAGAATAAAGGAAGTAGTAAGTGCAATAAGAAGTGTGACTGGTGGTTTAGATGATGAAACTATTATTAGAAACATTTTAAGAACCTTGCTACCCATTTATTCTATTAGAGTATTAGCCATCCAAGAGTTGAGATGCATATAGGAAACAAGCTCACTCTTGAAGGTATAGTGGGAAGACTTACTGCATTTAAGTTATCCAACTTTGATAACTACAGACCTGAGAATCTTGAATATGCATTTAAGGCCAAGCTATTGTTGAAAGAAACTAAAGAGATGAAACCAAAGAAGAAGAAAAGAAGGATAAAATATGCATCTAGTGATAGCAACATAGATGAAGAAGATGTGGAAAAGTTGAAAGCATTACTAGCTAGAAGATTTCATAGAGGCAAAGGTAAATTCAAAGGAAAGTTTCCTATAATTTTTTTCAATTTCAATGAAGTAGGTCATATTGTTGCAAGGTGTACATAGAAGAAGAACTATAAAGAAGGCAACAAGTACAATAACAAAAGAGAAGATGATAGCAGAGATTACAAGGACAAAGGCAAAAAGTGCTACATTGTTGAAGAAGAGAATTCTGATGAAAATGATGATTAGGTAGTCTATGTAGCCATGAAGGATGAGTTAGATAAAGATGAGGCAACAACACTGGTAACTTGTGTAAACAAGAATGACAAGTGGATCATAGATAGTGGATGCTCAAATCACATGATAGGAGACAAAAGTAAGTTTGTTACCTTTACTCAGTATGATGGAAATAGTCTTAGATTTGAAAATGATGCTCCATGTCTAATCAAAGGAAAATGTTCCATTAAGAATATAGAGAAAATATCATGTGATAATGCATATTATGTTAAGGGATTGATCTATAATTTTCTAAGCATGTCACAATTAGGCAATGTAGAAAACAAAGTAGAATTTGGTAACAAAACTGCCAAAATCTATGACACTAATGGAAATATTATAGGAAAAGGAGACCAATCTAGGAGTAACCTATTTTACCTAGATGTAGAGGATGATGCTTGTCTTATTGTAAGATTTGATGATGTGTGTCTATGGCATAAAAGGCTGTGTCATGTGAACTTTGATAATCTGATTAGCATTAGCAACATGAAGAAGTTCAGAGGATTGCCTAGATTGAAGAAGCCTAATAATACAATGTGCAAATAGTGTCAGCTAGGAAAGATGACAAAGTTAAGTTTCAAAAGAAAAACCTATACTTTCAAAGAAGTACTAGAGTTAGTCCATACTAACTTATGTGGTCCAATAGAAGTACAAAGTTACAAAGGAGACATATATATATAATGTTTTTTGTTGATGACTACTCTAGAATGATGACTATCATATTCTTAAAGAAAAAAATTGATGTGTTTCAAATGTTTAAGTGGTATTTGGCCAAGGTTGAGAAAAAAATAGGAAAGAGTCAGAAATGCCTAAGATTAGATAGAGGAGGTGAGCTCACATCAAAATAATTTGAGATATTTTGCAATGATAAAAGAATCAAGAAACAAACTTTAGCACCTAGAACTCCTCCATAGAATGGAATTGCAGAAAAGAAGAATAGATCAGTGATATACTATGCTAGAACATTGATGATGGAGAAGAATGTTGCACTAAAGTACTTGAGAAGCTATAAGTATAGCTATCTACACCCTCAATCAAGTACAATTCAAGAAAGGTACTAATGCAACACCTTTTGAACTATGGTATGGTCACTCACCCAATGTTAAACATTTCAAAGTTTTTGCTTGTAAGTGATATATTCTTAAAGATTTCAAAAATGAAAAATTTGATGCAAAGACTGATGAAGGAATATTCCTTGGCTACTCCACTAGAAGTAAAGCATATAAGTGTTTAAATGTTAACACTAAAAAATTGTGTAGAGTGCACATGTAAACTTTGATGAGCATACAGAAGTTCATGGTGATGAATCCATCAAGAAATCAGAAGAGTACAAATCTTTTGTACACTTCTATGAAGGAATGCCCACTGAAGAGGAAGTTGCCAATCAAGTTGAGAATTAGCAACAAGTTTAAGTATCTACCAAGTCACAACCAGTGAATCTTGAGTTGTATTCAGAAGCCAAAACTATAGAATGAAGAAAATGAACATTTTGATTATGAAATTAGTACACATGAAAGAGATGGTGAGCTGCGTAATAGAGATGTGACCATACATGGCAACAAGGACAAAACCAAGGCTATCCAAGTATATGAGAAGAAATCACTCTACTTAACAAATCATTGGTGACAAGGAAGCAAAACCAATGACAAAGAATAGACTACGAAATGAATCATGTCTATTGAGAAAGATTGAACCCAAGACAGTGATAGATGCACTACAAGATGATGATTGGTGCAAAGCTATGGAAGAGAAGATTGAGTAGATAGAAAAGAACAAAACTTGGACTCTAGTTCCAAGACTAGTTGATAAGAATGTGATTGGCACAAAGTGGATGTTTAGGAACAAGCTAGATGAGAATGGTGAGATCACAAGAAATAAGGCTAGACTAGTATGTAATGGTTATGCACAAGAAGAAGGACTAGACTAAGGGGAAACATTTGCCCCTATCGCAAGGATGGAAGGAGATAGAACTCTACTTGCATATGCTACTTACAAAGGTTTTAAAGTCTAGAAAATGGATGTAAAATCAACTTTTCTAAATGGTATACTAGAAAAGGAAGTCTACATAGAAAAACTAGAGAGATTTTTTGATGAGAACAATAAGGATATGGTTTGAAAACTACATAAATCTCTCTATGGTTTAAAGCAAGTGCCTAGAGCTTGGTATGAGAGACTTCACAAATATCTTGTAAAGATAGGATTTGAAAGAATAGATGACAAAAACAACTTTTACATCAAGATAGAAAAAGGTAAGGATATTTTGATACTTGAAATCTTTGTGGATGATATAATATTTGGAGGAAAAGATGCACTATGCAAAGATTTTTCAGATCAGATGAAACATGAGTTTGAGATGTCAATGTTTGGAAAAATCAAATTCTTTGTTGGATTGCAAGTATATCAATTGAAACATGGCATATTTGTGACCCAATCAAAATATATCAAGGAGATACTCAAAACATTTGGCTTAGAGGATTCAAAACTAGTTAGTACACCAATGATAATAGGACATAAGTTATCCAAGAATGATAAATCAATTGAAGTAAATCAGACAATATATAGATCAATGATTGGAAAGTTTTAGTATGTTTTACATAGTAGACTAGACATTACATTAGCTATTGGAATAGTGGCAATATTTTCTACAAATCCAAGAGAAAATCATCTTTTGGTAGTGAAAAGAATAATGAGGTATCTAAAAGGAACAGATGACTTTGGCTTATACTACAAGAGGACTAAAAAGTTTGAATTGAATGCTTACATTTATGCAAGTTGGGGAGATAATATTGATGATAGAAAAAACATCAGTGGAGGAGCACTCTTCTTAGGTAGAAGATTAGCCACTTGGACTAGCAAAAATAAAACTTGTACCTCACAGTCCATAGATGAAGCTGAGTATGTTGCAACTGCCATAAATTGTACCAATATTGTATGGATCAATCACCTATTGAAAGGTATGAAGGAAGAGATAACTGAACCTATGATACTCTACTATGATAACACAAGTTCCATCAACATATCAAAAAAATTTATAATGCATGCCAAAACAAAGCACATTGCAATTAAGTATCACTATGTAAGAGAACTGGTGGAAGAAAAACAAGTGAAGATGGAATATATCAACTCAAAGGAACAAATTGCTGGCATCTTCACAAAACCATTACCTAAAAATGAATTTGAGTATCTTAGAGGTAAATTAGGGGTAATTCTCCTATCAAAGGTTGTTTGAGCAACAACAAAATTTCCCTGCATCAATGAGTTGATTGTTGAAATAATATAAATTAATGTAGAGGATCCTACTTTAGGTTTTTCCTAAAGTACCTAAAGTGCTGAAACTACAAATCAGTCATAAGTATGGTGAAGGAGGGAGAAATTGGAAGCTACAAATGCCACACTTGCATGATAAGATTTTGAGATAATACATCTTTGGCATTGTTGTCAAAGAGGGAGAAATAGTAGAAGCTAATAAAATCTATAGGATTAGATATATAGTAGAAGAAATATCAAATCTATAGGATCAGATATATGGAGGGAGAAATAGCAAAAAGGAAATAGTAGCTAAGAGGGAAAAGTAGAAGTAAGGAAATTAGGATGACAAATCCAAGAGGGAGTATAAAAAAAAGGAGAAGACAGTGTATTAGCAAAGAGCAAGATATGAAAGCTAATGAAAATGATAATGACAAAAAAAATATTTTTGGCATTTGACTTACTATTTTAACCTAGTTATCAGTTTGATAACTTGGTTGATCAGTTTGGTTTTCCATCAATGCCAAACATGGGGATTTTTGAAATCTAATTGAAAAGATCATTGTTGAAGAAGGGAGATTTTTGATAAAGAATGTTTTCAATAATTGTTTTGTCATTGATGTCAAACTTGCTATTTGCTAGAATGAAAATTGCTTATAAGATCCAAGTACTATCACTTAGTTGATTGATGAAGGGAATTCAATCAATAAGATGTAACAAAAGCACCTAAGGGAAAGGTTGAGTTATGATGTTGTAATGAAGTACAAGGATCAGTTAGGACAATGGTAAAATGGTGTATTGATAATACACTTGGAGATAAAGAGGTTGGCTACACTTACAAACATTAGAAGAATAAGTTGTAACAAGGTTGTATGTAAAGCTTGACAAAATTCATTAGTGGATTTCAAGCAAGCTAGTTAATGCCTAGTTGATTTTCAGTAAGTGTCAAGAAAATGCAAAATCTAGTGTGTGTTGAGTGAAATATTTTAGGTGCTGAGCAAAGTTCAATTGTTGAGAAAAAGAAAATTTAATAGGTGTCAAGCATCAAAAATAGTTAGTTGATGCTGAGTAAATCCACAGTAGGTACCGAGTAACACAGTATGTGCCAAGCATTAGTAATTCAATAATGCCAAGCTGCTACATTATTTGAAAAGTCAAAGATTCACTAGATCTAAGCTAATAAGGTTAATACCTTGAATTTTTTGAACCAAGTGGAAGATAAGGATGTTGAGCTGGTGGTACAAAATTTTAGGTTAACTATTTTTAGGTGAATACAAGTGGATTCCACATGATGTTTCTAAAAGAAACAAGATAGAGGGAAGATACATTGTATCTTATCTAATGCATTCAAACCAAAAGTAAGAGTGGGACACTAAGAGCAAGAAATGCATTCCAAACTTTTACTTAAGGAGTTACAGGTTAAAAATTGAAGTTTGGTTAGTGGGAGTGGCTAGCAAGAGTGTGTGGTGTCAAGAAGAAGGCATTGAGAGGGAAGAATAGAGCACAAAGACTATGCTTTCATAAGTGACCATAGAGGAGATTGCATTGGTACAATGAGCTTAGAGAAGCAAGGAGGCAAAGCTTGAAATGAGGACAAGTTGTCAGAGCTATAGAGACTGAAGGCTAGGAAATTTTGTGAATTGAATAGAGATTTGAGATCTGCAAGATAAGTTGTGAGTTATATCAAATCAAAAGCCCTTATTGTTACTCTCTTGTAATTGTATCAATTAGGAAAAATTCCTATGGACTTAGGTTGGTCTAACAGCCATTGGTAAATCCTTTAATAGGGTGACATTCCAAGTGAATGTTCTAAAGTCCTTTAACCAGGCACACTCCTAATCGAGTGTTTGAAATCCCTTAACTAGGTCATATTTAATAATGTGTTGTAGCCTTTAATAGGGTAGGCCTTTTATAGGGCATCACTTCAGAAGAGTAAGAAATAAGGTAGCATGTTACTAGTGGTTTTTCCCAAATTGGGTTTCCACATAAATCACTATGTTATGTGTTGATCTTTTGAGTTTCATTTCTGCATGTTGATTTATCAGTAACTTGCTAAGAAGAATGTTTAGCTTGGGTGCATGGTTAGTTTGAATGGGCTCACTATATTTAGTGAAAATGTTTTATTAGGACATTTGAACCTTGAATAACTAATTCACCACCCCTCCCCCCCCCCCCCCCCCCCCCACCCCCCCACCAGTTATTCTAAAGCATTTCTAACAAAGACATCATTGTTTCCCATTGTTTCCATATAACGTGAATGGGAGCATTAAGAAAACATCAATGGTTTAGCTAGAAAAATTGTGCACCCTAATATAAAAATTAGGAAACATAGAAAAAATTACATATAGGGTAATATTAGTCTATTGGGATGCAACATAATTAGGGATAGAAACAACAAGAGCTCTGGTTGATCTGGAGTCCCTGCCTTTTATTGAAGAAGGGAGATAGGTTGTTCACTTCTCTAAATAAAATGACTAACATGAATAATAATATATCTATAGGAAACATTTTCTATACTTTATAATGTGAATTGTTCATGATTTGATTTAACCATGATCTCACTCTAGATTTCTAATAATTTGGTATATCTTCACTTGTGTGAACATGTTTCTATATAACTAATGATGTAAAGAGAATAGAATTTCATTCAAGAAACCTATCGAAAAATACCAATGTCATATAATCAAAGGTGCTCTATAAAACAAAATGAGCATGAGTTGTCTATAACAACAAATACTATAAAATAAATGGAAATATCTTATTCATTTTTAGTAAACTAAAAAAATTTAAAATAAGAGAAAATAGCTCAAGCCATTGACTCCGTAAAGGTGGAAGAATGATAAATTAGAGAGGAAATATATTGGAAAATAAGGTAGACTTGATTGATTCAAAGAAGGGATACGAACACCACCTTTTCCACAAAATTGTGCAAGCTTGTCAGAATAGGATCCATATTTCCTTCTTGGTTAAATCAAAAGGTCTCTAGTTAACTTATTTGAAATTTAAAACTTAGAATGCTGAAAAGCATAAATACACTAGATTATTAAACAATCTTATCCAATACCTATTGTCTATAATAGAAAACTAAATTAATTATGTGTCTAGATATCTACAAAAGCATTTTGTTGACATATTATTGTTGTCTTAAACATTCATTTGAATTTTTTTTTTGATGGATATACAACAATTTTGTCTAGCCTCTTTGGTTAAGAACCAATGACTGAGGGGTATTCATTCCACCAAATTCACTTGGGGCATGATCCTAGCCTTGTCTCTTTTAGATGTCGAGGACTTGCACTCAACAAGACTTGATCCTTGGTGGGCTCTTTATGAGCCTTTCAAATTCACCAGTTGACCAAGGGCCCTTTGACATTCATTTGAACTTTGAAACATGATTTCATTTGAAAATCATTTAGATAAATGTTGAGTAATTGTACTTATTTATGTATGAATCAATAGCAAATATTCTATCAGTATACAATGCTAGTGAAACTAGAATTGAATTTGGTTTAGATAGTTTGGATTGTTTACTTCTCACTACACCTCGATTAAAATAAAACCAAAATAAGCCTCAAGCCTCAATTTGAATAATTGATCTGACCTATTATAAAAAGAAGAAAAGGATAAATTATTAGATTGACTTGTCTGAGGACAATGATTCATTTGTTTTTTGGTCAAGAGACATTTACATTATATCTCTATTAGATATGCCTTTATTTTAAAGATAAGAGCTAACTATAAAATATTAGATATACTTTTATTGTTAAGAGAAAAATAAAAGATGAACTATATGTTATATTTAAAATTAAATGGTTTTTTACTGAACTAAAAAAATAAAATGTTTTAGATAAATTGAAATTAGCATTCAAAATGAGAAAGGTTAGAAAAGTTGTTGGCGCCTTTACAAACATACTTCTCTTTACATTATGATTCTAATTTAGAGTTTATAATTAAAATATATGTACACAATTTTTTTTTTAATAATATAATTCTATTAAATTCTTTTATATTTTCTAATCTTATAATCTTCTAAAAATAACTTTTTTTCATTAATATATAATATAATTGTCTTGAAAAAAGATGCATGTTAAACTACTATTTTTACATTAATAAATAATAATAGTAATAATAAGAATTATCTATTATTGACTTGAAAATATTAGTCATTAGACTAATAAAAGATGTAAATTTTAATTTTAAAAATATAATAAGAAAGTTTTCAAACATAGTTATAGTTAAGAACACCAAAACATAAGCTCGATCCTCTCAAAAATATGTACTTACATTTCCCTCTAAATTAGTAATAATAGAAAAGGCTGCACCTTTAAGTGGCACCATATTTTCACCAAATTTGACATGGATAAAGAAGATTGAACAAATCAGCGTGGAGTCTTTATTTCATTATTTCATTCTTTACATGGACAACACAGTAAGGCACTCACTATGTATTAGGTGATTGATTTATAGTTGTTTTTAACATCCCCAATAATTGGGAAACATATACTAGTTTTCTAGAAGATGAATAATGGGGATCTATTTGCAATTAACAAAGTTAGTGGATGTGGAAACCATCAATTGCATGGTGTATGTTGAAAATCTAGCTAACTTGAGTGCTACTATTTGGCTTGCTTTCAAAAAAATCTTAGCAAGTTGATTTGACGTTAAAATCTTCTATCTGTATAGGAAGATGTGTCAAACTATTAACAAAGATAATAAATGCATTTAATGGTGTCTATCTATTTTTACTTATTTTTTTAACTAGGAAAATAATTTAAACCCCAGCAAAATGGAAATGACCAATTGAAAAAAGAAATTAATGAATGTACATTAATTTAAAAATAAAAGCTTATATAACTTTAAAAATATAGATTTTAATGATTGTAAAAATTAATTGAATAGGGCAACTGAAAACATTACTTCCTTGCCTATATATAGGGAGGGACTAATAATTTACTCTCGCTTCCTATGAGATCGATCAATATTAATGTAATTAATCATTCATCAATTTTGGAGATGAGTTTACAGTTTTTAATTTTCAAAAGGATGACATAAATCAATGAGGTTGCATGTGAAGTAGGGAAGTACCTACTAAAATGCTTGCAATTGTGTTAAAACTTTGTAAAAATAAATATAATTACACAATTTCAATTATAATCATATTTTTTTAACTATTTAATTATTATTTTTTATCGGTTTTAACTATTTTAAAATTATCATCAATTATATTTTAGATTATATATATATATATATATAAACTAACATATTCTTTTTATAAATTTATGATTTTTGTTCATGAAATTGTTGCTTAAATACTTACAATTTAATTATTTTCTTTGACATATTATTCTCATACATACTAAGTAGAGTTGTTTCTATCTCTTCTAGGGGAAAAATATGTTTACAAATTTTTAATACATATTTATCATGAAAAAGAACTTTACTCTTTATTGTATTTTTTAATATTTAATTAAAAAAATTCAGTAAATATTTGTAATCTAATTTGATTTTATATAATTATTTAAGGAAAAAATTATTGACAATTAAAATTTCACTAATTTTAGTGTAATATATTTTTTGAAATATAAAAAATATATTACTTTTGACTTGTTAATCCTCTACACTAATATCATCTTAATTTGAAAAGAAATGATTATAGTCTTTTTATATAGATGTTTTAATTCATTCTGTTAGAGATTTTACAAATTGGAGGTCTAGAAGTTTTTAACAATGTGAAAACCAAATCTATCAAATATTTATAATAACAAGTATATTTTAATAGATAATATCATATAAAATATAAATTTAATATAAAAATTATAAAGTCTGAAATATGAATTGTGATTCATTACAATTAAAATATGTAATCATAAGTTTAAGTTTTGTGTTACCTATAATTTCAGGCAAACTAACAATATGTTTAATATTGTAAAATGATAACCCCACATTTTATTATTCTTCTAAGAAAATAATATTACTACAACTTTCTAATAGAATTATAGAGATGATATTTTAATACAAGTAAGTGGTGCCATATTGTTTAATACTTAAACTAGTAATGTTATTACTATCTTATAATAAATGTACATATTTATTTTTAAAAATCTTGTTTGGTATTTACATTTAACATTTTTGTTTATCAAATCATGTTTTTATTTTGTAGTGATATTTATTTTCTTAAATCTACATAATTTATCACAAGTAGCCAATTTCATATATGAGCACCGTTCTTCTTGGAATTTTTTTATTGTTTAACCAGATTACCTTTACTTCTATTCATGTAATTATTTCCTTAGAAAATGGTAGCACTTTGTGATGTAGCATTGACAAATATATATTTTCACATAAACACATTTCTCCTTGTTGTTTCTTATTGTTTAACTATTCCTATCCCCTCACTGATTGTAGTTCATGTTGATCTCCAAGTCATGTTTCCTATTAGTGTCAAATACTTAGTCATTTTCTAAGAAGAGTTGGTCGGTCATCACTGTGATCGAGCCACCTGATAAAGGCCAAATGATTCTGGACTTGTTTGAACCACTCTAGTATGTACCAAGTGCAAGTTTATGCCAAGCAACTCAGAAGTCAGCAGACGCAAAGCTAAATAGTGTTAGTTCATGTTGAGTCACACAATTAGTGTCAAGCATTCAAAAGTTGATTGACAATATGAGTATTGGTAATGATCAAGCGTCAAGGTACTCAAGTGTCAAGTAAACTTGTTTTGTTATATGTGTTTGGAATGGCACAAATACTTATGTAAACTCTTTGGGCCAACTTCTTCAACACATAATTCAAAGGCTATGGAGATAGCTAAGGAGTTGTTTACACATTTTGTCAGAGGTTATCAATGCCTATGAAGGTAGTTTAACCAGTCATAAATCTAGATCATTGATTATGATGTAGAACCTTCTCCAATTGGTTATTTAAAGAGCTTCTAAACCCTAAATTAAAAACAGATAAAGAAAACATTGAAGAGACATGTGTGTGTGTGTGTGTGTGTGTGTGTGTGTGAAAGAGGCTATGTTTGATGATTAGAAGCAAAGATCAGATAGATAAACCTAGTCGTGAAGGGCTGAATGGAGTTTATGAGATAGGAGATCAGATTAGAATTGGAAAGAGAAGATATGTGGATGAATGCACTAAGTTGGGTCACAATTTTGTGGAAGTCAGTTCTACAGAATGAGACCTCTTATGAAATGGGTACCTGATTTTAAGAAAAGGGCACCTATTTTCAACTTAGACACCTAATCCTAAATTTAAAAAATGGGCACCCATTTAAAAAAAAATTGGGTACCCATTTTTGAAAAAATAAATAATTTTTATTTTTTTAAGAAACGGGTAACCATTTTTTAAAAAGTAAAAAATGGTTACTTTTTTTTTTCAAAAGTCGGGTACCCATTTTTTACTTTTAAAAAATGGGTACCCATTTCTAATTTTTTTTATTTTTTATTACTAAGGGGATTTTGAATGACACTTTTAATTTTTCAAAAAGGGTACTCATTTTTTGAATTTCAAATAATGGGTGCCCATTTGTTACAACATGGGGCAAGATTTTTTCTTCCCTCAGATTTTGGATTAGGATAGGCTTGGTGAGACCAAGCATATGCCTTGACCTCTCAAGATTTGGCTAAGACATTGAACTGACAAATTCCTTCTTTGCCATAATTTTTAGAGGGTCTTCCTGATAAATTTTCTTTTTAAAACAAAAACCTATTAGAGATCTCACTATCCTGATTCCAAAAATATAAATATTATAGTGTTATTATTTTATTTCCTATTTTTGTATTATTTTTTAATCAAAGGTGGTACCTAAATGTAAAATATCAACATTCACTAAAACTTTAATAACTTTTTTATTTTATGATTTTTGTTAAATTAATTAATATGTCATCAATCCACATTCAATTCTTTTCAAGTTCAAAAAAAATTGAAAAAATTGAATTTTTGATCAAATTATGGTGTCTGTACACAAGAGGTTTGAAAATTTACCTTTATAGCCAATTAAAAATTAATAATAAAAAATTATTCAATAAAAATTGAGGAAAAATATTATCATCAATCTTTGGTGTCTTAGGTAACTTTGTTTAAAATGATTTACAAAAGTTCATTTATTTTTGAAATAGTCATTTTGAAAAAGTGGTTTCTAAAGATCGATACTTAAAAAAACTATCATATGGGTACACAAATAAATTACATATTCAAAAAATAGATTCCTAGCACTACAATTTTTATTTTTGAAGTTTTTTTAATATTCAATCTCTAAATGCATCAAATTTTGACATCAATTGACAAGAAATTTTAAAAATAGGAAAAAAATTCCACTTTTTGTGAAAAGTGAGACCCAAATTGTTGCAATTACCCATGTAATCGAGCATCAATGTGCTAATGGAAGGATTAGGTACTAATACTTTCTAGCAAGTGAATCAGGGTAAATCTCTTAATAGAGTAATCTTAACATGCCTATTCAAATCTCCTAATAGACTGCCTACTTAGTTACAAATTCAAACCCTTTAATAAAGGTAGACCAAATAAAACTAGTAAGCTCTTAGTAGGGCACACCCCTTACGGAGCAGATCACTAGAAGTGATCAAATGTTGTAGCCTTAACAAACATACTTTATTGCTATAATAGTGAAGATTTGTGGGTGTCATCTCCACCCCAATTTGACCTTCACCTTGGAGGGTTTATGGGTAACAAATCTTTTGTGTTATGTGTTTACATTTACTTTCATGTTTATAGATGTGATTAATAGTTAGATCTATTTCAATTTATGGTTATCGGTTAGTGCAAGAAGTTGGGTCTCACTTTTGGCAAAAAAGTCGAAGTGTTTTTCCTATTTTTGAAATATTTTGTCAATTGATGCCAAAATTTGAGCAATTTAGTGATTAAATATTAAAAAATTTAGAATTAAAAATTGTAGTGCCTAGGATCTTCTTTTTGAATATGTAATTTATTTGTATACCCATTTGATAGATTATTTTTTTGGCATGGATCTTTAAAAACCACTTTTTCAAAATGCTTGTTTTGGGACCATACCATGCTCGTGTATGGACACTATAATTTGACACAACTAAATGAATTTTTGCAAATCCTTTTTAAAAAAGTTACCTGAAAAATCAAAGATTGATAAGAATAATTTTTTAATTTTTTAATTAATTTTTTAAAATTAATTTTTAATATTCTATAAAAGTAAATTTTAAAACCTCTTGTGTACGGACACCATAATTTGATCAAAATTTCACCTTTTTTATTTTATTTTCTTTTTAACTTCAAAAGAATTGAATGTAGATTGATGACATATAAATTAATTTAAGAAAAATTATCAAAGTTTTAGTGAATGTCACTATTTTACATTTAGGTACCACCTTTGATTAAAAAATAATACAAAATAGTAAATAAAATCATAACACTATAAAATTTATATTTATGAAATCAAGACATTTAGAGCTTTAATGGGTTTTTGTTTCATAAAAAAAATTGATGAAGAAGACCCTCTAAAAATTATGGCAAGGCATGAATTTGTTAGTTCAATGCCTTAGCCAAATCTTGAGAGGCCAAGGCATAGGCTTGGTCTCACCAAGCTTGTCCCAAACCAAAATTCGAGGCAGGAAAAATAATCCCTCCTCATGTTGTAAGAAATGGGCACCCATTATTTAAAATTTTAAAAATGGGTACCCATTTTGAAAGCTAAAAGCGGCATGTAAAATCCCTCCAAAACTAAAAAAAATAGAATTTTTTAGAAATGGGTACTCATGTTTTACTTTTAGAAAATGGGTACCCATTTTTTACTTTTGAAAAATGGGTACCTGTTTCTAAAAAAATCAATTTTTTTATTTTTTGAGAAACAGGTCCCCATTTTTTGAAAATAAAAAATAAGTGCCCAATTTTTGAAAAATGGGTGCCCATTTTTAAAATTTAGGGTCAGGTACTCAAGTTGAAAATGGGTGCCCATTTTTTAAAATTGGGTACCTATTTCTAAGAGGTCCCATACCATGGATTTGACTTCTATGGAATTGTGACCCAACTTTGTGCATTCACCCTTATATAATTCATGATTTTGATATGAGATGGGTTGAAGGTCTTGGAGATGGAGGCTTATAAGTTAGAAAAGATAATTGAGAATCAAAAGATTGACATACAAATCAAACTACAAAAGCTTGAAACAACAAGAGAGGAGTTGAATAAATCCAATAAATAGAATAAAGGAATTGGCTATCTAGTAGAGTGACACTCTATATCAAGAAAAAGACAATGATAATTCTAGTAAAAGTGATGCAACAATAGTAGATGTGTTGGAAAGAAACACCATACTAGATGAAGAGGTTAAAGGATTGAAAAGAGAGCATGAAATCCAATCAGTAAGACTATGTGAAGTGACTGAACTAAAAAGGAAAATTGAAGAAGACAAAATAATGGTAGAAGATGAAAAGAGAGAAATGACTACTACACTTGATGAAAGGACATTTGATGTACAATAAATTATAAAAAATTAGCTAGATATGGTGAATCAATTGCTACTTATAAATCAAGAACATAATAGAAATGACATGGAAATTGAAAATCTAAGGAATGAGTTATGGTCTAAAAAATAATTCATTGAGAGGATCAACAATCCTAATGAAGTTGTGAAATACTTTGAGGAATTGATGAGAACACCAAGAATATTCGTTGATACCTCTAGATTGGGATATAAAAAGTTCTTATCATCTACTAAAGAAGGAGAATCATCAAATAGTGGAGAATAGAGGAAAGCAAAGTCAAAGCACAAAAAACCTACATGTCATTATTGTGGGAAGCTTGGACTTACAAAAAATATTTGTAGAAGTATTACTAGCAAGAAAATTCCTAAATCAAAATTCAATGGATACTATTTTAATTGTAAAAAGAAAGGACATTAAGAACATGAATGTAGGTCAAAGGATAGTAGTACACCTATTGCACCTATATTTGAATGCTATTCCTACAACTATTAGAAGTATTGTTATAGAGCTCAAGAATGTAGATCTAAGGAAAAACCTAGTTGGACAACCAAGAATAAGGAAAGGAACCCAAACAAGGTAACTTCCACAATTGAGATTATAACACAAGGTACATTTTTCATTATTGTGGTGAATATTATCATAGTACATAAAATTTCATTAAGACACACTTTAGAGGAAAATCCAACTGTTGGATGAATGAAATTTGGTTTTTATAGTTGACATAAGATTGGACATGTAAGAAGAAACTACAACACTAAGGAACTAGCACCAAAAAATGAACAAAGAATATATGAAAAGGTCATTAAGATGACAAAGAACTAGATGAATCGAACTTGGAGAAAGAAGGAAGTAGTGTGTATTGGAACTAGTGAAGTTGAGATCACCCAGTTCAATGGATTAGGTGACCATGCTACTTCTAACTAAGAAAAGAAGGTATGTAAGGAAATATACATTTGAGTACTACATTATACACCAATTCCATTCCTAAGATGTGTTAAAAGTCCATATCTGGATAAATTAAGATGCATTAGGATGAATTTGAGGCAAGAACTAAGAAAAGAGTTAATATGCATAATTGATACTGAGTATCAATATTAGTGTCTATAATGACTTACCTAGGCTCCCATATAGACTGAGTTGATATATTGACCGAGCTGAGTGTGCAAATGGAAATGATGACTGAATTATGATCTTGGTTGAGTGATGGAAGGAAGGTATTGTGTTGACCAAAGTTTTTATGCTAAGGTTGAGCCAATTGTATTGCACCCACCATTATATGAAGCATTTATCGAAGACCTAATTTGATGATTTGAAACTATATAGAAAATTTTGTAGATCATTTTTACTCACCCAATGATTAGAGAACCTATAGAGCAATTCAAAGACGATTGAAAGAGTGATAATTTGTGCAAAAAATTGTGTGATTCAATAGCATTCCATCAGAAAATGCGAGAAGAAGTAAGTAACATTTGTGAACCAAGCTTAATTATTTCATGAAGGTATTGTAATGTTTCAAAACACTAGTTCATTATGGAATAATCTACATCCAAAAGTGGAAAGGAAGCTTTGTAAGATAGTAATGCACACTTTGTGAGGAATCATACATGACCCATGCCAAAATTGAAGGTATATCTAAAAGTCACAATGACTGGAGATGCATTTGGTGTGTTATCATCCATTCCTCCCCAAGCCATCATGGTGTATGATGTGCATTCATGCTATATGTGCAAGATTGGAGAAATTAGTGATTTTGAGCAAAGAAATTCTTATGAGAAGCTATGTGAGAATGGAGTCTTAAAAATGGAGTGTTGACAACTAAAAGTATGAGTGTCAAATTTTGAAAGAGATGTATTTTTAAACATTGTTTCATTCAAATATTATTATTATTCTAAAATGATTAAATGTTATGCACACAATAATGTTTTATTTATCCTTCCCTATTATTAATAGTTTTATTATTATTTGATACATTTGAATTAATGATCAAGTTAAATGAATCATTATTCCCCAAAATTCAAAAAGGTAAAGGTAAGAAGTGATTAAATGTTAAATTATTTAAAAATATATTTGATCAATTATTCCCTTTTCAAAATAAACTCTTTTTTTTTTTGTGAAAAAAGGATGGGGAGAGGGAGTTGAACACTCAACCTCTCAACCCTATCCTCTTTCCTATCCTAACAACCCATTTCTTCCCTAACCAATTGTTCTAGCTTATTCTTCAAGAATGGTAGTTTGATAGGAAAATTATAATCACAAAATTTTATTTTCCAAGTAAATTCAAGGGATATTTAATCTTTCTCATGGATTTTTTGAAATTGTGAAACTCTTTTATAAGGTAATGATTTTTTTCTTGAAAAATTAAACTTAAGGTGAAAAATATTTCTATCATACAACTTTTATTTACCTTTTGATGATTATTAAATATATTTCTTGAAGTGGGTTTTTATATCAGGGTTACCCTTTTATATATGTTTTTAGTTTATTTAAAGGTAAATCTTTAAAAGTATGTGATTGAAGATAAAGAGTTATTTTTTATATTGGTGTATCTTTGCAAAAAGGGTATGTATTTTATTTACTATTACCCTAAAGTTTGTAAAGTATGAAAATCATATAGAATATAGATGATGTTTCTCTTGATTTTTAATAAAGTACTTTCAAATTTAATTTAGGGTGATGTTTCATTTTCAAATTGTGTATTTTACCCTAAAGTTAGAAGGTCAATATTAAAATCTTGTTATAAGCTGTTGGTGTTTGAAAATGTTACCCATTTCCAATTACCCTGATGAGAACAAAACATATCTAGGGGAAGCTAACTCCCATTTTCAACATGCCCATTCAGACACCAGGCCAACTATAAGGCATGAGCCTTCTTCTTCTTCAAGCTCTACAAAACCTAGGCGGGTGAACCTCTTTAGATCTAACTATGTGACCAGTGTAATAACCATATTTAGGATCTATAAAAGCAGATGAAACCCCTAATTCTTCTATGCTTAACCAGGAGATCACAAGCATGAAATAGCTAAGGAGATGACTCATGAAACTCGAAAGCTAAGTGCGGGTTATACTTTGAATATCTTTCAACAATAAAATGAAAATGATCTAATAGATTGATGACAGTAAGACCCAGGTATGAGAACAAAAATTTAATGATCCTATATATGATCAGTGCCTTATCTATTGGGCAATTAAATGAATTATAACCATACATCTCCTGGAAATCTCAGACATATCTCTACATCAAGATCCCTGATCTATCCTTCACTTTGTGACTGACATCTGCATCAAAATGAATCTCATACTTAGAATATCCCCTCATGAAATCAGTAAACTCTGTGATAAACACCAAGTGGATATATGGCTCTTGGTTCCATAAGAAAGGTATTTCAATCACATACATCACTAAATGAGATCCAACCTAATCTATGGTCTTTAATCATAAACTAGAAAAGATTACATATCCATAAATAAGAGACAAGTTTTAGACTGAATTTGAAACCATTGCTGCTCTTTATTTGCTTTCCTTGAAATCAAATACATGGAAAATGTACAAAATATTTCATAAATCACCTAACAGACATGAACTATTTGCATAAAACTCAACATGTTGTTCAATACAAGAAGAAATGCTAAAGAATGGTCTCCAGTGACAAAAATTGGAACTCCTCAAATGGAAGAAAGAAAGAATAATATAGCAAGGAGATGAATTCCCGGATCTCACATGCAACTGCCATCTATCGACTTGTAAATCCATCTCATGTAGCTGAAAAACCTCTTTCATTTCTTTATCCATCTGATTTGATTTGGTTTTTATCATCACATTCTAACTGATTTCTAAAAGATCTCTATTCATATGATGAAAACCCCTTTTTGTTAAATATCTAACTTGCATCAAAATGCTCATAAAACTTGCTTTAACTGACTCAGAGATGCCCCCAACTGAATTCTCCTTGTCTTTTATGCATATTAAAGCTATTAACTTGCCAAAAACCACAACTGAACTTCCTGGTCTGAAAAAGGTTGCAATTTAGGTACCTGATAGAAAACCTCCTGTAGCTTGAACCAGCTACTACCTGTGCCAAAACTGACTTCGAAATTAGAAAGCTCATCTTTTCTCGATTTCGAAGGTATATGATAAGGCATACTTTGCTTTCCAGAAATGCCCAAAATCTCGATTTGAAAAACACTCCTCTGGTTAAGAGTGTTCAGGTCTACACTCAATTTGATTTTAAATTTCAAGAATATAATATTCTTTAAAGTCAAAACTTTACATTTAAGCCCTTCTTAAATTTAAAAACAACTTGCACATAGCACATTTGCACATCGATCGATAGGGGCCTACCACCTCCAACCGCTGCCTTTAAAAGCCCACTCTTTTCAAGATACCATAAGACTTGTGTCTCATTTTTTTTAAAGATTCATAAGTCTTCCCATATAATCAATATGGGACTAAGCCTTTAAAGATATGCTATCTACTATTTTACTGTTCGTGGATTCTTTTTGGCTGCTCCCTATTTGAAATGGCATGAACTGTATTCTTGTTCAACGCAGGGTTCTCTTTGCATTGGCGTCTTTTCCAGGCATGGTTTTCTGGCTATTACACCCCTCTTTAACATTGTGTGGAGTTTCCTTTTCAATAGTGACCACTCGGTATTTGTTTGCAGAACATTCTGCACTTGATGTGGTCTCCTTCTTTGTTATGCTATGGCTTTTAGACAAGCAGCTATTATCTTTTCTATTTAATGGTGTTGTCCTTCAATATTTTGGTGTTGTCTCCTCATTTTCTTCATTTCTTCTGCACGAGCCTCAGACTCTTTTAATAACTACCTAAAGGTGTCATCAAAATTTGTATAAATCAGTCGCTTTGGATTATAAATTTTCACAAGTTCACGCTTTACCATGGCAAGTAACTTATCCACATATAGAAGATGCAACATTCGCTGATAAAAAGCCACAAAAACAAGGCCTAACTCATTGTGAAATGTCCATTTTAGTGTGTAAGATGCCCCAAGGGCATCATAATGATAAGCTGCATCAGCAGATCGTTCCTCCAGAAGATAGGACTAAATTAAAGCATCAATGGGAGAGCCTTTGAGGGCATTTCCAAGCTCTCGGTATGTCCAAAGAATCAATCCACCTCTAGTGAAGATAAGAAATTGCTCTAACATTTTTCAAAATTTTGATTTGTGCATGAATTCCCTTTTACACAAGCCACATTTTATTCGATTTTGCTACCACCTAGTTTTTATATCAGAACGTGGGTGGCTTCTTTCCAATGTGCTGCGGGTTTTGTGACTTGGCTAAGTTTCTTTTATGCTTGGATGTGGATCTTCATGGCATGGGTTGTTCTGATGGCGTCCTCAAACTCTGACACGTTCCTCTATTTTAGACGTGACTTCCTTGTGCCTTGGCAGCTTTTTCTTTTAATGTCGTGACCTCATTTTTATGTGCCTTTATCCACAAAATTAATATCAATATTCCACACTTTACCTATTACGTATTCACTCCTTTTCATTGCATGTGGCTCTACTATTTGCCCCATATCTATGGTCCATTGGATAAACTCTTCACCCGACAGTATATCTTTACACAATCCTGCAAGAATATTGGCTCCTTAGTTTTAAAATTTCTCTGCAAATATTTCTCAGAGATTCTCCTGATGAAAGACAATTTTGCTGTCAATTTTAATGTTGCACGAGCGTAAAGTTTGCTTCACATCTCCTTCCTTTGCCCTATCTAAAACTTTTTTGACCCCTATTGAAAACACCACCTCACTGCACTCAAAGCCCTTTCTGCGCAATTCATGGCTAGCTTAGATGCTATAATAGATGCTAAATTTAAGTGCCTTTTCAGGTTGTAGTATGCATCATGTATTTGTAGTAAATTCTAAAACTATTTTTGATGCAGGTCTGGTTGGCTTCAAAGCATGCAAGCAGACAACAAAATTCTTAACATATCCTATTAGCTCACTAAAGTCAATCGGACCCCACAATGGGTTCGGCTAAAAAAATTTCTTTTTCACACAACTGACACCTTAAACTGATCCATTAAGATCTTCAAAGTATCTGGCATCAAATTGGATGACAATTTGATCATTTAAAATTCATTTTATCACTTTCTGCCAACTGTCAAATTCATGCTAGGAGGTCCATTGGCTGGCCTTAAAAACTGACCCAAACAACTAACAATGCTCTAAAAACTAGCACATTGAATCTTTGTTTTGCATACTTTTACCTTGCTGAATCTCGTCTCACAACGAATTTTAGGTCAAAAGATATTGACCGTCAAAGTTGCCTTCTCGAATTTATCTGCAAGAAAAAATGTTAGAAAGCAATAAACTGGGTTTGGATTCGGCTCAGAAAATTGGACAAATAAACACTTGGGAAGACAAAAACTGGGGCATTGATTCTTTATCATGAGGAAAATATGAATCTGTAATTTGGGCTCATGATGAGTCACAGGACGCAAATGGCGGACATTCAAAGTAGGCTACTAAGAAATTTGCAACTAAGAACAGTGATTGAAGGTGATTTTAGCGAACATAATTGGCCTGGAAAAGTGTGCAAACAGATTCGTCAAGTTCTAAAACTTGGAACAAAAAAATTCTCTAATGTCTATAATACAAAACAAAAGGAATTTTCTCATTTGGGTCAACTGGTAAAAAGTTATTTCATGTCAAATCGGGCTTCCCAAAATTAGGTGCAAAGTGCAAAAGCATGAAAACAGTAACTGACCAACTTTAAAGGATTCAAAACCTATTCAAACAGACTCGAAACGACTCGAAATCTGAAACATAGGTTCTTGGGTATGAACATTAGATAATATCGAAGTGGCAAGTCATGACACATTTTTGGTGTGAGATATTCATTGACAAACACAGCCTCCTGTCGCTATTTGACACTTAGGTGAAAAAGCAAGATTGACAATTGTTCAAAACAAGACTTCGCCGAAAAGCTCAGAATGATGATTTGACCATATGGAATAGGTAAGCAAGCTGAATGGAAGGTTCCAGAAGCGTTAAACACCTTAGGCGGCTCGAATGGACAGCGAGGTACAACAAGCACATATGCATTTTAAAAGCGTTTAAGGGCTTGATTATTTCAATGGTGCTCAAAATCGGGAAGACAATTTTGAGTGCCAACAGTGGCTCTGTCTAGGGATGCATTTCCCTTGCAGGCATTACAAGGATTCAAATCTCTGGAGGAAGAAGACCATTCCCAAAACTTCAAAACTCTACTCAACCAACTTACTGAAAGGAGAGAAACAACTACAACTACCAAGACTATGTACACACGATGGCCCCAAGCCGCCGAACTTCAGCAAAATTGTTTACCTCTGTCATAAACATGATTCTCATCTAAACTTTCATGTCGTAAACTAAATTTTCTTCTCCTATCAGTTTCACCAATCATATTATCATCATATAAAAAATCACTCGACAAAAAAAAAATTATCACTCTTACTCAAATAATGCATATAAAAACTTACTTCATCTTCAACCGTTAGCTCATTATGAAGATCCTGATCAGCATGCTTAAATATATTAGACTGAAACTGAAAACTCTCTTCATTTAGTGACTCATACATGCTATCATTTTCGAATATGAAGGCTTCATATTCAACTTGGAGAAAAAGACCACTCATACCTTCAAAATGTGTATCCCTTTGCATAACCGGATAGGAATCAAATGAACAATCTGACTGATATTCACATATGTCATCCACATCAGAATCTGAAACTAATCCATAATCTTCAAATGGTTCTTCACAATCAGCAAATAGATTAGTTTTCACATCAGAGAGTTCATCATAAAACTCATTACAAGGTGCATACTCATTTTTAAAAAAAAACTTCGTCAAACACCTTGTCATTTACCTCCTCAGATGCTACATAATCATTAGTTTCACTATCAAACTCGGAAGAAGAACATTCTGATCTCTTACAGTAGTAAGACAAGGTATCATCATCAAACTAATTCTCAACTAAATCTGAATTGTCCATGTGTTCTTCAAAAAGAGGATTGATAATTCCATGCAAAGCGCCTTTGTAGACATTAGGACAAGTGATGTGCTGATCAACATCAAACTCCTCACCATATAACGGATTAGTGAAAACTTTAAAACCATTTCTAACATCACTATCATGGACACTTTCAGCATAGGAAGAAGAATAATCAGAATCACATGAAGACTCAACATCCACTCCGTCAACGAAGCATGTGGAATACAAATCAAATTTACTTTCATTGTCTCCATATAGGTGATTACAATGTCTTGAAAGTAAATCATCATTTATCTTACCAATAGGTGCTGATGCATTAATCTTAGGATCAATCACGTACTGATCATCACTACACTCATCCTCAAGACACTCTTCTACACAATTAGGCAATACGTCTCTATGGATAAACTCTTTGTCTTTATATTGTGTAGACACATTTTCTTCATAACTTTCAATCTCAAACTAATTTATACAATTCTGAAATGGACACTCACTTTGAGATTTAGAAATAGTATTCGTACCTTTACTAGCAAGAGAACACTCACTTCCATCATTGCTCTCTTCTTCCCAGTCTGCACCTAATTCGCATGAAGACAGACACACACTAGCACTATCCTCTTCTTGACTTGAGTAATAACTCTCATCATCAGCTTCATATGACACCTCTTGATAATATATTGGATCAACAACTTCATTATCACTTGAAAGATGACTCTCAGCTTTATCATACTCACATTGATATGATTGTCTTTCAACTTTAGATTTAATAACGTTCTCAACATGATGCAATCTCTCAATGAGATAACTCATTTCTTGCCTATCTTGTTGGTCAAGAGAATGCATCTCTACCACTGAAATATTATCAACATATGAGCTTAGTTCTACTGACTGTGACTGAGATAAATATGATTTACATTCTTTATATTGTGTCATCTTGCCATGACATGTCGGATCAGCAATTTCACCTTTATCACTTGATAGATCACTTCTAGTTTCTTCCTCCTCATACTAAGATGAATCCCTTTCCTCTTCCTGATTCATTATTTTTTCAACATAATACAAATTATCAATGTGAAAATGAATGCCCGAATTTATACCTTGCATGGATGACTCATCAAGTGCATCAATTCTATCATTTGTTGTTGTAATACCATAAATATGTGCATTCACTTCAACATGAATGGAATCATTTCTTTTTTGCAACAGAGAGATTTCATGTTCACATGTTTTTATTTCTAAGGCTTCAACAAAACTATTTACAATAGTAGGAGTGCTTATTTGCTGATCTGAAATCAAACACTCCTTATGACATTGACTTGTGCTTTGCACCTCATATTGCCAGCCAATATTTCTAGAGAAGAGACTTCGGGTTAAGCCATATTTTATGTTATTCTCAATCTCTATAGCTGTCATGAATTCCTGATGCAAAGTTCTAGGTTCCTTATCTCTCAATAGATAGTTCATCTTTTTATCAAATGCACTGAGATAAACTACTAAACACATTTGATCATCTAGCTTGTAACTTTCAGGAATTTCATTTAAAATCATTGCAAATCTGATATTAAATTTAGGAACTAACTCATCATTCTTGATTTGAATTTTCAAAAACTTATCAAAATATTTAGCGATGCTTACTCTTTCCTCGAACTGCATCATGAAGGCTGAAATTAATTCATCACAGGATGAAATTGAACATGCTGGTAAAAACGAAAACCAATCCCTAGCATCATCCTCTAAAGTCTGAACAAACAATTTCATCTGAATATCTTCATGAGTCATTTCAAAATCACCAACCAAGTCACTAAACAACTGAACATGATGACTGGCTGAGTTTTCATGGTTTCCACCAAACTTAGGCAAATACTTTCTAATGTTACAAGGCATAGTATTTGGGAAACCATGGATACCATTAAAATTCAATGGCATATACCGCTTGGTAGACATGGATCTAGGAACTTTACTAAAAGGCTTCATACTAGGTGAGATGAAACTCAACATTCTTCAAACTCAAGACTCATTCATCATTAGACACTTTCAAAAATTATTAATTGCAACAGATCTAGAGTTATTTCTACCAATTCAAAACTTCAAACATACTTTGACATATAAAACACTTTTGATGAACCTACTTTCCACAAAGCATGTTGAATCTGTACTGAACCAATCTCCTATCTAATGCTATAAACCATTTGATGGAGAGACTTTTGAAATCTTACTTTCATGTAAATTAGAACACATGAAAGTGGAAAATACCTCTCAATACAGATGCCTGCAACTACTTAAATGCTGCAAATAACAACAGATTCAAATCATGCTTGATTTAGTAACCCTTGCACAACATCACCCTTTTCTTTCAACCACTGCCAAGGGCCTGAGATAACTTCTTCAAATCTGCATTCCAACTATTGAAAATTTCACAATACCCTTTACTTCAAAAATTTACACTGGTGCAGAGATATACTTTAGAGTCGCCACTCATTAAATGAGAAAAGACTTTCCTAGCTTGCATAAGATGACAAGCTGGTCCAAAATATATAACAGGTATTTGAAAACTCACACGCAACCTTGGAAAATCACACCCTTAACAAAGTGAAAGAACACATTCTTGACTGGGAAACATGAAACCTTGCATACAAAACTTAGTATGCAAATTTCTAGACTGAAATATATTACACCAGAGATCTTTATCCTTTTATCAATGAATTTCTTCATGAGTCCCCAGCAGAGTCGCCATTTTGTTGGTGTTTGAAAATGTTACCCATTTCCAATTACCCTGATGAGAAAAAAACATATCTAGGGGCAGCTAACTCCCATTTTCAACATGCCCATTTAGACACCAGGCCAACTATAAGGCATGAGCCTTCTTCTTCTTCAGGCTCTGCAAAACCAAGGCGGGTGAACCTCTTTAGATCTGACTATGTGACCAATGTAATAACCATATTCAAGATCTATAAAAGTAGATGAAACCCCTAATTCTTCTATGCTTAACTAGGAGATCAAAAGCATGAAATAGCTAAGGACATGACTCATGGAACTGGAAAGTTAAGTGCGGGTTATACTTTGAATATCTTTCAACAATAAAATGAAAATGATTTAATAGATTGATGACAGCAAGATCGAGGTATGAGCAACAAAAATTTAATGATCCTATCTGTGATCAGTGCCTTATCTATTGGGAAATTAAATGAATTATAACCATACATCTTCTGGAAATCTCAGACATATCTTTACATCAAGATCCCTGATCTATCCTTCACTTTGTGACTGACATCTGCATCAAAATGAATCTCATACTCAAAGTATCCTGTCATGAAATCAGTAAACCCTGTGATAAACACCAAGTGGTTATATGGCTCTTGTTTCCATAAGCAAGGTATTTCAATCACATACATCACTAAATGAGATGCAACCTAATCTATGGTCTTTAATCATAAACTAGAAAAGATTACAGATCCACAAATAGGAGACAAGTTTCAGACTGAATTTGAAACCATTGATGCTCTTTATTTGCTTTCCTTGAAATAAAATACATGGAAAATGTACAGAATATTTCATAAATCACCTAATAGACATGAACTATTTGCATAAAACTCAACATGCTGTTCAATACAAGAAGAAATGCTGAAGAATGGTCTCCAGTGCAAAAAATTGGAACTCCTCAAATAGAAGAAAGAAAGAATAATATAGCAAGGAGATGAATTCCCAGATCTCACATGTAACTGCCATCTGTCGACTTGTAAATCCATCTCATGTAACTAAAAAACCTCCTTCATTTCTTTATCCATCTGATTTGGTTTGGTTTTTATCATCACATTCTAACTGATTTCTAAAAGATCTCTGTTCATATGATGAAAACCCCTTTTTGTTAAATATTTGACTTGCATCAAAATGCTGATAAAACTTGCTTTAACTGACTCAGAGATGCCCCCAACTGAATTCTCCTTCTCTTTTATGCATATTCAAGCTATTAACTTTCCAAAAATCACAACTGAACTTCCTGGTCTGAAAAAGGTTGCAATTTAGGTACCTGATAGAAAACCTCTTGTAGCTTGAACCACCTACTACCTGTGCAAAAGCTGACTTCAGAATCTGAAAGCTCATCTTTTCCTACTTCCAGTGGTATATGATAAGGCATACTTTTCTTTCTAGAAATGCCTAGAATCTTGATTTGAAAAACACTCCTCTGGTTAAGAGTGTTCAGGTCTGCACTTAATTTGATTTTAAATTTCAAGAATATAATATTCTTTAAAGTCAAAACTTTACATTTAAGCACTTCTTAAATTTAAAATCAACTTGCACGTAGCACATTTGCAGGTTGATCGATAGGGGCTTACCACCTCCAACCGCTACCTTTAAAAGACCACTCTTTTCTAGATACCATAAGACTTGTGTCTCATTGTTTTTAAAGATTCATAAGTCTTCCCATATAATCAATATGGGACTAAGCCTTTAAAGATGTGCTATCTACTATTTTACTATCCGTGAATTCTTTTTGGTTGCTCCCTATTTGAAATGGCGTGAACTGTATTCTTGTTCAATGCAGGGTTCTCTTTGCATTGGCATCTTTTCCAGGCGTGGTTTTTTGGCTGTTACACCCCTCTTTAACATTGCATGGAGTTTCCTTTTCAACAATGACCACTCGGTATTTGTTTGCAGACCATTCTGCACTTGATGTGGCCTCCTTCTTTGTTATGCTATGGCTTTTAGACAAGCAGCTTTTATCTTTTCTATTTAATGGTGTTGTCCTTCAATATTTTGGTGTGGTCTCTTCATTTTCTTCATTTCTTCTACACGAGCCTTAGACTCTTTTAATAACTACCTAAAGGTGTCATCAAAATCTGTATAAATCATTCGCTTTGGATTATAAATTTCCACAAATTCATGCTTTACCATGGCAAGTAACTCATCCACATATAGAAGATGCAGCATTCACTAATAAACAGCCACAAAAACAAGGCCTAACTCATTGTGAAAGGTCTGTTTTAGTGTGTAAGATGCCCCAAGGGCATCATAATGATAAGATGCATTAGCAGATCGTTCCTCCAGAAGATAGGACTGAATTAAAGCATCAATGGGAGAGCCTTTGAGGGCATTTCCAAGCTCTCGGCATGTCCAAAGAATCAACCCACCTCTAGTGAAGATAAGCAATTGCTCTAACATTTTTCAAAATTTTGATTTGTGCATGAATTCCCTTTTACGCAAACCACATTTTATTCCATTTTGCTACCGCCTGGTTTTTATATCATAACGTGGGTGGCTTCTTTCCAATGTACTGCAGGGTTTGTGACTTGGCTAAGTTTCTTTTATGCCTGGATGTGGATCTTCATGGCGTGGGCTATTTTGATGGCGTCCTCAAACTCTCACACCTTCCTCTATTTTAGACGTGACTTCCTTGTCCGTTGGTGGATTTTTCTTTTAATCTCGTGACCTCATTTTTATGTGCCTTTATCCACAAAATTAATAGCAATATTCCACACTTTACTTGTTACGTATTCACTACTTTTCATTGCATGTGGCTCTGCTATTTGCCCCATATCTATGGTCCATTGGATAAACTCTTCACCTGGCAGTATATCTTCACACAATCTTGCAAGAATATTGGCTCCCTAGTTTTAAAATTTCTCTGCAAACATTTCTCAGAGATTCTCCTGATGAAAGACAATTTTGCTGTCAATTTTAATGTTGCACGAGGGTAAAGTTTTCTCCACATCTCCTTCCTTTTCCTTATCTAAAACTCTTTCGACCCCTATTGAAAACACCACCTCACTGTACTCAAAGCCCTTTCTGCGCAATTCATGGCTAGCTTAGATGCTATAATAGATGCTAAATTTGAGTGTCTTTTTAGGTTGTAGTATGCATCATGTATTTGTAGTAAATTCTGAAACTATTTTTGATGCAGGTTTGGTTGGATTCGAAGCATGCAAGTAGACAACAAAATTCTTGACATATCCTATCAGCTCACTGAAGTCAGTTGAACCCCACAGTGGATCCGGCTAAAAAAATTTCATTTTCGCATGACTGACACTTAAAACTAATCCATTAAGATCTTCAAAGTATCTGGCATCAAATTGGATGAAAATTTGATCATTTAAAATTCATTTTATCACTTTTTGCCAATTGTCAAATTTGTGCCAAGAGGTCCATTGGCTGGCCTTAAAAACTGACCCGAACAACTGACAATGCTCTGAAAACTAGCACACTGAATCTTTCTTCCGCATACTTTTTCCACATCGAATCTCGTCTCACGACGAATTTCAAGTCAAAAGATATTGACCGTCAAATTTTCCTTCATGGATTTATCTACAAGCAAACACGTCAGAAAGCAATAAACTGGGTTTGGATTTGGCTCATAAAATTGGACAAATGAACACTTGGGAAGACGAAAACTGGGGCATTGATTCTCTATCATGAGGACAACATGAATCTGTAATTTGGGCTCATTATGAATCATAGGACGCAAATGGCGGACATTCAAATTAGGCTACTTAGAAATTTGCAACTAAGAACAGTGATTGAAGGTGATTTTAGCAAACAGAATTGGCCTCAAAAAGTGTGCAAATGGATTCGTCAAGTTCTAAAAATTGGCACACTTGTAGTATTTTCAGTATAGAACATAGGGAAACTAACCATTCAATCACACCTATCATAGATTAGGAGATATGACATCCCAAACAGGGGTTATAATCAATCTGCAATTACTGACACCAGTTAAAACTTAAAAATTGCGTTTGGAATCATGCTTGAAAATTGACCAAACGGATTCGTCAAGTTCTAAAACTTGGAACACAATAAGTCTCTGATGTCTATAATACAACGCAAAAGGAATTTTCTCATTTGGGTCAACTATTCAAAAGTTATTTCATGTCAAATAGGGCTTCCTAGAATTAGGTGCAAAGTGCAAAAGCATGAAAACAGTAACTGACCAACTTTAAAGGATTCGAAAACTATTCAAACAGACTCGAAATGACTCAAAATCTAAAACATAGGTTCTTGGGTATGAACACTAGATAATCTCAAAGTGGCAAGTCATGACACATTTCTGGTGTGAGATATTCATTGCCAAACACAACCTCCTGTCGCTATTTGACACTTAGGTGAAAAAGCAAGATTGACAATTGTTCAAAACAGGACTTCGCCAAAAAGCTCAAAATGATGATTTGACCATATGGAACAGGTAAGCAAGCTGAATGGAAGGTGCCAGAAGCGTTAAACACCTTAGGGGGCTTGAATGGACAACCGGGTACAACCAGGCACATATGCATTTTAATAGCGTTTAAGGGCTTGATTATTTCAATGGTGCTCAAAATTGGGAAGGCAATTTTGAGTGCCAATAGTGGCTTTGTCTAGGGATGCATGTCCCTTGTGGGCATGGAAAGGATTCAGATCTCTGGAGGAAGCAGACCATTCCCAAAAACTTTAAAAATCTACTCGAACAGCTTACTGAAAGCAAGGAAACAACTACAACTACTAAGACTATGTACACACGATGGCCTCGAGCCACCAAACTTCAGCAAAATTGTTTACCTCTGTCATAAACATGATTCTCATCTAAACTTTCATGCAGTAAACTAAATTTTCTTCTCCTATCAGTTTCACCAATCATATTATCATCATATAACAAATCACTCAGCAAAACAAAATTATCACTCTTACTTTCATAATGCATATAAAAACTTACTTCATCTTCAACCGTTAGCACATTATGAAGATACTGATCAGCATGCTTAAACATATTAGACTGAAACTAAAAACTCTCTTCATTTATGACTCATACATGCTATCATTTTCGAATATGAAGGCTTCATATTCAACTTGGGGAAAAAGACCACTCATACCTTCAAAATGTGTATCCCTTTGCATAATTGGATAGGAATCAAATGAACAATCTGACTAATATTCACATATGTAATCCACATAAAAATCTGAAACTAATCCATAATGTTCAAATGGTTCTTCACAATCAGAAAATAGATTAGTTTTCACATCAGAGAGTTCATCATAAATCTCATTACAAGGTGCATACTGATTTTCAAAAACAACTTTGTCAAACACCTCGTCATTTACCTCCTTAGATACTACATAATCATTAGTTTCACTATCAAATTCGAAAGAAGAACATTTTGATCTCTTACAGTAGTAAGACAAGGTATCATCATCAAACTCGTTCTCAACTAAATCTGAGTTGTCCATGTGTTCTTCAAAAAGAGGATTGATAATTCCATGCAAAGCACCTTTGTAGACATTAGGACAACTGATGTGCTGATCAACATCAAACTCCTCACCATATAACAGATTAGTGAAAACTTTAAAACCATTTCTAGCATCACTGTCGTGGACACTTTCAGCATATGAAGAAGAAAAATCAGAATCACATGAAGACTCAACATCCACTCCATCAACGAACCATGTAGAATACAAATCAAAGTTACTTTCATTGTCTCCATATAGATGATTACAATGTCTTGCAAGCAAATCATCATTTATCTTACCAATAGGTGCTGATGCATTGTCTTCATATTGTGTAGACACATTTTCTTCATAACTTTCAATCTCAAATTGATTTACACAATTCTGAAATGGAAACTCACTTTCAGATTTAGAAATAGTATTCATACCTTTACTAGCAAGAGAAGACTCACTTCCATCATTGCTCTCTTCTTCCCAATCTACACCTGATTCTCATGAAGACGGACACACGCTAGCACTATCCTCTTCTTGACTTGAGTAATAACTCTCATCATCAGCTTCATATGACACCTCTTGATAATATATTGGATCAACAACTTCATTATCACTTGAAAGAGGACTCTTAGCTTTATCATACTCACATTGATATGATTGTCTTTCAACTTTAGATTTAATAACGTTCTCAACATGATGCAATCTCTCAATGAGATAATTCATTTCTTGCCTATCTTCTTGGTCAAGAGAATGCATCTCTACCGCTGAAATATTATCAACATATGAGCTTAGTTCTTCTGACTGTGACTGAGATACATATGATTTACATTCTTTATATTGTGTCATCTTGCCATGACATGTCGGATCAGCAATTTCACCTTTATCACTTGATAGATCACTTCTGGTTTCTTCCTCCTCATACTGAGATGAATACCTTTCCTCTTCCTGATTCATTATGTTTTCAACATAATCCAAATTATCAATGTGAAAATGAATGGCCGGATTTATATCTTGCATGGATGAGTCATCAAGTGCATCAATTCGATCATTCACTGTTGTAATACCATAAACATGTGCATTCACTTCTGCATGAATGGAATCATTTATTTTTTGCAATAGAGAAATTTCATGTTCACATGTTTTTATTTCTGAGGCTTCAACAAAACTATTTACAATAGAAGGAGTGCTTATTTGCTGATCTGAAATCAAACACTCCTTATGACATTGACTTGTGCTTTGCACCTCATATTGCCAGCCAATATTTCTATAGATGTGACTCTGGGTTAAGCCATATTTTATGTTATTCTCAATCTCTATAGCTGTCATGAATGCTTGATGCAAAGATCTAGGTTCCTTATCACTCAACAGATAGTTCATCTTTTTATCAAATGCACCAAGATAAACCACTAAACACATTTGATCATCTGGCTTGTAACTTTTAGGAATTTCATTTAAAATCTTTGCAAATCTGATATTAAATTCAGGAACTAACTCACCATTCTTGATTTGAATTTTCAAAAACCTATCAAAATATTCAGAGATGCTTACTCTTTCCCCGAACTGTATCATGAAGGCTGACATTAATTTCTCATAGGATGAAATTGAACATGCTAGTAAAAATGAAAACCAATCCCTAGCATCATCCTCTAAAGTCTGAACAATCAATTTCATCCGAATGTCTTCATGTGCAATTTCAAAATCACCAACCAAGTCACTAAACAACTGAACATGATGACTGGCTGAGTTTTCATGGTTTCCACCAAACTTAGGCAAATACTTTCTAATGTTACAAGGCATAGTATTTGGGAAACCATGGATACCATTAAAATTCAATGGCATATATCGCTTGGTAGAGATGGATCTAGGAACTTTACTAACAGGCTGTATACCAAGTGAGATGAAACTCGACATTCTTCAAAATCAAGACTCATTCATCATTAGACACTTTCAAAAATTATTAATTGTAGTAGATCTAGAGTTCTTTCTACCAATTCAAAACTTCAAACATACTTTGACATATAAAACACTTTTGCTGAACCTACTTTCCACAAAGCATGTTGAATATGTACTGAACCAATCTCCTATTTAATGCTATAAACCATTTGATGGAGAGACTTTTGAAATCTTACTTTCATGTAAATGAGAACACATGAAAGTGGAAAATACCTCTCAATACAAATGCCTACAACTACTTCAATGCTGAAAATAAAAACAGATTCAAATCATGCTTGATTTAGTAACCCTTGTACAACATCACCCTTTTATTTCAACCACTGCCAAGGGCCTGAGATAACTTCTTCAAATCTGCATTCCAACTGTTGCAACTTTCACAATACCCTTTACTTCAAAAATTTATACTAGTGCAAAGATATACTTTAGAGTCGCCCCTCATTAAATGAGAAAAGACTTTCCTATCTTGCATAAGATGACAAGCTGGTCCAAAATTTATAATAGGTATTTGAAAACTCACACACAACCTTGGAACATCACACCCTTAACAAAGTGAAAGAACACATTCTTGACTAGGAAACATGAAACCTTGCATAAAAAAATGAGTATGCAAATTTTTGGACTGAAATATATTACACCAGAGATCTTTGTCCTTTTGTCAATGAATTTCTTTATGAGTCCCCAACAGAGTCACCATTTTGTTGGTGTTTGAAAATGTTACCTGTTTCCAATTACCCTGATGAGAACAAAACATATCTAGGGGAAACTAACTCCCATTTTCAACATGCCCATTCAGACACCAGGCCAACTATAAGGCATGATCCTTCTTCTTCTTCAGGCTCTGCAAAACCTAGGTGGGTGAACCTCTTTAGATCTGACTATGTGACTAGTGTAATAACCATATTCAGGATCTATAAAAGCAGATGAAACCTCTAATTCTTCTATGCTTAACCAGGAGATCACAAGCATGAAATAGCTAAGGACATGACTAATGAAACTGGAAAGCTAAGTGCGGGTTATACGTTGAATATCTTTC